>OX438940.1:5638996-6298462 GCA_949316185.1 Pyrausta nigrata
AAAAAAAATGAGCTCCGAATATTATTGTCTCGCACGAACGTCAGGGGGGAGGATAGGGCCTCTCGGGCGGGGCACTCCACACGGCGTGCAGGTTAGTGGCTGTGGTGAGCGGGGCTCAAGGTTGCGGGTTCCACAGCGGCGGGGTTAGCGGCCGCGGCTCTATACCACGCCGGAGCAGATGGTCGCAAAGAACACGGCCCACATCAGCACGATCCATTGCATGCCGTCGAGCCAGTGCGATAGCTGATATCGCTTCTCACCGTCGGAGATCTTGCGCGCGACGAACTTGAGCACCTCGTCGAGCAACACCACCGGTATCGAGAACTTCATCACTGTCATCCATTCGTCGATGGACAGCGGCGTCACTTGGAACACGGCCTGCGGACATTGCATAGTTACGCGCCGGTGAGAATGGAATTAGGAAATGATATTCATGCAAAAGTGATGCATTATAAATGTAAGAAAAGCATAACAAATACAGTCGTCTCGGCTGCAGGCCTCGAGATCCTAGGAATGAGTATAAGTTCAATTTATTATTTAATTGAGTCAAATATAAAAGTGTACCTATCCCAACCACATCGATAATCTGCAATATGACCAGAGAATAAAGGTACAAGTCCTCCAGCGACCGCAGACTGAAACTTCAGACCGCACTGTTCAAGATTCATAGAAAGAAGTCAGCGACTGCAATATGTGACTGCAGCTACACTTTAGAGCCCATACACAAGATGCAATATATTGTAAAGCAAAGTTCACTATATCTTACAAAATGTACGAAACTGACAAAAGCCATCGAAACATCCCGTGACTTTTGCATACATATTTTGACATTTCTTAGGCGATAGCGAAGTTTGATAAAAGATTGACTCTGCTACACAACTACGGTCGCTATCTGTCTAGTACCTTGAAAGTAGCCAGCCATGGTCGAAACTTGAATAAAAAGCCACAAAAGTTGACTTACCGAGAGGACCTCGACGTACAGAATGACAAAGTGGAGTGTGAAGGAGAGGGCCATGGAGCCGATGAGCCACAGGTTGGACCAGGGCGGCATGGTGACCAGCGACTGGTTCTCGGACAAGCTGTTCATGGCGTTCAACATCTCGATGGTGACGAGCACCGACAGCGCCATCGTCATGGGGTGAGGGTCAGTGAAGATCTTGCAGTCGACACCCTGGAAAAATTACGTTGAAATTTTATGAGTAAAATGAAGGTAAATGTCGCGATCAACATACATCTTTTCAGTAATAGCATACCCGTGTCAATATTGGTCTACAAAAAACAAAAATCAATGCATCATCTACATTTGCATGTGAATAAAATAAGATGTAACAACTCTAGGCTTAGAAGACACGACGGTCAATTTTATTTGCTAATTGGTAGGTGAGCTGTCACCGAACCAGTTTATATTATATTTGATAAACTATCGATTCCATGCGACTGCACCCGCGCAAATGCCAAACCTGTCAAACCCATAAGACCCGCGGGCGGGTTGATAACAATTAATTTTCTATTGTCTGGAAACATGATACGTGAAGGTTTCATATTTTTGTTTTAGGTCAAAAAGTAGCCCATGTCCTTCACAGGGTCTTAAACTATCTCTATATCAAGTTTGATCGAAATCGGTTCAGCGGTTTCGGTCAGAAGTTAACAAATAGACATACCCACATTCGCATTTATAATCTATTATATTATATTATATTAGATTAGTATGTAGTATGGATATGTATAGCATGGATGACAAGGCGACTATGTAATAAACTAATGTGAAACTTTAGGAGAATATCACAATACATTGGGAGATCACATCTTGAAAAATACTAAAAACTTTATTTACCTTGAACTCATCGCCACCGTTGAGGCACTGCAAGTGGTGAGTGAGCTGCCAGTATGTCATCTGGGGGCCGTACGGCGAGTACATGAACCACCAAGACGCGGCTCCCACAGTCGCGGCGCCGACGTAGCCACCGATAGCCATGTACCTGAGGATTATTACAAATTGAACATTAAAAAACATAAGTATAGTGTGAGTACTAGCAGTAGTAGCAGGGACTCTATTTTTGAATCACTCGCGTGCAGTTTTCTATTGATTCGTTCGTCATCTAAAACTCCGCATCAAATCACTCGATCATCGAAGCATGCGACCGCTCGGAACCGCAACGAGTGCTCTTATCCACTCGTCACAGAAGGCGAGCGATATAATAAACGTCAAAATTAATGAGTTGAGTAAAAATAATGTCGCATTCGCCAACAGAATGTCATATTCATATTCATTTATTCACTTCATAATACCTCTGACTGCCTCGTTGGTCTAGTGGTCAGCACTCTGGGTACTATCCACGAGGTCCCGGGTTTAAAACCCGGGTCGGGCCGAGAGTGTTGGGTTTTTCTGTCTTGAAAAAACTTAGACACAGCTCCGGATTCAGGAAGTTGGTGGTGGTAACACCCCCGTGCCTCGGAAAGCACGTTAAGCCGTTGGACTTGCGCCTGATCTCTCTACGGTCATGTCGGACTGCCGTCTCACCGGAATATGAGAATAAAGGAATAGAGAGTGCACCTGTGTATTGCGCACCGCCTGATCTCTCTACGGTCATGTCGGACTGCCGTCTCACCGGAATATGAGAATAAAGGAATAGAGAGTGCACCTGTGTATTGCGCACACACTTGTGCACTATAATATGTCCCGCACAGTTGGCTCATCTCTGTTGAGATAGGCCGCCGTAGTCGAAATTCGGCTAGGAGGACATTATACTACTAGTGAATTCAAAAATAGGGCTCCAGGGTTATTAGTCCGACAAGTTTGCGTGGGGGCGGGAAAACGCCAATCGCACGTGACTGCCATAGGAAATTCCCTTCGCCGCGGACATCTAACTTGCCTCTGCCGCATGTTTGTCTCGGCAGTAAGCGAGCACATCAACTTATCGGATTATAGACTAGCAAGCAGTCTTTTCTCAACGAATAGTAACTGGGATGAGGCTTTAGACATTAGTAACAAAGTTTCTTACACTGTTTCTTCTCAGCAACAGCATACAATTCGTTACAAAGCAGTGGAAGAATCTATGTTGGGATTTAAAGTACCCACGGGAGAGTGTCTAAATACACGACTTCGAATTACTATTCCGACATTAGAAAATCAGCTCATATAAGCATAAGAAGCCAGAGCCAGAACAATCATCAATCATCAGCATTGCACTCAGAAGCCTGCATTCATTTCGGAAAGATGTTTGCATTTTTAGAATGCCCGGGTTGACTCGAAAAGGAACGATACATGCGAAAGAAGCAAAATTGTTTTTTAAAATTAACAATACAATTTACAAAGTAAGATGTACAAATTAGGCGGTCTAATCGCTAAGAGCGATCTCTTCCAGACAACCCTTGGGGTATAGGAAATAATTAAGGAGTTTATTGTTTGGTTTTTAAAAGTTTACACAAAAATGGTACTTGTCAGACAGACACTATAGAATATCTTTTAAACAGCAAAGGTTAGAAGTCGAGAAGTACCAACCTGAAGAACAGCCATCCAGAGATCAGACCCTCATCAGCCTTGCGGGGTGGTTTGTCCATGATGTCCAAGTCAGGGGGGTTGAAGCCGAGGGCGGTGGCGGGCAGACCGTCAGTGACCAGGTTGACCCACAACAGCTGAACGGGGATAAGAGCCTCTGGCAGACCAAGAGCGGCGGTCAAGAAGATGGAGACGACCTCACCGATGTTGGAAGAGATCAGGTAACGGATGAACTGCTTCATGTTGTTGTAGATGGCACGACCTGAGGACCAGAGTCAGCATAGTTAATAGTGAACTTGTCAAATAGTTAACCGTCGTTGGTAATTTGTCTTTTAAACTTTAAACGCATTCAAACTCAAATGTAATAGACAAGAAATAGAATGTTAGGTTTCATTAGTCGTTACACAATTTGGGGGGACAACTTTTGTGCGTAAAATTGCTAAATTACAACAATGTCCTCCTGTGTATTTTTTTTGTATCTTTCACAAACGCAAGGGGTAAATAGGACCAGGATGACCTATTCGAAGATTATTCTACTTCTAATCGATAAGACTTTGTGTGCAATTTTCAGTACAGTAGTCTCTACATTTTCGTTATAAAATCGTCCTTATCACAACTGGATAAGATACAGTATTCAGTATGTACGAACCTTCCTCAACAGCGGCGACGATGGATGAGAAGTTGTCGTCGGCCAACACCATCTCGGCGGCGGACTTAGCTACAGCGGTACCGGATCCCATGGCAATACCAATCTCAGCCTTCTTCAGGGCGGGCGCGTCATTCACACCGTCACCAGTCTAGAATAAAGGTTGAACAAATGATTGGTATCCTTTTTAAAGGAGAGGTCGAACTGTGTTCTATTTTGGAGAAACTACCAAGGCTCGACCGGCGCCGTTACGGTACCCTTTGTCTTTTTTTTGTTGCTTGCATGTGTAAAGGGTTAAGTGTCGTCTGATACGATCTTCGGTAAACTGTCTGATTTTTTAAGATGTTACATAGACTGTCTAGAATAAGGGTTGAATTAATTATTGGTATCCTTTTTAAATGAGCAGTCGAACTGTGTTCTATTCTGGAGTAATTACCAAGGCTCGTCCTGCGCCGGTACATAGCTTTGTCTTATTTATTTCATTGACGCTTGGCAGTGTGAAGGATAAGTGTAGTTTGATACGATGTTCGTCAAATTGACAGACTTTTCAATATATTACATAGAGGGCGTATGTACGCCCTATTTTTATACCCTCACATATTCAAACTATCTCGTTGAGCTGACACGCAAAGGTGCTTAGGTATTTTCTCGAATGGATTACATTATCTGACTAAGTAAGCCAAGTTTTGCTTTGCATAAGATATCAAAAAGCACAAGCATCAAAAGCATTCTTACGGGAATGTAAAAACGTTATTTGTCTCAAATCCAGCCAAATGGTTTAACAATTAAAGGCGGCGATTGTACTTGATACAAACTGTGAGCCAGTTTATAAACTGTTGAACCAAACATAAACAGTACAGCGCTCCCGCTAGTAACAATGTAAACAGAACATAGTATTGTGGTAAATGATAATGAACCAAACACAATTTGCAAAGACACGTATGTATTTCATTGTCTATAAAAAGTGTAAAACGATAAACCGATAATAATTAGTTTCCGGACTATGTTACGTTACGTTCCGGCATTCAAGTTTACAGTAAGTCACTTAGAAACACTGTGTTTGTCTAGTCTAATGTTATCAATGCTACTTGACTGTTATAATTATTGCAAATCTATAAGTACGTAAAAATATATGAAATCAAGGATCGTAATAATATTGAGCCTATCAAATTAAGCTCATGTGATAGCAGTGAAATAGCCCCTTAATATTGCTGTCATTTAGTGCAGTAGAGCAGTGCCCACTATTCTACTGCAGCTGCTACATCTACTCTTGGGCAGCTTTTATTACAATTAGGTATAATTCCTCATCATCTTAGCGTTAGCCCGGTTGTGCACTTGCCCACGGTTCGCTTTGCACCATGATCCAGGATATGGTAATTAATTACATTGGTGCGACCATCTAAAATCCGTGGCCCTGTTAACTGGAACTTGACCAGTTTGGATCACGGTTACGCATTCAGTCGCGTATGTGCAGGTTTCCTCGCGATATTATCTCTCATCGTAAGAGCATCGACTGGCGAAGTCGTGCCGATGATGTGGTGATTACACCCCCGTGCCACGGAAAGCACGTTAAGCCGTTGGTCCTGCGCCTGATTTCTCTACGGTCATGTCGGATTGCCGTCTAACCGAATTATGAGAGTGAAGGAACAGAGAGTGCACCTCACACAGGTGCACTGTCGTGCACTATAACTTGCGCACAGACTTGTGCACTATAATATCTCCCGCGTAGTTTGCTAAATCTCAGTTGAGATTGGCCGCTGTATTCGCAATCGTCTATGATGACATTATTATTATTATACTAACCATAGCGGAGATCTCGTTCATGCTCTGCAGGTACTCGACAATCTTGGACTTGTGCGCGGGCTCCACGCGGGAGAACAGGCGGGCGCGGGCGCAGGCGGCGCGCTGCTCCGAGACGGGGAGGTCATCGAACTCGCGGCCGGAGTACGACTTGCCGGTCGTGTCCTCGTCCTCGGTGAACACGCCGATACGCCTGGAAATGTTGTTTGGTTAAAGTCTTGGAAAAAAATATAAGAGTGAAAAACTGTGATGTATGAAGATCACATATTCTTTTCAATGTGCCGATCATCTGAATGTATAAAAAAAAAAAAACTTCAAAACTGCCTACAGTGCTACTAAAACGTAAAATTTCATAAACAAATTTTAACTCACAAATACAAAATAATATTTAAAATACCTAACTGTTCTACGAAATTATAAAAGAAACCTATTTCCAATTTACTATCTGTTATTTTTTGGAGTCGGTGCCAGCGAAGAGATGGTTTAATCCTGTCCTTACTCGCAAAAAAAACATTAAAATTTCTGGATAAACTAGAGGTAAAAACTGGGAAAGTTTGTATGAAACTTCGTCAGTTTTTAAGCTACATTGAAAATAAGCTGGTATTTAGCTATTTATTTAGAAATTAAAAATTACGTTGGTATTTCTAGATTTTTGAACATTTTTCCGAAGTCGCGGGAAACCGCTAGTTTGGCTATGTACCGTAATCGAATTAAAATTGTTGAATATGTTTGGGTTTCGTCATAATTTTTTAGACAATCAGTATAAACTTTAATCATGCTTACCTGCAGATAGCTTCAGCGGTGGACTTGTTGTCACCAGTGATGACGATTACGCGGATACCAGCGGCACGGCAGCGAACGATGGAGTCGAAAACTTCCTTACGGGGAGGGTCCAACATGCCCACGACACCGACGAACGTGAGGTTGACTTCGTATGTGTAGAACTTGGTGGAGTCGCCGAGGTCCATTTCTTCGGGTTTGAGCGGGTTGTCAGCGGTGGCCAGGGCCAAGCAACGCAGGGTGTCGCGGCCGGTACCGTATTGGCGGGTGAGGTCTAGAATGCGGTTCTTGAGGGTGTTGTTGAGGGGAACCTTGCTTGTGCCGACGCGGGCGTGGCTGCAACGCTCAAGCACGCCTTCGGGCGCACCCTTGACGAACAGTTTAGGTCCAGTGCCGAGACGAGAGGGCTTCAGGGGCGTGCAGTAGGTGGACATAGATTTCCTGTCACGAGAGAACTCGAGGGTGAATTCCTTCTTCCATTTGGTTTCGACCTCCTGGCGGACTACGATGGCAGAGGAGCGGCGGTCGAGGCCGGTCTTGGGAACGTTGAAGGGGTTCATTTTCTCAGCGAGTACGATAAGGGCGGTCTCGGTGGCCTCACCGACCTTCTCGAAAGCCTGTTTGAATTCGTTGAAGTCGATAGCGGAGTCATTGCACATGACGCAGATGGTTCCCAACTCCTGGAGCGCGTCAAATTCGGAAGCCTTAATCTTCTGTCCCTTCAGGTAAACATCTCCAATAGGTTCGTAGGTGGAGCCAGTGATTTCAAACTCGAGGAAGCTGCTGTCGCTGCCTTCGATCTTTTCGAAGATGAACATACGAGATACGGACATCTGGTTGGTGGTCAATGTACCGGTCTTGTCTGAGCAGATGACGGATGTGCAACCGAGGGTTTCTACGGAGGGCAGTGACCTGACGATAGCGTTCTTCTTGGCCATTCTCCTGGTACCCAGGGCGAGACAAGTGGTAATGACAGCGGGTAGACCCTCAGGAATGGCGGCGACGGCCAGAGCGACGGCGATTTTGAAGTAGTATACGGCGCCCTTGATCCAGCTCCCACCGTGTGCGGGGTCGTTGAAGTGTCCAATGTTGATGGCCCATACGGCAACGCAGATTACCGAGATAACTTTAGACAGCTGCTCACCGAACTCATCGAGTTTTTGTTGCAGGGGTGTCTTGATTTCTTCAGTTTCGGACATTTCGGTACGGATTTTACCAATGGCAGTGTTGAGACCGGTGCCGATGACGACACCGCGGGCCTTGCCAGCGGCGACATTGGTACCGGAGAAGAGGATGTTCTTTTTGTCCTGGTTCACAGCGCGGGGGTCGGGAATGGGGTCCGTGTGTTTGATCACGGAGACGGATTCACCAGTCAGGATAGACTGGTCAATACGGATGGTGGTGGAATAAATCTTGATTAGGCGGATATCGGCGGGAATCTTGTCTCCGACGGACACCTCCACGACGTCGCCGGGAACAATTTCTTTCGCTCTAATTTTTTGTACGCCGGATTTGTCGCCTCTTATTACTTTACCCATTTCGGGTTCGTATTCTTTTAAAGCTTCGATGGCGGATTCGGCGTTTCTTTCCTGAAATATTTACGTCGACAGTTAGGGCGAGTGTAAAGATACTGCACATTCCAATTTAGTTTAGTTTGAATTCATTTTTACCTGCCATACTCCTACTACAGCGTTAGCAATAAGAATTAGTAAAATAACAAAGGGTTCTACGAACGCCGAGAAAGCGTCTTCATGTTCTTCAAATAAAGCTAAAACCTGTAAAGAAAACGCATTTATTAGAATAATGTTTGTATACATTTGTCTTGCATATTTACGAGATTTACGATCCAAGATACTTACGAAAGAAATAATAGCGGCTAACAGCAAAATCTTTACTAAGAGGTCATCAAATTGTTCCAGGACTAACTGCCATATACTTTTGCCTAAAAAAGAAAAATATTATTATGTACACTGAGAAGTTTTAGCTCATTTAGTCTCGGAATTTATAATTTTCAAGGTGGTTTAGTTTCTTGCTACTAATGAAATGAGAATGTCCAAAGATGTATTTTTCCTGGTTGAATATATAAATATGAACTAATGTAGCAAGAAAAGTTTTATTGATTTTAATTTTTGAAACGTAACAAGAACTTGTGTAGCTTGCTAGACTTATTTTTTTCATGACTACCGTAACTACAAGGTTGCAAGGCGAATGAAATGTGTATCTGTAGGCCTTGACACGCTTTTTGAACTCGTGTCTTTATTGATGTTGACACGTTTACGTATAAAAGGTGTTTGTTAGTCTGATATTATGTGTATTATCAATTGTTTATTATCACGAGTTCCACATCGATACTTATCCAGTCGTCATACCAGCAATGCTTACCTTCTTCCGCAGGCAGTTCTGTAAAGAGAAAGAACCATAATGAGATTTTTGAATAAAACATCAAAGGAGTAACAGACGATAAAACAGTCAGAGCAGGCATGCGATCTATCTCGGCAGTTACGATCGTACATAAATACATTGGTCGGTGGTCGAAAGGTGCGCCTGGCGGTCGGCGCGCGGCGCGGAGACCAGCAGTGACGTCAAATGGACGCTGAGATTAGCGGAACAAACGCTCCGCAATACAACTTGTCCTCCGTAACTACGTTATCAGCTCAAACAGGTTTCGGTATTGCGCCTTAGCGGGCAAATCGCAAATAGACGCGGCCTAATCTTGTGGACTGAATTACTCGTCCGACACTGATTGTGTACGATAATAACATGTAAATACGCATTTTTATCTTCCTACTCTCGACAACCGAGACCATATTTTATGATAAATAAAGGATTTATGATGAACTGTTGCGATACTGAGCATATTTATTTTTAAATAGAAGGAACCAACAATTTGCATGCTTTGTATTGCTTTTCAAGATTGTTTACAACAAAGTTGCAAGGAATTTATTAGCATTCTGTTGAAATGGGAGATAGGTGCGGCTGGTGAAATATTCGAATACGTCAAAAGAATACGAATTAACTTTAAGATGCAGGAAGGTCTGTTTGTTTGTAGCGCCCGTGTCGTGGGGCGGTCACATTGGGCCACGTTGCTTGCGTGACCTGTACAATGACCTCACTCCGTGCGTAGCTTTGACGTAGGTAATTACGATTGTTAAGGTTCCGGAACCAATTGTCTTAGCGGTGGTGAGGACTAATTAATCAAATACGTCTCGTCATCTCGTTAGGAGTTAGAATCTTTCAGAGGCTTGTTGCGCCTAATGGTAGAGCGTATGCGGGCAACGTGTGCTAAGTCAATCATTGTAACAGACGCTATTTGCGTACGCGGTCCGTGAGTGCCAGTCTCGCCGTGACTAATGTAAGCAATTAGTCAACGCATCGATAACGCCGTGTCAGCATCTGTGCACACTCGCGAATGATCATTAAAACCAACATAAAGTTTGAAATGTCCGTAATCTCAGCACACCAGACTTCGCGATTACCATCACGCGTATGCACGTACGTGCCGAGACTGCCTATGTAGTAAAACAATACACAATATAACGTGTACGGTTGACCATTAATTATGCTGATCATAAAAAGTGACCATGATAGCTATTGATATAGCAAAAAGTTATTGGTAGACAAAGCAGGAAGTCACTGTTGGCTCCTAGCGTGAGACGATGAAAAATAAATGTCTAGTTCAAGGATTTGGACTACTTGTTATTGGTTTTGGAAGACAGCTACAGGTGGGTTGCCCTTGACTCGAATTGTACTAGCCATCCGTTCAGACTCGAGCTTATCAATTAACCCGTACTTCGAATTTTAATTAACTAGCGCCTAGCGCTCGATAATTGTTTGTGGCAAGCATGGAACGCCAGACATCGACTTCGCTTTCCAAATGTTGCCAGATTTAGTGAAAGTAGTGACATTCCCTGTGCCGATAGCTAGTGCAAAACTTAAAAAAAGATCATGTTTAAAATTCACCGTGAGGAAATTGCAAAGAGAAAGTAGACATCTAGGTCCAAAGGTCAACAGTAACACAGATTCATGTAAAAAGGTATAAAAATATGTCGGTTTAACGCGGTTCAAAATAACATGCGTGGAGGAACTGCTTTATGTGGCTTAGTTTTCAACATGGAGTAATGCGTGTCAATTCTTTCAAAACGTTAAGCACTAAAAGTGCGCGGCGAATAGATTTCATGACCCAATTAATACTGCATGCATGAGTGTGATAATTCGCGTACCAATGTTTACAGTAGCCTCTCAGCTCAGTTGATACTCTTAATATCTATACTGTGGGATATTATTTCGTATGCGTAATGCGTTTATAGAGCGTCTTCCAGCAGGCTCGTGCCGTCCAAAATAAACTTGTATACCTATACACTCGAAGCTGACTGTGGTATTCGTGGGATCTAGTCTAGCGGCCGTTTTAGATTGTGCTGCGATTATCCGCTTAATGAAACCCGGCCAAAACGTGTGCACACAGAGGTACAGACTCCGCCATTCAGATGCAACGAACGGTCCGAAATTGAAAGCATTGTGCTGTTTAACAGATTTCCTAGCCGAAGCGTTACTACAACACATTTCCACCGACCACCGTGAGCAAATTGAGACATTTCCTGATTAATGTTTGTGTTTTCAAATGGAACCAAACGTACACTTGAATGGAATCGAACGAGTTTACTGCTATGCAACTGTAACAGTGCTAACTGTGTCGCCTTATCATATCAAAATTATTAGAGTTCTGTGTTTAGAGGGTGAATGCTCATTAGCAATCCACAACTGCTCGGTCAATAGCAGATAGAGATGTGTTCGTGTCTGCAAATGTCATCAACCGAGTTTTTTGACTCGAGTAAAGATGACTAATATTTGCGCCGCTTAGGTTACTGTAATCTGAATGTTTTTTTAGAGCTCTAAAACAATACTGAGACAACACGACTGAGATAGAAAGATAATAAAAAAACCGACCAAGTGCGAGTCGGACTCCCGCACGAAGGGTTCCGTACCATTATCTATACAACATAAGACACTATATTATGACATAAAAAACAAGTTTGTATGGGAGCCACCCTAAAATATTTTTGTTTATTTTTGAAGTGAATATATAACTTCATATTCTATGTATATTTCAGGCGTCTACCTGTTAAATAAAGCAAATTATATGTAAAGCATAAAAACGCCAAAAAAAACAGGTTTGTTGTATGGGGGCCCTTAAATATTTTTTATTTTATTCTGTTTTAAGTATCTGTTGTCATGGTAACAGACAGACAGACAGCGTAGCATAGTAATAGGGTCCCGTTTTAGGTACGGAACTTGGGTAGTACTTATTAATTGTAAATTTAATTGTATGTATTTGTATTAAGTAATATAAGCATACTTTATGCGTTTTTTGCTGGTAAGGTTCACCACAAGATGATGTATGTTTACTAATAAAAACGAATTATTTAGCTATTCTCAATATTTTTCAGAGTTACGAACTAACAATACAAAGTTCGGACCTACATATTGGCTATAGATTCTCAGTATGTTGCATAGTATTGACGTAGGTAATTAGTATAATATGACGTACGTACGGCTACTAGGTGTAAATCAATACGTAACATGAATAATTTTTGATTGATTAGGAACCAATAAAATCTTACTATGAATTGTAAGATAAATTGAGTATCTCATTAGAACACGTCATCAAAGCATAAACATGTGCGTAAGCGTAAGATCCCTAAGCAGACAAACACAAGGCACACTACTTGCAATATTACGTGTTAACGATTATTATAATCGTTTTCAATTTAATTAATTACAACATGGAACGAGTAACTTATTTTCGTTAGTAAAAGTCTGAGATTCGGTGATTTATGGGATGTATTGCGCGCCTAATGATTTCCCTAATGTGCCAGGCTTAAACGATTGGCGCGGCAGCGGCATTATCGTTTTTACGTGAAATCGAGCATTAAATCGCGCCGCCTCAGCTGTGTCCTATATTTAATGACGTGGGCACGGGCGAGGTGAGCCGATCGTCACCGTCACGCCTCAGAGACCGCTGTGCTCGGGCACACGCACCACTGACAGTCTCCGACCCTCGACTCTTGCCCACCTATAAATAAATACCTGACGCACACACGCACGTCTATCATGCATCCAACCAACTACCGTTCTTAGACAGGAGGCCGAGATTCAAAGCTCAAAACAAACATACATTTATCATATGTGAAAATTTTCCTACTGAGAACTTTGCCCTTACATTCTAGATTTGTTCCAATCAGTAGATATTTACAATCCATTCTTTGAAACGATCGATTTTTGAAACAATAGAACAACAATTGGAACATAACTAATATGAAGCTCACAGTAACATTTGCATAACATGTTCAAAATTGCCTAATTTAGCTATCAAAGGAAAATAAACTAAGATTTTACAGGAAAACTATCATGAGGATGTCACAATAACACAACCAAATGTTATGAAATAATTAGTACATACTGCTTACCAATTGATAAGTAGATGATGAGACAATAGTCAATTAGTCAGCTATTTTTAGCACTACAGAAAATGTTTAAACCACCTCTCATAGGTTATTATTATAATACTGGTTCGACTTGAAATGTATGTATTATGTTTATTCTGATAGAAAAACTAGGATCCGAAACCAGAAACATAATGGGTTTATATTTTCAAAGGCAGGTAAGGAAAATGTTTAAACACCTTTGTATAAATGCCTTTATATTATTAAAAAGAATGCAAATGCCTTAATTAAAAATGATTATTTTCTTCTGCCAACTGAGATGCAGAAAAACCATATCCTTCCTATTTCAAACTATCATTTCACTGTTAATGGCCCGGCAGTGGCTACTGATTATGAATCCAGACAGGTAGGATATTTTATATACAGGTTTATTTAGCAGCCGTTGTGTATTAGAATAGTCTAAGCTGTCACCCTGGTATCCTCTCTATTTGTGCCGACCTTTGTCAACACTGAATGAATCATGGTCAGCAGTGTCCAGCTGGCAAAGCTTCAAGTAACCGTGAGTGATAGCCTAATACCAAAAAAATTAAGGCAGCTATATTATAATCAGACA
Source organism: Pyrausta nigrata (assembly GCA_949316185.1). Taxonomy (NCBI): domain Eukaryota; kingdom Metazoa; phylum Arthropoda; class Insecta; order Lepidoptera; family Crambidae; genus Pyrausta; species Pyrausta nigrata. The sequence continues at coordinate 5,652,775 of OX438940.1, forward strand.
GAATGTAACAGATAATCATCTAAACAATGAGACAAGTAGAACCAGACAGTATGTACCAGTAATATATTATGACTCTGTCCAATTAAAAGTCAAAGTTCAATTGATCAAATTAGGTTATTCATTTGTGGAACCAATAAGTAAAGCGTAATCTATAGAATTAATTATTATGACAGTAAGTGCATTGCTATTGTAGTTTAGATAGTAAATTTTATTTCTTGTAGCATATGTCTTGAATAGAATACACAACTGCTATGTACAGTTAGTATTAGGTTTTTGTAAATTATGATAATTGTCAAACCCCAACTTACATTGGAATAGTTTATTTATAAGTAAATAAGTTAATAAATGACATAAAGTAACTTGTAGAATGAGTAAGTAAACTAAGTAATCAAAAGGTGCTACACATAGACAGTATAAAAATTGTCCAGATAACTAAGACTTTAAGGTTAATTTACAGTCAATATTATTAAGGGGTAAGTTAGAGAGTATATATGAGTACGAGTTGTTAGTAGTAACCTCCGGGGGGCTGGTCGCTAGTATTGAGTATAGGTATTCAAAATTGTTACAAATGTAAGCATTCTGAAGGGTATGATTCAGAATCTAAGATTATACTGCAGGAAAAACTAAGGGAAGGAAAAGTCTTCTTGGTAAAGTCACAAATAAATCAATAGGTTATAATGTCTGCTCTGACTGGTTTAGCAATAAGTCTAATATTTATTTATAAAATTGACAGGAGTTTTAAGATAAATAAAAGGAAACTTACCATTGGGCCCATATTTCTCTTGGTTTCTTTTGACTTGGTCTGGACTAAGGCCTTTGTCTGGGTCTGTGCCAAAATATCCTAATACTTCTTCCACGGATTTCGAATGAGCGTCCTCCATGGTGGAATTACTACGTTGCCGTCAGTTCTAGAAGACAAGAAGAGATTAGGTTAGGAATGACGAGTCATCATTCACTTACTGAAAACTTTTGAGGTTATGTTTCTAACAAGTTGAGGTACAATAACAATAAATAGACTATCTCGTTAACTCAAGCAGCAAGCTGGGATTAGATATTCACTAAAATTTGAAGTCAGTGCACTTGCAATTATGAGATTGTCAGCAGATTTTAAAGACATTTTTATCAAAGCATCGTACACGAATAAGTCACTTGTTTTAGTTAGAAGAATTAATTATTACCCTACACAAAGATAAAAAAAATAGGCCAAGTAGATTACTACGGAATAACTAGCCATTTCCCATAAATAATGGCTAGCGCCGTTCGACCAACTGCACCACTCAACTCACCGAGAACTTTTCTAATACATGAGCATATAGTATTTAATAAATGTTTCACTTTGACGAAAGTTTAAGTTCTGTTTTTGAGATATAATTAATAACTTTTTGTACTAAGATAATACTTTTCTGTCGTAAATATCATATACCACACGAACACGTATCTAGTCCAGCCGTCATTTTTTCGTAAACTGACATGCGAAAAAGCATACGATAGCGGCGCCATCTATTTTGTACGTCATAAAAGTTTGTCAAAATCAGAACTTTTTATTTTCATACTTTTGTTTAAATGCTCTAAAATTTAAGATATTTTTTTAAAAATATTTTAATAATATAAAAATGATACTAAAGTTGGTTTGAAACGAAATAAAAAAGCAACACAATTTATGATCTCTGATAAATGTGGAGCGATCCTATAGGTTGAAGTTTGTACCACGTGACTAATGCTATTTTTATGCCGTAGGCGCCTGTAAAAATGCGGTATTTTTAAAATTCTGAAAATTTGTTTAGCGTTATGTAACACTTTATCACTTAAAACATCCATGAACTTTCGGCGTTTAACTCGCAGCACAAAATTTAACACTTGCAATTACCACACACACATATTTTCCGATTTTGGTAGGGTGAAATTAGGAACTTACTGAAAAAAATTTTTCGACAGCGTCGGGAAGGAAAGAAGAAATAAGAGTGGCGCGGGAGTTGTTTTCCCTCCGCGCCCCGATTAGCGACTCCCGGGCGAAGAGCGACGATTTTAGAGCGGCGCGGGCGCGGTGGAGGGATACCGACAGAGATTTCTTTAATTATTTTGGCAACAGTACTCGATGGCACTGCCGAGTCGTTTTCCAGGGTTGCATGTCGCACGGCGGCCGTCGGCGTCCGTCCTATGATGATCTTTTTATAGCGGCCGCTGCCCGGGTCGAGCTCCCGGCACTACATTTGCGCTGTGTCTCTTTATCATTATGGGAAGTGCTTTTGCATTTCCGACATTCTTTCGCTCACAAAACGTAATTTTGTGTATTTTTATTTATATATCTACATAAAAACAGTATATACTTTTAACTACTAAGAGTTTTTGCCACCTAAAGAAATAAAATTATGCATGAAAATTTTACCTTGCTCTGAAGCGAAGGTCATGGAAATGTAGAGATAATGTGCACTAACTAGGTACTAAACATGTTCTCCTTAATAATCTGCGATAAACATTGATCAAACGTTACGTTTTATCAGTATTGTATGCATAATATTAACTGCGTATTTAAACCAAACAATGTCCACATATGGGAAATACTAATCCTTCAATATTACGATTAATGTTTATTTTTTCGTAAACTTGCCAAATAAAATACTTTCTTATGTAGATGAAAAAGGTTAATGAGTGAATTAATTAGGACATTAATTATAGTGGGCAAGTGGGTATCGAGCAGAAAATTACACGATATATTTAGGACTAGGCCGACAGATCGACATTGGTGCGTTGGCAAAGCCAAACCGCCCTTTGACACTGATCTATGAGTACTAATATTTTCAATCTTGACAAGCAATGCTGTTGCATCATCACTCAGTTGCATGATGTCAACTAAATCTTATTTTTATTTATAGCAAAACAGGTTACTTTACTATGATAACAAATACCAAGTTGGGAACAAGCCTCAGGGGCTATAATTCTCTGCGATTTCCAGTCACGCAGGCTCTGATAGACTATAAAGACTTTTTACATTTGAAATTATAAGAAAAATGAATCGGGAATCGGTTTTTTTTTGGCGGAAAATATTTTTGTCACCAATTTTTTTTAATTAATAATATAAAGCCTATGTAATTAGTCAATAAGTATATAGGTGATTGTGGGTATCCGTAGTACTTATTAGGCGACGTCATCAAGCTAAAAATTGCGGTACTGCATCTTATGCAATTGTTAGAGCTATTTTGCAACGAAAATGGGCAGTCTAAAGCTGGCCAAAGTGCCCTTTAGCCTGGGTTTAATCATGTTTTTAGTAAGTAACATTATTATCATAAGTTAAAAGTAACAGTTACCTTGCCGTTTAGGTTTTATTCCTAAAGAGCTTAAAAGTAATTTTGACCTTTTAAAAAAATGGTAAGCTATAAAAATTTGATCATAAAGCAGAGCTTTTTAATAGAGAAATGTGCATCAATTTTATCTTTGTTAAACAGACGCATTTTAGTTTACTTTTTCTAGTCAAAATGCGACTTTAACAATATATTTAATCACGAAAAGCGCTTGACTTTTGTTGCAACACCTTACAATGGGTTTTGTAAATGCCTACAGGAAAACAACTCATTTCTTATAGATTGATATTTCGTTAAGAAACATTTTTGGAAAATGAAATCTCGTTCATCTCAGCACGGTCGTGCACATGGCCCAGGGTCCTCATTGGAACATGATCATGATGAGGTATTTACAGTGGAGCAACTGGTCTGACCCCCGCGACCCTGTTAACAGAGGGGAATCTAACCAGATTGGATCACGCTTACACATTCATTCGCCTGAATTAACAGGGTACCCTAACAATGTTTTTCAAACAACTTATGTAAATAACTCAGAAAGTAATTGGTACATGTGCGATCGAACCCCATGAGAGACAACGTATACAGGTAAGTTAGTATGAAACTTTATAGATTAAAAAAAATGTATTTAGTTATGTAGTTAAATATGTTTCTTACGTTAACGCGAATAGTCGAACTCAATAAAACACAATTTACTCGCGTTACTAAATTAATTTACTTAACAATATTTTAAATAAATCGCAAAGTAATTTGTAAAATTGTGTTTTAATATGTAGATATTAAAAATGATGGATGAATTCAGGATTTTTGAAAATCAAACCTCTAAGGGGGTGAAAAGGGATTGAAAGTTTGTATGGGAAATTTGACATTTGCGAGGACGAAGTCGCGGGCTATCGCTAGTAGTTTAAATAAAAATAGGTAGTGTTTTTTTACTGACACTGACTAAGTTGCTTGATGATGAACCTTGACACAGCGCTTGATGATCACAGCAAATCGACAATTTTAAACTATTAGTACGAGTATACATTTATGTTACGAGTAAAACAGCGATGTATTAATTAGGTTGATTTTGAAAAATTAGTAGGTCCTGTTAACTGTGAAAGCTTACGTCTACATTCAAAGTTTAATAGTGCGCGGCGTTTATAAGATTCGTTTTCGTTTTAAAATTTGTTTGTAAATTGCGAACCGCATTCTAAAGAAAAGAAAAAGGCGAGGCGATAAATAAAACCAGTATTATTAAAACGACGGAGATAATAATTTAAAAAGTTGAATGCCAATGTTATTTATTTAGTAGCTGAAATAATATTTAAGCTCGTAAATATTATTTTTGTTACAATAGCGGTAGGTACGTATGAATATTCTTATTGACGTATTTATTTAGAACAGTATAATATGTAACACATTTTTTATTATAACCGTAGCTTCTACTACGTGAATATTATTTTTAGCGTCAATTTTGAATGCTATAATTTTTTTGTTAAATCGAAAACAATGTAGACCTATATAGAGTAGATTGTAGAATAGAAACTTTTATTTTATTTTTACAAGGATAGCTAAAATCTAGTGTCAACTTTAGAATTTTAAAAGCTTTTATTTCCTATGCTGTATTAAGCATTAAGCCATGAAACTAAGTTATTAAGTTAGTAGACCCAAAGTTTTGAAAAATAAACACAGAAATAGGAAACATCAACCAAAAATGTTATGTATTAACTCGTACGTAACACTATTTACTCATGGGTAATGGCAATTTAATGGTTAATCAAAATCACACTTCCTTGATTGCTCTCGACGCTAGTTTATGACCCATTAATAAATATTATATAGAATTATTTTATTTTTAGATACTACTCAATCAATTCAGCTACGTTTATCAGATAAGCAAATGAATCATATAATGTGGTTTGATGAGGGTGAGCAATGGAAGTTGTTCGTTTATAGTAAGCAGACAATTAGCATTATTTTGTTTATTAGTAACATGTCTAAGGAAATCTATTTAAGTAGCGTTTAATCACTTATACATAGTAGCGAGTAACTGTTAGCAAGACGAAGATTACAATTTTTTCAGCGTTAGTAATATCTGGTACTTGTTTTAATACAAAAATGCACTTTTTTGCTTTTTTTTTATTTGATATTCAAGATGTACGTAAATATGGTTTTATTGACTGTACTTAAATATGTATATCTGTATCAATACAGCTCGATTATCCGAAAAAAAAAACGGTTTTTAACACCCATATCCCCCAATTAGTTCAGATAATCGACCAACGCTCTGTACAATGTTTCAACTGAATATATATTAGTATATACAATATATACTAACTAATATATATTTTATAATGGTGATTGATCATGATCTTAAATCTTTATCGATAGAACTTTCACATTATGTGTTGTACGTAATTTTCAACATCATCACAGGCCTAGTTAGGCACTGGTCTAGGTGAATGTATGGCGTAATGAATGAACAAAAGCGTAGGTACTTGTTGATTTTGGCATGCTACTGACACTGAGGTTTTAATTTAACTACAGAACAACATGTACTCATTGTACTGCACTGATAACTGATTCAGAAAATCACCAACGGAAACATATTTCTACAACGCTTTCCTGATCCTGTTGGTCGCGAAATTAACAAAAACAATTTAGAGTTCAAGTTACTACAATTATGTTATGTAGAAACATTAATACCGAAACCAGCCATTCTGTAAGATTGTGTAATTTTAGTAAAGGAAGGCTTTTTAGATGGAAAATATAAAAGTTTATGAAGTTATCCATGTTGCTGTCTTTAGTACTATGTTATGATAATGCACTCTATTTTCGTTAGGTACTGAACTAGCATATTAGTGCTGACTGTAGCGTATTTTAGTTAGGTAGGTTTACGTGCTCTCATTACTCATTCATAACACTATTACTGACCTACGTGGAACTAATTGTTTATTTTACGATGAGCTTTCAACAGTTGTTAAAACCTAGAGTACCGTGTATTCTGTACACCGTTATATTGCTGTATTCGAACCAGAAGCAACTAGTAAGATAGGCAAGGTGCCGAGTGTGTTCCGCGATATAAAACAAGCTTTTAAAATTCCTAAGATAATGTAACGAGAACTGGCTTACGCAGAGATACTCTAGTGCCGGCTAGTAGGCTACACTACCTGTATTTGTGATACGATTCGTCATCCACGAATAAACGGGCGAAGCTAATAATAATCGAAATAGAATTATAGTGTGTACTCGTTTTGTAACCCCGTTTGGCAGGTTGAAGTCGTACTTGTTGGCTCGAACGGCGAAAGATTTAACGGACATGGTGGACAAATTGGTGGCCATGATGTAGGTAGAGGTAGACTTGAGAGGGTTACTTGTTTGAAGGCCTAGTTCACCAAGACGGGAAATTGAAAAAAAATAAACGAAGGAAAATCTGACAGATTTTCATTAAATATCTCAATAGCTATTCAAAAGCAATGAACCAGATTTTAATAAACTTTGAGGTTGTTGAAAGGTTCGTAAATAATCGGAATCAAAGGTCACTGCTCTATATCCATGGCCTAAAAACCCGACTCAAGTTCAGTTTCCGCGATGACCTCGCCAACTCGTGCAGTCCTTGATAGCAGCTCAAGGCCGATGGGCTGATCCTGAACTTTACATTAACTACATTATGTACCACGGCAAAGTTGAAATAAAATCGAATCGACACAAATTACTACGACGGTTATGCTATTGATCTCGTTCGATACAGTAAATTGAGATACATTATAAGATAATCGAATACGAAACGAACTCGTCAGTATTCCGTAATGCGTTTATCGGCTGCATTGACGTCACTGAATATTATGTGATTTGTTCGCATTCTGTAGTTTTGTAATCTTAAATGAATAGTATTTAGTATTCAGTTTTTTATTGGTAACTATTCATTCGTATTATTTTACTAGCACGCGGAGCCTTGATATCATCAGAAATAAGTATTTTATGTTTTTATACACAAGAGCTTTACGAATGTCTGAAAGTGCTTCTTTTTGCAATCAAATCTGTGTGCTATTTATATCAGCTTAGTGACGTAGACGAACGAATGCATGTGACGTACTCTGAGTTACATCAACGGTAACATAAGATTACTTCTTTACTATTATAACTCAGTTTTATTGCACAGTAAATATTATAAACTAATATACAAATGGGTTAATATAAATCAGAAACAGGTGAGCAGAGTAATGCAGTAGAGTCTAGTATCTAAGATTAGCCAGCATTTCCAGAAGATATTTTTAGGAAACATGAATTATCTGAGAATTCAAAATAACATTTAAAGTAGTTATGCAAACACTCGTATGTGAGACACGTTAATCCATAGTAACTGCAATTTGGCTTTAGGTTCAGATTACAGACAAACTGTATTTTTAACATAAAAACTTTTCAGTTTGCACTATCATCTTCATTTTATTTCACTACACTTATAACTTCTGGCAACACTGGCTTACGCACGTCACACTACAACTATAGATGTCGCTACAATTCGTTTCTTCTTGTACCGCAATAACACTAAACAATCCGTAGTCCAATCGCAATCCAGTTTCTGCGGGGAACACTGCACAGGTTTCCACATGTCACACTCGCTAAGCACCGTCACATAAACCAACTTACCGTATCACTATATCACTTGGTCCCTATCTTTGTTAGAAAATATACATAAAAATGTATTTTGTTTTTTTGTAGGTACTATCGTGTGAGATTAGCGCGCCCCATGAGGACAGAGTCGGGAGTGATGCGCGCCGGGCGCGGGTCGAGCTAGCTGCCTTCTTTTATAAGCTTGGGCGGCGCGCGGGCCGCGTGCCAGACGCTCGCGGTACCAACGTACTCTCACCCGTAATTACACACATTACAATTACGACACTAATTAAAAAGCACGCAACAAGGTCTAAAATCTGACAACGGCGCGTTTCGCGACCGCAAAAAGTGTGGGTGCGTTTGTAAACTTGTTATTAAGCTTTTGTAAAAAAAGTCGTTTATGACAGTTTTTTTAATCAACTTTCTCTACTTTTATGTCATATGGATCATTAATAATAAATAGTAAAGAAAAAACAGGATTCGTTTCAAAATGTTATATTTAATACAGCAAAATACATCTTAAACTCTGCAATAAATGTAAAAAGATTTTTGTTTGTAAACACAACACAACATAAGTAGGTAAATAAACAGTAGTAGCGAAATAAAGCTTTCCTTTATTTTTCCTTTATTAATTATTAACCAGGTCCTTAAGAAATCTATATATTTACAAAGAAAAGCTGTCTTAATGACTGCCTAACTGACTTAACAACGAACAGCTTAAACGACTAGTTTAGAAACTTGTAATTTTGCACCAAGCTTTCTTTTATAGTTTTTATGAAGCGAAATTGATAAAAATGGTATTAGCTATTTTGTTAGTAATTAAGAAAGACGTATTTCAGGATTTAAAAAAATCACCCTCTAAGTGGGTGAAAAGGGGGGAAGGGGAATTTTGCATGGGAATTTAGATATCTGCGCGTATGCAGTCGCGGGAAAACGCTACCTAGAAGTTTCAACAAACACACCAATTATCTAGACCCAAACTATATAATATAGAACAAAGAAAATTTATTATAATATGCACTAGTAACTAAACTATATAATACAACATATATACAACTTATCAATAAAAATTAAGATAAATTATTTAATACAATATAAAAACAAAAATTATAAAAATCGTTTAACTTATTAATGTTTACACAAATCTTTTACTAATTATCTATCTATACATATAAAAAATCAGTAAAACCAATTTGTCTGTACATTGATTATTTTTACCAAAAACTTATTGAGGGTGATGTTAAAATAGTTACAGAATAGGAATTTACAACTTTTGAAATTTTTGTTTGTTTGTCTGTTTATCTTTTTGTCTGTCTGTTTGTACACGCTAATCTCTGGAATCACTGGACGGATTTGAATGAAACTTTTTTTATTGTGTAGGCTAAAACTTATTTTAAAGATCGAAGTACCTGACGTGGAACCCTAGCAGTATACTTTGAGCATTTTCTATTGACGTACACAAATTGAAGGTCTGGAGCAACTGATATGGAACCCAGCAGCTCAGCTCAACTATAAGAGATATGAATAGAGCGCCTTAGGAAACATTGTTCAGCGTGATGAGCATTTTTTATTGACTTACACAAATTGAAGGTCTGGAGCAACTGATATGGAACCCTAGCAGCCCAGCTAAACTTTACTAGATATGAATAAAGCGCCTTAGGGAATATTGTTCAGCATGATGAGAATTTTTTATCGACATACAAAAATTGGATGTCGGGAGCAACTGATATGGAATAATAGCAGCTCAGCTAAATTACTTTAGACTAATCATCAAAATATATATTTTTTCAAAATATTTTTTTTTTGTATAAAAGGCTAAACTCCCAAGGTAATCCTACTGTCTTCAAGTTACGATCTGGTGACGGAATCCTAGCGCCATCATCATCTTCATCCTCCTAGCGTTATCCCGGTTGTGCTCTCACACGCGAGGGCCCAGGGTCCACTGACCATGATCCAGGTTGTGGCAGATCAGGTTATTACAGTGGAGCGACTGCCATCTGACCTCCGTGACCCTATTACTAGGGAAAAGTGACCAGTTTGGATCATGGTTACACATTCAGTCGCCTGAATGTGCAGGTTTCCTCACGATGTTTTCCCTCACCGTATTTTATAGGAATGTATACCATATATAATGTCCTCCTAGCCGAATTTCGATTACAGTGGCCAATGTCAACAGAGATTAGCCGACTGCGCGGGCGATATTGTAGTGCCCAAGCGTGTGCACAAAACATAGGTAAGACAGCAGTCCAACATGACCGTAGTGAGGTCAGGTGCAAGACAAACAGCTTAACGTGCTTTCCGAGGCACGGGGGTGTTAATACCACCAACTTCCTGACTCCGGAGCTGTGTCTGAGTTATTTCAAGACAGAAAAACCCAACACTTTCAGCCCGACCTGGGATTCAAACCCGGGACCACGAGCATAGTACCCAGCGTGCTGAGCACTAGACTAACGAGGCAGCCATATATGCTAGAGCATTAATTTAGGTATTCAAGCGTTTACATTCAGGAGTCATAATTTAATGGTGCTGACCTGATGATGAAGATCCTTAATGCTAAGTAGTTCGTGGATACTTTCAGCACAGACAGTTTGTAGAAATTCTGTTGAATTACTGTATTACTAATGAAATATCAAAGTCAATTGGCACTATTTTTTATACTACTTATCACTTATTCACGGAAATTGAACTATTAAGAATATTTACAACAGTCTTACTAAGATACTTTACGATAGTAGTAACTGACAAGCCGAACCTTAGGTAAGGTAGAGGGACAATAAATAGATGCTAAACGATATCCATCTAACTTTCTGAACTTAAACCTAAAGTTACCTATTTTTTTACAAATAAATAAAACTGCCTTCAATAAAGTAAACTAAAAAGTAGTAGTAAGTAAATTGACCTGTACACTTTTACTAAGAAATATATAGGGCAAAATTTATTTTTTGAGTCGGTTGCACTGCCATGTAAAATTTTCTTACCAGTCGAGGATGATGAGTTGATAGCAACCAATCTAAAAATAGTGCCTATTGACTTCGATCTTCTTACGACATATTATTAGACTAAGAGATCATGATAGCTGGATGGCGAAGTAGGTATACAATATTTTGTATCATCGAGTCCACGCGGACGAAGTCGCGGGCAGCAGCTAGTATTATATATAACTCTAATCACAATAGAAGCATTATTTGCCTATGTATATTTAAGAATTTGTTTAAGTCTCAATAAGAATAGTAAGTTTTTAATTCACGTCTGGTTTTATTGCAGTTAAATTATAAACTACCTATAGGTAGTTCATTTTTTTTCATCAAAGGGTTAGTAGTCTATATATTCATGAATTTAAAATAAGTTTACATTTGATGTAAGCCAGCCTCTGCACTTATAGTTCGAAAAGTTTTTGCACGATCCTTCTGCGGTTGCCAGAGCTAAATGTGCGTTGCTGCAATTTTTATTCCGCCGATATCAGGCAGGGGGCAGGTAACGTTGCAAGACATGGAATTTCTTATGACCATCGCGCGTGATTGGCGATATCTCGCCGCATAAACGTGCAGTCATGCGGGGTGCAAGGAAGGACGAACACAAACTTGTTGGACTACAAATATCTTGGATACATGATTCGATAATACGCGTCAAAGAGGAAGCTCTCTGAATGATTTAAAAAAGCAGTGAATTGATAACCAAAATGTCTCATAAACCAAAAAAAAATATTTATTTATTTTAGGAACAAAATATCCGATTATTTGGTTTCAGTTCAAATTGCTTTGGTTTTTAGGGTTCCGTACCTCAAAATAAAACAGGAACCCTTATAGGATCACTTTGTTGTCCGTCTGTCCATCTATGTATCAATCAAGACCCTTTTGCTTAGGAACTAGTCTTTGGTCTCTTAAAGCTGTAAAAATCAAGCTTTTAAGTCGACGCATTTCGGGATACGGTCATTTTAGCCTTATTTTCTAACATGGGAAGTGCTAACAAGTCCCATCTTCCGTAGACCGTATTATAAAGTTTTGCAAGAAGGAATGTCTAACAATATAAGTACATCGTAGAAAATAAAAAGTTTGTACCTACGGATCACCTTAGTGCGCGAGTCGATACTGGCACTTGCCGATTTTTTAAGTTATTGTGCACAAAAAAAAAACTCTTTGATGCACACAATAAAAGAAATGAATTTTATACTAATAATCGTGGAACACTAGTGTTGCAAATAAATATATTATTATAATACATACCTTTGTTACTAAAATAAGCCTGGAGATCACCAACACACGTTTAATTTTTAATCAGCAGGTTTAGCAATATTTGACATATTTTGTATGGTAATTCTGTCAAATTAACCGTAAATTAAGGTTTCCCGGCTGTTTAAAAAATGGTGAACTTGGATCTTAAAATATTTTGTATTGTATTTACAAAATAAACAAAAAAGTTACCGTCGTAGCTCGTAGCGCAATCTTCATAGCGATTGTATTGCTGCTACGCCGTAGCAGTGCTACGGCGGGGTCTACTTTACGCTACGAGCTACGAGTAGCGCAGAGCTACGAAAAGCGTAGCATAGCGTATTTTATGTCTGTAGCTTATCGTATTACAACTTTAGTATATTCGTAGAAAGCTTTCGATTTTTAAATTGTTGTTGATTAAACACAGTAATGTGTTACGCTACCAAAATGTCAAAAAATACTTTTCATTTTTCATGCCCGTTTTGTTTTTAATGCCGAGGAACCGCTGAATAAAAAGATATTTTATGAACAAGGGCATAAAATTATTTTTAAGACTAGGCAATTTGGCCTTGCAGCCACATACATACACAAGATATTTAATAAGTAGAGATATGTTTTATGTGAGCTAGGTTATTAATTATACATATGTATAATTAAAGATTTAGACGGGCGTGCATTTATATGAGTAAAAAACAAATAACACACATATTTATAAGTTACCATAGTCAAATATTACGAGTTGAAAATTATGGTATGGTATAGGGTCCGTATCCGGTTCACAATATATAAACGATTGATTCTGTTGTTCCTTGCAAGTTTTTACCCGTTTTAAACAAGCAACTACTATGATGGCCTATCATCATGATTTTTTCCAGATTTTCCAGCAATTAAGCTTTTAAGGGGGGGGGGGGCGCCCTACTAGAACAAAAAATGCACTTTAAAGATTATTTTTTCGTAAATGAAGCATTAAATCGAAAAACCCACATCATGGAGTAGAAGACAAAAAAAAAGGTTTTTTTTGTCTTCTACGTTATCTGAAATAAATTTTTTTTTTTTTTTTTTTTTGAATTTTTTTACGAAATCAAATCCAGTTTCGCTCACAAAAATTAATCGACTGTGTCATCCGGTGGGACTCGAACCCACGTCCCTTCGCTATCCGGGCGAGTGCTCTTACCACTTGAAAAAAACTTGCAAAATAATTGCGTAAGTTATAAAAATAATTATGAGTTAAGCTGATTTTATCTTAACTGATGGTTAAATATTTGTAAAAATATTTCCATCGGATGCATGCGGGAACATTCCCCAAGTATTGATGAAATCGAACGCCGACTCACTAGCGTAGCAAGCACTTACAAACATTCGTCGGCTGACTAACGTCCTCCGTAGCTCAGTTGGTAAGAGCACTCGCCCGCATAGCGAAGGGACGTGGGTTCGAGTCCTACCGGATGACACAGTCGATTAATTTTTGTGAGCGAAATTGAATTTGATTTTTAAAGCAACAAGCTTTTTTTCTAACTAAACTTGTATTATTATCGGGAGTTCAGCAAATTCAGGGATTTGCATGACAACGGACACCTGTCTGAATCACTTTAGCTCTCGATTAATTTGGACCGGAGAGCTGAGGGATTAATTAAAATAAGATTAATAGACAATTATCCTAAAAAGCTGTGTTGATGACAGCTATATTTGCGAAAGAGATTTAAGAGAGTGTTAATTAACACTTAATTTAATCGTAAGTCGGACATACGAGTATATATTCTGTTTAAAATCCTGGTTATAATACAGGAATTAGAGAAGTGACAGAAACTTTAAGTATGTATATAAAACATTAATTACGAACCTATGCAGAGCCTTCATTTCTTGTAACACACGGTTAAATAAAGTTTACAACTGACAATCAAAACAATAAGATTATCCATACATACAAAAAGTGGATCATAAAGATTTTTTTATTTGTAATGGGTTTACTCTTGACGTGGCATAGACAGAGACGACGGTGCAACGGTGTGGAGCAGGCTCTCTCCAAAAAAAGCCTGTTTACTCTGACTTCGAAGGTGCCCTTAAAAATCGTTGGAAACACTGACGTGGGTAGTGAGTTCCACGTCTTTGCTGTGCGCATTATAAATGTCGCTGTGAAGCACTTAGTTAACGATATGAATCGTTGGAATATCAGCGTGGTTGGAATATGGGGTATCCCGCGGTGCGTGCGATGGTAGAAGAGAGCTATTGGAATGAGGTCATGGATATCCTTTTTATTTATTTATTTAATCTTGAGCACAATCTCTCTGTAAAAGACCGACAGGCAAGCACCTTTGTGGCTATGAGCCAGACTATGGAGTTTGGCATTTTTAATATCGTCTCCGATAAGCCTCCTAGCTATGCGCTCTACCGAGTCAAGTGCAGCCAGTTGGTACTTAACTGATCCATTCCAGAGATGACAGAGGTTTTCGTTAAAAAAGTTATATGGAAGGTCGACACAGTAAAAATATGCACCTTCAAAAGAGTCAAAACTTGTTTAACGTTTTGTATTCGCAGAATATGTTATTTAAAACGCGATGTGAAAATATGGTACGTTTTTGGCTAAAGCTAGGTAAGTAATAAATATTTAAAATGACCCTCGTTATTGAGATGGAAGGCCGACTGCATCTCGCAGCGTGGGTGTGCAGCAAGCCACGGAGACCGGGGTATCCGAGGGTCTTACGCTAGGCGAGCATGCAGTCCAATGGATATATGCGGTGCGGTTCCATTTTCGAACTAACAATTTTCTTCTTCCGTGTCTATTTATACTGTTTCCATACTCCCCGTGCGCCAATTCTCACCTTATGATTCCATCATAAACTGAACTATCACTAAAAGAACCGTCAGTATAATTTAAGCTCAGCGTATGATGGATTGTTGCAGCTTCAATGTAAGCCTTGTGTACGAATTTGGCATCATTATCAGATTATAGATCTGGGAATTCGTTTGGCACGAGGGGCCTGCACCGCTGGCAGCGGCCGCGCTTGTACCAGACGCGTACGCGCATGTCCGTCATGATCACTATTAATCTTCGACGGTGAAAAGAAAGCGCCTACCACTTGCGATCTGGGACAAGAGCCCGGGATAAGGATGAATCAAAAGCACTGAGACAGAAAAGCTTTCGCCTATAGGTACTCTAAGGCGGCCCACTTGCGCACGTCCGAATTAGCTAAACTGGACTTTTTCAAGGTCTATTATCTGAGTTAGAAGACCCATGTCCCATTGCCCATGTCTGGATCAGCTAATTCGGACTGGTGCAAATGGACCTACCGGATTTGCTTATCCAGGCTTGCGCAAGTGGGCCTTCAACTCAGATGACAGGCCTTGAATAAGTCCGGATTAGCTAATCCGGACTTTGTACTATACTCTACATATGCGTAAAGACTTTACGCATATGTAGAGTATAGTACAAAGTTTAGCATTATCTACAGTTTTCAGTTGATACGTAAACACAACATGAAATTTACACAAATTCATGTTCACTCAGAAAAATGTGTAAAAATTGTATAATTTCGTGGCGTTTGTAGACATTAACATTGGCATAATTCGCTGATTTCACCAGCAAGAAAATCTTTAAACGCGTCCACATAGTGTGATGGACAGGTTAAATTTTTCACAAAAACGATTTTCGTTTCCGCTTTCGCGTCAAATTCTGTAAATATCAAACTAAAATGTTTGCCGTTATGTCACTTGAACGATAAACATAAACATCGGACAACTAATGTATATTTCTGAAATTCAAAATGTTCAGAAATAAAGTTTTTTACCTAGGGAATTCAAATGCACTTTTCTGTAAAGCCATTCCCTGTTTCATCACTTAACAAAATAGCTTTTGAAGTTTATTGATTACAGCTTTTAACATATGTTATTCTCCACGCAGTTGATATCCAGTCTTCTATAACAATAAGTGCGTAAGATACAGCTGTAAATAATATTTAGCTTTTATCGTTATACAAGGGTCGGCAGGTGATTCCTGGCTGCAGGCCAACAGCCACTACCCACGCGCATCATTCGCCTACTACTATTTATTTAGCACTCGAATTCGGTCTCTATTGTAAAAGGAATTCGGATTGGTTTCTATTGTGACACTGTAAGAAAATTTTAAATTGATGTCCAAATCTTAACAGCCATCTGCCTTGAGCAGAGTATTTTTATTTTATCGCGTATATCACAGGGCCATCGTGATGTTTTCTGTCATAAATCTAGGTGACTCGTTAGTTTTGACGCAATCATTTTTTTTAATGAAAAGGTAAATTAATTCCGTCCCACTGTCTATAAAGACTACGAGACTGCCGAGATGGACATTTCTTTGGTTCGTAGCAAAAAAGGGTATAAAACTCCACAGTAGGATTCGTTAAATTTAAGCTTGGATTTTGTTAATAATAAAAGGTATCAATTTAATAAGTACACACGGCCGCATGTCAGACTATCCGATTTGACCTTGAGACCTCCTCTATACCCTACGTAATAAAAGCTCTTTTCGTAGTTCACATGGGTAACCTGACGTACTTACTTTACTTACATTTAGTTACACACAACAAAGAGAGCATAAAGTAGCAGTTTTAATAAACGAATAATATTTATCAGGAGAAAACGCTTGTTAAATAAAGTCATCAGGCAGATTTTAAAGTGGTATAGTTGATACTTACCATCCATAACTGACTATCTATTATGCTAATCATGACAACATTTTTAACAATCTTATGTAAAATGATTGTTTGAAGTCTATCGATATGAGCCGGTCGCTTAGAGCTTAAAGTAAATACGATGAGGAAGAGCGTCTAATTTAGTAAAAGTGATTGATGCGCGTAAAATGAAAGAGTAATGATAAATAGCTGCTTCGTCCGTCTTTCATCGTCGTTTCTCGTCTAGAACATCACGAGAGATCATTTTAGATAGCTACGTGTTTAAAATAGTTAATAGTCTAGTTTAAATAGTGCAGAGTAACAGTCAAATGCTGTGGTCAAATAAGTCAAATAATTATAATCGATAGTTCGAAAGTATTGTTAACAATCATAATATTTTTAGGCTTGATACTTTTTATCATTTCATCACAATCAACCACAGGACGTTCACTACTGAATACAAGCCCCTCCCGTCACCTTTCAAGGAGATTGGTTGTAAATGGATCTGCATCTAGTACGATCCTCTAAGGTACTCTTGTCTAATCTAAATACTATCTATACTTATTATCTGAGCTCTATGTCCCGTCACTGATTAGATTTCTGCGTTACCACGCGGTTGACTGGTTGGACGCGGACTCTGCTAGCGTACCTTCTGATTTTGTTGTAAGCTTGTGCTATGGAGACCATACCATACCAGTAGACAACATAAATACCATTTAAAACATCTATGACTTAGGTACAAATTCTCGTTTTTATTGTTTTTATTGGTAAAAAAATCTGACTACTTATTAAATAAGTAGGCATACTAAAAACTGATAGTTCTGCACTAAATAGGTTATAGTAATGAGTACTCCAGTCTCATATACTCATAGTTGGACACCGACACACGCGCTGCGGAGCGTGCGACACAGGTTTCAATTTGAAACATTATTGACCAACTTGTCCTCCAAAGATGAGCTTGTCACACACATACACGAACCTTTGAAATTCGATATCCAATTATATTATAGGAAGTAGGTAGGCACAAATCTTTTTAACTAATAACACATCATTTCCTACCAGAAGAAGGTCGATATCTTTTTTGTGAGCGAAATTTATTTCATAATAACACAATATTATCTTATGTTTATAAAACGTTTTTATGTAAATCAAATATTTTTCATATTTACTGAATATTTTCATGAATGTTTGTGTTTTGTGATAGATTATTTTCGGTTTTATGTTCTTACATAAAAGGGTGCAGAATAAGTAAGCGGAAGTATGAATTATTATTAAAATTTTGGTCAGAGTGATCCGGGATACGTACCTAAAAAACACTTTAGATATGAATCATGAGCTTTTTAAAAAGCTTTGTCGTAAGACTGAAAGTTCCAAACGGCCAGTAAAAACGTAACGTGAAAGCTTCGAGCTTCGAAAGCTCCGTGAATTTCTAACAATGGGCTTTCGCCTGGATCCGCGTAGAGTGCTCGGGACGTTTTCCTTTTGTTTTTACAGAAAGCAGTGCCGAATCGTTGGCTGTTATAATAAAGACAGTTTTGGATTTTCTATTCAGTATACAATTCATATTCCGGAACACCTTCCGAACCTAAATTGTTTTTGAAATATAAAATGGTTTGAGTTTAACTAACACCCCAAACTTAAGTGACTGTGAATATTTTTCGATCTTTGTATTGTACAATATTACTTATGCATTACTTATACCATATCTAATAGAAGTCTTCCACATTCAGCTGCAATATACTTATTAAAACACAATTTTACGGATTACTTAGCGTTTATTTAAAACTTGACGTTTCGAACACTTTACAGCGTTCGTGGTCACAGGAAGACTTCTTGTGGAAGACGTCAGGTTTTAAATAAAATGTAAATAAATCGCGAAGTAATCTGTAAAATTGTGTTTTAATGAGTTCTATTCGCGTAAACGTAGGAAACAAATATTCGAATACTTAATTATTCAATATTTAGATTGTTATCCCACGCCAACGCTAGCCAAGGTAGCCAATAATTAAATTCATGTTTTTAGTAAATATTATATATCTAAGTAGGGCAACAAACATGACTAAGCTATAATTAAATGATCCAACTTATGCCCCCCCGCTGATGAACGAGTGTTCTGCCAGTGTTAAAGCAATGCTTTGATGTTTCTGCGCAATACGATATGAGTGATACGATACGGATTGATACATAAAGTGCAGTGTGCGCATTGGCCGACATAGACACGTGTCTGTGGATAGCCACAGACACGTGTTTTGGAGTAATTTGTATCGTTAAATGAATCACGCTCTACCAACTCGTGTGTAGCCGCTGAAGCCATGAGACTAGAATGTGAAAATTCTCTTAACTATTAACAAACTAAGTACAAATTACGAGTATGTTCTACAATCTATACAGTTTTTAACAACTTCAAATAAATAAAAGGCTTCTTTGGATAGAGGGGAGGACAAAACTTGAAGATAGGTAATCATAAGTCCTTAAATTGTTACTTGAATAACATATCATGTCATCAAACACACTTGATATATAAAGGTGTATATTGTCGTAGTGCTTAAGTTAAGAGGATATAAAGCCCGTGGCGGAGACCAAAGCCCCTTCTGCCACTGGTTCGTTGTCATGCGAACCAGAGCCGACTTAGGCTCTTAGGTTCATGCCTATATATGACCGAAGGCTTAAGGCACCACCCGTTAGTTCATAGCACAACGGCCCCGGAGCCGTTGTGTGTGACCGATATGTTTAGGTAGGTGGCCTCACCTCACGTAACCCCTGGCTGCGCCACCCTGCGGGTATGTGTAAGACCATTTCCCCGACGTGAAAATAAAGGGATAACACAGGATAACACCAATACAACATACAGTATAGTCATTTAGTTGTCGCTCTCAACTTTATTCCTAAAATAATAGGTTTTTTTGAAATCACTCCGCTGCTCTTATGATATCATTCCTATTTATAAGCTACTATCTGTTATTTAACGGGATGAGCTTTTTTGTATCTAATTACATATGACTTACAGCCCTGATGTTTACGTTTACCTGATGTTTGTTTACTAAACCTACAGTGATGGAAAGCTGAATTCCTCCGGCGCATTATCAAAGCCAAAGAAAAAAAGATGACAAGAAACGTTTCACGATTTGCGGAAATGGACTGTGTTGGTAAATAAAACAAACAGTCTATTTGTGATAGGAGTCATGTGCGTCCCTCGGGTGAAATAAGAATTTAGCACCTCTACATTTTACGAAGCAGATTTTTTCGTGGAATTATTAAACGAGATGGGATTATAATGTTAATAGGTTGTAACACGTAGCATAAAACTATAAATGAGTTTAACAACGGCTATATTTTACTTCTAACTAAAAATGACCAATTCATGTTAAGGTATTCTTCTTATGTATTCTTATTAGGTTATGCTGTTGTAGTGAAAAGAGTCTATAAAGCCCTCTGTCAGTCTCTTCTGATTTACTGTGTTTCGTCTTGGGGAGGCGCCTGCAAAACCACTTTAATCAAACTAGAAAGAGCCCAAAGAGCTGTCCTTAAGGTTTGTACTTTTAAACCACTGCTTTATCCCACCTTTGACCTATATCAATTTTGCCAAGTCCTGACAGTTCGTCAACTTTTCATCTTGTCTGTCATTTTGAAGCAACACAATATAACCGTTTATAACGAAAACAAAGCAAATAAGAGAAATCAATTAGTGGTAAACGCCACATCCTTCAACACCTTCTTTTCACATCGTTTTTTCTGTTTCTTGGGCCCCTATCTCTATAACTCGCTAAATAAAATATTAAATATCTATGCTTTACCTAAATTTCACTGTAAATCCAAAGTGTCGACCTATCTTCAAAGCTTGACCTTCTCCGATACCGAAAATCTTCTTATCCCTCCAAGGTGATCCGCATATACTCATACAACACACACTTACCCACGGACACACACACTCACACCCACACTCACTCATACACACACACACACACACACACACACACACACACACACACACACACACAGAGAGAGAGAGACAAATATGTATGAGAACTGTATACGTGCTCTTTTGTTCCCTTGCTATTTTATTTCTATTTTCCTTATTGTGACCCGAGTAACACTGGGAGAGGAGAGTGCTGGTGCTCTGTAGTACAGGTTTTTACCTAGTAATCTGTACTAGGCCAGTCTCTCCCAATCTAAAACTGTCACCTGTAATATGTTTCACATCCTGTACCTTAGATTGTGGAGCGAAAAATAAAGAATCTTTATTATTATTATTATTATTTCTTCGTCGATAGATAGATAAAATGTATGTTTACTTTGAGCATTTTTATAGTGGTCACAAATCTTATAATATTAGAGAAATCGATAAACTTCTGATAAATTTTCGGAAACATTATTGAAAGCTCTATTGATTTATTTTATTACCTTTCTCGATGCCATGTCAGCTTTGCATTATTTGTAGGGCTTTAAAACAGATGAACTTATTTCAGAAACGAAATATACATTTACGAAATAATCGTAATACACGCCACATGCATTATAAAATAATAGGTACGTTGAAATTTAGCCAAAAGTTTCAGGATTTTGAGTGTGTCCTTGAATTACGACGTAAGTTTTTCCCCGACTATTTCGGTGGCTATCGATGTCAAATGAAAGTCTCTGAAATATGTTCATATTATACTAATATACTCTGAAATGTTCTCTCTGTAACTGCTAAACGAGCGTTCGCTGTAGGCGTTTGTTCTACATAAATAAACAGTTAGATCCGACTGAAGTCCATTCGGATTCGATTTAAAGTTGTATCAAAGTGGTTTGTTTTGTTGCCCGCTTGTGGGAAACGTAAACACTTATTTTGAGTTTCTTCATACATTTGTCGTACCATGTAACAGTGTTTTGATTTGTGTGAAGCTAACGAATTCTTTCTCAGTAGCCATGGAAAATAATACCAGCCATTTTCATCTGACTATTGGATCGTAAAACTCAAAATAGATGAGGTTTGGATGGTCTATCTGATTTTTTACCAGATGAATGATCTATAACACGTAGTTGTAAACAAGCTTATAGCGAATAAAATTCTGAAGCTGTCGATTTCATGGGGGTGAGAATGTGAAGGTATGTGACGAAGCTCGGCGCGGTCGCAGCGTTGCAACAACATATAGCTTTTAAACAGCCATAAACGTGATTGACACAGAATTTTGCTTCGCCTTGTCCAAGATTAAGAGGGCAAATCAAACGGTCGTAAATTTTCGCGCGACCGAGAATAGCGCCCACTCGCGGTGTATGAGTGTCGTTGTAATAGAATGGTTTAGAGGCGCGTAAAACAATAATTAATTTAAAAAGAACGCCGCTGGCAGACGTCCATCGAAAAATTCCGAGACGGACGGCTTCACCGCTCCGCGGCCCGCTTGCAGCTGCGAAACTTTAGCATCTAGAACCAGAGTTATTTGTGCTATAAAATTTAAAATTAATAAGCATCAAACCGCTTTCGAAGACGTCAACAGAGGTAAGAAGAGGAAATGTCAATTAGCGAGTAATTATTTGTTTTAAACGTTATAATAAAATCTAACTCCAACGGAAATATAGTGTTCATATTTAAATTTTGTACACAGGGAACAGAGGCCTTGTAGGTATATAGGTATATGAGAGTCTATAAAAAATATCCCTTCTATTTATTTCTTAGATAAAGGATATCCTTTAAATCTATAAAAAATACAGCCAACACGAAATTAGGCTGGATAAAAAATAACGCACAGTTACAGTTTGGCAGTGGTTAAGTATAATAAATTTGAACTTTTTGAATTGGTATCGGCCATCAAATTAAATTCATAAAAATACTAGAAATCGTTTTTAATACCTTAATTTTACCCTAATTGCGTGTTATAGTCTGAGCTTACACAATCCCAATAGTTGAGCATAACTTTTGGGTGCCAAGACGTAACTGCGTTCGGTCGCTCTTGTTAAAGTCTGCGTCGAATGAGCATCTAACTAAACTTTTTCAGTTCACTGGTACAGCCGAAATCTGAAGGTAAAAACTGGGAAAATCTATCCTTTATTTTAATTACCTTACATAACTCTTTCTACGTGATATGAAGTTTCTGGTAGAGGACAAAAATGTGGTATATATCTACAGTAGTATAATGCAGGGTGTCTGGGTTGCGTCTATAGCGATAATTGTAGGGCCTTTTATTTATCAAAGGACTTGTCCTCTTTTTGTATGGAGGCTGGTTTTTTATTCTAAGATATCACCAACCACTAATAAACCTATATTTATCTTTAAGCTACAAAAATATGAAACACGTAACCATAGAAATCAGAATTTTAAACGCCTCCATTTTTAAGAAAAAATATGTTTTGTAACAGGCATCATCCGTTGATCACTTACTTGTATTTCCTGGCTGTACGGTTATGTACCATTGCCTTTCCACTGGTGGATAAATACTACTAGGTACTACCACAGATTATATAATAGGAACTACTGTCAATGGAATGTCAATTTTGCTATCAATTTTTTTTCATGCGTTAATTGATACAGGCGAAGGTGCGGTTTCTGTACAGACAAAGAGAAAAAATAATTTCAATTTTTCTCTAAATCGGAGGCCTTAGAAAATATATTAATTATGCAGAAAGGCTAGTTTTTGTGAACTCTTTAATAAAATATTTATTTTATTCTGGTTAGAAATATTGACGAATAAAAAACCATTAACGGACAAGTCCTTTAAGAGACATAGTTTTAATAAAAAAAAACTTTATTTTTTAATGTTTTTTTTTTTAAAGAGCAAATGCGCTATGACTTACGTAACGTTGCATTATTTCTTTATACACATTTTTGTCTTGGAGAAGTTTATGTCAAAGTAAAATAAAAAACGGCTGATTTAAGTATCACTCAGTAAAATTTTCTGTAGGTAGGTACGCTTCTATCGTCTAGTTTTTTAGACGAAGAGCCCAATATGGAATAGCGGGATTTACTCGAGCGATTAACATATGTTGAGTACGTACCTCAACTAAATAGAAGCTCTTCATACAGAAACCCCGGGGCTGGGGCAGCCGTTTGCATTTTGATGACGCCGCCATAAACTTACCTGCATGATGTCTGAATCGTCAGTCTCATGATAAGGAACTTCTTTCGGGTTCACTAAACACCTCTCCGAATATCTGACGTGCTCAAATAATAACTGTATTCTTTTTGCCGTTTTACAGTCCGGAGCCGGACAGACACCCAGAACAAACCTTAATCTGCCGGTTTACATCATTATGTAAACCTGCAGATTAAGGTTTTGATGCAGATTAGCAAACCTACCATATCAGAGATAAGAGGGGCCTATATCTACACTATCAAAATCAATTACATATTTCCATGTTTTACATTCTTGAAAACCTTTAGACTTTTTCCCACCGCTGAAAGGATATTAAGTAACAATAACATTATTACAACCTTTTTTTTCATTTTAGCATCGAATGTTCCATCCATGCAATAGGTTGCTTCCTACGACGCTCGAGTAAATCCCCATTTAACGTGCTGAGCTCCCATCCATTTGATTAGAGATTAGATTTGCGTCACCGTGTAAAGCTTGTTAAAAAAAAACTAAGTATAATTCTTAGGGAAACAGTGACAGATTTCCCTTGTCAATTCATTATTCAGTCGTGTATTTTGCACGTAGGTTCTTACTGGTTTTAGCAAGTGTTTATTATTCCGTACAAAACATTGCAAATTTGATAATACATAAAACATGTATACATGTATTCAAAATTGGTCAATTTATCTTGGAAAAGCTACCCGTGCGTCAACGTTCCATTAGAATAAACAGGAACATTTGTAGTTTTTGAACTTTTTGTGACTCAATGATTTATTTCAGCTTGTTTAAAAATTTTAATTGAAATTGTGCCAATGCCAGGAACATGTTATATTTGATCAGATGATAATATGCGTGACTTGTGAGACAGTCTACTTCTTTGTTTTTTTCTTATTTTTAATTGGGGAACAGAGAGGTGTTACCATAGGGTAAAAATCTAGCACGATATTTTATTTCTTACGAAATATTATAACGAAATCGGCAAGTGAAGGAATTAATTAAGTAGGTACGTAATATTCTGGTGGCAGCTGTATGTAAAAACAAATCAATGTATGTTCGCTGCAGTGATAAAAATTATATTTGTAACTATAAAATAACAATCATAATTTTCTTGCCCTATTCCCTTGGACGACATGCCTACCAGAGAACATAAAAAAAAATCTGTTCTGTGATGCCTACTCCTAGTTCATCTGGGGTCGGCGCATAGTTTTCTTTTCCATACTATTAAACCATCTTACAAAATCATATTTAATCTAGTCTTAGTATGTAGTAAATAGATCGGTACACCTATTTATTTCATGGCTAACATTTATTAATCGTACAGTTCAAAAGAGTGTACACAGAACGTACCGAACAGGGCATTAAGTTTGGCGAGACGTTCCGGCATTGTTCCCCGTTGGGCAGACAGACAAGTTTATATGCGGTTGAGTCCGGGATGTGCAGGCTTGTACCAGACCGAAATATCCGAATATTATGCTGATATTACATTATATGCGCTTACCTTGAGTGCAAAATTAGAAGCCAGGATTACACGAGCAAGTGTTGATCATGCTCAATCATTTTACGTGTGTGTATTGGCTGGAATATGATTGTATGCAGGCTAAATACCTACATATTTTTTGTTGACTTAAAAGAAAAATAATTCGCAGAAAGTTATTCTATAGTAAGACAAGTACATACTTCAATTTGAGTAAAAAAAATTAGTTTGTTAATGTTGTCAAATACATCCAAACCTACCTTTTAGATGTTTCTAGGTAAAATGCTACCATTCTGAACGTTCCTCTCCATCATTTTTAAATATTAATGTCGGGAATAAATTAAGCTTAATATTGGAACGGGGCGTGTAAACGACCTGGCGACCTGGCACCCATCGCAAGGTCCCAGGTGATCGCCACACACCTATAAATACCTCATACACGCTCAATACAGGTTTGAGTGCCCGTCATTACCCGCTTCAAATAGAATTTTAGAGGGAAAAGTGGCAACCTACTCGGAACGGCCACTAAGACGCTATGTTAGAGAAGTTTTCCATTACCAATTTACCTATATACTTACTCTCTTACACTACATACTTGGATGATTTAACCACGCTATTTACAAAACTGCCCGTTAAGAATGATCGGAGTTACTCAGTATCAGCAACTAAACAACTTTCGCCTAGAAACATGGGTCGAAAAACGACAAAAAGTTTTTGACTTTTCATACTATGTCGGTCACGTGACATGTCCGATTTATATGGAGAGTGATTAATATTGTATAATTATATTATTATATTTTAAGGATGTAGGTATGAAAAGGTACAAAATAGGTAATTATACAATATCAATCACTCTTTCTGATTCCTCTCATCACACCCGCCATTCTGACGTTCACCGATTTTTTGGCATATTACGACCCGTGTTTCTAACAGAAAGTTTAACGGGTAGTTTTGTAACAATTTATATACTATATATACTTGTCAAAACAAAATAAGGGCCACGAGGTATTTTTTCATTTTGGTGTAAATTATTAAACATTTTCATATTGAAAGTAGTAAAATATTGAGTATACAAACTCTTTGATACCTAAACTTTTTAATATTGTAGTATTCATCTAATGCTGGCAAAATTTTTAAATAAAATTTGATTTAAAATTCTTTTTGAAAATTTTGTTTCCATTTTCTTTGACGTTTTGCTTTCCTTAGCTTCTTGGTTTATTAGAAATTATCAGAGTTCATTGATATCTCGAGTCAGAAACATCTTTTGCAATATGCCACAAGCACACAGGCGTCATTTGGACTCGCTGACAGCAACCAGAGCCGTTACAATGATTGAAGAAGGTCATTCGCAGCGATCTGTGGGTTTGCAATTGGGATTTTCTCGAAGAGCTATTCAAAATCTATGGAATCGTTTCCAAGAGACCGGCAGTGTTAGAAGAAGACCTGGTTCGGGCAGAGTTCGCATTACAACAGCTCAAGAGGATCGTTACATTCGATTAAGTGCGCGCCGAGATCGCACAACGACGGCCCGCAAGCTGCAAAATTGTTTACGGCTCACAACGGGTACTCGTGTCAGTGACCAAACTATTCGTAATCGATTGCATGAAGACCAGCAGGCATCAAGAAGGCGAGTTGTCCGTGTTCCATTAACCAGAAATCATCGTGCAAATCGTTTAAGATTTTCCCGTCAACATTTGGACTGGGACATAAACCATGGGGCATGGTGCTTTTCACAGACGAATGCAAAGTTAAATTTTTTAAAGACGATCGGCGTATTAGAGTATGGAGAAGACGCGGCAAGAGATTTTCAGAAGCCTGCATCCATGAAGTCGATCGTTTTGGTGGTCCAAATGTAATGATTTGGGGCGGGATAAGCTTACACGGCAAAACTGAGCTCGCTATTTTAAATGAGGGTACTGTTACTGCTCAGCGGTATATTGAGGAAGTTGTCAGACCACATGTGATCCCATTTGCCCAGCGAGCGGGTCCTGGATTCATCTTGATGCAAGACAATGCTCGTGCACACACGGCTCAAGCGACTCGGTTTGTACTGGAAGCCTCTCAAATTCAAGTCTTGCCGTGGCCGGCGAACAGTCCGGACTTAAATCCAATAGAGCACATGTGGGATCAGTTGAAACGAAGAGTTAGAGACGGTGATCAGGAAATCCAAGACCAACAGCAACTCATCAACGCTGTTAAAAGGGCCTGTGAAGAGATTCCAAAGGAAAATGTCAGGCATTTGATTGAGTGTATGCACTCCAGGCTTCAGGAGTGGGTAGCGAAACGAGGGGGGCATACCCGTTACTACAAGATGAGCATGGAGTATTTTCTTTTGTTTTCAGTAACTTTACATTCTTTTTATTTTTAACTTTAAATTAGTTTTTTCTTTCAAAAGCAAATAAACTTTTTAATTATTACTATTGGAATAAATTTATTGGTCTACACGTTAAAAACAACATTAGTTTTCGTTATGGAGACAAAAAAAATATATTGGTATTATTATTTTAATGGTACAGACATAATACCTCGTGGCCCTTATTTTGTTTTGAGTAGTATATATACTAAAACACTTAAAAATGCGCGTCTAATTTGGAATTAATGACAGATAGGTGATATGATATAGTGGAGACAAACATTTTAAAATAGCCGTCTCAGTTTTATTCAAGTGTTTATTCATTCATACGAATAGTACCTACTTAAGTATTTTCTTGAACAGCAAAACTTTTATGATTGATTATGCTGTCAGTGATTCTGTCCTATGTTAAAACTCAAATTAACATCTTTTCGATCATTCACTCACTGCCACGGATCAAAAATTCAAAGACAGGTTTGCATTACTCAGTATCAGTCAGTACGACAGGTTTGCATTTTGTGCACGTGTTTGGGTAGGACACAATAAAAGTTTCCACTGCAAAACTTAAGGAAAACATGTTTTCATTGATTAATTCCAGTGCGTCACTGCGTTCTGTTAAAAAGGTTCTTCATATGGAAACCCTTTCAAATCGAGGACCGCAGTCCATCACCGCGCATCAAGTTGCTGACGCGTGAAGTTTAGTACCTATATTGATTGTATTTATTTGTTTTTTTAGTTTGGTTATATTTTACATGTATGTTAGTCTAAGTAAGGTATTTAGAGTATAGGTTACTTAAGTTATTTTATTCCTGAAATAAATTAAAAAAACAGGAAACAATAGTCTTCGATCAAGAACCTATAATCTTCGGCATCTCATCGTTTCTCATTTAGGTTGAATAAATGTGTACACTATATGATAGCGTGCCTCTGAGTATGAGGTTAAAAATGTGACGGAGTTTCCACTTTTGAGTTTTTTGCTTTCTATATTTAGAACGGTGTACTGTAGAGAAAGAATACGTTCAACGCAATGATAGTTCATTAAATTTTCTACAACTTTAGGCGTACCATACATTCAAAAAACTCAATTTAGGACCTATATCCCGCCCTACTCCCTCCGCCTCGCCTTCTAGGTCAGGATTTTAGTACCTATGTTTTTTAGCAATTTCTTCAGAAACTTATTCAGGGTGCTTAGGGAAGCTCCCTGAATAAGTTTCTGGATAAATTGCTTATTAGATTTCGGTCACGCACTCTACTCCTTTGAGTCATTCGATAACTGAACTATCGACATTCCCACATTATTAATTTGACATGTGACGTCTCATATAATTATCGATGAAGATGTCTTCGTAGCCGAGTGGCTCGTTCATCCATACTAATATTATAAATGCGAAAGTGTGTCTGTCTGTCTGTCTGTTACGTCTTAACGCTTAAACCACTGAACCAATTGAGATGAAATTTGATATGGAAACAGTTCGAGACCCCGGAAAAGACATAGGCTACATTTTGTCGCGATATAAAACATTAAGGGTGTGAAATGGGGGATGAAAGTTTATGTGGAAAATCCAATGCTTGCGTGCGAGGCCGCAGGGAGGGAACCACTAGTATTTTCTATAATGTCTCGAGTCTGGGCGTCGTGGTACTTCCGTAGGTATTATGGACGAGTCAAACCGACCAATAAGTAATCAATGATCCCGAAAGACTAAATGAGTCATATTTGAGGGTGTTCGTAGGCAAATTGTAGCACAAGTCCAGTGATAATAAACAATCTTAGATGTTTTGTTCCCGTCTATTGTGTTGTACTTGATTTTTAAAATCTCTTCGCCGGCGTGTTTATAAACAATGAACTTTAATAACGCAGTAAAAGATTCAAAGGCTATTAACAGATTTTACTACAAGTGGGATTACGATTGACCTTATTACAGAGTACCTACGTAAATGTAGAGTAGAAGTTTGTTTCAAACAAAATTTAATATAGCTAACTTAAACATTTTACTATAAAAGACAAAGGTTCATAAAAAATTACATATAAAAATGCTGTAAAATGTGTACTGTAAAAAGCATTGAAATATATGTATGGGCGTCTACGGAAGCGTCGTAGCCATGACTGGGACTGGGAATTGGAATTTAGAATTTATATATTCATGAGTTTATGGTAGTTTTTTAGGGTTCCGTACCCAAAGGGTAAAATCGGGACCCTATTGCTGAGCCTCCGCTGTCTGTCTGTCACCAGGCTGTATCTCATGAACCGTAATAGCTAGACAGTTGAAATTTCATATTCATCATTTCATAGATGATGTATTTATGTTGCCGCTATAACAACAAATACTAAAAACAGAATAAAAATATTATTTAAGGGGGCTCCCACACAACAAACGTGATTTTTGCTTTATATTAATAACGGCAACAGGTAGACGCTTGAAATTTACACAGAATATCAATATGTATATAAACTTTAAAAATAAGTCAATTATTAAAATAATTAATATATTTAAGGGGGATCCCATACAACAAACGTGTTTTAACGCCGTTTTTTGCTCGGTATTAATAAGGGCAATAGACTGCCTATTGCCCTTATTCTGCCTCTTGAAGTACTTACAGAATATTGATTCGTATAAAAACTTTAAATATAAATTATTAAATTAAAATAAAAAAAAATAAGTGGGGCTTCCATACAAACGCGATTTTTTCCGTTTTAAAACTAAAATAAGATCATATTATAGTGTCTAATGTTGTAATAGGTACGGAACCCTTTGTGCGCGAGTCCGATTCGCACTTGGCCAGTTTTTTAGTTTCTAGGTTTATTCGTTTTTATTTGTATTTTAGTATTCTTTTACGTATGTATTTTACAGTAGATTATCTATATATATTTTTAATAATAATTTAGTTTTAATTGCTTAGCGAAGTCAACCAGAATCATGGTTGACAGAGTATGCAATGAAGGGTTTACCATGGGGCTAATTACGTAACTCTGTTGCTAACAATTCAGGATTGAAATCGCTTAAAAATGTCACATTTGACAACTTCAGTTACTTTGTTAGGCTAGCCATTCACGGTCAGTTCAAAAAATGACTCCAATCACTAACAAAAAATAATCTGAAAACTGACTTTCATTCAGTGCTGCTAGAACGTGGGCAATTCCCCACCCAACGTGGACTTTTAGTTTTTAATTTAGTTGGTAAAATGGGCGAGAAGGTCTTAGAACCGGTAAAAAATGGGCAATTGTGGAATAAAATCATAACGTTAAGTTACCTTTTTAGTACTTATGCTTATAGCCTAGATTTTACCGATATTAAAAACGTCAAATTTTGGTCGTACCTCAGAATGACTAATTAGTTTGACCGGCCGTAAATGGCCAACTTTAGCACCAAAACTTTGATTGAAATAATTTTATTCAAAACTACATAATCTACTGACATGTGTGTGTTAATTCTTACAAACGATCTATCCAATACCTGATGCGATGTAAATATAAGTGTTAGCTATTTTTGTAAAAACGCAGCAAATGGAATCTCCTTTGAGTTGTCAAGGTATGATGGATGACGTTCTAGTCGAGACTCAGGTAAGTACCTAAACGGCAATTGCGTCATAGACGTTGTATATAAATTAAATATCTTATTTTTTGCTATTAGGCTTCAGAGTGAACTATCACCACTCTTTCAATTTCAAGGGGACCATTAAAGCATTTAAGTGTACTAGCTTACCTACTACTTATACTAGTGTAAGCAAGAGATAAAATATTACAGCCTTATTGGTTTCCTTGAAAAAGTTATTGTTTATTCGAGACTCCCATCCAGTCAGATATACGAAAACAAAATATTTTTTTAAGTATAAGTAGGTCAATATTGTGAGTTGATGTTGCGCCTTAGCAGGCCTGTGTATCATCCCGCGTAGGTAGCAAAAACGTACCTACGCGTGGCGACCCCTTGGTAAGGGATTAAACAAGTTGGGTGTCGCTAGCCGGCAGCGACACGCTCCCGCGTTTTATTCACCGGTGCGCGACACTAGATTGCTGGTTGGACGAGCGTGAATAAAGTCCTAGAAAGATGCGCTAGATGGCGTAAGTGGCTTCTTGTGGCTGTCAACCCTATCGCGTTGCGTGATAGTACGTCACTGAATAGGTTTAGTGTATTATGAATCATATTCCAGAGTTATAAGAAAGAAATTATCTTGCAATATATTTCTGTAGGTGTCTACACGAAAATGTGCTTGAGTCAGAGGTGAACTGAATTACACCATATCGTTAACAAAATTGAGTAGATATTTATTTGAATTTCATTGCAAAGTCATACTTCTGTACGGAGTACTAGTACTTATTCTGTGGCCTTAGTAAAGTTGGACTTTTCTCGTGTATATTTCCGAAAGAATTATGTAGCGCTGTGCAGAAAACCAAAGACATAACAATATACTAATGATAATATTGTGTTTGGTTTCGTGCAGTTTCTACGGAACTCAAAGATGCTTTAAAATTAGCGTTAGAGGCGAACTTTACTACCGATTTATTTATACGTTAACTTGTCACTCGTCACAGCAGGTGCGTAATGCGTATGTTCAAACAATCCTACAATAATGTTTGCATCATTTCATAGTCGCCATGGAAAGTGTTTGACATAGAATCAGTCAAAACTGATGGCTCGCAGACGGATAAAACGTAAGTTATTTCACAATACACAGCTTTTGATTTAAGTGGTGTGGAAAGAAAATATGGTCGATTGATTCTCTTATAAGTGCGATTTAATATTTTCGATGTGATATAAGCCTGAGGCTGGACATCTTATAGATAAGTAGCGGTTCCATGAGCGCGTGCAAAGTTGCATTTCTACAGGTTTTTTGTCCGTTTTCTGCCACTTAACATTTCAGGAACGTACTAAGCTACTAACTTAAGTACAATAACGCTCAATAACCTTTATTTACTCATTCAGTCGGTAACTCAATCGTTAAACTGATTAACAATCCCTCTCCTTAAAAGTCTTCTACTATAAGGGATATTTACTACTAACTAGTCGTAGGTACTCTTTATCGTATCTTTATGCTGAAGTTAAATGTTTAAACATTGAGTTAGGCTCAGCGCTTCTAGATTCAGGCGCGTCTTTCAGCGTTTCCGATAATAGTGTTTCTAAAAAGAAATAACAGACAGAAATACTATCTAGTGCTCCTAGCGACCGAGTTATTGTTGTCAGACATATTCGCTTTTCACTCAAGATTTTTGGCAGATTGTCGACTAACTTACTTACTCATATGACAGTTATTTCCGATAGCGTTTTGTTAAACTATGATTGTCTGTGTACCTTTTGAGGGCAAATAAATCTAGCTCGTATGTTTATGTAATACATTTGACAGTGTAATTATAAAACATAAACAACAAAGCATAATTACGAAAGATCTACGTTCTATTTTTAAGTTGATGTTGATTAAAGTTTTATAATACAATTAGATAAAACCGTTATAACCGAAACCATAAAATAAAAACCTATTTATAACGTTAATGATTATTAACCTAATATACATACAAAAATGGTATGATCATGTCCCGACAGCAGATTGCGCTCATCGAATTATGTAATTTAAAGTGTGGAAAAATAAACCAAAGGCCATTAGGCCGGTAATAGGCACGCACTTCCCGGTGGACAGTGTGCGGACCGAAATAAAACAATGTAAGCTTTCAGGAATAGCCGCGCTCCGAAATAGAGCGCGCCGGAGATCGGACGGTGACGCGTCCTTGGCGGGCGGGCCACGCCAGAAATATGTCATTAGCGGAGCGTGGTGCCGCGGGAATGTACGGACTAAGGCTCTGGTACACTTGTCCGGACTGCAGCAGTAACAAATAAGACGACACCGTAGCTAGCGATTGTCAAGGGCTTTCCCTACACAATCGCTATCTACGGTGTCGTCTTATTTGTTGCTTAAGGAGGCGCTGAGAAATGTAGGCAACGAACGGCGTCATTGACGCGCGGGCAATGACAGAAATTTTTCATTAGTGGCGGGTGGTGCCGCGGGAATGTACGAGCTAAGGCTCTGGTACACTTGTCCAGGCCGCAGCAGTAAGATAGAAATAAGACTTCTACATAGTTAGCAATTATGTAGGGAAAGAGGAGGTGCTGAAGGATGTAGACAGCGAACGGCGTCATTGGCACACGGGCCATCTCAGAAATATGTCATTAGCGGAGCGTGGTGCAGCGGGAATGTACGGGCTAAAGCATGTCCGTATGTACACTTGTCCGGACCGCAGCAGTAAGAAATAAGAAAACACCGTAGCTAGCGATTGGGTAGGGAAGAAAGAGGACGCTGGAGAATGTAGATAGCAAACGGCGTCATTGGCGCGCGGGCCATGCCAGAAATGTCATTAGCGGAGCGTGGTGCCGCGGGAATGTACGGGCTAAGGCTCTAATACACTTGTCCGGACCGCAGCAGTAAGACATAAGACGACACCGTAGCTAGCGATTGTGTAGGGGAGGAAGGCGCTGGAGAATGTAGACAGCGAACGGCGTCATTGGCACGGGCCATGCCAGAAATATGTCATTAGCGGTGGGTGGTGCCGCGGGAATGTACGAGCTAAGGCTCTGGTACACTTGTCCGGACTGCAGCAGTAAGAAATAAGAAAACACAGTAGCTAGCGATTGTGTAGGGAAGAAAGAGGAAGCTGGAGAATGTAGACAACAAACGGCGTCATTGGCGGGCGGGCCACGCAAAAATATGTCATTAGCGGAGCGTAGTGCCACCGATTGCGTAGGGAAGGAGGCGCTGAAGAACGTACAACAAACGGTGTCTTAGGCGGGCGGGGCACGTCAGTAACATTATTTTATAAGAGGAGCGTAGTGTCCCGCAAATAAACGAGTAAGGGCTCTGGTACACTTGTCCGGACTGCAGCAGTAAATAATAAGAAACACGGTAGCTAGCGTTTGCGTATAGAGAGCAGTACCGGAGATCTGACGGAGTCACGTATTCTCGTCGACGGGCCCTATCAGAAGTTAATCACTATATTGGTGAATTTTGGCCCTGGGTTGCGTTGACTTAAGTTTGATATTTTTTTCAGGAACAAAGAAAGGCTTTTAAACAAATAAATAATATTAAAGAACAAATAAGTATCTGTCAGTGAAACCAGAAAATGAAACTGCGATAACGGACCTAGTTTGTCCCGAGTAGCGAGTCCGTCCATTCCGTGCTACTCGTAAAGCTTGCAGATAGGTCGCAAGAGTGCTAACCCTGGACCGCTGGAGCTTAATCGAGCGTTAATGTGACTAAATGAGATTGGAAAAATACATCAAGAGACTGGGAATATTTATTTCATCTGCATTCACTGTAGGTCAATTACAAATATAAGATAATAAACGATGATTTAGGATGTATATAACGTATATAGGTATATCTATTCGTTATACTAGTCGCCATAGCACAAACTCACGCTTAGTTTGGGGCTAGGTCATTTGTGTGTTTGTTGAAACAATTTATTTATTTATTTAATCAGGAACAACAATTATTTTTTAAGTCCGCAGTTGGGATTTTGCAAGTTTTACAAGATAAGCCGTGTGATTCTGTCTATAAATTATGAATTTAATGTGTGGTCCACTTTTGTAGGGTCCTTTAAACGCAAACATATTATAAGTACAACATAACACCACCACTAAAGTTGATCTTTATATACTCAAGGTACAAATAAGCTTGACTAGTTCAGTATATATTTTTTTACATCCCAGGTAAATAAGTATATTAAAAACTTTTTTTTTCTTTCCGTGTCGCCGACTCGTGATGTCTTCACCTAAAATCGGATTTATAAGCGCCATAACCGAAGATTAATAGGGGAAAGCTTTTAGTAACGTCGACTCCGGGACTAGATACAAGCAATTTAATTTTAAATGAACGTCAAGAGGTGGCCATGAATGTTCGCACGTGCACCTGCTGGCCGTAAATATACATCATCGGTTGTCGCAACCGGCGACGTCGGATTTGGGGGTAGTCGGAGGAAAACGGACAGCTAGTTGACCGATGAAGAAGGAAAGACTGTCTGTGCGATAAGGATAAAGGACTTGCGTCAGTACCGACAGAAATCATTGTGATTAATATTATTGACTAGGGGTTTTCAAATTGACTCATACTCCTATCGCCGTCCAGTAATCGGGGTCTCTCATTTGCACTTTGTTGTATGATGAAGGGTCACCCTGTATAACTTAATAGTTAAATAATAAACTTAGTAATTAGTTTGTGAAATTGTATACCCGTCATAACCGTTCAGTCATCATGGCCTCTTATTTGTGCCGTATGCTGCAGAGAGGTCAACCTGTAACTCTGGATGTACTACTACTATTACGATGATGAGTACTATAACGTTCAAGATCCATGCATATATACATACTAAAATACAGACAAAAATATCAAAAACTACATTTTTGGTACTCTACTGACCTAACCTAAGGCCTGGGAGGTATTTTAGGTACTCAAGGTCCAATTGTGACATGTCGTCAGACGATTTCTGCTGACATTATCAACTTTGATTCAACCGATCCACCTCCGAATAACAAAAACAAGAAAAACAAAAATGTAGATGTAAGTCAATAATTCTTCGTAGCAACGCGTATCGAAATGGTCTGGCTGATATATTTGGGTTCTCCTGCTGCTATGCGATGCCGTTCCTATTGTTTGGCACTCTTTCGCAGATGACGCGGAACAGTCTTCGCCAACGCTGTGTCATTGTCTACCAGCCATTGTCATGTTATGGTCTCTTAATCACTATCGACCCAAATTTATACTCTAGAACAAACGTAACCCTGCTGAATATAGATAGTCAACCTGGTAACATCCCTCGAATAGTGCCTGCGTACCTCGGCAGTTTAAAAAAATTGTGCTAGGCTTGCTAAGAGTCTTAGCAAGCCTAGCACAATTTTTTTAAGACCATGTACTTCCTTCATTCTAGACTCCAGAATGACACAAAATTTTATATTTCTGAGATATTCCTTTAACTGACTTCCGTCATCCCAGGTATAGGTTTAGGTTCTAAAATAAAAAAAAAGACATTAGTTAGGTACTTATGTACTCAGAGTCAGCCAGTTACATGGTGCCTACGCTGATAGGTGTGTAAAGTAGATGACGTAACACACATCTAGTGACGCTCAATCGATGACGTAATTACCCACCTATTAGCTTGTAAGACAAACTTGCAGAATAAAGCGAGGTACCGATTCCTAAAAGGAGATAAAAAAAAGAATGTCCAAAAATCCCATCTGAATATGTAAACCAAGGAAAGCTGGAGTCTAGGACAGTCAATCATCACGTCATTATTGCTACTCGTTGGCGGGGGTGGGAAAGCTCAGCACGCAGGCGACGTGCGCGCGCGCGTGATCAACGCAAATATAAACCGCGCGCCGCACGCGCCGCTGTCACTGACCATTACCCTGAGCGAGCTCCAAGCCACTCGCAATACGTTTTCATGGTCAGATTTTTTTGCTGAAGCTAAATCCATTACTTAGTTCGAATTCCCCGTTGCTTTTATGTTACGCATTTACAATGCTAGCGTGGGATTACGTACGCGCTAGTAGTTCGCACGTAGCCATCTGGGTAGGTGACAAAAAGGCAGACCATTTTGCAAGAAAAATACC
The DNA here is from genome assembly GCA_949316185.1 of Pyrausta nigrata. Classification (NCBI taxonomy): domain Eukaryota; kingdom Metazoa; phylum Arthropoda; class Insecta; order Lepidoptera; family Crambidae; genus Pyrausta; species Pyrausta nigrata. Next base: position 5,689,981 of record OX438940.1, read on the forward strand.
CATCTTTTTAAGATGAACTCTATCTCTATTTACTTATTTGACTACACAATCAGATTAAGGATATCTTCTAATATATAGCGTAGAGTAGACATCTTGACTTGGAAAGGAATAACTTACGATATGTTATGTTTATAACCTAAACATAGGTAGGTACAAGTAGATAGTAACACTCTTAGTCTAACTAATAAATTCAACACTAGGTATAATAAATATGACAAGGGTAATTTAAAATGTTTGTTTCCATTTGACTTGACCTAAGTCAGCTATCTGCCATTAATTCCAAATCAGCCGTCTCATTTGATTAAAGTTTAGTGTTGAACAGTTAAAATATAAATTTAGGGCTGTGTTTATAAGTATAGCCTGACCAAAAATATATGGGACTTCGCCATGTTGCGGAAAACAACTGGAACTAATATCTTTTACTGGCAACAGAAACCACAAATCGTCATTGTCATGTCAATAATTGTCATAATGATTAGTGTCAAAGTGGAAGCGTGATCTAATTTTCGAGAATGTGATATTTTTATGTGTTAAAAACGCCGAGAACTATTCACTGTCGTAGAAGAAAAGTGGTTTAACATGTGCTGTAGTAATTTTTGACAAAAAAATCTTTGTAATGAACATAATTTCTTTAAACGAATTACCGTTTTAGTTGTCATATCACAATTTTTGTACGTCATATAGTGCGAGCAGTGAGAATTGGCTACTGATGGCAACGAAGAATATTGTAATAACGATTTTGAAAATTATAATCATATTAACGTTTTGAGAGTTTTATTTTCTTTATTTTAACCCTGATAAAATACTTTATTGAAATAGTTCGTAGAAATTTTAGATAATCACATAAAATTTTTGAAATGATAAAAATATAACTTAAAAGAACATTAGGTAATTAAATTCTTACTGTGTTTTAGCAAAAATAATTGCCCAAATTTCAAGGCCAATATTACAAAGTTTTATAACCGTGCCCGTTACGTTGTTTGTTTTCGTGTGTTATGTGATGTCCATTCATTAATAAATGTATTTTCTTTCTTTCTTTCTTTCTTTCAAAGATTCACTGACTTTAACAAGTACCTACTTAATAGGTAAATGTTCTATCTTGTTCTTGTATCGTAGAATCTGTTATCAGACTTACAAATGTAACATAAATGTAAACATATAAAATATAGTTTATTTATGTTCAGTTGCCAATCTACGCTGGTATGATTATATCAAGTGTTGTCATATAAAGGGGATTCGTAGCGCCCTTAATTCAGGTCCCATATATTTCTGGTCAGGCTATATTACCATCTTCAGTTAAAAAGATGACATGCCTAGTATAAGATTCTGATGCCTATAAAAGGGGAAAGTTAACGTAGTATCGGAAAATTTGGGACAAATTCGTTATAAACCTTAAAATTTTCCATTTTATCATTCACTGAGTCAGCATTGAGCAGGTAGGTACCTAAAACCATTCAATCAAACTGAAAATAGGATACAAACATCACGGATCACCTACCTACGTTTATTTACGTCAGTAAAACAATACGATATTGCAATGCGTACGTAATAAAAATCGGGTTCGATCGCATTTGGGCGCCTACGCAAAAGAAAATATACCTACTCGTACCTACTTGACGACGACGGCTGCCAAATAAATTAAATAGAATACATTTTTCAGATAGACAGACGTGAACAATGGTCTCAGTTGCAAGGGGAGGACGAGTATGACGTTTCCACATCCCATTTATTATGACTCGTGGCCATGTTCATTGGATAAACGGTCAGACAGTCATTTCTTATCTTACGGCACACGATACATATGTACTTAAATATTTTTTTGCCAAGGAAGGATCACGGAGCATGACATATTGCATGCAGTTGTTACTCGCTTACCAGCATTAAAGTGCTAGGAATAAGATAAATCTACCGAAGTCCAATCGGTAGTACGTCAGGGTCCCTACATAAGTGAACTACGACAATACCGTAAAAGAAAACTGAGGTGAAAGAATCCACGAACTCCTACGCTTCAAGGATCAACATCAGACCAGCGCCATAAAACTATGACTGCCAAGTGTAAATGCTTGGATACCTAATGATGATGTTAGCAAAAACGGTATACGTGCATACAAAATCTAGAGTTCCCTCGATTTCTCCAGGATTTGCGGCTTTTTTTAAGTTGATTAAAAACTGTTTTATTACGTAGGAAATAGAGGCGGTCTCAACACTGAAAAAAAATGATTGGTTAACAGTAACCAAAATTTGGCTACTAGTAGGCCGTAATCTAGTGACTTGCGAACTTCTGGTTGTCAGTAAGAAACTAGTTTTGTTACTGATAACCAGAAGATTGTTTATATTTAACAAAAATTGACTTCCCTACAACGAAACCTTCAACTAACAAAACTAGTTTGGTTGATCCTTTTTAGGGTTCCGTAGTCCGACAAGGAACCCTTAAAAGATCGTTCAGTCTGTCCGTCCGTCCGTCCTAGTCTGTCACAGCAAAATATCTTCTACGTTTATGCACTGATTTGCATGTAACTTGGTTCGAGGATACTTCACATATAAATCTATTTTTTTTAAATACAAAAAAAATTTAATAACCCCCTTTTTAAGGGTACCTCCCCATACATGTAAAGGGGGGGGGGGTAAATTATTTTTTGAGTGCACCCCCTTGTTGGGGTATCGTTGAAAAGGACTTTGAAAATAAGGTAGGTAATCCCAGGTAAATAAGTATATTAAAAACTTTTTTTTTCTTTCCGTGTCGCCGACTCGTGATGTCTTCACCTAAAATCGGATTTATAAGCGCCATAACCGAAGATTAATAGGGGAAAGCTTTTAGTAACGTCGACTCCGGGACTAGATACAAGCAATTTAATTTTAAATGAACGTCAAGAGGTGGCCATGAATGTTCGCACGTGCACCTGCTGGCCGTAAATATACATCATCGGTTGTCGCAACCGGCGACGTCGGATTTGGGGGTAGTCGGAGGAAAACGGACAGCTAGTTGACCGATGAAGAAGGAAAGACTGTCTGTGCGATAAGGATAAAGGACTTGCGTCAGTACCGACAGAAATCATTGTGATTAATATTATTGACTAGGGGTTTTCAAATTGACTCATACTCCTATCGCCGTCCAGTAATCGGGGTCTCTCATTTGCACTTTGTTGTATGATGAAGGGTCACCCTGTATAACTTAATAGTTAAATAATAAACTTAGTAATTAGTTTGTGAAATTGTATACCCGTCATAACCGTTCAGTCATCATGGCCTCTTATTTGTGCCGTATGCTGCAGAGAGGTCAACCTGTAACTCTGGATGTACTACTACTATTACGATGATGAGTACTATAACGTTCAAGATCCATGCATATATACATACTAAAATACAGACAAAAATATCAAAAACTACATTTTTGGTACTCTACTGACCTAACCTAAGGCCTGGGAGGTATTTTAGGTACTCAAGGTCCAATTGTGACATGTCGTCAGACGATTTCTGCTGACATTATCAACTTTGATTCAACCGATCCACCTCCGAATAACAAAAACAAGAAAAACAAAAATGTAGATGTAAGTCAATAATTCTTCGTAGCAACGCGTATCGAAATGGTCTGGCTGATATATTTGGGTTCTCCTGCTGCTATGCGATGCCGTTCCTATTGTTTGGCACTCTTTCGCAGATGACGCGGAACAGTCTTCGCCAACGCTGTGTCATTGTCTACCAGCCATTGTCATGTTATGGTCTCTTAATCACTATCGACCCAAATTTATACTCTAGAACAAACGTAACCCTGCTGAATATAGATAGTCAACCTGGTAACATCCCTCGAATAGTGCCTGCGTACCTCGGCAGTTTAAAAAAATTGTGCTAGGCTTGCTAAGAGTCTTAGCAAGCCTAGCACAATTTTTTTAAGACCATGTACTTCCTTCATTCTAGACTCCAGAATGACACAAAATTTTATATTTCTGAGATATTCCTTTAACTGACTTCCGTCATCCCAGGTATAGGTTTAGGTTCTAAAATAAAAAAAAAGACATTAGTTAGGTACTTATGTACTCAGAGTCAGCCAGTTACATGGTGCCTACGCTGATAGGTGTGTAAAGTAGATGACGTAACACACATCTAGTGACGCTCAATCGATGACGTAATTACCCACCTATTAGCTTGTAAGACAAACTTGCAGAATAAAGCGAGGTACCGATTCCTAAAAGGAGATAAAAAAAAGAATGTCCAAAAATCCCATCTGAATATGTAAACCAAGGAAAGCTGGAGTCTAGGACAGTCAATCATCACGTCATTATTGCTACTCGTTGGCGGGGGTGGGAAAGCTCAGCACGCAGGCGACGTGCGCGCGCGCGTGATCAACGCAAATATAAACCGCGCGCCGCACGCGCCGCTGTCACTGACCATTACCCTGAGCGAGCTCCAAGCCACTCGCAATACGTTTTCATGGTCAGATTTTTTTGCTGAAGCTAAATCCATTACTTAGTTCGAATTCCCCGTTGCTTTTATGTTACGCATTTACAATGCTAGCGTGGGATTACGTACGCGCTAGTAGTTCGCACGTAGCCATCTGGGTAGGTGACAAAAAGGCAGACCATTTTGCAAGAAAAATACCCATCTTTTTAAGATGAACTCTATCTCTATTTACTTATTTGACTACACAATCAGATTAAGGATATCTTCTAATATATAGCGTAGAGTAGACATCTTGACTTGGAAAGGAATAACTTACGATATGTTATGTTTATAACCTAAACATAGGTAGGTACAAGTAGATAGTAACACTCTTAGTCTAACTAATAAATTCAACACTAGGTATAATAAATATGACAAGGGTAATTTAAAATGTTTGTTTCCATTTGACTTGACCTAAGTCAGCTATCTGCCATTAATTCCAAATCAGCCGTCTCATTTGATTAAAGTTTAGTGTTGAACAGTTAAAATATAAATTTAGGGCTGTGTTTATAAGTATAGCCTGACCAAAAATATATGGGACTTCGCCATGTTGCGGAAAACAACTGGAACTAATATCTTTTACTGGCAACAGAAACCACAAATCGTCATTGTCATGTCAATAATTGTCATAATGATTAGTGTCAAAGTGGAAGCGTGATCTAATTTTCGAGAATGTGATATTTTTATGTGTTAAAAACGCCGAGAACTATTCACTGTCGTAGAAGAAAAGTGGTTTAACATGTGCTGTAGTAATTTTTGACAAAAAAATCTTTGTAATGAACATAATTTCTTTAAACGAATTACCGTTTTAGTTGTCATATCACAATTTTTGTACGTCATATAGTGCGAGCAGTGAGAATTGGCTACTGATGGCAACGAAGAATATTGTAATAACGATTTTGAAAATTATAATCATATTAACGTTTTGAGAGTTTTATTTTCTTTATTTTAACCCTGATAAAATACTTTATTGAAATAGTTCGTAGAAATTTTAGATAATCACATAAAATTTTTGAAATGATAAAAATATAACTTAAAAGAACATTAGGTAATTAAATTCTTACTGTGTTTTAGCAAAAATAATTGCCCAAATTTCAAGGCCAATATTACAAAGTTTTATAACCGTGCCCGTTACGTTGTTTGTTTTCGTGTGTTATGTGATGTCCATTCATTAATAAATGTATTTTCTTTCTTTCTTTCTTTCTTTCAAAGATTCACTGACTTTAACAAGTACCTACTTAATAGGTAAATGTTCTATCTTGTTCTTGTATCGTAGAATCTGTTATCAGACTTACAAATGTAACATAAATGTAAACATATAAAATATAGTTTATTTATGTTCAGTTGCCAATCTACGCTGGTATGATTATATCAAGTGTTGTCATATAAAGGGGATTCGTAGCGCCCTTAATTCAGGTCCCATATATTTCTGGTCAGGCTATATTACCATCTTCAGTTAAAAAGATGACATGCCTAGTATAAGATTCTGATGCCTATAAAAGGGGAAAGTTAACGTAGTATCGGAAAATTTGGGACAAATTCGTTATAAACCTTAAAATTTTCCATTTTATCATTCACTGAGTCAGCATTGAGCAGGTAGGTACCTAAAACCATTCAATCAAACTGAAAATAGGATACAAACATCACGGATCACCTACCTACGTTTATTTACGTCAGTAAAACAATACGATATTGCAATGCGTACGTAATAAAAATCGGGTTCGATCGCATTTGGGCGCCTACGCAAAAGAAAATATACCTACTCGTACCTACTTGACGACGACGGCTGCCAAATAAATTAAATAGAATACATTTTTCAGATAGACAGACGTGAACAATGGTCTCAGTTGCAAGGGGAGGACGAGTATGACGTTTCCACATCCCATTTATTATGACTCGTGGCCATGTTCATTGGATAAACGGTCAGACAGTCATTTCTTATCTTACGGCACACGATACATATGTACTTAAATATTTTTTTGCCAAGGAAGGATCACGGAGCATGACATATTGCATGCAGTTGTTACTCGCTTACCAGCATTAAAGTGCTAGGAATAAGATAAATCTACCGAAGTCCAATCGGTAGTACGTCAGGGTCCCTACATAAGTGAACTACGACAATACCGTAAAAGAAAACTGAGGTGAAAGAATCCACGAACTCCTACGCTTCAAGGATCAACATCAGACCAGCGCCATAAAACTATGACTGCCAAGTGTAAATGCTTGGATACCTAATGATGATGTTAGCAAAAACGGTATACGTGCATACAAAATCTAGAGTTCCCTCGATTTCTCCAGGATTTGCGGCTTTTTTTAAGTTGATTAAAAACTGTTTTATTACGTAGGAAATAGAGGCGGTCTCAACACTGAAAAAAAATGATTGGTTAACAGTAACCAAAATTTGGCTACTAGTAGGCCGTAATCTAGTGACTTGCGAACTTCTGGTTGTCAGTAAGAAACTAGTTTTGTTACTGATAACCAGAAGATTGTTTATATTTAACAAAAATTGACTTCCCTACAACGAAACCTTCAACTAACAAAACTAGTTTGGTTGATCCTTTTTAGGGTTCCGTAGTCCGACAAGGAACCCTTAAAAGATCGTTCAGTCTGTCCGTCCGTCCGTCCTAGTCTGTCACAGCAAAATATCTTCTACGTTTATGCACTGATTTGCATGTAACTTGGTTCGAGGATACTTCACATATAAATCTATTTTTTTTAAATACAAAAAAAATTTAATAACCCCCTTTTTAAGGGTACCTCCCCATACATGTAAAGGGGGGGGGGGTAAATTATTTTTTGAGTGCACCCCCTTGTTGGGGTATCGTTGAAAAGGACTTTGAAAATAAGGTAGGGTTTCTTTTTATCAACTTTTTTATCAGCTTTACCATTTGCGAGAGATAGCCCGCCAAAGTCGTTTACACGGTGTCCCCCCCCCCCCCCCCCTCCTGTAATTTCTAAAGTCTTGGACCTATAACCTTCAAATCACTCACGTAAAGAAACAGGCGCGGAAACTCTTATTTAAAATTGTTTCGGGTATCCTGTGATTAGTACTTTTGAAATTATAAATAAAATAAAAATATATACTTTTTTGCCTATACTTTTTAATGTTTTAAGTTAATGGTACGGAACCCTTCGCGCGCGAGTCCGACTCGCACTTGGCCGGTTTTTTCAGTGAAGGTCCAAGTGGGGTAGTCTAACGTGCGGCCGTGTTTACTTAACTAGGTATTATACTTAAAAGTTTAGCACACTTGCTCTGCTACTATAGCAGTTTGCTTAGCGGTCTTTTACAGGTTACAGTTATGTTACTTAGGGATTTGATAATGTTTCCAAACGCATTACCTAAAACTTCAATCAAGGGCCCATATAGTGAGAATGGTTATTTTGGCAAACTTTGCTTAGTACCAGACACGCTTACAAACCTAGCTGCGGTAAAACACCGAACATAAGTTACTAAAAAATAAAGTCTCCACCTAAAAACCCTGCGTTGTATTTTCTATTCTTTCTTTATTATGCGTGGGTATATAGGAATGCAAGACTCATTAGAGGAAATGAAACACATCTAGTGACTCAGTTGACTCTACTATGTGAATACATTATTTAATGTAATTTACTGGTTGTTTTTTTTTAAACAGTCAGTAAATTTTAAAAAGAATAAGAAAGTAAAAGCATAGAATATTATAGCCTTTGCAATTTATCGTAGATTTTTTGAGCTTTTTTGCAAATACCTAGTCGATGAACAATGTCTAGGTACGAGTACTTTCTTATAGAAAAAAGTTACTACTGCATTGAGATCAAAGAATATTGTGGACAGGTTTAGAGCAGTTATATTTTGAGTGCAATCTGGGGTTTGACATTAGTCTGTCACGGCGAGACACTGTAATAATAATAGAAGTCTCTTTTGACCGTGTGTTATAGGCTAAAAATAAAGAAATCAAGGTGGTTTGTCGCATGCTCGGAGGTAGAATTAAGTTACTCAACTGTTTTATAGACAGCTACGTAAGAGCTGAATATAAACTACTTTAAAATATAACAATTAAAGAAAGAAAGAAATAAATATATTATAAATTAAAGAAAGAAAAAGCATTTATTCGGAGATCGGTGAACAAGAAACAATTTACAAATTATAAAAATATGATCTACCGAAAAGGCATCCGACTCAGCATTAGTCGTGGTTATTAACTAATCATAACTACCTTCATACTCACAGCTCCATATTCAATGTTACGTCAGGCCTGTGTATCTCCCCGCGTAGGTAGCAAAAACGTACCTACGCGCGGCGACCCTTACTTAGGGGCTAAAACAAGTTGCGTGTCGCTACCGGCCAGCGACACGCTCGCGCGTTTTATTCACCGGCGGGCCCGGCGGCCGCGCGGCTACGTTGCTGGCTGGACGAGAATGAATAAAGTACTAGAAAGAGGCGCTAGATGGCGTTAGAAGCTTCTCGTAGCAGTCAACTCTATCGCGTCGCGTGATATTACGTCACTGAATAGGTTTAGTGTATTATGAATCATATTCCAGAGCAATAAGTATGAAATTATCTTGCAATGGATTTTTGTAGGTGTCTACACGAAAATGTGCTTGACTCTGAGGCGAACTAAATTACGCCATATTGTTGACGACATTGAGTAGACATTTCTTTGAATACAATTGCTAAGTCATACTTCTGTACGAAGTACTAGTACTTATTCTGTGGTTACGTTATATTATAGTCAGACTCGGCACATGTTTTGTCATTGATTTAACAATTACACAAAACGAGCGAGCGTAATAAATAAATCTAGTTTAGCGAACAAATTACATTGTTCGTAACGATGCACGTAGTAAATAGTGCTGTCACAGTACGTAATTTATCGACAACGATAAATAATTGCGAAACTGTAATGCTTTAAAAAGTACTACACTAATAATTACCTAATTGTATTGTGTCCATTACCAGGACGGCATGTCAACTCGGATCCCGATGAAAATATATAGAAAAATGAGAGCTCTATATGCCATAAATGTGCCCTTAAAAAAATCTGTGCCCATTAAGGTCTCAGAGTAATTTAAGAAAATAAGATGCCGCTGGAGTAGTAACTGAAAACGTTACCCCAACGGCATGATTTTTTCCTATTGGTCTTAGCCAGATTTAAAGTAGCTTAAAAGGTAGCTTAAATATGTGCCCTCTCTTGGCCAAACAGCGGCATTTGTGCCCCTTGTGGATTTTGTGTAATTGAAAATGCCGCTGGAGTAACGTTTGGCGGATTTCTGTATCTGCGGAACGGCTGGACGAACAGATATGATTTTTTGTGAGCTGGTGTGTTTTAATATGTGCCGAATGTGCCCCAGAAATTATTCCAAAAAAATGCAAGGTGTATCAATAGGAAAAGATTTGAACTCTTGAACTATACAAAATAGTGCGCTATGATTTCAGTGCCTATTAGGTATACGTATCATCTGACAAAATTGTAAAACCCTATATCAAATTATCGTCGAAATAAATCAATTTTTCTGTGAAAATTGTTATGCTTGTTTCAACCCTCAAATAAGAGCATTTAAACAACATAATAACTTGTAACAATTTGCCAAAAAATAGAGCCCATATTCAAATATAAGCTCACTAAATTTCAGCTTTCTACACCTTATAATAAACCTTAAAACCCTTTTTAAGGTTCCGTACTTAAGGGTAAAAACGAGACCGTATCACTATGCCTCCGCTGTCTGTGTCTAATGTTGTCATAGATAATGGTAAGACATTGTTGACCCCTTAATTGTATAATTTAAAAATAATAAAAAAATTGCAAAGACAGAAGAACACATGCACCGACACACAACAACACAGAAAACAGTTAACTATTCATAAATTATATGTCACTAAACACAGCTATCTTGATATTGGTAGCGTTCGCGTGTTAAACAAGCAACAACAACCGGCCGACAAACTTTTTTTTTTTAATCTAGGCATTTTTGTCACACGTCGTGACTTAGATATTATCTATTGTTGTAGATTTCAGCAGAAAATCAATATTTCCAATTTTTGGGCTCAAAAATCTACTGCGATCCATAACCTATAAATAATATAAATTAAATGTATTTTCTTTTGTAATAGATTAACTTTCAGACATGACGATAAACATCCTTACTAAGTGCAGCCTTACAATAGTAAAAAATGAAATATTAACTGATAATAGCACACAATAATAAATTCACTAAAACAGGTTTTCCGCACCACTGTACACACACATGAAAATCTGGTAGACGAATTAAGTAGGTAAGGTAAATGTTCCTAACGTCCGCTTTTTACCTACCTTTCGTATTTGGTCGGATAATTGTCAAAAAGTTCTCGTTACATTGTTTTATTTATTAACTGTTTATTATAAGGTGTAGAAAGCTGAAATTTAGTGAGCTTATATTTGAATATGGGCTCTATTTTTTGGCAAATTGTTACAAGTTATTATGTTGTTTAAATGCTCTTATTTGAGGGTTGAAACAAGCATAACAATTTTCACAGAAAAATTGATTTATTTCGACGAAAATTTGATATAGGGTTTTACAATTTTGTCAGATGATACGTATACCTAATAGGCACTGAAATCATAGCGCACTATTTTGTATAGTTCAAGAGTTCAAATCTTTTCCTATTGATATACCTTGCATTTTTTTGGAATATTTTCTGGGGCACATTCGGCACATATTAAAACACACCAGCTCACAAAAAAACATATCTGTTCGTCCAGTCGTTCCGCAGATACAGAAATCCGCCAAACGTTACTCCAGCGGCATTTTCAATTACACAAAAACCACAAGGGGCACAAATGCCGCTGTTCGGCCAAGAGAGGGCACATATTTAAGCTACCTTTTAAGCTACTTTAAATCTGGCTAAGACCAATAGGAAAAAATCATGCCGTTGGGGTAACGTTTTCAGACATTACTCCAGCGGCATCTTATTTTCTTAAATTACTCTGAGACCTTAATGGGCCCAGATTTTTTTAAGGGCACATTCATGGCATATACGAGGGTCAAACTGAAAGTTCTTAGAACTGGCCACTTATAAACAATATAATAAAAAAAATATTCTAAAATTTGAAAATAGAACTCTTTGCCAATATTACTGAGTATATATTTCATTCATTTGTCATTTGTTTTACGACTTGGCGGCAAATTGAAAATTGTCTGTGTCACGTCAAAATGAATTTAACACGAGAAAATTTTCGTGCAATGATTTTTTATGACTTTCGATGTCATTTAAGTCAACAAGAAAGTTATGATAGACTACGATTGGCCTTTCACGATGAAGCCCCATCTCGTGCGACTGTTTACAACTGGTTTAATGAGTTTAAACGTGGTCGCACTAATCTCACTGATGATGTACGTGAGGGACGGCCTTCTACGGCGACGACTGAAAATAACATCTGTGTTGTGCGGCGTATGATAGAGACTGACAAAAGAGTGACCTATCTGCAGATTCGGACAAGCTTAGGCATCGGTATGAGTCAAGTGCACAAAATCCTCCACGAACATTTAGCGGTCAGGAAGCTTTGCGCCCGGTGGATACCTCATAATTTGACTAAGGCTCAAAAACTCCATCGTGTGGATTGGTGCCGTAAAATGATTGAAAGATTTAACGGAGGTGACTCAAATGCTGTGTTCGACATACTAACAGGTGACGAAAGCTGGATTTACTGTTATGATCCTGAAACCAAAAGACAATCTGCTCAGTGGGTGTTTCCTTTCGAGGAGTTGCCAACTAAAGTGAAGAGAGATCGAAGTGCGGGAAAAAAAATGGTGGCCTCGTTCTTTGGAAGGATAGGTCATTTCGCAACAATTGTGTTAGAGGATCAAAAAACAGTTTCTGCAGAATGGTACACTACCAATTGTTTGCCACTTGTCTTGGAAAAAGTTCGAGAGAAACGACCTCGCAGTAGGATCCTCCTTCGCCACGACAACGCCTCGTCGCACACCGCCAAGCGAACGATCGACTATTTGGCGACATCAAACGTTGAATTACTGGGTCACCCGCCGTATAGCCCCGACCTCGCGCCTTGTGATTTTTATTTATTTCCAAAAATTAAAGAAAAACTTAAAGGAAAGCGGTTTATGAATGCTGAAGAAGCGGTGGCTGCGTATCGCGATGCCATTGAAGAGACCCCTAAGGACGAGTGGGCAAAGTGCTTTTCCCAGTGGTTCCATCGCATGCAGCGGTGTATTGACGTCAATGGACAATATTTTGAAAAGATATAATAAAACTAATAACTGGCTAATGTAATCAGTTTTTGATTTTCTAAGAACTTTCAGTTTGACCCTCGTAGGGCTCTAATTTTTCTATATATTTTCATCTCGATCCGAGTTGACTTGCCGTCCGGGTAATGGACACAATTGTATTTGTAGAATTATCTATAGGTGACTTCCATTTTGCACCTATGTTAATGGTGTACCTACCAATACTAGTTACCTACATAGGGCGTTTTTGGTGTCACGTGGATTGAACCTTCAAAGAACCAATTAATGTGTGTGTTCCCACAGGCGTACCTTGTTACATATATAAATCCTTACCGTAAAAAAAATTCACATACAATTCATTTTGTTGTGCGTGACCTTTTTCCAAATTGTATGATATTTTACCATTCTTTATGTAATTATATTCTTTAATATAAACATTCATTGTTATTTAATAAAATGCTGAATAAATTGTAATTTTATACCAGCACAAACTTATTTTATTTAACAACCTATATAGTAGAGTATTTAGTGACATGGTTTGTATGGAGAACCTTGCAGATCTTCAACAAAGGAAGCCGCTTGGCACAGACGTACCTGGTGGTCATCTGAGCTGATTTAGCCCGGTACCCACGTGGCACCTCCCTGCAGGTAGGTGGGGGGAGGAGGGGGCGGGAAAACCCATCTACCTTGCTTTGCTCTCACGTCCATATCTCCAAAAGTTTAGCAAATAGGTCGTGTTTAGTATCATTTTCGTATAATTTAAGGACGAGGAATTCATTTTTTGAACAATATTTGCACTCGTTGATAGAAAAACAACGAGTATAGCGCGAAAATAAAAAAAACTTGAAAATATTTTTTTTACAAAATCGATTCTCACAATTTAACTACGAGATTCTGTTTCATAAAAAAAATACGTTTAAATAGTCCTGTTTATCTAGAATATATAAACATAAACTTTATTAACAGTTTTGACTTATAAGCATGTCAAAAAAAATCATTCACGACGCGCGGCGGAGCTGCGAGCGGCGGGAAAAGTTTGTAGTTTGGATAGGATTTGTCACATACTGTTTAATTATGACAGTGATTGATTATTAAAAGTTATATTATACCTCAAGATTGTATTATTAAAGGTATACCTAGTAAATATTTGTACATAATATCACAGAATATCTATTTTATAATATTCGAACAAATGTTTTATTAATCACTGACAACTATAATTCTGTATATTTTTTTTGATTATTTTATTTAATACAAATTGGTAGTTACTCGTAGTATTCACATAATATTACATCAAAAGAAAGTAGGTAACAAAGTACCCTACTAAAAATAATAAATTGTACTAACAGACACACCTATTTACCTACCAAAATTTTTATTACAAAACCGACCATATTATAACAGCATACTATATTATAACTTAACATATTACAATACTATAACAGATACTACAGTGTCTATCTTGCAAAGTATTGTCGCCCGTACTGTGCCCGTACAACAATATCAAATTTTGTTACAATATCGAATGATTTTTATCCGCTGCAACTACACAATTCGGTACACCTTAAAAAAAGAAATATTACACCTTACAAAAAATTACACCAACTTTATCAGGTCATTATTATTAGTCTTAACGCAGTCAACAGAACATGGGAGGATAGTAGATATTGGTTCTAAAGTTTCCATATAACGCTCCCAATACAATCGCTTGCAAATTATCTGCGGTTTCGCAGTGCGTCTTACTGGAGACAATTAACATCTCTAGGACCGCCGATATCTCCATCAGTCGAGAAGCATTAACTAGAGGAAATCGTCTCTACTTACCAGACACCATCGTATTGCTGCCCGCACTTCCACCCCCGCACCTTTGGTTGCTGAGAGATTCATTTGACCGGCACGAACAAAGATTGCCTCGCCTGCCAGCGCAGCAAGCTTCATAACGCTGCTCGGCAAGTTCCCCACTCTAACCAAGCGTTTCCGTCATATCCACAATACATAGACAGAATCGGCCCACTTCCTCGCGGCATGCTTTCCAAAATTGTCTTTTAAAGGTCGATAGATTCTCTAACTGGCCTGATGCTTTGCCAATCCTTACAATGGGGGTGAAAAAATGCGCAAAGGCATTTTCGAGAGTAAATCGCTCTTTTCGGTGTTCCATCTCTCGTTATGAAAGTTACCGGGCGAGTTCATGGCTCCGATCTTTGCTACACAGCTGCGTAGACACATGGCCTGATTAAGGTCAACGACCGCCACCTCACATTCACCACTAACTGCTTTCTTGTTCAAGAACTTAAATCAATCCTGCAAGGACAGGCATGGAATCGGGCTAGGCAAAAAGATGCTTAGGCTGACTCGCTTCGATGCAGATACATTAGAGCGAGGCGGTGGCGCTATAAGCTACTCCTGCCTCCTAGTAGACCTAGAATCGATGGGCTGGGAATCTTGGCAGTCGCAAGGGCGAAAGTTATGCTTCATGGTTGCGAGGCATCCTCTCGAGTGCTGTGCCCGCATTATTAGGTGCGGTTAACCGCTGGGACGGCAAGTGCATGCGAACAGCAATTTGTCGTCGTTCAGCACCCTGATTTACAAACACTCGGAAAGTTTTCGTGTCGGATCCTTTCCGAATTCGAATCGGAATGTCAAATCGTATCTGATCCCATCCGTTTGTCAATAGGGTTTTCGAATCCGTTCGGAAATAAGGTTTTGTCATTCGAATACGGGAGCGATCCGAAGGGTGCTGATCCCTTCAGCGGCCTGAGTGAGAGAGACTTCGCAGAGGTTTTAGTGGTACTTGGTCACCCGCCAACCCGCCGCCCTACCTAACCTGTTCCCATTCATAGGGCGGGCTATAATAGAGCAACAAGTGTGTTTAATACATTTCTTCTGCGGAAAATACTAGTTTCACCAGCTGTCTGACATTTTCTGTATTCAAATAGTAGTTGATTTTGACACCAATTCCTGTTTCTTAATCCATATGCTAAATCTATACGATACGATACGCATTCCAATTTTTGCTTTACTTTAAATCATAAGCAACAACTACATACCTATAAAGCAATGTATTTTTTATAGGTATTTAGTTATAATATAAAAATACTATAAATATTTTAATAAAATAAATAAACTCTTATTACTTAGCTTCTTTAGTATTTAGCTAACTTAACTTTTGACTCTTATACGAGTAGGTACAAATTTTTACGCATAAAATAATTAAAATATGCCAGAATTATGGTTGTCCGTGTCAGTGTTCGAATATTATGTACAAATTATTACTAGATAAACCTTTAATAATACCATCTTGAGGTATAAAATAACTTTTATTAATCAATCAGTCATAATTAAACAATATGTGACAATTCCTATCCAAATTAAAAACTTTTCCCGCCGCTCCCAGCTCCGCCGCGCGACGTAAATGATTTTTTTTGACACGCTTATGAGTCAAAACTGTTATAAAGTTTATGTTTATTCTAGATAAATAGGGCTATTTAAAAGTGATTTTTTATAAAACATAATCTCGTAGTTAAATTGTGAGAATCGATTTTGTAAAAAAAATATTTTATTTTTATTTTTGCGCTATACTCGTTATTTTTCTATTAACGAGTGCAAATGTTGTTCAAGAAATGAATTCCTCGTCCTTGAATTATACGACAATGATACTAAACACGACCTATTTGCTAAACTTTTGGAGATATGGACGTGAGAGTACAGCGAGGTAGATGGGTTTTCCCCCCCTCCCCCCACCTACCTGCAGGGAGGTGCCACGTGGGTACCGGGCTAAATCAGCTCAGATGACCACCAGGTACGTCTGTGCCAAGCGGCTTCCTTTGTTGAAGATCTGCAAGGTTGACGTCACTAAATACCCTACTAATATTACGTTTTACAATATAAAATAGTTCTTCGCAGGTCCTACGCATCCGGGCCGGGGATGCGTGAGCAAATCTGTAACTACCGGACGAATACAACAACTTGAAATAGGTACATGACGACCACTTCTTAAAAATTCTAAGCATTCTAATGTTTTTTTTTTTACAGTACCGTGAAAGAATTAATATTAATCTAACCATGCGTAAACTAGGCATGGAAGATTTCATGAATAGCAGATGAAAAATCATATGAAATGAATTTCATTGTTCACACCTGCTATTTTTTTCATATAGACTGCTACAAATCGCACTCTGCGAAATTATAGATCATGCTCATTTCATTTCATTCATTGATGACTGCTTGTAGCAGAGCGAGTCGCGAGCGACCGAGTAGGAATGATTTGCCCTAGGTGCGTGTTAGAAAAAGACAAACACACTTGTTATGCGATCATAGGTGACGATCGATACTGGGTGGGCATTTTAAGAACTTAAAACTTATGAACATAAAGTTTAGATTCGTTTGCCATGATTTTTCATGACAACCTAAATATGACATTTCATATTAGTAGCAAATTAGCAACCGTTCACAATAATTCATATTTCATTATAAGTAGCAAATAGCAAAAAGTGTTACATTATGACACTGCGAAAAAAAATCATTGTCAATGAAATTTCGCATGTGATTTCATATGAAAAAAAATCATCATTTCATGAAATGAAAATGAATTAAAAGTAGCAATCATTTCCATGCCTAGCGTAAACCACAACGCAGCAAAACCTGCACAGGCCCATGCCAATCACTGCGAAACGTACGTTCTCGTGAGTGGATCTTGGCCTCTGGCACCAAAGGGAGCCACTCATTCCGATCGGCTATTAGGAGTCACATTGGTCCTTTTACACTCTCTTTCGATAACGCACCTAGAATATTTCGCATCACTAGCAGCAAAATTTATTGCTAGCCGCAGACTACTTTCTTGCCCAAGTCTTCCTATTGGCGTCCAACAAATGCGGAAACCGTGAAAGCGACAATGTTATTTTACGGCCACTGAAATTATAATTATATCTGTTTACGGAAAACAAATGAATTGCTGCAACTAACAGTTCATTTGTTAGCACTTGCATAGTTGCCAATAAATATATGGCCTGGCTCGGAGAATCTTCCTCTTAAGATTCAAAGTATTTTCATAAGTAAAAAAAAAAACGAATTTATAAAAATATTGAATTAAATATAAAAAAAAACTTTTTAAATTTTCAGACACCCAATTTAGTTAACAAATAATATTATTTATAAGATTTATTTATATAAATTCATCTTTTCCAAGAAGTGTGCGTGCTTCGATCTTATTATTTTATTTGAATAACTATATTAAAATATATTAGCCTTTCTTAGAAGTGCTATAACATATTTATAATATTCTTGCGCTTATCTTTTTACCTACACATGAAATTCCCGGTAGTCTGTATAAATTGTTGGCTGCACTTAAAAAATAAACGAAATATCAAACTACACCAAAAGAGTTGGTGCTCAGCTTCGTATATTCTTAAGCGGACTATGGATATTTATAGCTGCAGCACAGATATTATTTGCACTATAAGTAGATCTTTCAGTACTTTGTTGTGGATAATTAAGCAGTTTATTCCTGAAACGTCAAAAACAGTGCGTTCATTTCATGCGGCTGAAAGTGATCTTCATCTTTTGAAATACGTGCCTATAAACTTGTTACGATGGAATGCAGATGGGTAAATACAAACCTGATCCCTAACGCAGCTGTTTGTATGAGTAATTTGCTACGTAAGACAGTTATTTCACAATAACAAGCAGCTAAACTCGACCACCTAAATA
This sequence comes from Pyrausta nigrata, assembly GCA_949316185.1. Lineage (NCBI taxonomy): Eukaryota > Metazoa > Arthropoda > Insecta > Lepidoptera > Crambidae > Pyrausta > Pyrausta nigrata. Next base: position 5,708,323 of record OX438940.1, read on the forward strand.
AACTGCGTCTTAATTAGTGAGTCAGGAAACCTAACCCGTTTTTGTTGGTTCCTGGAGCGAGGTGTGAGCGAGTGAGTTGTAAATCAGCGTAAATCACGCCCGTCAAAATACGTCGCGCCACATCGCACAACGTAAGCAATCGCTCATGTTTGATGAATGTTACGGCTATCGATTCCGTAGTTCCGTCCCAAGTATACAAACAGTGATGGAGGAAGAGGAAGAAAATAATTGGGTGAGAGATTATAAAGAACTACACTTACATGTTATGGTTAAGTTTCAGCGAGTGTCCTTTTGATTGAATAAGCATTATTTGTGATTTCTACTAAATTGATATATATAGACTATATCCATAAAGATACGTATTTAAATACCTAAGTTATGACGAAAGTGTTAATGAAGCCATAAAAAAATCTGTAATTTTCGAGCTGTTTTCGCGTACGCTGCAAAAATTGTAAGAGTTACACCAATATAATGTATGGCAGAAATGTTTGTCTCAAATAGTTCTACAAAAAAGTTCGCGAGAGTACATATCTATCTCTTAAGGTTTGCTCACTATAACCTTTTTTATGGTAATAATAAATGTTCTACAGAAGTGCATTACTTCAAAAGGTAATTTCATAAGAACTGTATTAATATTTGTCCAAATCAATACTTTATTATTCACAAGCATTTACTTTTGATCATAATTGCCTTGTATACCATTCAATTAAAATAATTATCTTAGGAGATCTCATAGTTTTTAAATACCATACGCTTATGACGGCGCCACGCGCGACGCGCTGGCCGGCCCGTGGCGAGTGTCGGTGGATTTAATGTGTACAATCATAATGTGTACAATTTTTTCGTCGTATTGAATTTTATTATTACCATAAGTCCACCATCTGCTTAGACTTAATAACAAGGGAAATGCATGAACCCGCCCCTGGCAGCATGCTTTACACCGACGATGTTGCATTACTGAGCTGAAAATATAATATTCGCAAATCACAGGAGGTTTGTTAGAAATGGGCACGTGAGGAGGACCGCGGCAGACGAGATAAATGCATGCCTCAAGGCTTCGTCGTTGTGGTCTAAAGTAGAGCGCTTACAGCTGATTACTAACACGAGGGTCTAGCTCTTCAATGATCAGGAGTCTGGACTTTTCGCACAAACGCTTCTCGAGGTCGGCGAAGGTCGCATGCCGACAGATGCTAACGGCCAAATAACCTTTGACAGACTATTTAGCAATGTTGTTAGCTCAGAAGATAACCTTATTAATGAGGTATTTCCGAGTTTACAAGAAAACCTGGCTAACGAGGAGTGGTTGTGCGAAAGAGCTATTATGGCGCCCAAAAACGAATTGGTAGAAAAAAATAATAAAAGAATATTAGAGCAAGTTCCAGGTGATGTGAGGACCTACGTGTCAATAGACACGGTGATGACAACTGACGACGCAACTGTATACCCAGTAGAGTTCTTAAATTCCCTCGACCTGTCAGGGGTCCCACAAGTTGGAACTCAAAGTTGGTGTGCCTGTCATACTGATGCGTAACCTGGGCGCGCCCAGACTGTGCAACGGCACTAGGTTACGCATCACAGAGCTAAGAAGGCACATCGTCCAGGCCACCATTCTTACTGGAGGGGCCAAAGGAGAGACGTTTTTAATACCCAGAATCCCTATAATACCCACAAACTAACCCTTCCAGTTCAAACGCCTACAATTTCCTTTAAAGTGGCTTTCTCTATCACGATAAATAAAAGTCAAGGACAAACTCTAAAAGTAGCTGGCATTCACCTGGGCACCTGTATTCCCTGCTTCTCCCACGGACAACTGTACGTGTGTTGCTCGCGTGTGTCGAGAGCAAGAAATCTTTTTATTTATGCAGATAACAATAAGTCCCGCAATGTTGTTTACCACGATATGCTGCAGTAAAATGATTTCTTGCTCTCTACGACCCAAGACAAAGAAAAATTACTTAAGACAGTATAATCTACTCTCCCGTTCTGTCACTCATCAATAGATCTTTCCGATACTCAAATTTAAATTGTTTTGCTTCTAAAAATGTAAATAGTTATAGTTACGCAATTTATTTTCCCTAATAAGCCGCGGGTAACACCGCGGACACAGCTAGTTTGTACATATAAATGATGTACAAATGTAGATTTAATGCATCTTTCCGTATGTAGAATCATAGTAAGTAAGTGACTTGGTTAAGTACCGCGTGCTCCTGATATGGAAGTTTGCTATGAGCGCGCTTTCTGTCACAATCACAACCGAAGAACCTGAAGTTACAGATATACAAAATGTTTACGCAGTGCTATCCTAGGGGCAGGCTGATGAAATGATAACAACTTGTTTTTGGCCCACAACGTGGGCAACGCGTACAAAATCACACAAATAAACATTTTCTAGATAACAAAAGTATTTTGAGTATTCCAAAGACACTGAGAGCTTCCTGACAGCGCCGCGAGTGTTTAGTCTACCTATTGTCTGGGTGATGGAAAAACATGATAATGTGTACTAAATACCTTTTTAATACGTCCGAGAAGATAGATGGGCACTATTCAAATCGGTTATTTTTAATTCAGACAATACAGCGGTCAGCACAAACTTTTTTAAAATTCATTGTAATGACCTTGGCGACGCGTTAACTTTGGTTCAAACCAAAAATAGCAACGGAAAAAAGTGAAAAAGATGTCATTTCTGCGTTGTTTATCAGGTTTTCAAGTCGAAAAGAAGTTCGTAATTTTCAAAATATCTTTATTACATTAAACATATCAACAATACGGTTTTTTCGTAATTTGATACTAACAAAAATAAAACTTAGTTATTACATATGTAGGTACTTTCTGATTCAGATAATCGTAGGTATTTTTAATAACACTTTGATCTTATAACAAAACGTAGTCAGTCTGAAGTAGGTACATACATATTTTATTGCTGGCACTTGATTTCACATTTTACAAGCAACATAATAATAGTAGTTTATTCACAAAGGGGGTAAAGTGTTGTCTTACGTCACGGGCGTGATCTTGAATCTTGGGATTTCGAGAAGAAAGATTCGAGAGTTAACTACCGAGCGCAGCCAGGGAGTTAAAAGTAGAATCCTGAGTGGAGCGAGGGATTAAAGCTCGCCCAAGACAAAGACATCTTTATCCCCGAGGAGAATACTCTGCTTTTCACACTTCCTACAAAGCAATAAAAAAATGTACCACAAAAAAAAATCTATAAGTATATATCCTTTGACTTTTATACTTTACGTAAATTATTATTAATAACAATACCAGTCATAATCTTCGTCACTCGACAGTAGTAGTAGTAGTATTTATCCACCAGGGGAAAGGCAATGCGTCACTCGACAGTTTTACAAAAACATTGTTTATAATTTCTTAAAATACATAGGTTTTTTTTCTTTATTAATTTCTTTTTTAGAAGCGCACCCTTTTTTTTCATTTTATTCGTGCTAAAATTCTTGGCTGCCAGGTTCAAATTTCAAATATGTTCTCCTTGGTGCGGGACGGGCTAGTGATCATGCCTACGAACTCTTATTCGAATTTCAGCTCACTTTGCCTCCCTGGGGCGTAATGAAATTTCATACAACATTACGTCCCTAGGGATGCAATGACTCACTTTGAGCCAGGTTTACTTGATGTGTAATTGAACATTGCCGAGTAGGTATTGTGAAAAATTACTTATTTTGTACTTATGTACTTTGTGCTAATATACAACAGATAATCACAGTTTTATTAATGGAACTTTACGCTTGATTAAAGGCAACTTATTAAGTACTTACATATTAAAACTATTTCATTTTCTTATGAAAAAAGTATAACACTAAACTTCCAGTGAGAAATGCCCCGCTCCTGAAAAGGGAAATTTAATTTTAAAATCGCTTAGTCTGGAACTCAAACGTTGGGGAAGAAATATTTCAGCGGTTGCAAGTGGCCCAAATCCTAAACAGTTTGATGTGAAGCTTTCTATGACAATGAGTAGTTGCATATCAGTGTAGGCACTACCATATTACTACATAAAAAAGTGTTGGCAAAAGCTCCACTTTACAACATACGCCGAATTTCCAAAGATAAAGAAAAAAACCTGCCATTGAGTAGATAATGTAATTAACTTGTTACTATACATACTGTCTATCTATGGTTTTTTACTTAATGGGCAGTCTGGACTTAAGGTTAGCGCACACCAGAGCAGGATCGATTAAAAAAAAAAGCATTATCACAATCAAAAAGTATCTGCGAGAGGAGACGCCACTGCGAGAAAACGTTTACAAGTAAGAGGGGAGGTATGATGATATGAAGGCCTATCGCCTAGTTTGAAAGCTATCGCGCGTATGACGTAAATATTCAAAGAATGAATATTTTGAAAAAAGCAATTTGAAAAATACGCAATTATTTTTCAAATTGCTTTTTTCAAAATGGCGGTTGGCCTGCCGCTCGGCTTAGGTGTGCGCTCTGCTTTTATTACATAGGGAGTTTTACTTCTAAGGCATACCATAGAGCCACTCTGCTTGCCACACTGTGTCTGTAAGCGCTGAATACGGAGATCTTGTATTCACCACTGTTTTTGAACTGCTTCAGAATTTTATCCGCCCTGAAATGTTTCAACACTAACGTTAAGAACTCCGTAAACGCCTAGTCAAAATAAGAATTGTTCTATCTTGGATTTTGCGTATGAGAATAATATTTATGACAACCAATATACTACATAATATAACAAGGAGTAAAGTTTATTCCTCAAAATGTCTAAACAATACTCTCATTTTCATAACAGATATCAATCAATGCATTCGGTTTATAAATGAAAAAAAGATCAAGAGGGAAGGGAATGACTAAAGAGCAATACAAGATTTACTACTCGAAGTCATAAATATACCTAAGTGCAGTTTACTTTAGCGGAGATTTAGTGGAATATTATGATTGCTGCAAATGGCGCATGGTGATAAAAACGGCTTTTCCTGTGAACTGACTCAGAACTAATATACCAACTAATTGCGTAGTTTTATGTACTGCGGACTAGTAAAAAGCTGCTATTTCATAACATCTGCCAAAATTATACTAATGCATATTCGATATCGTAAGCTTTTTACTAGTTACCAACAGGAATAAACAGAGTAGGTACAACTTGATGCCATTAAAATTGCGTGTGTTTATATTGGCACGGAACATTGGATTTTAATTACAACTATTATTTGCTTTAACAAGTTTGTTCTGCTAGGAACGGTATCTCAAAATGTAATCAATGGCAAATTAATAGTTTCGTGTTATGTAGACCAGCTAAAATATAGAGCAGGGCTGAGGTACAGTAGATTTAGAAAAGTCAATCTTCAACTGATATCTACGGAGTACAGTCGGCATCACGTCAGGTATCCCATATGAACTACGAAAACGGCTTTTATTACGTAGGGAATAGATGCGGCTTTAAATGGGGCTGTCCGTCGTGCGGTACATTACAATAATTTTTAATACTTACGTATACTGCGTGCTAGCCGCTATAAGAGCTGTCCGGGTGCCATAAGGTTTTATGTCAATCGAGCCGAAGCTCGCCAGCGTACTTGCCACCTACCATAATGAAACATGGTTAGTTATGTGTCGTATCAAAATACCTCTCATTGTCACGTCCGACGCGCCTGACAAACGTCTCTATCGAGCTATGAAATATAGCATACGCGACTTTATCACTAGCAATCGTATTTATATCCTAACCTTAAATCAACCTTGACAGTGGCATGAAAAATGGCTTTTCGGACATTTCAGAAATCAAACACCAGCCGCTGCTTAAAAAATATCACGACGCAAAAATAAAGTTTTCCGCGTGTGACACTTGGGCATAATCAATCTGTTTTAACTAGCAGCGGGAAATGTGCACAGCGGGCGAGGTATGTGTGTGGGTGTCGCGTGCGTGTGTGCGTTCGGTCGCCGGGCTGGCAGCGGGCCAATCGTCACCGGTTTCCAACAAGGCGGAGCAGGGACCACTGTGTCTAGACGAGCGGGGTCCTCAGTCCTCGTCGCTTCCCAACTCGCACACAGCGCCCGGGCTCACAACAGGGAAGCGTGTGTTGCAAACAACACTTCGCCGGTGACAATTATTACTACCATAACTGTTCCGTAACATATGGACGCTAATTTTGGCTCCGAGGATTGAGACAACGCGGATGGGCCCGAGTCTGTTTACGATTATGACAAAAATAGCATTGTGTTTGGCTCGTTATGCAACGCCTTTTGAACTGCCAGGTTTGCGGTAAACTTTGTTATTGCAATTGCCGCGTTTGGGTTTAGACTCACAAACGACTACATGGCCGGCCAGGATTTATCCCGAGGACCGAGTCGAAACCATAAAGTTTGAATGCATGCCGCGGTTTTATTGCCGTGACTCGACGACTGACACAATAAAACAGCTGACCAGAAATAAATGTTTCGATCGAAATAAATCATTGTCTGGATTAGTCTACAAATCTATAATGTTGTGAAAGCATGCGATAAAATACGCTATTTTATAAACCCGTTTCTTTATCTTGAAGACCTCGTACTGTCACTCGTAAATGTGTGTGTATTTCCTGTACTGAATTGTCTTTTAACTTCCTACGTCACAACCGCGGGCGATGGCGGCGGAATGGCGTCTTATTACATACTTCAGGAATAATCCAATTTTTATTAAAATTTGTTTCAAGTAAACTGAACTAAAATAAAAATATATAATTCACATATTACCTGTCCTACGTTGATTATTCGGTCTTTTAAAGACTTTATGTGAAGAATGTTAGGACGATGAGACACAGGATCATCTCCAACGAAATTCTGAAAAAAAAATTGAATGAATAGTCGTCGTTAATTAATTTGATGTCAAGCTATTTCTATAAATAGGTCCGAAGATCATCAATGTATTCTACAGTTTTCCCGCGAAAAAGTGCAATCCCGAAAGGAGGTTAAACTAGACCTAAAATTATTGACAACATCACCATCATCATCTTAGCGTTCCGGTTGTGCACTCGCACGCAAGGGCCCAGGGTCCGCGACATTATCATTAATAATAGAATTATTGAAGAAAAAAAACATACTTTGTTTCAATTTGTTCAAGCACAGAGTGTTTCATATGTTAGATCGTAGAAGTTTTTTTCGAATAATAATTAACAATAAAAATATTATATTGTTCTTTTCTGACATTAGCGCGAAAAGTCGAACTCGTTAAAAAACAATTTTACGGATTACTTTTAATAGGACCTTTTTAAAGATTTTTCAAAACTTTGTAATGGCAATTATCACCTGTGACGACAGACGTTGTAGTGTTCGAAACGACAAGTTTAAAATAAAAATGTAAACACATTGCGAAGTAATCCGTAAAAATGTTTTTTAATGAGTAAAAATGAGTATAAAATATATTCCTTGTATTATGGGTAAAATTTTAAGAAATTCAAAGAGATAATTGAAAATAAAACACCATCAAGAAATGTAGATACTTTTTTGAGAGCCATTTTTTACTTTATCTTCATTGTGATTCATTTGGCATAAGATTTTTATAACCTCACCGCAATCAACTCTTAATTTCAAAAGGAATCGATTTTTCATTCATCAATAGAACGATCAGCGGCGGTAGGCTCCGTTAGGTGCTGCGTGGCAGCTACCACCCTCCCACCGGAGTCCGGCGCCAAGAAGCTTGCTGTGTTTTATCGGTGACTGGGAGCCAGAACCTTCTGGGTGAGCTCCGCCGTCGACTCTGTCTACCTTACGTCTGGCTTAATTCTAGACCAGAGCAAACCCATTGCAAATAATAATACAAAATAGAACTACTTTTTTATGTCTGCTGATATGATAATTTTAGGACGTTTAAGTCTACTGTCAGCTCCATTCTGGATTTGGAGATCTGGAGATTAAAATTAAGTTCAGTGTCTCTCTTTTTCTCTATTACACAAACGAAAAGAGATACCTATACTACTGCAATAATTTAGAAACTTCAAAAATTAATGACGCGATATTTTTACGTATGTTTACAAGCTTTTGAGTGTTTTCGTCAAACTTCAGTCGTCATCAAATGACATCCCTACCAAATTTATTTATTTATTTATTGGGACAACAGCATATAACTAAAAAATAATTACAAGAGGAAATAACTTAATTAGCCAATTACAGTTGACCACGAATTACTAAAATAAGGAACAGTGATGGTGGACATGACGATGGAGCAAGCAGGTACTGTACAGGCCGCAGAACTGCCACGCGATACCAGTACGGGCGGATAAACGATGAATACAGCTAAATTGATTTTGTTGTTCGAATATTAATGATTCAATCAGGGATAAAAAAGCTACTTCTTTCTAGTATCATAAAAAAAAAATATTTTTTATTTGTGCATACCGAACAAACTTCATAACAGTAAATGTTTGTAACTCTGTACCGGTATCGCGAACCAACTCGACGGACCGTAGGTAGGTACATTATGTATCCACCTAACTCAGTAAGTTCTCTCGGAACTGACCGCGTGCCGGATCGGGGCCGATGCACAACTGAATGACTCATTTCCTCGCAAATTGACAACTTTAAGGGTACGCGGCCGCATTCCAACAAGACCAGACCCGCGACCAGCCTAATTTAGTCAGTGAAATAAAAATTGAAAATTGTCTATGGATTCCCTAATTTCCTTAGTCGTCATCAAATGACGTCCCTACTCAATTATCTATGGATTCTCTAATTTCCTTAGCAACTAACAGCTGTTAAGTCTGACGTTTCTTAGTTCAGGCGGTCCTGCACGAAATCAAAAAAATTAACGTTTTTCTAAATCACTTGTACGATGAGCTGAATTTGTTAAATACATTAAAGAAACTTATTTACATTCACCATATTACAATTATTGCACAAGGTCCTGGTCTTGTTGAAAATTGAAACAAATTCTTCATGATATAATAAACATGACTTGTAGCTATACTCGGCCCGGCGAACCTTGATCCCTATGACATTGACAGTTATTCCTACTGTTGGCGCACACACACTTCGAATGAAACACTGACTTCAAAATCAATAATTATAATCCCGACCTCAAATTAACGATGAAATTTGGATTTATTTCGATAATTTATCACCATTCAACGAACGTCAGTTGTCATGTTTTTTTAAAAACCATGTCCATAGACCTTATACAAAATCAATGTTGCCACTCGTAACACATTACAAATAAAATAATAAATGTATTTTCATACAAATAATTAAAATAAATATCTGAAAACTAACAAAATATTTAAATTAGATTGCATACGCTAACAGACGGCCGTCCTGGAGATGGAATGTCCCTATTCCAGTCCGGCCATTCGATTAATTTGTGTGTCTCTATACAATAAAATCAAATATACACCAAAATAAAAAAAAACACTGGTATTTGGCATCACATGATCAGTGTTTGACGTTTTAAGTACTTTTGGGCAGATCTCTCTGATTCGTGTACATTGGACCTCCTTATTGGATTTTATCTAGGCATATTAAAATGTATATTAAGACTATACATTAAAAACCATAAAAATATATATGACTAGTGATAACTACAAAAAATCAATAACGGTTAGTAGCTAATCATGCATGACTAATTTTATTTAAGTTATATTGCAGGCAAATAACGATATCCTTTAACGTCCGAGGAGTTGGTTGCTATTGCTAGCTCCGTCTTGTGACGTTGCAGTTGTAACTATCTTTCTTTTGCCGGAGAGCTGTAAAGCAGAAGGATAAAATAATAAATAATTGTTGAGACTAAAGAGTTTTTTATTTACTTCAGTGTACCCTTCTTCTTAAGGTGCTTGTGGCGCAGTGGCGGCAGCGCTTTGGTAGTGATACCAAAAGTTAAGCAACCCACGGCGCGGTCGTGATTGGATGGGTGACCATTCCGACCATTTAAGTGACGTCCATGACAAGCATCTCCGTGCTTCGGAAGGCACGTTAAGCAGTTGGTCCCGGCTAATATCTGTGGTATGAGTCGTTAAGCCTAGTCAGAGGCCCTAGGGCGGCTTGATAACTTCTGACAGTAAGGTTTGTCACTTGCCTTACATACACCCCTCCACCAATCCGCACTGAGCCCGCGTGGTGAAGTATGGCTCGTTCCTCCTCATAGTTGAGGTGAGGCCTTTTCCCAGCAGTGGGATCTAATAGGCTGACTTATTATACCCTTCTTCTTAATCAATAACATTATTAACTATTCGTTTCTCTTAGTTAATAATACTGAAGGTATTGGAATAGTTAAATAAATTCTTTGAGACAAGAATAAGGTAGAATAAGTTTCTTCATAACATGACGTGTGTTTTAATCAAAGTGTATGTCACGCTAAGCGATAAGTTATGAAAGGAGTGAGCAGACCACTCCGTCAGTAGTCCATTCGACACACAAGTTCGTGAGCACTACACTAGTAGAATATCTCACACAAGTCAGTGATCTCTACATTAGTAGAATATCTCATACAAGTCAGTGATGACTACATTAGTAGAATATCTCACACAAGTTCGTGATCACCACATTATTAGAATATCTCTCACATGTTCGTGATCACTACATAAGTAGAATATCTCACACAAGTTCGTGATCACTACATTAGTAGAATATTTCACTTAAGTTCGTGATCACTACATTAGAAGAATATATCACACAGGTTCGTGATCACTATATTAGTACAATATCTCACACAAGACTACGCGCTCAGTACAATAGTAGCAAATCTCATACAAACATCAAGTCAATTACAACTTTGGTAGCATAATGTAATTAAATTAAGTGATCACTAAAATAACATTACTATTCATATTATAATAGTCCGAATTCCGGACATTGTCACATGTAAATGTGATCCACTTTTTCAGTGAGTCCGCGGGATAGACGCTTTTATATTTACGTTTCGAATAGTCATCTATGCTGGAAATTTCATATCTGTCGTTATCGTGTAAAACAATCACTCTAAACGGACCTCGAAATTTCGGACAGTTTCTTGCTCTTACCTCGTTGGCGGGGAGATGATAGTTAGGTATCACAACGAGATCACCTACAAAGAACTTTTCAGGTGCTTTCTTTTTATCGTAATGTTCCTTCATCGCTTTGATTTTTTTTTCCGCTTGAATACGAATTTCCTCTCTAGATTCGTCCAATAAACTATCAGATTTCTGTGACTGACTTTCTATTTATTTTATTTATTTATTTATTCAACAGTAAACATACTGACTTACAGGCGCCCAAAGTGTCAGTATGCTAGTCACACAGTAAAAAAATGGTCGAACAAACATTGCAATATAGAAATTCAAATAAAACAAATAAGTAGGATACATCAGGATTACAATACCATATGTCAGCAATATTAAATATTATGTCAGAAATAATACACATTAGAGTCAGTCAGAATCATTAAAAGTAACCAAACTCTCATGTTATTTCAGTAATACTACTGTGAAAACACTTATAACACAAACGTTCTATGTTAAAGCAGCTTTGTGCATGAATTGACCGAAGCTGTCTGCAAATATGTCCATATCTTAGTCGTCGGCGAGAACATCTCCTATAAGGCGCAGAGCCCGAATGGTAGGGGCATTCACGACATACTTTGTGCGCGCTGAGGGCCAACACAACAGGCGCGGTCGCCGTCGCGGCGCCACAATCCCTCTCTCAACATCTGAGGTATTCATGTCTTCGATTGCATTCTGAATAGAATTCAAGCCAGCTCCTTCACTCGGATTCACTGTGCTACAGTACCACCGGTACTTATGTCGACCGCATTTAAAATATGTGTAACACCTATTGATTTCACATATTTTTTAAATATTGTTGATGTTAAGCTAGTGCCACCATATAGCTGTATCCGGTATAATATAATAACATTTTGACTTCCTATGACGCTAAAAATGTCACACAGTATTTTTATAGTCGCTTTACTTTTTAAATCCTTAAGCGCCTTATCAAAGATAAATTTACTAAAACCGTCGATTATAGCTAAGATATAAGTACGAATTGCTACGCTTACTCCTAACAAATGGTCCGAGGTGATCCATATGAAGCATATAGAACGGAATGTTACCTTTTGATATAAGATGTATCCGCTACTTTTAGTAGTCGCCAATTTGTTGTATTGACAATCCATACATGCTGTGACGTACCACAGGATAAACCTGTTCATTTTAGGGAACCAGTAATCCTGTTTTATTTTAACTAAAGTTTTGTCAACTGCGAAATGGCGCGTTTCATCATGGTTAAGTTGACAAATACGCCATTTCGCGTTATTCGGAACAACCCATTTTAATTCACCATTGACTTTCCTGTAAATTTTGCTATCTTTTAAAACATAATTTTAAAGTACAGTCGACCAAATTGAATCATGACCCACCTTATGGTCATTTTTCTACTGTCATTCTATACAAGTAGGTTGAAATTAGCTTGAACATACATTTCCTAGAAACGAACTGTTATCATTTTATTAGACACTGACAGTTACTGACAAGGCTAGGATCGCTATCTGTACGAATAAGTTTGTATGAAAATCGGCGAGAACTTAGGTAAGGGTTGCAATGCAACACACAGGTAGGTAGGTAGATATTCGGCATCCGGCACAGCCGGGCGCCAAGTCTGTATCGGGAACCAGTTTCTTCATAAAAGTTCCACTGGAACTTGTGTTAGCGATGGGCGATTATTACTAAATTAATCGAATTATTCGAATGGTCTCTGTAATCGAATGTATTCGATAAGCAACAGCAGTCATTCGATTGTCCTTCGATTATGCGGCGAGCAAAAGAGGAGCGTGCGGTGCGCAGGCCGTACTACTAACGAATAAATCATCATTCGTCGCGTCGAATAATCATTCGTTCGCTGCCTGTCCTGTGCGTACAGTCGCGGCAATTCAATCGAATGCATCGAAGGACCGAGTACAGATTATCATTCGATTATCGATTATTATTCGATTATTTTTTTCCGAATTACTAAATCGACATTCGATAGTTCGAATGGTCGATTGTCGATTCATTCGATTATTTTTTTTCAAACAATCGCCCATCGCTAACTTGGGTTAGCCATGATGAAATAAAACAGTATACTTATTTGAAGAATATAATATTTATTTTAGTTATATATTTAACAAGTGGCAATAAATTGGTAAAGTGAAAAGTGACCCGATTAGACGACTACAAATGTCACTTCCCCAATCTAAACCCCACAAATTTTCTATTGGATTAAGATCTGGAGACCTAGACGGCCATGGTATACGAGTGAATTCATCTTCATGCTGGGTAAACCAATTCGCGACAATTCTGGCAGTATGCACTGGACAGTTATCATGAACAAAGGAGAATACTGGCACTTCTTCACGCAAGTAAACTGTTCGCAAAGTCGGTAACATTAATTCTTCCAATAAATTGACATAGTTTATAGTGTTCTTACGAGGAGAAATTCGAACAAGTTCTCCGACACTTCCGGCGTCCATCCAGGCACACATGTTAGCTGAAATTCAGCCGGATTATTGTTTGGGCACTACGTGATCCTCTGTGTATCGCGTGCTATCGTAACGCCACGAAGTTAAGCGACCATGTTGAGAAGAGCGAAATGATTTCTCGTCTGTAAAGATGTTATTCGTAATAGTGTTGCATTTCCGCTCTCTGTTGGTTGGTGATTCAACGAACGCCATGATTATGTCGTCGTTTGTCTTCGAGGGTACCCTCTTTAGCATGCCGTCTGATCCAGGTTCTGACTGTGTTCCGACTTATTCTTAGCTCTTTGTTCTGCCGAATTGGCCATTATACGATTTGTTTGTAGATATTGACTTAGATTTTTATAAAATTTCAGACTTACTAGATATACTTGACATCTGACACACGACGTTTTTTATTTTTAAAATTATAATAAATTTTTCTTCGTAGTGAAAAGAGTTTGGATTATGGACTTATTTTAAATTCATATTAAGACTGGTTTATCTAAAACATGTCTAGTGCAGTGATAATAAAGGTTAAACTTGCATAGATCTCTAACCCGTAATGACGCATTTTTATTCATATTTAAAACGTACTATGTGCAACATGCATGACAGCGAAGAAAACCTTACTACATTAATAAATACAAAGGAATAATCGGCAAAGTGGGTCATGATTCAATTTTGTCGACTGTACGTCTTTAATGTCTTTACTGTCATTAGAAAGTATAACATTGACAAATTTCAGCTTAGGGTCTGTCATCTGTACCGATTGTAACCACTCTGTGGTGGTGGTAATACTCATTATTTTCTTAAGTGTCTACGTCATCTCTGCCACATTCTGAGTTTTTATTGGGAATGGGGTTTCAGCTTAGGGCATCTACGTGGCGCATGCTTTCGCCCGGCCTGTATTCAATTGTGAAATTATATTCTTGGCGCAACAACCACCATCGAGCAATCCGAGGAATGAGGTCACGCTTAGTAAGGGTTGTTTTCAATGCATTACAGTCGGTATAAACTTTAAAGGGTATTCGTATTAAGTAAGTATGAAGCTACTTTAAGGACAAGACTACGGCCAATGTCTCGAGATCATACGAGCGGAAGTGTTCTTCATTTCTCGTGGTTTGTTTGCTGAAGTATGCGACTGGCTTGAATGGATCTGTCCATTCGGTTTTTGCAATAATATGCCGCCCACGCCTAATTTGCTCGCAGTGGACTTCTGTTATGTATTTTGGGTTGAACAATGCCAGTATTGGTCTTCCCACTAATTTACTTTTGATTTCTTTGAAAGCTGCCATCTGTTCCGGTCCCCATTTCCAGGGAACATCGGCCTTTGTAAGTGTGGTCAGTGGTTTGGCAATACTAGCAAATCCAGGAATAAACCGCCTAAAAAAACTGGCTAACCCGACGAATTGCCCAACCTGGTGTATATTTGTAGGAGTAGAGAATACTTCTACAGCTTCGGTTTTCTTAGTCCCTGGTTTTAGTCCCTCTTTAGACACCTCGTTACCAAATTAGTCTAGTTCTTTTTTTAAAAGCAGCATTTAGACAGATTTAGCGTTAAACCAGCTTCACGTAGCGATGAGAGAATTCTACGTAATTTATTGAGACCTTTGTCAATTGAAGCAGCTGGTGAGAGGAGGTTATCCATATACGGAATGGCTAAGTCGTATCTATCTTTGCCAAGAGCTTTATTAATCATAAACCAGTCCAAACGGCATATGCTGTTAGATGTCGCGACTCCTCGGCCATCGGGATTTGGTAGTACCCTGATTTTAAATCAAGACTTGTGAAATAGACTTTGTGACTAAGACGGTCCATTTGATCGTCTATTACCGGCATAGGGAAAGAATTCTTCACAGTTTTCTTTTTCAATACTCGGTAATCAAGGCATAGACGGTGTTCTCCTTTTTTCTTTTTCACCAATACGATCGGACTTCCGTATGGTGAATTTGTCTCTTGAATGATATTTGAATCCAACAGCTCACTTATCATGTCACGAACGATCACTCTTTAGCTATACGGTAATCTATAATATGGTTTGTAAGACACTGTCGTATTATCTTGTAATTGTATATGCATCTCCGTTATGCGAGTCGTTCCTAATTCATTCAATTGTAGTGCGAAGCAATTCCTAAATTCATTAAGTAAAGTTAAAAGCCTCTGTTTCTGTTCAGTTAACTCAGTGCTTATTTTTAACATTTCTAAAGTAATAGTTATAGTCTTAGTTAGGGTTATGAGTATGACCTATTAACGTTAATTTATTTACCTGGCATTCTCTGAAAGGTTGTGATGGTAGAAAGCCGTCTTGCAGGGGTAACAAATTAACTCAAGCTAAGAGCCTATCTTTGCAAGTGATACACTTTCATTACATAGATTTACAACCGGTATATCACCCTTACTTTCCTTAATGTGGTACAAGCCTGGCAATGTCATAATTTCGATTATCCGGAAAGTGACGCAGTAATTTACTTTGCCACTGATTCCAAGTAAAATTTACTGAGGATCCTTCGTACCATCGGCGTGCTAGGCCAGTCAAATTTGGTAATGCATGAAAAATTATTTTCTTATCGCTCCACTGGTATATTGCGGCTGTTTCATTGACTTTTTTGAGCCATGACTTTGTAGATTGAGTTTTCTGACTAGGATCGAAAATGAGAATTACATCATGAGCGCCTACAAACGTATTTCGATTGTGGTTGCTGATAGCATTTATGAAACGATTCATGATATCGGTTTTGCTTCGATTTTGACGAGGTCGGTCAGCTTCATGCTTTGATTTTGAATGCCTCGTCCTAAAACGTGAACGACTCGAGCTTGATGATGATGATGATGATGAAGTTGTTCGCGAGCTACTGGTTATATCGGTGCTAGTTGAGCTATCAGTCTCCTTTCTTTTCCGCGTCATGTTAGAAGTTGGAGTATAAGAAAATTAATTGTTATCAACCCGCCCGCTAATTCTTAACATTTACAAGAAATTATCTCAATCAGACTTTACGTTTACGTCCTGCGAAAGTTACTTCATTCGGAAGATATCGACTAGTGCGGAAAAATATCGATAAACATGTCGATAATGGAAACGAGTGTACATGATTTATAATCATTTAAGTTATAGGTGCTGAGCTGAATGTTAAAAAGTTGCATGAAATTGTTTTTATTTCACTCAAATTTATAAAATATTTCTGGGGACACCAGGTTTTGTTTTATTTAAGATTAGATTTTATTAGTATCAGTTTTCATGTGTGGCATAATCAAGTGATAAATTATGTGTCATTGCTTTTTCATACTTAAGTATTAGTACATTCTCTATTGAATAGAACGGAGCGCGGCATACATGCACTTACGATTGTATACCCAAGAGAATTAAAAATTAAATGTAGGACAAAACCAAATAAAACAAAAGCTGTTCAGCGATCATTTTTTTTTTCATTTTTTTTTTCAAATCGGTCCACAACTGACTGAGATATGCGAACAGTCGAATTGATAACCTACTCCTTTTTTGAAGTCGGTTAATAAAAAAAACATACAGTCGAATTGATAACCTCCTCCTTTTTTGAAGACGGTTAAAAAAGTTAGTTTCATCGACACGCGACCCATCACTAACATGAACTGTCATAGGGATCAAGGTTCGCCGGGCCGGGTATAATGATATCTAAGAGCATTTTTTTCGAAAACTTGGTGATTTTTACGCATGAAACAATAATTTGTACATTAAAATGATTGTATTGATATTCCGCAGGTCCCCATCTTTTTAATATACACGAATAAAATATAAATAAGAAAATATGATCACTTTTCAGTTTTTAACACAAATGTCTGATGGTTTTGCGCATTGCGCAGAATAAAACTACTGTTCTAATTAAATCATCAAGTCTAAAACTTTGAAGCAAATGGATCTAATTACTAATTAATTATAAGTTCGATTCTGTTTGAAGATCGTTTAGACTTACTCGACTTGCTTCGCGCTGCACCCCCTTAATATAGTCTGTCTCTTTTAATATTTATTTACTTAAACTTTTATGCACACAGTGTATTGTACAAATGTGCGGACTAAATGCTAAAAGCATTCTCTACCAGTCAACCATAGGTCCAAACAGAAAAAATACAGGCGGTGCAAGATAGCATATTAGGAATACGAAAAAGGAAACTAATAGACACACACTACATATATAAATAATAAAATAGATGAAATACACATTGATACACAAACATATACATATGTAATAATATTACACAGAACATATGATTGAGACAGAACAGAGAATTCTTCCTTGTACATCCACATCAAAATTTTCTTTCAAAGAGGCTTTGAAAACTATTTCTCAAAGCCTCTTGTGGATTCTTGGATTTTTGTATGGAGTCCCGTTCCAGAGACGAGTGGCCGTAAGGGTGAAATAGTTGGACAAAAAACCAGTAGTGTGATGCGGGGTAAGAAGAAGTCGGAGGGAGTTTTTAGAACGGGCATTTTGATTATGAGAAGTATGGATATAAGTAAACTTAAAGATTAAAAATAATGGAGTATAACATACACACATCCAAAAAAGTCTAAGTTAAAAAACTCAAACACCCTCGGCCCGACCCGGGATTCGAACCCGGGACTTCGTTGATAGTACCCAGCGTGCTGACCACTAGACCAACGAGGCAGCCATGGCATGTATACCATATATGCTACAGCATTAATTCAGGTATTTAAGCGTTTACATTCAGGAGTCATTATTTCATGGTGCTGACCTTAACGCCAAGTAGTTCGTGGATACTTTCACCACAGACAGTTTGTCGAAATTTTGTTGAATTACTGTATTATTTATGAAAGATCAAAGTCAATTCGCACTATTTTTTTACACTAAGGAAAAGGTAGGGAGGCTTTTGCCCTGCAGTGGGACACGACAGGCTCCTAATAACAATAATAACTTTACGACAATAGTAACTTACAAACCCGACCTTTGAGTAGGCTAGGGACACAATAAATAAATGCTAAACCGCATTCATCTATTGCGGTAGGGAGGTTTGAGTCTGACTTTTTTCTGAACACTAAAACTAAAGTGACCTATATTTTTTTTACAAACGAATAAAACTGCCTTCAATACAGTAAACTAAAAGGTAAAAATAAATCCTTTACACTTTTAGTAAGAAAGATATGTACGACAAAATTTGGTTTCGGAGTCGGTGTCACTGCCATGCGAAATTTTCTTACCAGAGGAGGATGGCCAGGTAATAGTAACCATCTAAAAAAGAGTGCCTGGATGGGCCTTGATTTTTCATTCCTCTCTTCTCCTTACGACATGGTAGACTAAGAGATCAGCTCCATCCAGCTATTAGCTGGATGGCGACGGGAGTATAAAATATTTTGTATCATCGCGTCCACGCGTACGAAGTCGCGGGCAACAGCTAGTATTGAATAAAACATTTTATTTATAAATTGTCGTTTAAGTTTCCTTTATATCAAATTTCTCTTACAATTACATTATGGTTAATTACTCAATTCTGGTTATTAAAAAATTAAAATTAGTTTTATTTCTTAATTTCGAACAGGGTTTTTCTATTTAAAGAGAACACACAACAAAAAAATTTTCTTGATAAAGTTAAATTTAAAGAATTATATCAGTTTATGCTAGTGATCTCAAACTTTTATTGATGTGTGTACATAGTGTCCGAATGTTCCTACGTAGCCGGATAGGGACCTAGCCGAATCTTTTTCTCAAGCCCAAGATTTAAGAAGAACGATTGACTGTGCCGCCCCCTATTAATATGAACCGTTTCCATATAAGGTAATGGCTAATAGGAAGCTACTGGCTTCAAATATAACTTGAAATGGCTTACCACATAGGGCACAGCACCTCGTATCACATTCACTCTGTTGCAGTAAGGCGACATGGCCGCAAGCTTCTCTTTTGGCCCGACCGGTCTGTACTTTCCACTGATCTCACAAGCCGCCCAGTGGCCCATTCTTATAAAGCAGTAACCTGAAATTAAGGTATATCACTTGTAAAAATACGTGAAAAATCGTAAATTTCGTTTCTAAACAATTGTAGCCTGTCTCTTTTTGTTTGCTTAGCACAGAAAGAAAAAGAATAAACTTAAAATTAGTCTTAAACGGGCACTTTGGAATGACAGAGCAATTTTTCCAAAATTTTTAAAAGAGGCTTTAACAATATTGACAGTGTTTTTTCGCTGCTTCTTCTCAGTACTAACACACAATTTGTTCCGAAGCAGTTATAATATCTATCTTGAGACGTGTATAAGTGCCCACAGTGGGTTTACCATGCATAAATAATTATTCACATATTTTTCACACTACCAACTCGGCAAAGTTCAATTACACGTCAAGTAAACCTGACTCAAAGTGAGTCATTGCATCCCTAGGGACGTAATGTTGTATGAAATTTTATTACGCCCCTAGGGAGGCAATGTGATTTGAATTTCAAATAAAAGTTCGTGGGCATGATCACACTAGCACAATAGACAGATTTGCACTAGCCCGCCCCGCACCAAAGAGAACATTTTTTGAAATTTGAACCTGGCAGCCAAGAATTTTAGCACGAACGAAATGATAAAAAACCGAGCGCTTCTAACAAAATAAAAATAAAAAAACCTATGTACTATATTTTACGAAATTACAAACAATGTTTTTGTAAAAGAAGCTTATGACACCGGAGTCCATGGGATATAAAGCTGCTGGTATTGTTAATAATAATAATTTATTGCCAGAAAAGTCAAAGGATATATTATACTTATAATTAAAATAAGGTTTTTGTAGTACTTTTTTATTGTCTCGTAGGAAGTGTGAAAAGCAGAGTATTCTCCTCGGGGATAAAGATGTCTTCGTTTAGGGCGAGCTTAAATCCCTCGCTCCACTCAGGATTCTACTTTTAACTCCCTCGCTATGCTCGGAAGTAAACACTAAACTAGTTTGAGAACTTTACAAATGTAACTAAAGGTGTGCCCAAACACGGCGTGCAAGGTGCGCGGCAGCTACGCGCGGCACTCGGTGGACACAAATTTGCCGCGCGACTAGTTTAGACCTTCAGCGCGGCATGTCCGAGACAGGCCGCGCTAATAGAACGCGTAGAATAGAACAAAGTGTATTAAAAAAAGGAGTGTTGGATGCGACCACTGTTTCAACAGAGGACAAAGAATCTGGAAGTTATATATGGGAGCCATAATTCTAATTCGATAAGACGAATTGATGTTTCGTTATTCATTTTACTTGATAAAAAATACGTCACTGGCGAACCAACACTAACACCGTTTGCTGCGATCGGCGTTAGTGTTGTTTCGCCAGTGATCGCGGCAGTCGTCCAATCACCGCGCTCGAATGCCGCGTAATATTTGGACACACCTTAAATGGTATCTCAGAAATAATGCAAGACTTGAATTTGCCGCCATTTGTGCATAATAATAATACTTAATAATGTCCTACTAGCAGATTTCGACTACGGCGGCCTATCTCCACAGAGATTAGCCAACTGCGCAGGACATATTATACTGCACAAGTGTGTGCGCAATACACAGGTGCACTCTGTTCCTTCACTCTCATAATTCGGTGAGACGGTAGTCCGACATGACCGTAGAGAGATCAGGCGCAGGACCAACGGCTTAAAGTGCTTTCCGAGGCACAGGGGTGTTAACACCACCATCTTCCTGACTACCAAGCTGTGTCTGAGTAATTTTAAGACAGAAAAATCCAAACACTCTCGGCCCGACCCGGGATTCGAACCCAGGACCTCGTGGATACCCAGCGTGCTGACCACTAGACCAACGAGGCATTTGTGCATAAAGTTGTGCTTGCTAGCATGACCTATGCTGCATTTGTAATGTGTACTGCTAGTTGGAACATGATCAGCTTACCTGAACAATACGAATCCCATCCAGCTTCATGGTACGACTGCTTTACATCAAATGGCGTGCTCAGTCTGATGGGATTCACGCCTTGCTCTAGCTTCTTACATTTACCCTCAGAAAAGAATTCATACAAACTGAAATTAAATTTTTATCGTCAGAGTTTGAAAAAAAGTGAGTTAGCAAGAAGGAAATGAAAGCAGTGAAACGAGTTTTACAGAATTTATGGGATTCAATATTTAGTAGAATTTCATGTTGCCATATCACAATGTACAGATACGCGTTAAGGTACAATTCCGAGCAATGCGGCATGCGGCTGCGGCTCGCCACTTGCAGCTACGGGGAGCCACGCGGCTATCATGGAACTATGGGAGTGTATAAAACCCTTTCCGAGCGATGCGTCATGGCCACATGCGGCCATTCCATACAAGCCTATAGTTCTGTAATGGCCACGAGGCCACCAGAGTAAAGAGTCTACATTTATTCAAACAGATGGTACAAATAAAATAAAATATCTAAGATTTACCCAGGTTATTTCATAAATAACCTTGATAAATCTAGTAGGATGTAGGTAGGTAGTAGTAGTAATGTCTAACTTAACCTAAACTTGTCACACTAATGTAGTAAATAACAGATATAATCACAAAATATATCTTACTCTTGCAGTGCATTTGATTTCCAAACTTCATCAAAAGTCAACTTCTTTGACATCTCATGAGAAATGTATTTTGTGTCATACATAATTGGGAACATTTCATTAATATTTCTCTTGAACGTCGAATATTTATTTGGTAATGGCCCTATGAATTGATTATGTAGTAATATGGTATCCAAAAATATGTTGTGTCCTATGATTGGTTTCTTGTAAGAGGCTAACAGTTTAATAATTTGTGAAAAACCCAATAAACTGTTTTTTAAATGCTCTTCTAAAATTGCTTTTGGAGCACTATTTGCACCTTCCACATATTTATCTCTGTATATGAGAACCTGGAAGAAACAATGACACATCATTTTCACATTTGGTGAATTTATAACAAAATCAAATATGAAACAAGGTCTATTGATAAGCTTCTTTTATAGTTGGAAGTCTGTATAGTTAGTTACTTTATTTGTGCAATAAAGAACACCTATTCTAATCATTACAAATTGGAAACTCGGAGAAGAACAGCAGCCAATATTTATACCCGGCCCGGCGAACCTTGATCCCTATGACAGTTCATGTTAGTGATGGGTCGCGTGTCGATAAAACTTAACTTTTTTAACCGACTTCAAAAAAGGAGGAGGTTATCAATTCGACTGTATGTTTTTTTTATTAACCGACTTCAAAAAAGGAGGAGGTTATCAATTCGACTGTATGTTTTTTAATTTTTTTTTGTGGCTATGTTACCGCATATCTCAGTCAGTTGTGGACTGATTTAAAAAAAAATATATGTTTACCTAGAGGCTATACCTTTTAGTTGGTCCCATTTTGGCCCAGTCGAGATCTGATGATGGGATCTTGGTGTAATCGAGGGAAACCCTTAAATTTTGAAGGCACGTATAGTGTTTTCGTACATTAGTCATTATGTGGAGCTGAGCTAATGGTGGAACTCTTTAAAAATTAGGAGTTTAGTAATTAAAACACCAGATGTTTTGTCAGGTACTGTATAGGATGCTAACAAAACAAAGTCAAAGGCCCCCAACAATAAAAATATATAATTACTTCAAGAAATATACAGGGTGTGACGTAAATAGTGGTCCAAAGCAAAGGTGTGGATACACTGTACACTGAAGCACCACATACCAGGATTTAAAAAAAAATTATGTACAGGGTTTTCAAAAAAACATTTTTTTTTTAATTTTTTTAGAAATCGTTACCTTGCCTTACAAATTTGGTTATAATTTCCAAAAATGACGGTTTTTTTTTATCCATTTTTTTTATTATTATTGCTGATCACTTGTACTTAGTACTCCATTCGTTTTTTTTTTACAAACTGAATTTAATAAAAAAAATTAAGTTTCATTCAAAATTCAATACTCACTGCTAGCAAATCGTTTGACTTTCAATGCTTTTGGTGCAAAAAAATGTACCACACTGTCAGTGCCCATTGTTTAAAAAAAATGCCCATCTTTTGCAGATTCTAAAATGGTGCAACAATAAGTGTTACGACTTACAGGAAAAAAGTTATTGCTTTTCGAAACAAAAAGGAGCCCAATTCAGAAAAACAATTTATTTGAAGTTCAAGGGTTTACAAGGGTTGTAATTTTTTTCTGTGTGGTCCAAAGCAAAGGTGTGGATACACTATACACTGAAGCACCACATACCAATATTTAAAAAAAAATTATGTACAGGGTTTTCAGGGTTTTTAGGGTTTTTTTTATTAAATTCAGTTTGTAAAAAAAAAAACGAATGGAGTACTAAGTACAAGTGATCAGCAATAATAATAAAAAAAATTGATAAAAAAAACCGTCATTTTTGGAAATTATAACCAAATTTGTAAGGCAAGGTAACGATTTCTAAAAAAATTAAAAAAAAAAATTTTTTTTGAAAACCCTGTACATATTTTTTTTTAAAATACTGGTATGTGGTGCTTCAGTGTACAGTGTATCCACACCTTTGCTTTGGACCACACAGAAAAAAATTACAACCCTTGTAAACCCTTGAACTTCAAATAAATTGTTTTTCTGAATTGGGCTCCTTTTTGTTTCGAAAAGCAATAACTTTTTTCCTGTAAGTCGTAACACTTATTGTTGCACCATTTTAGAATCTGCAAAAGATGGGCATTTTTTTTAAACAATGGGCACTGACAGTGTGGTACATTTTTTTGCACCAAAAGCATTGAAAGTCAAACGATTTGCTAGCAGTGAGTATTGAATTTTGAAAGAAACTTAATTTTTTTTATTAAATTCAGTTTGTAAAAAAAAAAAACGAATGGAGTACTAAGTACAAGTGATCAGCAATAATAATAAAAAAAATGGATAAAAAAAAACCGTCATTTTTGGAAATTATAACCAAATTTGTAAGGCAAGGTAACGATTTCTAAAAAAATTAAAAAAAAAATTTTTTTTTGAAAACCCTGTACATAATTTTTTTTTAAATACTGGTATGTGGTGCTTCAGTGTACAGTGTATCTACACCTTTGCTTTGGACCACTATTTACGCCACACCCTGTATAATTACTGCTAGAAATCAATTAACTCTTACCGCTGAAACGATGGATTTGATAGTCTGAGTACCGAGAAAGACATAGAACAGTTTTTATCCCCAAAATCATTTGTATAGGGAACCCGATGATACGATATACAACAAACTACATTAAAAATGCCATAAGCAAATCTTAAAATGTTCTTCTTCAAACGGTCTTCCTCAAAGTAGTAACGCTACTTTCTTCCAAATGACGCTGTGCTAATTAAAACTAAAATTTTTATAAACAAACTATTATTAGGAAAAAGTTATTGGCGTCGCTGAAATCAGCTGATTTATTTAAAGGCAATATCACTTCTCTCAGAGTCGTCATAAAAAATTTGGATTTCGGTATTGAAAGTGTGACAAAAGGAAAGTGTTAATGGAGCGGAACGTTAAAGCACTGATGAGATGTGATTTTCTACGAAAAATAAAGACTATTGAGAACTGGGACAATGTGGTTTACCGGGACGAAACGTGGCTCAACGCCAATCACACAGTCCCCAAAATATGGACAGACGACACAGCAAAATAGGCATGAGCGTTAAATAGACGGACTAGTTAAATTAACCGTCGATGTTCAATCAACGCTTCGACGGTCTACCGTTCTCTGATCGACTAGTTAAATTCGTAAACGCCTAAACGTGTAGTCCCCACGTTCTTATCAACGCGCAACGCAACGTCGACTCTTTAACGTGGCCGCTTATTACGTTACTTCTCGTTGAAACAAACTAAAGTAAACTCTAACTCTAACGCAATAGGTACGTTATTATCACAAATCAACGGGTCGACGCGACCAGTCATTCGTTCCAGTTGAAATTATCTAAAGTAAACTCTAAACTAAGAGGAATAAGATCTTTATTATTAAAATCAAACTTCTTAACACTAAACCAACCGCAACGTGTCATCTAGTCTAAGTTGATCGTCAAGTGTAACGTTTAATTCGACGATAATAGTCGACGAGACGATAATTTAACTATTCGGCGAATTTAACTAGTTGATCGACTAGTCCATGAACGAAATTTAACGGTCTAGTTTCGTCGACTGTAAAAACGTCGACGACCCATCATTACAGCAAAATCCTGTACCAAAACGCCAAAAGGCAAGGGTCAGTGTTTGATTATCTGCCACGCTGGTACAGCCAAAGGTTTTGCGCCTAATTGCTTGTGGGCCTTCAAATCAGTTAAAACGACCGATGATCACGAAGTGATGATGGATAATTTAAATGAGCCCCACCATATTTTGATGGCCAACGCCCCATACCATTCCGTCAAAGTGAATAAAGCACTACCAGCAACAATAATAAAGGGTAAATCCTAGAGTGGTTGCAACGCAATGGTGTGGCAGCTAACATTCAAATGTTCAAAAAAGAATTGGTCAGACTGTTGAACCTGCAGAAACAGTAAACAAAGCGGACATATTTTTTGAATGAAATGGCAAAATCCAAAGGTCACGCAGTGATTTGGCTACCGCCCTACGACTGCCAATATAATGCTTTAAAACTTTGTTTTGATGATTGGGATCGAGACGTGCAATACGACAGCATTGTAGATGAGCCGTTTTTGATAAACGTAGGCGACAGCAGCTGCAGTTCAGATTCCGAGTTCGTGACACAAACCCTAATGTCATTATCAGATTCAGATTAAAATATATAAATAAATGATCGCTGAACAGCTTTTGTTTTATTTAGTTTTGTCCTACAGTAAATTTTTAATTCTCTTGGGTATACAATCGTGAGTGCATGTATGCCGCGCTCCGTTCTATTCAATAGAGAATGTACTAATACTTAAGTATGAAAAAGCAATGACACTCATAATTTATCACTTAATTATGCCACACATGAAAAATGATACTAATAAAATCTAATCTTAAATAAAACAAAACCTGGTGTCCCCATAAATGTTTTATAAATTTGAGTGAAATAAAAACAATTTCATGCAACTTTTTAACATTCAGCTAAGCACCTATAACTTAAATGATTATAAATCATGTACACTCGTTTCCATTATCGACATTTGTTTATCGATATTTTTCCGCACTAGTCGATATCTTCCGAACGAAGTAACTTTTGCAGGACGTAAACGTAAAGTCTGATTGAGATAATGTACACTCGTTTCCATTATCGACATTTGTTTATCGATATTTTTCCACACTAGTCGATATCTTCCGAACGAAGTAACTTTTGCAGAACGTAAACGTAAAGTCTGATTGAGATAATTTCTTGTAAATGTTAAGAATTATTATAATTCCAACGGAATATCATTGTAATGGCATATATCTACCTTACTTTAATAAATGGCATTTTTAGAAGCCTCCAATTCAATTTTAATGTAACGGTGACGCCACTACAATGTTGTGTCGTAGGAATAACTGTCAATGTCATAGGGATTAAGGTTCGCCGGGCCGAGCATAGGTATGGCGTCATTTCCAGACACAATGGATGACAATTGATTTTATGCATAGATATCATTGATTCCAACATGTGAAAGATTGACATAATTTTGTATGTTTATCCCACAAGGTAGGGTAGGAAGGCCCTACCCTAAAACGAATGCACAGAAATTATTTTCATCTGCTGTATCATTAGAATCTGAGGTTTTTATATCTTGGCTTATACTTTTAATAGTTTGTTTAAAAAAGTATGGAGAATCACTTCAATATTCGTACAGGCATTAAAAAAATATCTTTATGGCATTTCTATGAATCCCTTTGAAATTTAAATAAACTTATTTGTGTGAGATCTATCAATTTACCTTATTGCTATTACCTAAGCTATCTGTGGTCAGCACACCTGGGAATCGCATCCTAATCTCAACATGGGCGATGTAGCGGAGCACAGGGTTCTTGATGTCCAAGTATAATGTGCCTTCATCACTACTGCTTAGCCATCTAAAAAGAAAAGCATATTGTTAAACAGGTGCTTAAAATTCCACTCACAAAAATAATCGACTGTGTCATTCTATGGGACATGAATCCACTTCCCTTCGTTGTCTGGGCGAGTGCTCTTACCGGACGTTAGTCAGCCGTAGCAAGCACTTACAAAAGTTCATCGGCTGACTAACATCCTCCCTAGCTCAGTTGGTAAGAGCAGTCGCCCGGATAGCGAAGGGAAGTGGATTCGTGTCCCAGCGAATGACACAGTCGATAATTTTTGTGAGCGAAATTTAATTTGATCTCGTAAAAACATGCAAAATAATTGCTTAAGTTAAAAAAATAATTATAGGTGCTTAAAACTAAAATATTGCACTTACAACTTTATTAATTTTCTACTGTGGGACTTGAACCCACAACCCTGTACTATGGTATTGTAAGCTGTAAAATGTACCCTCAAGTATCTGATGGAAACATTGTTGCCAAATTAAAGCATCAGTTAAGATAAATCAGTTTTTATCCAATACTTGCAACAACATAATTGTAACAACAAAACTTACTTAGAAACTTCTGAGCAATAGATTTGCAAGATTCTCTCATCCTCCAGTTCTAAAGAATGAGAAAGGTTTTGGCTCAAAGTGTTCTCATTAAGATGGTGCTGTATGACAGCTTCTTCAGCCTTGCTGAGGTATGGAAGACCTTCGTACGTGAACTGGAAATTATTAGCAAAATGGAAAAATAAATAATGAATATAAATACAGTCGAAACCGATTATAACGACATTGTTTACAACAACCGATCGGTTTTTACAGCCAGATTGTAAAGTCCTGCCCGAATCTCTAGTAAACTATTCAGCAAACATACCGCCTATAACAACATCGGATACAGCGACATATCGCTTACAACGACAAAACTTTATCGATATTCATCGACCAACCGCTTCTTGTCCCACCAAAACAAAACAATACGGACGATTTTATATCTTATTGATAAGCATTGAAGGAATATTTAGGCGCGTATTTTACCTACGCACTTTTTCCCACCTCATCCGAACCTCATCCGAACCTCTTCCCGGCCATTTGACCTTGCATATTTTACACCAATTGTTTAGTGCGCTAAATGACTGCGTGAGCGACAGCTTGATTTATAAGTGTTGGTTTTGATTAGACCGTGTATTTATGCGTTATCATGTATGTCGCAAAAAAGGAGAAAAGTGTTTTCTATTGAAGAAAAATATCATGTCATATGGAGATTAGAAAATGGCGAGTCAAATAGTGAAATTGCAAAGGAATGTGGCTGGGCTAAAAAAAATAGACTAAAATTACTAATTACTTTAAAAACTAGTGTAGTCTTATAACCCATACTGTAAGCAGCTAAGTACATTTTGTATTCTAATTATTTCTGAATAAATATTTTTATTTCTTTTCTAACATTTCATTTGACATCAAGTTCACATTCATAACCTATACCTAGATAGATATGTACCTATAATAAATAATATAACTACACAACTTATATTACTATGTATGTATGTGTATTGCTTATAACAACTATCAGATATAGCGTAGGCAACTATACGGTCCCTTCAATGTTGCTATAACAGGTTTTGACTGTACTTATTTTCAGTGAGGAGGGCATTTACACCTCAAGTATCCTAAGGACACCGGCATCCGAATAACAATTAGTTGTCTATTGTGTCTGGAAACCCAATACTTGAAGTATTAATATTAGTATTAATTCATAATTATGTATTAATTAAAAATAAGATAAGATGTATTTTTAAGATAAATAGAAATATGCAAGCTAGTATTAAAGTGATTGTATTATAATGGTCTCCTGTGAAGAGGTTTTATTTTAAAATACCATATCTGGTATCATGCATGCATGGTTTAACATGACATTACTGACTTGCAACAAATGACCCTGTCAAGTCACATATGTATATCAACAATCACAAGGATATTTATAAGAATAAGATTCAATGCTGCAATAAAACCACAGAAGAATATTATCAATATTCAATTTACCTTATTGAAATCAAAATTGTGTCGGCACAGGAATCTCAGTGTGGATGCTTGGAATATGAATGATTGGTCTATGTCTCCAAACACTTGTGGGCACAAATGGAATGTGTAGCCCACAGCTGTGTACGTGTCAATATCTCTGTTGTATTGGAACATTGTCAGCCCAATCTGAGTCATAACCATCTGGCTTACTTTGGACTTCAGTTTATCATATCTTTCTTCATTTGTGTCAAATAACCTGTAAGAAGAGAGGTTATTAAAACTATATTTTTCTACAAAAAAGCTTCTATAGCTTTATATAGGTTAGCATCAATTAATATATGATAAAACACATAGTTAAATGCAATGTGTGCTATTATGGAAGAGAAAAACATACTGGACCGGCTCTCAAATAATGGAAACAGAGCAAGCAAATGATGATGTGAGCCATGATGTGCGCTACTATGGTGATCAGTCATGAAATGAAACATTATGGACAACCTAACCTATAAAAGTTATTTTTGAATGATTATTTCATAAGAGTTTACGGGGTAGGTTTGTGTCTGGATCAAGAAAGCTGTATGAATACCTATGTTTAAAGGTTTCTCCGGACAAAATAGCAGTAAATTCAGCATCGAAACCGACGAAACAAGAACGTTGTAAGTTTTTGGTTATATCGTCCAGTTGTTCGGAAAAGTTTTTCTTTGTTATTTCCATTTTGAAAAACTGTTCAACCTAAATTATTAAGATTTATTATTAGTTAATAAAACATTAGATAATAAATTAAGAAAAGAAAACGAAAGGTAGAGCAGCACAGCAGCAGGTACACAACACACACAACTTCTTCGACGAATGTCAATGTCAAGTTGACAGATCTTATCGGACAGTAGTGATGCACGTACAAGACATTTAAATTATCGATTACTGTAGACTAATGTCTCTAACTAGACAATCTAATCTTCCTTTCAATAGATTGTTGTAGAAATTAAATAAGGAAGAGAATGCCTTTCGAATCAAATCTAGGTCAATTCATGAAAGTTTAAAATTTTACATAGTTATAAAGTTCGTAACTATGATCAGAAAAAATATTGCCAATTTCGTTCTACTGAACAGGATGTCCCATCCCATAGCTATGCCACATGGAGGGAAAGTACCTTAAGGGTCCAGAATCTAAAAGGGTATTCTCCAGAATCTTCATGCGTTAGTCCTGGACACGCAAATAGTTTGATGTTGTGGTGAAACCATTGCCTAGCTTGTATTAATATACAGATAAATAGAACCCTTACATAGTTGAGACTATGTGAACCTGCATCCAATCATGATGTAATCTTTCGATTTGTTTAAATATGGCATTTTGTACTGAATTTTTTTTCAGTAGATTCTGAAAATATTATGGTAACGCTCGCTATCTTGCTCTCCAGGCAGGTTACGACGTTAATTACATATTTTATTTTTGTAGATTTTTTTATTACAAAAGGGTAATTAATTTGCGGTCGGACACGAATAATTCAGGGGAGTTTGCCTCAAATATTGTACATACAGCATTTTACTGAAACAAAACCTCATTTTGATTTGTTTGTTTGAATGATAAACAATTTTTTCTGTATTTAAAGATTCTTGAAAACTTACCTGGATCGGATTTGAATCGAGTGTAGTGGGAAACCACTCTTAGCGTCGGATTTCCTATATAACATCGGCATCGGCACAATTTTTTCTTTTTGTTCAGACTCCATGGTTCCGAACGCGTTCTATCAAATTGAAAAAAAACGATTTTTCCGCGCAAAATCGTTACATGTTTTTAAACTTTTGTAGGTCGAATGGGCTCACAGCGCGACCACGCGAGCCGACCATCAGATGGTGACTGGTGACTGCGTATTGCTGGCCTCTTGGAGCCGCTTGATGCAACACTGCACTATCAGACCATGCCACTCGGACCCAAACTGGGTTTCGGAAGTAAATTGCCCAGTCAAACTCTCTCTCGGAACCAAAGAGTTGCGTCAGAATGCGTTATGCAATACATCTAGTATTAAAATTATGCGTATTTACAAGTTACGTGACTGGACCAAATACCTACTTACATCATTATTAACTTGCTTACTTCGGAAAAGGCTACTTTTAATTAATACTACTTAGTTGGTAAAATTCGTTAATGCCTAATTTCAGTCGGCTAAATATGGCACTGTACGTGTAAAGCCAGCTCTATATTCTTATGTAGATACATTCTGGTGACAGATAGACAGTGGAGTTTTTGTAATCCTCCCTCCCTTTGGGTACGGTACCCCAAAAAGTAATAAAAACTATTATTACAAGTACATCTTTGACGACCTCCGCGGTCGAGGTGGCTCGCGCACCGGTTTTCAAGGTCTCGGGTTCGATACCCGGTCGATTCAATATAGAGATCTATATTTTTTATATTGTCTCTGGCTTAGGCTCAGTGGTACACACGGCCGCGCACAGCAGACTACCCCGCTTTGGACCTTGAGACCGCCTGTATTTTCTACGTAATAAAAGCAGTTTCCGTAGTTCACATTGGTAACCTGACGTGCTGCCAACGTACATACCACCATGTGTTTTATTTCCATAACACAGATGGACTTTACCACCATTGTTTTTTTTATTTCCATACACAAGTGCTATAGCGACTACCTTTGGGATCAGAGTACTCAAAAAATATCGCTCAGTACCTACATACTACCTACATCAACTCCAACTCATTTCGTCTCCGCGCTTTGGTTGAAAACGGCCGTCCGTCCAAAGTTGTCCGTTGTCCAGCAAAGCTGATTTACGCTGTAAGTTGTATAAATTCTATTTATATAATCAGTGGTTTTTTATTAGAAAAGGCTATGATGAAGACGGACATAAAATGTGAACAAAAGAAAGAGTTCTACCACAGCGACAGTTGCTCTTGTTTGTTAGTTAAGTAGATACTACGAGTATCGTGGGTGTAGTCTCACACACTACGACACGGTTCTAATGAACACACGGGTACCTAATCGAACTGCAACTTTTTGCAACGATTTAGCAGAGAGTTACATGTTTATCGTATCGACCGCCTACTTTAGGCTGGTGTCACATTGTAAAGCGAGACATAAATACTATTGATTGGTACTTTTACGCCATTCAGAGATCATTTTTCCAGACACAATAGATAATCAATTGTTATGAGAACGCCGGCGGTCTTATGATCCTTAAGAGGTTAATGATGTAAACGCGCGACAGAAATACATAAACTTTTGCTTCACTCATATTATTTGCTCTATTTCTTCTGTTCTTATACCTACTTATGTAGTTAGTTTATTTGCCAATTGTTACTAATTTTGGTCTTAAAGACAGAAAACAAAATAGCGCCGCATTGGGATCAAAATCTGAAAAGTTTATCTCATTACTGAGGTATCATCCGTAAAAGGAGAAATACTGTAATATATTAATTTGCGTATAACTTTTATACTAATAACAGAAGTAGCAAGTGCTAAGATTAATTAAAATCATTGATGATCCTTATTATGACTCAAAACCATTTTCAGTGGTATATTTTATTCACTAAAAATCCTATTTTTAAATGTGATAAGTAAGTGTTATATGTTTTATAAGCAGTTTCTTAGGATGGTCTAAATTGTAATGTGTATTTTAAGTTACCAAAAACTAATCATCTTGTAAAGCTGTTTGATTGAAATTTACGACTCTCAACCAAAAGTATGTTGTTGTCTGAGTAAGTAACTTACATAGTTCAGGTATCATTATTTTGATAAATCCGAATTAAGATTATGAGGCGTGACATGTTTTCTTATATCGGAGGTATGAATATTTTGGTACCTCCAAAATAGGCTCTATGATCTCTTATTGCGGTGGATATGTTTTCGTACGAAAAAGAAAAAAAAAATTGATAATTAAATCCATTGTAGAGTTTCCTAAAAACGATAGGTTTTTACGGATCTTTCTCACAAAACCCTTGTAGGGGAAGAGATTTGGTGGTGATGGAATATGAAGAGCTTGTTCCTGTTGATGTAAGGAAGCTATTTGTTCTCGTGTTGGATCTCTGGTCCGGCATCGGAAGGGTCCCCGAGTGGTAAATAGGGAAATGTCCCCCAGATATTATCTCCCAGGTAATAGCTTCGGCCGACGCGAACTAAAACGGAGAGGTAGTCCAGTCTCCCACACCTTCGATGCATTTGCCTGGGTCGTGTGCCCTAGACATAGTGCTTCGGTCGACGCGAACTAAAACGGAGAGGCATTACGGTCTCCCACACCTTTGATGCATATGCCTGGGTCGTGTGCCCTAGACATAGTGCTCCAGGGGTAAAGGTTTAGGTGCTGCGCCAACACCCCAACAACGGGGCAAGCTGACATAGCGCGAGAAGGAACGGTGAAAAGGCATAGTGTGTAGCAACGCCCCAGAATTTGGTCTTGTTACTGTTTTTAAATGAGCTAAATCAGCTCCTGTGGCACTATCCAATAATCGAGAGTAAGTTAGTTGACTCAGAACCTTTGGGTTGGCTGGTCGAGCGTCATTAGACATAGAAATCCCCAACGGATATTGCTCTCATAAAGCGATAGGATACGAGCAACAAGATCCGTTGAACCATAAACGGAGGCCAAAAAGCTACTTTTTTGAGGTGGTTACCATCAGTGGCCACAGGAGGTAGCGGTGTATGGGACTCGTCTGGTTGGACCATTCCTACTAAGCCTTTCCATTCCATCACACACTAATTGAACTCCATGACATCCGCGGCGACGGACATGAGGTCTGAGCGCTGATGGTCTTGCTCACGCCGTGTTTGCTAAGGTGTTACGCCCCACCTAAGCTTTCACCCCTGAAGCGCTGTACAGAGCGTCGGGCGGCCCCAGACACTGAACCTCCTCACTTGTCGGTGTTGGAGTCCGGACCTTCTCTCTGGATATGGCTTGCGCTAACTAAAGGTGGTAGATATTTGGAGGGAGGGGGCGTTTCTCTATCCACCACTTGGCAACGCGCCCGATACGGGTTTAGAAAACCGACACGAGAGGCCAGAAAGCTACTAGACTAACACCTGAAACCGGCCTTGAAGTCTGTGTTGTATCAGGTAGGGTCGCCTGACACTATTCCATATTATTAAACTTCACTCAACATTATGTATCGCAACATAACATCAATTTTTTTAGGAGTAGGAAGGAATGACTGTTTCCTACCCTCCGTATTAGGAACCGAATACATCTGTAATAGACTCTGGTATTAATCATGCCACCGTATTAGAGGAAATCGACTTGACCATTTAAATATTTTTTTTCAATAATAAATCCCTTTTAAAAAAACGTAATCTTATAAGCAGCATAAAATTTAATGTCAGTTTTTGCCGAAATCTTTTTTTTAGCTTATCCGGATACTTGCATATGCTTATTTTCCGCCTTATTTTCGAATGTCACGAAATGCCTCCGTAATAGGGCACTTTACCTTAACTGATATTGAAGGACATTTTATTTGGTGCATTATGTCGGACTGACATTTAAACAATGTATGATTCGCAGGCTGATTACCTAACTCTGTTGCTAACAATTAATCGTTTGAAATTAATGAACTTTTTCTTTTTGCGATTATGGATGCACCATTTGACAGTTTCAGTTGCAAACAATGTGGCATTGCAATTGCAACCGAAATTTGACGTATCGATAAAAAATATTTGTATGAAACACCGATTATGTAAGTTTGTTGCGATCAAACTGAGAACATAGATTTGCAAGCATTCTTATTGCAATTGAAACAATCCAGACTCTGTTTCATACTGAAGTGTTTGTGTAATTATTCGTATTTTCTTTCTTCTTTGATTGAAATTTTAAAATGTAAGTATTCCAATACAATATTAACGTAATCTTCTGTGTTTTGCATATGAAAATGGGTTACCTAATTATGCACATAAATAAATTCAATTCCGCAATTTCAGTTTAACAATGGCAGGCGCTATTTTATGGAGTTTAGCGAAACTCCATAGGGTTTCCATAAGGAGGAACGTTCCAAAAAAGAACTAAAAGTCTGCCGGCGTGTTATGAGGGACAAAAAAGGCAAATCGCTAATAAGCACACACAACATTCGTAGAAAATAAACAGAAACTACTTACTCTTTTCCAGTTTACAGGGGTTTTGATCACCCCCCCGCCAATGGAGTTCAGTCGGCGGGCCACCTCCTCCCAAGCCTTGTTGGCCTCTTGCTGGCCAAGGGGTCCCTTTCCCACACCCCCGAGAACTACTGCTCTATTCTCCTCAGCAAACTCTATCAATATTTCCAATTGCCGATGGCAAATTCTGAAAGGTCGCAAAAGGCAAGTTGGGTACCATAATCCTCGTGCACGTGAATGATTAATTAATAAACCAGACAAATGTACAAAATATACTTACAAAACTTAGTACGGTGTCTCTATCTATTAGGACGATTTATGCCAATCTTCTTTGGCCTATTTTTTTTTGTTCCGATATTTAATTATTTATTAGGTATATCCCAAACGTATATCATTACGGAGCTTATTCGTTACATTATTGTGCTTTACTAAAATATTTTAGTCTTAGATTTAGGCATTTAATGTGTACCCCAAAAGTTTCTAGCCTTGTTTCAACCCCCATATCGTGTGTATGTCCGTTCTCGCTTTGTTCGAGTTTTGTGACATTATTTCCGTCCTCATACAAAGTTAATTCAAGTTTAGGAAAAAAGGTAACATGACTGCGAAATAGGGCATCAAATTTCAGAGGTCAGTAGCAAGCAACGACTTTGCTAATCCGCCAGCCACCTGTAAATATTTTTCCGAGCAACATCTAAGCATCGATACCACTCCTCTACCGCTAGTGACGCAAGACTATTCTTGTATGTGCTGACCGCTAAAAAAAGATAAAAGTTTTGTCTTTCTGGTGATCTTTTGTCCTGTAGCAAAACGTGTTTAATGCCCATGCCTTAGTAACTAACTTAGATTGTATCACTTTCATCAACTAAGCCTTAGTTTATAATTTTTTTACCTCTGAAGAGAGGTCCAGTTTTTTCTTACTACTCTACTCTCTTAGGTAGTTGTTTTTTTTTTCCTAGTTTCATTTTTTTTGTCAATGGTTAAATTATGTATCTTTTAGATTTAAATAAAACTGTATACCTACTATGTTAGTGCATATTACTTAAAGGAAACAAAGTCATTAAAAACACCTATTTAAATGTTACTCTGTTTTTGAGAAATAAAAATACACTGTGGATAGCCTTCATTTTAAAGCAAATTTGGAAGCAAACTTTTTTCTCGATTGGAAAATCTCACACATGCAAAAAGTAATGTCATTATGTCGGTTTCTAATGCGGTTAGACGGCATATGAAGGATAAATTTGGTATAAGTACTCCGTGTTTTCGTAAAAGCCCCATCTTTCAATTTTAGGTGGTATAGGTATAACTGTATAGTGATTAAGGGCATAAAATCTCTAAATGGTTTTGAAATTACCATAGGTTGTTTTTTGTTTTACATACTGAATTCGTTTTTGTTAGATTTTGGCAATTATAACCCTTATGGACTTGTTTCTGATAGTACCCTTTCTTTCAGGACGTTTTTTAAGAGGTCTTTTGCTACTATATGAGGCTAGAATTGTATTTATAGACCTAACAGCCTCGATTTTTGACAAAGTTGCGTTCGTCTGTTGAGGTCACAAACCTAGATTATTCATTGTGCCCTAAACTGAATACTTGCTCGGTGGTCCTAAGATAGTGCCAATATCATAGAAACCGTGGCTGGGCGTGTCAGGCCACGCACAGTGTATGGATTCGTAGCAGCCTCATATTTGTGACCAACAGTTACCCCCAATTTCGCCCGCGCCAAAAGTTGGATTTTCCATAAAAACTGTCATCCCCCATTTTCACCCCCCTGATGATTTTATATCGCGTTGTATGTCTTTCCCAGTACCAGCTTCTCTGTACCAAATTTTATTTGAATGGGTAAGTAGTTTCGAAGCCTATTCAATACAGACAAACAAACAAAATAGAAATGCACTCTTCGTCCGTCATAGCTATGCGCGGGAAGCGAGAACGGAAGGAGAGAGGTTAGATAGATATTCAAAATATAATTTTGTAAATAATTAGTTTTTCGCGGTCATTATTGATTTTAGGATAATATGCTGCAGATGACAACTAATAAAGTCCTATCTGATCCGGGTTGTTGTTCCCGCTCAAAACTTCCTCAAGAGCATTGAAAAGCGAACCATTTTCGCTTTATACACCTAAGAAGAATACTAAAAAAAAAAAAAAAAAAAAGGTGGTAAAAAAAATACGTGCCAAATACAAGGGGGTGGTTGTTAGTCGAGTCTAGAATACAAAAAAATAAAAATAAATGTTTTTTAAGAAATTTAAAAAACCTTACTGTAATAATAAATGAAATGATTATTTACTATACAGAAAAGTCCACTGTCCATTCATTGTAACTAGTGTAGAAATACTTTAAAGCAATAATTAAGAGAAAACCATCGAAATCATCGATCTAAACTCGCAGCCGCGCAAGCCGCGCTTTATCTAACGCAGGGAACTATTATCTGTATGTATAATCTGTGCGCAGGGTCTGTACATGGCCGTACGTACTTAGTAACTACTCTAAGCTTACGTACGATAGAGCTATGCGAGCGCGGCTGCAAGGGTAGATTGATGATTTTGATGAGATTTCTCTTAATTATGGCTTTAGTCATTTCTAAACTAATCACTATGGATGGATGGACACCAGTAAACTTTCTGTATATATGTAAGTTACTTACTCAGACAACAACATACTTTTGGTTGAGAGTCGTAAATTTCAATCAAACAGCTTTACAAGATGATTAGTTTTTGGTAACTTAAAATACACATTACAATTTAGACCATCCTAAGAAACTGCTTATAAAACATATAACACTTACTTATCACATTTAAAAATAGGATTTTTAGTGAATAAAATATACCACTGAAAATGGTTTTGAGTCATAATAAGGATCATCAATGATTTTAATTAATCTTAGCACTTGCTACTTCTGTTATTAGTATAAAAGTTATACGCAAATTAATATATTACAGTATTTCTCCTTTTACGGATGATACCTCAGTAATGAGATAAACTTTTCAGATTTTGATCCCAATGCGGCGCTATTTTGTTTTCTGTCTTTAAGACCAAAATTAGTAACAATTGGCAAATAAACTAACTACATAAGTAGGTATAAGAACAGAAGAAATAGAGCAAATAATATGAGTGAAGCAAAAGTTTATGTATTTCTGTCGCGCGTTTACATCATTAACCTCTTAAGGATCATAAGACCGCCGGCGTTCTCATAACAATTGATTATCTATTGTGTCTGGAAAAATGATCTCTGAATGGCGTAAAAGTACCAATCAATAGTATTTATGTCTCGCTTTACAATGTGACACCAGCCTAAAGTAGGCGGTCGATACGATAAACATGTAACTCTCTGCTAAATCGTTGCAAAAAGTTGCAGTTCGATTAGGTACCCGTGTGTTCATTAGAACCGTGTCGTAGTGTGTGAGACTACACCCACGATACTCGTAGTATCTACTTAACTAACAAACAAGAGCAACTGTCGCTGTGGTAGAACTCTTTCTTTTGTTCACATTTTATGTCCGTCTTCATCATAGCCTTTTCTAATAAAAAACCACAGATTATATAAATAGAATTTATACAACTTACAGCGTAAATCAGCTTTGCTGGACAACGGACAACTTTGGACGGACGGCCGTTTTCAACCAAAGCGCGGAGACGAAATGAGTTGGAGTTGATGTAGGTAGTATGTAGGTACTGAGCGATAATTTTTGAGTACTCTGATCCCAAAGGTAGTCGCTATAGCACTTGTGTATGGAAATAAAAAAAACAATGGTGGTAAAGTCCATCTGTGTTATGGAAATAAAACACATGGTGGTATGTACGTTGGCAGCACGTCAGGTTACCAATGTGAACTACGGAAACTGCTTTTATTACGTAGAAAATACAGGCGGTCTCAAGGTCCAAAGCGGGGTAGTCTGCTGTGCGCGGCCGTGTGTACCACTGAGCCTAAGCCAGAGACAATATAAAAAATATAGATCTCTATATTGAATCGACCGGGTATCGAACCCGAGACCTTGAAAACCGGTGCGCGAGCCACCTCGACCGCGGAGGTCGTCAAAGATGTACTTGTAATAATAGTTTTTATTACTTTTTGGGGTACCGTACCCAAAGGGAGGGAGGATTACAAAAACTCCACTGTCTATCTGTCACCAGAATGTATCTACATAAGAATATAGAGCTGGCTTTACACGTACAGTGCCATATTTAGCCGACTGAAATTAGGCATTAACGAATTTTACCAACTAAGTAGTATTAATTAAAAGTAGCCTTTTCCGAAGTAAGCAAGTTAATAATGATGTAAGTAGGTATTTGGTCCAGTCACGTAACTTGTAAATACGCATAATTTTAATACTAGATGTATTGCATAACGCATTCTGACGCAACTCTTTGGTTCCGAGAGAGAGTTTGACTGGGCAATTTACTTCCGAAACCCAGTTTGGGTCCGAGTGGCATGGTCTGATAGTGCAGTGTTGCATCAAGCGGCTCCAAGAGGCCAGCAATACGCAGTCACCAGTCACCATCTGATGGTCGGCTCGCGTGGTCGCGCTGTGAGCCCATTCGACCTACAAAAGTTTAAAAACATGTAACGATTTTGCGCGGAAAAATCGTTTTTTTTCAATTTGATAGAACGCGTTCGGAACCATGGAGTCTGAACAAAAAGAAAAAATTGTGCCGGTGCAAAAGCCTAATTACATGCTGATGTCCTTGCAGAGGATACTAGTGCTGTCTGTTATAATACTCGGGGTTGTTGTGGTCGTTTATTACACGCCCATGCCAGGTATGTACCTTATGATGATTTTGCGAAACCTTTGTATTTAAATTGTGCTTTAAATAGTATTTATTAAACTTTGATTAATTAAAGGCATAACATTTTATAAATGTATTTCCAGAGGAATACTTCGAAAACTGTGATCGAGAATGCCATGAACTCGATTGGCCCATGATATGTCGTGTAAAACTAGTCATAGAAGTTTACAAAACACTAAGCAAGTAAGTATCATAATATCATTTTTTTTTCATTAGTAGGCACTTACATAGTAGATGTTTGAAGGTAGCCAAGTAATAATAATGAAATGCAAATTAGGATTTATCAGTAATAGCCAACTTACTAATTGTATGCCGCAATGCTCAAGGACTGTTTTGATCATGTTAAGGCTACATTTCGATTTTAGGTACTTTAGAAATTCTAAGTATTAGGTGCTTTATAACGTGAATTCAGAGACTACAAAATAACGTCTACTAAAAAGGTCGGTTTTTCGTTATAATTTTCAGATCCTGCGGCAGCTGCGCCGAGAAAGACGGTGGCGAATGTCCTGCCATGTGCATTTCTGCAGACGGGCGCGTGCGCGGCGTGCTGTCGGCCAACCGCGCGCTGCCCGCGCCCGCGCTG
The DNA here is from genome assembly GCA_949316185.1 of Pyrausta nigrata. Lineage (NCBI taxonomy): Eukaryota > Metazoa > Arthropoda > Insecta > Lepidoptera > Crambidae > Pyrausta > Pyrausta nigrata. The sequence continues at coordinate 5,749,050 of OX438940.1, forward strand.
CACGTCTGCGAAAACGACATCCTTGTCGTGGACGTCGTGCATCGCGCGCCAGCACACGCGCTCTCCATCCACTGGCGCGGCCAGCCCCAGAAGGAAACACCCTTCATGGACGGCGCACCCATGCTCACCCAGTGCCCACAACCGGCCTACACCACCTTCCAATACAAATTCCGAGCCTCCGCGGTCGGCACGCACATGTACCACGCACATTCCGCAGCTGACGCCGCTGACGGACTCGCTGGAGCCTTCGTCGTCCGCCAATCCCCTAGACTTGATCCGCTTAGCAAACTCTACGACGTCGACTCCACTGAGCACACCATTTTCATTGCCGAATGGGGCCATTCCATGGGCCCTCTCGCTGGTATGATGTCGAACGTCCCAAACGCTGAATCGCTCCTCATTAACGGACGAGGCAAAACCTCTGAATCGCCGGACGCACCGCTAACCAAATTCAATGTCGAATACGGAAAACGATATCGATTCCGGCTGGCTTACGGCGGCGGATCCAAAAGTTGCTCAGTAACATTTTCGATCGATCAACATACGTTGAAACTCGTAGCGTTGGACGGGCACAGAATTGAGCCGCAACAGGTGAAATCTATTAAGTTGGGCCGGGGTGAGCGAGCAGATTTTATTTTGGAGGCTAAAAGGGCGCCGAGGTCGTACTCTATATCGGTGGTGGCTGATAAATCGTGCCAAGGGAACTTAAAAGGTGAAGGGGAGTTAGTGTATGAAACGAAGGAGTCAAAAGTGTTGCATAAGGATGACGATGTGGTATCGGTAGTGGAGCGCGAGTTCTCGAGTGTGACAAGTGACAGGTGTGCCAATGAGGAAGTGTTGTGCTTGGGCGAGGTAGCCGCCGCGGAGCCGCTGCCAGATCCGCTGGCTGGACCGCTGCGCGAGACCATCTACGTGCCTTTCAATTACTCCACCAGACAAATTTCAGCGAAACGAGTCGGTGAGTGCAATAACAATCTATAATTCTACATCGTTAAATCCACAGAATAGAGTTACTTACGGATTAATATTAGAAGTGCACAACTGCGAAGGCATACATCTTGTGCTGTCTATTACGTCGCACAGTAATCATGTTACGAGAATGGTTATTATTTCTACGTAGAACCTCCATTTCCGTTATTATAGATAGCTGGTTGTTAATCATAGTAGAACAGAGGACAGCAGTAATTATTCTACTCTGTACATTGTTAAACTCTGCATGTGGGTAACGGCAATCTGAACTAATTGTTGCAATTGGTTTTATGATTTGAAACAAAGGACGCCGGCGTCCCGATAGCAATTGATTGTCTGTTGTGTCTGGGAACATGATACATAAGGGAATAATAATTATATGAATGAATAATGATAGGGTTTAGGGTTATTATTCTAAAACCTACTTAGCACAAAATAATGACGTCGCTGAAAAACATTTAACTTGGTCCATTTGTAGGTTCAAGCACATTTCAAGGCTCTTTTGATACTCGCAAAAAAACTTAACGACTGTTGTAAAATGTTGGGTTAGGTACGAGTAGGTAATTATTTTGGTCCCAAACATGCGTGATGAACCTCAGCTTAGGGCTTTGGTGCACTTTAATGTTTTAATATTAGACATAAAACTTTTTGACTTACACATTTGCATTTTAGTAGTTTCTATAAATTAAGCAATGCAAATGAATGTCAGAGCATTAGCATTGAACTTGCAAGGCGAATAACTTTGTATTAATTATCTTTAGAAAGAAAGAGCTACATATTTGTAATTCAGCGTGCCTTTATGTATACCTAGTTGTAACTAAGTATTGTGTGCGCACTAACTTAAATGTAGAGGACCCTTTTTTATTCCTTATCTATTTAAATGTCAAAGTTATTCGAACAATCATTTAAATCACTTTCAATTTAAATTGTACAAGCAATAATTTAAGTCGTGAACAAACATAAACCCAATACGACTAAGTAATACAGGTAAAAAAGTATAACAAGTAAGTAATATCAACTAACTACTTATAGTACATAGTTGTGACGTTACGTATGTCGGTCATTGGATGCTCCAGTGGACAGGTCGATCGTTGGCCAACTTCCTTTAACTCCACACGAAACATCGTTACTTCACACAATATCAAAGTGATCACTGATCACATTACACCGGTTTTAACATGCAAAATCTGGGTAACCATTTCGTAATAGTCAGGAAATTGTGTTGATGTTGTATCTTGCGGCACAGTGCAGTAAATATTATTATTTTGATTTATCATATTCAGATAGTAAACATAATATTTGCTACGCCATAAAACCACCGCCAGTTATTAGTGATTTCTTATGAGTGAAGCTAAGTAATTACTTACATATTATTTTCAATTACCGTAATATTTTGCACTAACAATAATTATTATTGCGCTTGAGTCAAACGAAGCTCTTAAATATGCTTTTTAGTTTTTAAATGTACCTATACCGTTTAGCCAAATTAACGAGGCAAATAATAGTGAAACTTCAACAAAAGCTTACTTTACTTGTTTGAACTCTACATTGCTCAACTTTTAATACGTAAGCCATTTTACGGAGCAGACATTATAGAAACTTCCAAACATGTAGTTATATTAATAAAAAAGGTATTGAAATAAAACTTCTGAGCGAGTTTGAAGACTGAACTTAATTTAAGTAGATAATTGAAAGCTGTTGCCCCAACTTGTTCTGGAGCAGATTCAATTTTATTAGTCTGTTATGAATTGCGTTGTTGTATATTGTCAACATTTTTGTTTTTTTTTAAACTTTCATGGTCACAAACATTAGAATAATTATTTACAGGATTGCTTTTCATTTTTGAGTTTGAGAGAGGAATAATTACACGAACGGGTAAAAAAAGTAATTTTTTACTCGAGTAAAAAAGTATTTTTTTACTCCGTGAATAGCTATACATTTTTGTTGCTTTAAAACTGCTATGAGTATATGTAAATACCATGGTTTTGGCATAAGACACAGGGTTTGCTGTATTAAATTTGTGCTTCAAAAAAGTGACAAAGTATCAGTCAATTATGCAAATATTATGCCAATGGCCTGCAAACCAGGGATCTTTTCTGATGCCTGATCCATTTAACCACCAAAGTAATTTTAAATCCCAATTTTTACAAACGAAATATTTGTGGTTGATTAAAAACATAAATAAAATGCAGTATGATGGCTGATTATATAACAAAAACTAAAAGATGTTTTACCGCATTGAACCTTTTTTAATCCACTGGAATATGCTTTCCGCATATAGGTACATACTCGTATAGTGCCATTATTAGTGAGGAGAGAGGTACACTGGGTTAGCACCCATGCATATGAACTTAGTTTAATTAAGCTTGAGTAGGTTGAGATTTTATTCCTCAAACCATTCGTATACTTTCAGATATTTTATGTTCACATTATTTACTTACATAATAATTCGTGGATTCAACTGTAAAATACAGAAAGTTTCAAAACTGACTACCAAGTTTAAGTCAAACAATAACGTTGTTAGATATTTGGTTTGCTAATTGAATTCATAATAGATCTAGCGCTGTTATTCAATTCAAATATTGGAAACAGTTCCATTTTAAACTCTCAGTTTGAGAGTTAAGTAAATATTCACAGATAAGTCTAGATCTTGAATTAATCTGGAGAGGCTTAGTAATGTTTGTCTTTACGTAAAAGGGCGCTGCGACCTTTCTCTGTCTCGTTTTATAAACCAGTTATATTATAGGCACATGGTTTCTACCACCAGACCGGTTTTGATATCGGGATCAGTTGATTTACTCTCACTTGCTGATACAAGATATGCATGTAACTGTTCCTAATTAATTAGCAATCTCCAGTTATGAAGTTTTTTACACTCTCACGCGTCTCGGGCCGCAAACGCGCCTAATTGATGACCTGACCTCTAACGTAATAGTAAGTATATTAGGATTTTCTAATATACCAGCTAATGCCCGCGAATTTGACTGCGTAGACTTTTATTAGAACTACTTAGATTAGACTGCGTAGAACACCTAGGCTGTATGGATTATACTTTACTTTACGTCTTATTCTTATACCCACTAAATATACTTAACGAATTCATAAAAATCGATCAAGCTGTTTTCGTAAGTGCGACCATGAAGACCATGACATGGCACAAAATTTATGATGTTTTTCTGAATATGCTTCTAATGTAATGACGATCTAATGAAAACTGTAGCAGGTTTTTCGCGTAACCATAAAGTATCTTCGCAGTGAATGTTATGGCGTTTATTACGCAAGTTAGACTAAAGACTGTTAGTTCTGTTAGTGGGTCAAATAATTTCGTAACCACAGTTCCGAGGAGAAGTTGTTGGTACCTATGACTAAACAGTATTGTGGTGAAGCTAAGGTATTTGAAATTGAACTCTGTGATACTAAATCAACATAGATTGCGCTGGTTTAATTAGGGCGTCAGTTCTTCTGCTTCAATACAGCATATTTTATTGGACCAACATCGAAATTTATTAAAAATACAAATAATTACTTACTCCAACCTAGCGCCGCGCCGATAAGATTGTGAAAGTAAATACCTATTGTAAGTAAAAAAAACAGGCCGTGAGAAATTGCATTCATTTATAAAATAGCTGTGCTGATTGTTTTGGCAGTGTTGTACTACACTTTTTATACTTAAATTAAGTAATGTAGAAGGGTGTTTCCTGGTAGGCCGGTAACAATGACGACGTCGAGGTACGACTAGCGAAGTAATAAAACACGAATTTGGCGATAGGCGTGTTTTATTTAACGTATAAGTATACACTTTAATGTACGCGGGTTAACTCATGAACAACCGGACAATAGGCACAATAGAGACACCCAAAGGTCGCAAGGATTGAGAGCCAGAGGGAGTGCTGCTACTGAGTGCTTGAGCTAGTGAAGACAGAGTTACCTTACAAATTGTGTCCAGTGTTCTTATTCTAAAAGGCAAAATGAAATGCCACCGCGAGTCAAATGAATACAGTGCCATCTAGTGAGGCGTAGTGGTAACATTGCCGGTCTTCTTATGTTATGTGGCAGAGGAAATGCTACCGCGAGTCAAATGGGTACAGCGCCATCTAGTAAGGAGTAGCTGTAGCCTTGTTTGTTTTGATTATAATGATTCATTGTGTTACAGTAATCAATAAGAATCAAAATATTTCTTAGAAAAATACTTTTGTTTCCTAAAACGTGTGTCTAAAAAATAATTTAAATCAACATCAATTGTACCGTACAATTGATGTTGTCCAATTTAAATTATTTGATTTTGTATACATCATTTATATTTTCGATTGAAGATTAAAAGAAGATTTCATTAGGTTCTACATTCATAGATTTTTCCAAACCATATTACATATTATTTATAACCTACATCTTCGCTTATTACGTAGGTACATCGGGCTATCTATAGCTATACTAATGGGTAAATTGCATCATGTGCAAAAACTGTTTGACAATCTCTTTTCCAATTTCCATGTCATTTTTCTTGTTAGATAAGTAAGTATCAACGAATTTGTTTATGCTCTACATATTGTCGCTACCGCCGATACTAACTTTCAAGTGGTCTAAAAATAGCTTTCGTAACACTACTCTTACTTGCGTTAAATCGAAATAAAGAAAGTAACGATGAGATTGCAGATTCGTTCAGATCGTGAATGGACGAGTAATATACAGAAGATGGCTTTGTGTAACGGTCTATCGTTGTCCCATTGTTCTGGTTCAGTGGGATTCTGTGGCGAAACCACGTGAAATGTTATACAATAGTAGGCCGGGGTCTAGAGCCAAATCTATGCTTCAATGTATAATATTGTTCCGTAATATTTCAAAGCAGTACAGCTACAGTCAATGCAAATATCACGCAGTATTTAGTCTTGCCTGTATTATAACTAATTATGAACACGTAAAGTAGGGCTCATTCAAAACACAATCCCTCATTGATGATTCTTCAAAAACACAATAAGAACGCATATGGAATTGTGATTTTTCTCGATTCGTGAAAATAGCCAAATTGACGTTTAGGTACATTGGTTTCGTGATTCAGGGTTCAGTATAATTATGATGCACTTCTGAACACGAACGAGAAGATGCGTCACCAAAATCTTATGAATCTACTTTTTTGACGAATGTGATTTTCATCAATCCATCATTATTGATTGATTCGTGAAGCGTGGCGCTTGGGAACACGGGCAATACGGGCATTTAAAATACATTATTTATAGCCTGACCAAAAATATATGGGACCTCGCCATATTGCGGAAAACAACTGGAACCAATTTCTTTTACTGGCAACAGAAACCTCAATCCGTCATTGACATGTCATCAATTGTCATAATGATTAGTGTCAAAGTAATCTAATTTTGGACCAAGTGCAATTTTTATGTGGTAAAAATACCGAGAACTATTCGTTTTCGTAAAGAAAAGTGGTTTAACATGGTGTTGTAGTGTTTTTCGACAAGAAAATCTACGTGATCACTACGGTTTCTTTTAACTAATTACTGCTATAGTTGTCATCACAAATTTTTGGTATGTCATATAGTGTGAACAGTGAAAATTGGCTACTGATAGCTACGAATATAGATAGAATATTTTAATAACGATTTGAAAAATGATTATAATAAATACTTGTTTTGAGTTTTATTTTCTTTATTTGAACTCTACTTGGATATTTCAACTAAAATAGTTCGTAGAGTTTTCAATGATTCCCTATAAATTATTTAAAATTATGATAACACTAGCAGTTCCCCGCGACTTCGCCCGCGCCAAAAGTCGAATTTTCCATACAAATTTTCATCCCCCATTTCACCCCCCTGATGATTTTATATCGCGACAAAAAGTAGCCTATGTCCTTCCCAGTGTCTCAAACTATAGCTGTGCCAAATTTCATTTAATTCGATCCAGTAGTTTCGGAGCCTATTCGATGCAAATAAACAAACAAACAAATTTTTCCTCTTTATAATATTATAGTATAGATTATAAATAATATCATTTAGGAAAACAATCGATTACCTACACAATGTTTCTTTTACCCGTTAGTGGTTTTCCAAAATTCCAGGCCAATATTACAAAGAGTTACTGAATTTAATAAGTACTTATTTTGCGAGTGTTATGTCGTGTTCTCTTCGGAGAATCTGTTATCATTAGGCAGCAGGCTTAAAAAAATTACATATATGTTTTTTATGTTCAATTGCCAATCTACGCTGGTATGATGATACAGAGTGTTGTCATATAAAGTGGATTCAAAGCGGCCTTAATTTAGGTCCCATATATTCCTGGTCAGTCTATAAAAATAAACGAATCGCGAAAAATGAGGTACGACAAAAAACACGAATCGTCCTTGTGTGAAGGAGCTCTTATAGACTTAAATTTAAATGTAATCACGTAGTAGTCATTCATTTTCTTTCATCATTAATTTCCGTCATCCATTCATGATGTCCTTCTAGCCGAATTTCGGCTACAGCGGCCAGTCTCAACAGAGATTAGCCAACTGCGCGGGAGATATTATAGTGCACAAGTGTGTGCGCAATACACAGGTGCACTCTCGGTTCCTTTACTCTCATAATTCGGTGAGACGGCAGTCCGACATGACCGTAGATTGATCAGGCGCAGGACCAACGGCTTAACGTGCTTTCCGAGGCACAGGGGTGTCAACACCACCAACTTCCTGTCTGTATAGCTGTATCTGAGTTATTTCAGGACAGAAAAAAACACTCTTGGCCCGACCTGGGATTCGAACCCGGGACCTCGTGGATAGTACCCAGCGTGCTGACCATTAGACCAACGAGGCAGTCACTTATCCATTCATACAAGACTATTAAAAAAATACTGACTGCCACACAATGTAAACTTTTGTGAAGTAAACGTTTGAGGAGTGACAGATTTGAAATCGTATTACCATTGTGTTTTTAACTTTCCAATATTCTTCCTCATTTCCAGTTAAAAAAACAAGCAAAAGTTTCCTTTGTGATTTCTTCTAACATTTATCTTGGCTGACAATTTGTCTTCAATTAGGGTCATTATTTCTCTGTTCTCGACTTCTGAGTCGATGGTTACGACTGGTTACGACCGCTCGTGTTTCGAAATCACAAAGAATGAGTTCGATCGAGCTTTTAATGCCACAGTATGGCGTGTGTTGAGGAAAGTGAATCGTTGCCAATAGGGCTATCAACATTCACTGCTGTCGAATTGGCGTAGCAGATTTAACCTTATCCAACCATACTATAATATACAGGTTGTCCTATTAAAGAAGGATAATCCTGTAGGTAGGTACAGATTAGTTACACCATGCACTATTACTGTGCCATTTTTTTTGAAGTGTTATCATTTTCGAGATATAAATATTAAATTTTTGTATGGCTACTTCTACAATTAATGACCTTTTAAAAAATTGTTTCTGTTTTCATACTCGTGAATATTCTAAACACCAAAGTCAATATAAACTTTTAACTCAAAATGTGAATTCCCAAAAATAATAAAACTCATAACCCAATTCTCAAAAATGGCAACACTTTTACTTTTTTTTAGCATATAGTAGAGCATGATGTTACTATTCTGTGCCTGTATAATATTACCAATGTGAAAATGTGTCTGTCTGTGACCTCTTCACGCTTAAACTGCTGAACCGATTTGCACGATATGTGGTACAAGTTATTTTGAGTCTCGGGAAAGTACAAAGAATGGTTTTTGATCCAGAGTTAATTCTTTGAGGAGGTAAAAAGGGGAGTGGAAGATGGTAAATCCGAAATATGCGCGGGCGATATCACGTGAAATGGTTTTAGGTAAATTGATATAAAAATAATTAGTGTAAATCGAAATATATAAGAACTTATACGCATAAAATTTTCTAAGCGTATGTCATCTCGTCATACCCATCTAATATTAAATAAATTGATGGGGACGAACAAAATTAACCAATCGCGTGTTCATGTCAAATTGCTTCCAAGGCACTAAATAATTTATTGCATGTGCACGTTGTACAAAATGATTTAACAAACGTTGACTGACCTGCAGATGACGGCAGTTTTCAAGGTTTTTATTTAAGTACATAAGTTACGTTGATATTCAGGATAGCCCGTTTATATTGGGTCAAAGTTTTTTTTTATTTAGAGAGAACCATGCCATGCATTATTACTTATTACGAAGAATAGACTTCAGTCAAGCGAAAGCATAAAGTTTAATAAAATCTTAATTCCCAAGCTTTTTTTTTATTTCTAGATTGTTTTTTTTTTCAAAACCTATCTAATATGAGTTGTTGTGTCCAATAAAAAATAGTTTTGTTTACGTCGTCTACAAGTGTCTGTTTCTTATGGCTTATGTTCGAGTATTCAAAGTTAAATCGATGATGGATAAATCAATAAAATAAACAGATATGTTCTAGAATATATTGAGAAAAAATTAATAACCTTTTTTGGCAATATCACGTGGCAATGGCAACCCTATTTTTGCGAACGTAACGTCGTCGGGCGACCGCAAATAATATGCCCAGATAATCTTGCTTCGGTTAAATATATGCTATTTAGATTTGCATTGACGTTTTCACATTTTATGGCCTCGTTTGAGAAACTGCGTTTATTCGTACTCATCATAAAAAGTAGAGCATGAATATTGCGTAGCATTTTAGTGTCAGTACTCAGTATCTTGTCTGTATCGATTGACAAATACATATTTTACTAATTAAATATTTAGGGGGTGTATTAATACTTTTAAGTCGAAAACATGCGTGTGAATGTTCGTTCGGTTACAACTGTTAGAAGGCATTGACGCAAATCACTTGATTCAGTTTTGCTTCAACTCTGTACCTTATCATTACAATGAACAAATGAACAAAGCCAAGAGATCTTGTCATTAATTAATTACTGAAATGGAGGAGGCTGTAGCTCTAGACCGCAATTATTTTTGTGGAAAGTAGTTTTATTTTTCATTACCGTAATCATCGTCTTCTCCGTCGGCCATTTTGGAGTTCTGAATGTTACTAGTTAACATTGAGAAGTTATAAGAATCTGGTAATAAATCTCTTTGATACACATGATTGATACCTACTTAATTCATAGGCCATATTTTTTTCCATCGAATTACCGTTTGAACGCAGTTTTCCACGAGTCCGAGTCACCTTTCTTCGACACGTCACGCAAAGCCGACCTCCGCTATTGTTCGATGAATTGAAACATCTAAGTACTTCTAGTCTGGCCTTGTGTGGTGGAGAACTAGTACTAATTATGTGGTGGTGGCAACGTGAATAGTGTTATATAGCTTACTATAGGTAACCATTACATTAATTTTGAAAACAAGTGTAGTGGGTTTGTTTTTTTTTCGTCGTCTACCCCATGGTGTGGGTTCTTAGAGTAGGTCTTTTATAAAAAAAAAATTATAAAAAAATATTTATAAAATATTTGTATCTTAAATAAATAGTTTCAACAAACACACCAATTACCCAGCCCCAAACTAAGCGTGAGCTTGTGCTATGGTGACTAGGATAACGGATAGAAATACTTAAATACATATAAACATCCATGACTTAGGTACAAATGCTCGTGCTCATCACACAAACATTTGCCCCTTGCGGGATTCGAACCCGCAACCGCCTGGTTTAGAAGTCCGGTGCGCGAACGACTACACCAAGACGGTCGTCAAACGGACGACGGTTTTAAAATGACTTAGGTGTTTCTAACACATATTTTTTGTTTTAATGCTCCATTTACGAAATATTAAACTTTAAAATGCAAATTTTTGTTTCAGTAATGCGCTCCCCCTCTAAAAGCTTATCTGCTGGCTTGGAAAATCTGAGAAAAATGTGATGATAGTGCATTTCATAAACTTTGAACTTAAAGATAAATAATTAGTTTAGCAGTAATAGCCGTTGAACTTTGGTGTTGGATAATTTTGTCCCAAATACAAAATTAGAATTAGAATTATCGTTTCAAGTCACTAAGATGTGGCTTAGTAGCCAGTGTAGCTAAGTAGCGGCTTCTTGTTACTACAGAACAGCCGGTTATTGTAAGCTGTTGCATTCAAAATAATGAAATATGACCGGTATATTAATATATTTAAAAACGAATTTACAACAACTTTAATTAATACATCTAAGTATACTTCAAAAAAAAAAACGCAGTTTTACACCAAAATCGTAGAGGTTACGCATATTTTAGTATAAAAAGGCAGCAAATTTTTTTAGGATTTCGAAGTATGTCTGTCTATTGGTAAAAGTTGTTGTCAATGCGCTTTGAAATACATTTCCTATAATCACAGAACAAATAATATTAGTACCTATAATATAGAAGTTCGTTACATTTCAAACTGCAAGTACCTATAGTAACTTTGCAAGTAACTTTGGCTACCTTAATAGGAGTATCAGTTTTCAACATTGCCACGAGTTGTAATAGAGAACTTTGTGTTTATTATGGTGGTAAAGTTACGTAATGTTGTGCGCAAACTCCTTTGTTTAATTACATTAATTGCGATACCCGTCAGGCACGAATGTTCAACCATATTTTGGAGAAGATACAGTCATGAGCAAAAGTCGAATGTTAAAAACGGTAAATTTAAATTAACATGTAAGTATGTACTTAGTTAACTGCTGATAAAAGTTTCGAGAAATAAGTAGTATAATTTCTTGTTTTCTTTAAGTTAAAACTAGTCCGATTGAAGTATCCAAATGATACGTCAATTTGTATAAATAAGTTGCTCATGATGTGTAAAAGTAAAGTTAGCCCAATAGATCCTACTGCTAGACAAAGACGTAACCTCAACCATGAGGAGGTATGATCACCACGGGGGCTCAGTGAGGATAGGTGGAGGGGTGATGTTATAAAGCAAGCCGTTCTAACCCTCTGACTAGTCGTTAAGCAATTGGTCACGGCTAATATCAACCGTGACCAACTGCTTAACGTGCCTTCCGAAGCACGAAGATGCTTGTAATAGACGTCACTTAAGTAATTAGGCGAAATGGTCACACATCTATTCACGACTGCGCCGTGGGTTGCTTAGCTTTGGTAACACTACTAAAGCGCTGCCGCAACTAAGCCACAAGCACCTGAAGAGTTCATATCAGCCTATTGCAGTCCACTGCTGGACATAGGCCTCTCGAAGACTGTGACATCTTTCACGGTCCTCCACTTCTTGCATCCATACCACCGGTCACCTTCTCCAGGTCGTCGGTCCACCTATCAGGGGGGCATTCAACACTACGTTTCCCGAGACATGGTCTCCGATCGAGAACCTGATGAGTAAAGTGATAAAAAAGACTAACGGTCAAATATTTCTGCCCAGTGCCGAAGGGAAAATCAGTAGAAAAGCGCCGACAATGCGTAGTTCATGATTTCCCGACACTTTGACTTTGGTTTTGACTTTGACATTTAGCACTCTATTCAATCACTGCACATGAATGTACTACCTGTATCTACGTTATTATTTTCCGTTCAATACTCGATTATACTGGAGGTCGGATCCCCATTAATGTCTCAACATATTCTTTCCGTCTTTGTCATTCCCATAATTGATTCAATCCATTGGGCGCGCGAGCTACGTGTCGCGATATAGGGTGTGTGGGGACGAAATTTTATAGTTTTTAAAACAAAAAAGCTCTACTGTACCAAATAAAAAGGTGAGGTGGACGTGGACCTATGCGAATGTTTGTATAAGCTGTCCAAAGATATCAAACCGTTTTAGTTATTACCATAGGCAGCTAGTGTACAAGTTTGAGTAGGCACGGGTAGGGTCACGTTAACTAGGCGTTAATTAATTTTGTTATTCGCGCAACCAGCAATATGACACATAATGACAGCGAGTTAGACTACAAAGAAAATACAAACACACATTTTTTTTAAATATGAGAAGTTATTTTATATAAACAGGAAGACATTTGCTGATAGTAAGCGACGCCTCAGCCGAGGATGGGTCAAGCAATAAAGACGAAGCAGCTTTGAAACCAGCCAGCACTACTTATTCTTTAACATAAGACTGTTTTATACCTACACTAGCAGTTCCCCGCGACTCCGCCCGCGTCAAAAGTCGGATTTTCCATACAAATTTTTATCCTCCATTTCACCCCCCTGATGATTTTATATCGCGACAAAAAGTCCTTCCCAGTGTCTTAAACTATCTCTGTGCCAAATTTCATTCGATTCGGTCCAGTAGTTTCGGAGCCTATTCGATGCAAATAAACAAACAAACAAACAAATCTTTCCTCTTTATAATATTAGTATAGAAATGGCTGATCTATGGCCTGTGGTATTTAAGCTTTATTACTTTTTTAAAGTAAAATAAATACTTTACTAACTTATTTATTTTTATTAAAAAAATACAGGCCTTTTATTTGTGCTTACGTTTACTTAGATCAATTAATCATTTTCTTAACATAGCCTTATGGCCTCACGCTCATTCCCTGGGAGCGGGGACGGGCCTTTGTATGGGACGCAACTTGTGTTGATACTTTGGCCCCTTCTCATCTCAGGGAATGAGCTTTTAAAGCTGGGTCTGCCGCTGAGTCGGCAGAAAACGCCAAGCGGCGCAAATACGAGTCTCTTGCAGGTGATTATGTGTTTGCACCGTTTGGCGTTGAAACTTTTGGACCGTGGGGACCTAACGCCAAATTACTTTTTAGAAAAATAGCCCCTAAATTAAATACAATTCTGAAAAACAAAAAAGCTGGCTCGTTTCTCGCTCAGAGGCTAAGTATGGCTATCCAACGCGGAAACGCAGCCAGCATTTTCGCTTCCTTGCCTCATGGACACGGTAACATTTTTGAATAAGTAGATTTTAAAGTTTTTTTTTAAGTGTACATATTTAGTTAACTGATTATTTTTATGTGATTTAATAAATAATATTAAACTACTCAGCTCATTGTTAACATAGTAAATACAATCGGACAAAAAAAAATTTTGGGCGTACCTAGCTGCATACTATATACATATTGCAAACAACATATCTGCACAGTTTAAACATGGTAACATAATTCAGAATCTTCATACAGTTCATGTGCAGTTTATTAACTGGGGCAAGATTAAACTTTACAAATATTTGCGAGTTTTCTACTACGCTACCGCATCGGTGTATCTTCCAAAGTGTACAGTTAAAGTAATTTCTATGCAGTTGCCGCAAGCATTTAGCATGAAATTCCATCTTTTTATTGTGTAAGTTTTTGACTCTCATACAATCACTACACGTCACGATTTTATTAATTCCTTAGCTACAAGTTTGACCCTACATTTGGACTTGTAATAAAAATTAAATGATAATGTTTTATTTTGCAGCACGGTGGTAAAACAATACTTGGTAACATTCCTTTTGTTTTAAGTATAATACATGTAGTAGGAAGCTATAGTCCTTCTAATGTATGTAATGTCCTTTACATACTGGGTATGCTGTGTATATGATTTGCAACGGTATATACTCGTCTCCCATGCAAAATACGAATAATGACATTAGCGACTTGTAGCAAAATAGGTACTCACAGGAGTGGTTTGTATGACAAACACGCAAATACACCGTGAGTGCTTTTATTAGCACTCCATGTGCGAGACGCCTCTTTCTTGGCAGTGTACTTATTGTATAATTTGTTTTAGGTACTAAAGAAAAACTACGGTTACCACAACCCTTTATTTAAGTGTTGCGTTTAATAAATCATATTAAATTTCGCTCACAAAAAATATTCGACTGTGTCATCCAGTGGGACTCGAACCCACGTCCTTTCGCAATCCGGGCGAATGCTCTTACCAACTGAGCTACGAAGGACGATAGTTAGTCGACGATTTTTTGTCAATTTTGGCCCGTGAGCCAGCGTTCGATTTCAACAATACTTGGTGAATGTACCCGCATGTACGAGTATCGTTGCGTTGGTTGCGTTTAATATTAGGTTATTCTGCTTTTGGCAGTAAGGTCTTTTTATCGATATTGTTTCACTTAAAAGTAGAAATAATACAGTTTTCGAATGCTACCATGATCGTAAGTTGGGTTGTGTCGTAATTTCAGATCATTCGCTCTGTCATATCATTAAATTCACGTGAACAATCACCCGTCTCTGTATTATATGTACACGTACACGTAATTGGGTTATTCTCATTATTATCCTGATTTCGATAGCGTTGCTTTTGTATCCCGAGGGCATATCGCCTTATTTGAATTTCCCGTACATTTTGAAGGTTTAATTTACCTGTGACACACGAGTTATGATTTATACCAGACTGGAAATATTTTTCCGGGATAAACTATTATTTGTACCTTTGAATATTAAAGCATACAGGTTTTATAGAGATAATATTTTGCAGCATTATTAAGATTCTGGAGACATAAAAGCTCTGTTTCTCGGAAACTCGTTTTGAAAACCAATTATAACATGGGTTTTCAACCAACTTGGTTCCAAAAAAACGGTGACGCGCACTGACGGTGTAAGGAACCGTCAGTATTGAAGTTGTTGCCCACATGAATTTAATGATAGAAATGGTCCCGCCAATTTTTTTTTATCACCATGACCAAAAACAGATGATGTAACCATCTGTTTCACACAATCTGATACGGCCTGCTATAGAAATATCCGAATTCCAAATTAATAATACAGTCGATTAATTTTTGTAAGTGAAATTTGATTTAATTTCGTAAAAATTTGCAAAATAATTGATTAAGTTATAAAAATAAATTAAAATAAGTTAAGCTGATTTCATCTTAACTGATGGTCAAATATTTGTAAAAATATTTCCATTGGATACATGCGGGTACATTCCCCAAGTATTGATGAAATCGAACGCCGGCTCACTGGCGTAGCAAGCACTTGCAAAAATTCGTCGACTGACTAACGTCCTCCGTAGCTTAGTTGGTAAAAGCACTCGCCCGGATAGCGAAGGGACGTGGGTTTGTGTCCCACCGGATGACACAGTCGATTAATTTTTGTAAGTGAAATTTGATTCAATTCCAAATTATTGTTTGTTGTTTCAGAGAGCTGGGGTCAGACCGACGGCCACCGGTTCACATACCCCGCGTCTCCCCTTCTGACGCAGGGGGGAGACGTAGCCCCAAACTCCATGTGCCCCGAAGAGGCTGGCCAGGGTGACGAGTGTGTGCACGTCAAGAGTGTGCCTCTTCACTCCACTGTGGAGATGATCATGTTCGACCAAGGTGAGGACCATTATTTTAAGACCTTTTTGTACATACTTGCATGAGACGTGTGGCCCCAAACTCCATGCGCCCTGCAAAAGCTGGCAGGGCGGCGGATGTGAAAAAATTAAGCTTCACGACAAGAGTGTAGGTACCTTTACACTCTACGCGCCACTGGGGAAATGGTCATGTTCAACCAAGGTCAGGACCACTTTTGTAAGACCCTTCATAAATAAGTATTGGATACCTAGATGGACCGGGACCCATTAAAAAAACAACCACCAACGCTTTCCACAACACGTTTTGACAAATAACGGACTTATTTTTTGATTTCATTGTGCTGTTTTGCTCGTGTCCATGGCAGAGGCTATAATATAGAAGTGTAAAAAAAGAAGTCAGCAATTTAACAATCCTATGGAATAGTTGTTAAGTGTTTCGATAGAGATGTTTACTGATTGCACGACAGTTTTATGAAACTGCTTGTAAAGTTGAGAAAAGGCCCTACAAAAGAAACCTTCACCTTAATAATAATGATATTATTATTTTGAGTGGGAAAATGATAACCATCTTGAACCATCGACGTCGAGTGGTTACTGACGTCAACGACTCTTATAGTCAAGTTTATCGGCAAATAATAACGCCAAGCTAACACAGACACAATGGTAAAACAGGTTGTTCATGGTTTATTGTTGCTGCTGGTTTACACCAACTCGATAATTTGTTTAAAAAAGATACCAATAGAATGTTTTTTATTTATTTATTGGCGGACTTAATGCCTTAAAGAATTCTCTACCAGTCAACCAAGTGGAAATGCAGAAAGATAATTAGTGGCGGGACATTCAGTATTGATATACTTTTAAGGAAAAATTACCAAAATACTGTAAATATATATATATATATATATATATATATATATATATATATATATATATATATATATATATATATTTTATTACAGTTTAAAATGAAATAAAGTTGGTATGATCAATAAATATACTTGACCTACACTAAATGGGTTTAGGCACCTTTTTATTTATTTACAAGTAATAAGCTTGCTTTGGTTAGGGTGGGTAACCTATCTCGACCGAAATACACTAAAAAATAACGCGTAATAGTCTGCTGATTGACTTAGGCTTTTTCTAGACTTTTATGAATCACTTGTTCACTGTTCTGCCAGAGGTCAAAGACCTGCGTTCAATGGGTAATTAAGTTAGCTTTTAATAGTTGTAAACACACATAGGTATGCACACCGATGCTTCTGAGTGAGATTGTAACAAAAACATATACAATGTGTAATACTCGTATCACAAAAATCTAACTTCATCGAATGTTCCGTAATCGATTTGAAGCGCAGTAAATATTAACATAATCGTAACTCAACGTGTTAAAGATTTATCAGATTATATCGATGGGCGATTTCTTTGATTTACGAGCATGGTTCGGGGCGGCAAATCTGCGATACCGAATGGTGTTAGGATAGAGCCCGTTCACACTGTCCATCTGATGTAGTTCTGGTAACTCACGACGTTCTTTACTCGCTGCTAGTTTTCCAAATAAAACATTTAATTTCAAAAGATCTAGTCAGTAGGTTCCTTATGTCATCATAACGAAAGTCGTCACATGCATATCAAGACATCGAGTAGATACTCTGAGTCAAACGTTTATCAAATCGATGGTTCACTCACCACTATTGAAGATGCATTATTGAAGGATTATGAAACAATCTTTAGGATTATTTAAGAGCTCGAACATATTGTCATGACAACATAGTTTTGTTACATTTAATGTGGCGAACTATCGATTTGGTGAACTTTCGACGCATAGTATTCACTGTCGTGGTAGCATTTGCGGTGGCTTTCGAAAGACCTAGGGAACCCGTCAGTTGTATGGGCCAAATCAGCAATGTCCAAATCATAGTTATTCTTTAGAACACTTGGGGTCCTAGTTAAAATTCGCTTTGAAAGAGATCCCACAGTGTAAAAGGGCTTTAAGTTAAGTCGGTGAGCTACGGGCCTATTGTAACCCTGCCAGATTCCGTCAGCTGTATTTCGGAATTACGCGTACATTCTCACATTACTTTTTATTTAGCTGGGATCCGTAAATCCAATAGACAATATCTTGTTACCGATATTGCAGCACAGATTTTCAAATCGCTTATCTTATGACAACATTATTTGTTAGAAAGGTTAGTTAACACTCGAGACAGGTGAAAACATAGCTTGTTATAAAGGACAAAATGTCAGAGGGATCTTCCATCTTATTAATTATGAACGATGATAACGTAATCTTATTCATTTTTAGGGTTCCGTACCTCAAAAGGAAAAAAGGAACCCTTATAGAATCACTTTGTTGTCCGTCTGTTCGTCTGTCCGTCTGTCTGTCAAGACCCTTTTACTCAGAAACGCGTGGAGGTATAAAGTTATAATTAACATCAAATACTTATGTCTATGGTCCCTTAATGATGTGAAAAAATCAAGCTTTTAAGTTAACGCTGAAAAAAGATACGGCCAATTTTGTCAAATTTTCTATCATTTTTCCCCTTTTCTCAGGGGAATCAAAACCTATAGGGTACTTCCCATAGACCTAAAACCATGAAATTTGGCAAGAAGGAAGGTCTTACAGCATAAGTTAAGAAAAAAGTCCGAAAATTGTTAATTGTTGTTAAATCAAATACAAAAAGAGCTTTTTCGATCGTCATCGCGAGGACAAAATGCTGGTCCAAAAAAAATAAGTAGATGGAGCGCTAGCGTTATGCTTATTATACTGTTCTATAATTATGTTTAGGTAGATTTAAAAATAGACGAAACATCTTAATGCCTATTAAATATTGATATGGTTTTACAGAAACATTTTATCATTTACCAAAAATTTTATAAAATTCTCGTGCAACTGGGCGCACGGTGTATACAAATAAACGAATATTAATATAAGTTAGTTCTGACATTCGTCACTAGATGGTGTCATTTGGCATTGTTGTTTTTTAAGTTCGCGCTAAAATGAGTTTTTTCTTGGAGTACGTACTTCTTCTTACTTTTCGTTAGATAACTATAAGCACGCTTGGCCCAGTGCTTAACATCTTGGGTATGATCGTAAGAATCTGGGATCGATCCCAGGGATATAATACTGATGTTTTCGAAATGTACGCTTTTTTTCGAGGTATATTTAAATGCACAGCAAAGACATAAATCATCTATCAAATTTCAATTATACTATTTTTACTTGAAATAAATTATTGCACTGCAAATATAAATATTGTTTAACAGAACTAGTACTATCTTTACTAATATAATAAAGAGGAAAGATTCGTTTGTTTGTTTATTTGCATCGAATAGGCTCCGAAACTAATCCTGGACCGACTCAAATGATTTGGCACAGAGATAGTTTGAGACACTGGGAAGGACATAGGTTACTTTTTGTCGCGATATAAAATCATCAGGGGGGTGAAATGGGGGATGAAAATTTGTATGAAAAATCCGACTTTTGGCGCGGGCGAAGTCGCGGGGAACTGCTAGTAAACAATAAATTTGAAAATGTGCATAAATTTTTTCTCAAAAAAAAGCTGCTAAAAAGTTGTTTAATCAATGTACCTACAGGGATTTGATTTCCACATCGAATACCTATATTAATTGCTCGTCAAATTTATCCGAAATTGGCCTTAGTTTTAGTCAGCGTATTGAATTTTTTTTGCAATTTTAGTCTGTGTGTGTAGGATTTAAAATCTGTTACACTAATTTTGATGCTCATACCAATTCTTGTTTAAAAAAGAAAAAAAGCTATGAACTTGAATAAATACAAAAAAATTCACCCATTAAGATTCGAACGCTCGTCTACTAAAATTCAGCATTCTTAGTAACGTCTTTCGCACTGCGCCAAGACATACATAAGTACCATAACGAAATTACCACACTTAATGTGCGTTAAACAATTGCGAAAGAATAACGCATGTACTTCTTTTTGTTGTTTTACGCTATCTATTGTACTTTTCTCATGTACCATAGCTCTTGAGCTATGGTACAATGAGAAACGTTCAATTTGTGTTCGATATGCATTGCGCGAAGCGCAGTAGTTAGTTTTTATAGCAGTATAAAAGTTATCCGAGAGATGGCGCCAATTGTATGTAACAACAATAGTTATTTAATGGCAAAGTTAAAGCCTCTTTTAGAGATTAATTATTGTCTTTGTAATAAGTGTTATTGTCACCTACATACCTACTTCATAATTCATTAATTACGGCATGGTTATCCATTAAAAATTATTTAGACGACTTAGCTGATAATTTCATACTATAAACGGAGCGCAACATCCGCGCGGTATAGCTGCGCGACATTCGCATGCGCTCTCTGCATTCATTCAAGGAGTTGAGCTAGTGTTGTTTTATTATAGGACAATAATAAACATTTTGGAGACACTTTAAAAAAGGCTTCGACAGCGCGACTGTATACCTACGCCAAAGTCGCGCTGCTAAAGTCGCCTAAATGTAAAAGCATTTTGAAGTGATTGTAGCCACCCTAGGGAATACGGAACCCTTCGTGCGCGAGCCCGACTCGCACTTGGCCGGTTTTTGTAATTTTTACACGTAACCTGATCCCAGTTATGGCCATAAAATGTGAGTTTTACGAGACCATCAAAGTTTTCTTGTCGTTGTGTCCTGCTTGTCGCGTTGCGTTACTCAACAAAACATTTTGTTACCATCTGTGGCGGGCCCTTGAATAATAAAACCTCTCGGAATCATCGCAAGTGCCACTCTCTATAATCTAGGTAGCTCCTGAGTCAGGTACTTATGTTTTGTGGACAGACTTATCTTCTAGTTGAGATTAATGTATTATTATAATATTAGTGGAAGGATTTTTGGTTGAAAATAAAATATTTAAAAAATCTTAACGTATCAAATCTGAGCAAAAAATGCTGACTTTAAAAATTATTCGGTCCTAAAAAGATCCAAGAATGTAGATTTTCCAATTCAAAGCAGAGGCAGCGTATTATTTCTAACATCTTGCGCTGAGCAGCAATTTTTAAACGAATGAAGTTCTGCTACTGATTAAATCTTATGAAGTATATTGAAATAAGCAAAATATTTTCTTATTAATTTGAAAACAGGTCAATGAAAGTCTGTAAAAGTCAAAGTTTGGTGAACTGTGGTAATAAAGTTTGGCGTTTTATCTGAACAATGGAAGTCAAAGCAACGAAATTTAGTGCAAAATATTTTGTGGATGGGCTTTTTCAAGAGATATTTTGTTTAACAATTCCAATAGATAATGTAAAATTAAGTTTCAACTCAGAGACATCATTCATTTAGATTACTTAACACACCAATTAGGGCTTACGTTATTCAGATTGTATCATGATACCACTTGCGTCCAAAGCTTACAGCATAACGGACTTTGAGCAATTTTCTGTAATGCTTGATTGACCCAAGGCGTGTTAGTTAGAATTGTAAATATTTTTGCATTCAAACTTGACCTCTACCACAACGCATTAAGGCACACAAATAATTCAAAAAAGTTTTTGTTCACTGACCTAACACATGTGGCAATTACACAGTTCGCACCAAGGCGCCAGGGGACTTAATCACGCTAAACATTACACATTTCAGTCTTCATTGAGTACCTTAACTGACTGCGTAATCAGTACGAAATTGCATTTGTCGGCTATGTATGCATAGGTATGGTAAGTTTGGTAATCTTGTTTTCAAGTGTTTGCACTTACCGAAAGGTCTAGGTTGAGACTTTGAGACTTTTGTAATGTTAAATGTTTCGTAGTTAAATTGGAAATATTTTATAGTTTCATTTGCAATCTAAGGTAATTGAAGAAATTCTTTGCCCGACGACCTTTTGATGCATTACGTCGTCGTGAAAATGATGTATGCATACAATTATATTTGCTTCCCTACAATCAGGGATCAAATCTCTACAATCTCAACATGTATATTCTGTGTATTGACTATCACCACAGAATAAGTACTAGTACTCCGTACAGAAGTATGACTTTGCAATGAAATTCAAAGAAATATCTACTTAATGTCGTCAACGATATGGTGTAATTCAGTTCACCTCAGACTCAAGCACATTTTCGTGTAGACACCTACAAAAATATATTGCAAGATAATTTCATTCTTATAACTCTGGAATATGATTCATAATACCTACACTAAACCTATTCAATGACGTACTATCACGCAACGCGATAGGGTTGACTGACACAAGAAGCTACATACGCCATCTAGTGCATCTTTCTAGGACTTTATTCACGCTCGTCCAACCAGAAACCTAGTGTCGCGCACCGCCGGTGAACAAAACGCGCGAGCGTGTCGCTATCGGCTAGCGACACCCAACTTGTTTAGGCCCTTACCAAGGGGTCGCCGCGCGTAGGTACGTTTTTGCTACCTACGCAGAAAGATACACAGGCCTGCTATCACAGAGTCATCTAAAATTTTGCAATATACAGAGGCCCCGTTTCAGCCCTAGACGTCTACCTTGCCCACCCAACGGACTCAAGTAAGCAGACAACGCATTACAGAGTAGACACTCAGACAGACATCAAAAAATATCGCGAGCCTTCCGGTTATAACAAAAAGTCAGGTAGCTAACCTCTCGAGTGGTTAAGTAAATAAGTAGGTATCGTCAGGTAGTAGGTACTCGTATAATGTCTTGATTTTGTGGGTTCTCGGTTTCTTGGCGTATATCACTCTGTCTGTATTTAGGGTAAAATGCGACTTATGACACATTTTGGGTGAAACTTCTAAACAATATAAAGTTCCAGTGCATTGTGTCCAGTTTTCGATGTTATCTGAAGTAGGTAGTCTACGAAGTTTGGTAGCGTCTTCAACTTAAGAGCGCAATTGAGTGCCGAACTGCCCGAAGGCTCCAGTCCAATAGTTAACTGGATAACTACTTACTTGTGTTTACTAAGGCATCAACCGGGACCCGAATTAATTTTAACATTAAAAATGTTTTTTCGCTCCAGTAGGCCCATTTTCGCTGAAAGTGCGACTCGCCCGTGATACTAAGAGGTTTAGGGCCACGAGGACGAATGAGGGCTTAAAAGACGCGGAGTTCGAAGGGCTTTAAGAAAATGTAAAAAATATTTAGGAAAAATTAGAAACTTTTTTGGAAATCGACAAAATACGAGTTTTTTCGACCGAATAATCGTGTAATGTAAAAATATTTTTCAAAAAAATATTTTTTTGAATAATCAATAATAGGTAGTATTAGAAATGCAACACAACGTAATTGAAAACGATAAATAACAAATAAATCACCTTTTACTGTTTATTGTATCTTTAAAAACTAGCAACTAAAAACAAGTAAAAGTATCAAAATAAAAGTCATAGACAAAGTACAAAGATTTATAAAAAAAGGATTTATTAAGTATCTATCGCCAACAGATAGATTCATTTTCAATGCCCTTTCAAGTCGTGTAGAGCACGAGATCTGTGATTTTTTTTAACATTATTGCATAAACGAAGATATTATACTTAATTAGACAATCGTGAAGGCGGTATAGTCACTGGTCATAAATCAGAGATTAAATAAATAATATAAATTACAATTCAACTTATTGTATTTTCTATTTTTTTTATTAATTGTATTAAACTTCAATTTTATAATATTGTTTATTCTGTACCGGAGTCAATTAGAAAATTTTATAGAATAGGGTTAAATTTTAGATGATTAAAGTATAAAGTTTTACACTTTCTGGGAACTTCTTGTCACACTTTAAAACCGCAAAAGATTATTTTTACAACCAATAATTGTTCGTAAATGACCACGATTGTGTTAACAGCGTTTACTGCCTAAAGCGTTGTTATTTGTCAACGATTAGTTGCACAACCTTTGTTTAGAAACGCAAACATTGACACAAGGGAACACCTCCGACGGACGGGAAAACATGTGTCGTTGAGCTTTCGAATAGCATGTTTAAACATGGCACACGAGAAACTTAAGTACAGTCGTAAAACTGATAAATGCGTGCGTTACCATTAATGCCTAGCTTTATGTATTAACACCTTCGAGTGCTTAAGCCTGGTTAATTAACGATTTTGATTAAATGAAAATTGTGTTATGCTTGCAACATCAGGAGAGTAGAATTCTAATTATTATCTGTTTGGGTACCTAACGTAAATTATTAAACAAATTACAAATAAAGTTGTAATTGTCCCATAAACTTTATAATAATTAGGCATTGATGATGTTTAAAGAGGCGCACTTTATATAGTTACAAGTTAAATCAAAACTCAAAAATTCACTTTCAAAAACAGGCGTTTTAAATTACTTGACCACAACTGTCATTATTTCGAGTAACTCCATTACTCGCTGCTTTTTTAAAAAGCCAAAATGTATATAGTATTAGATGAAGGTACCAATTTTTTTTAAAGTAGGTAATGAAATTGTAAATCAAATTAATTGTTAAGTACATTCATATCATGAAATGAATAATAAAAGACACGTACCTACATAGTAAATTTTTCCAGCCATCAACCCAAGTTTTTGTTTATTCTGAAAAAAGACCCGCAATCAAACTAAATTGGACAATTTGAACAAATCGTGCATTATTCATGTTTTAAATAAGTTAATAAGTATGATTATTTTTTACGATTCTCGTGAGAGGCTACTTGTTTAGAAACAGATAGGTTTTGTCTCTTCTGATGGCAAATCTTAAAAGAACATATTATAGATATTTTTTGCTATGGTACCTATATGTAATATAGGTTATATAGCCAAGAACAGTGCTCTTAAAAATAAAAATACCCTGAGATCAGCTTAGTTCAGGTAGTACTGGCTAGTCGCCGTGGCATAAATAACGTAATATCGTTGGCAATTCACGAGCCAATTAGGACCTCCCTTGTAATTAGCCACCATCTTGATTCGAGTATCGTTTCTAATGAAAACTGAACTTTATTATTAATGCCTTAAGGAGGAGTACTTAATGCCATAATGTGTTGGGTATACTGGACGTATTCGTGTCCGCTTCTCAAGCGCATAATAGCATCATATTTTATTAATCAAATTATTACGAGAACGAGTCGGCTCTATGCCTGTAGCGACGAGGGGTCATTTGTGTAGAGTCTACACTGAAGACTAATGAAAAATCCCTGATTACTTTATCTTATCAGCCTATTGCAGTTCACTGCTGGATATAGGTCTCTCCGAGACGGCGCCAACTCTCACGGTCCTCCAGCCAGCCACTTATCCTGATTACTTACCTACTATAATCATTTTTATAACTTATGCAATTTCTTTGCAAGTTTATAATTATCTATCAACCATTTTTGCGTGCGTGAATAATTTACTTACCTGCTACAATAGTACTTCTTACATAGGACCATACTTACTGTTTAAATATCACGTCGAACATCTACAAATGAAGATAAGAAAGTGAGAGTGAATAGCTTCGCATAAGATTCTATCATGTCCGGATGCTATTTTAAAAAAATCGTGGAAGACCGAGTTATACTTGCCCATTGAGGATTCCGTACAAATTGCAATAAAGGATTTTTCTCTGATGTAAAAACAATTTAACTATAATCGTTTTTTTACCTGAATTTGTACCATAAGGATCTTGCTTCTTGCCTTACATGAACTTAGGTCAAAGGGAAGTATCCTATAGGTTTTGATTCTCTTGCATATAAAGCAAACATTTGCAAATTACAATGCCATAAATGGCCATAATTGGACTGCGTTGAATGAAAATCAAGCAATCAAGCTTTTGGCTAAAAATTTTCACAGTTCCAAGAGATTCCAGACCTAAGTATGGGGTGTTAATTTCAACATAACACCTTTAAGCTTTGGGAGACAAACAAACAGACAACGAAGTGATCTCGTGAGGGTTACGTTTTTTTTGTTATCGAGTATTCCGTAGGTACGGAACCCCAAAAAACGGCATGTATGACACAGCATTTCTCTGCATATTTTATTCGAGTTTTTTCAGCGTGATTGATCGATGCTGACCTCAGGTATCAAGTGTAGGTATCTTATAAGAATACAACAGGTACAAGCAAATGACTATAATGTACCTATGTTCTCGTGAGGTCGATGACCTATGTCAGGCGAATCGTATAGCATTTGCCATCGTGTTCATGATAGATTACGTAAGGATAATATTCATTTCTTGTTCCTACATAGCGAGTCATGCAATAGTTTTAACCACAAACGTGGTCAGAGTCAGAATTACTCTTTTTCGAAAAATATCGACTAATGAATATAAAACAATGTATTGAATTTTACTGTCCTTTTTCACAGTTTTAATTAGGTAACAGAAATGAATTAGAGCTATAACTGCCTACGCTGTCAAGGTCACTTTGTCATTAATTACATTATTAATTACATAATTAATTACATGTTGTAATTATTATGATATTAATTACATAATTGTATAATGATACGAGTATAAAAGCACTTGCTTCACGGTAAGTTTAAAGTTATAATAATAATGTCCTCCTAGCCGAATTTCGACTACGGCGGCCTATCTCAACAGAGATTAGCCAACTGCACAGGACATATTATAGTGCACAAGTCTCATAATTCGGTGAGACGGCAGTCCGACATGACCGTAGAGGGATCAGGCGCAGGACCAATAGCTTAACGTGCTTTCCGAGGCACGAGGGTGTTAGTTAACACCACTAACTTCCTGACTTCGGAGCTGTGTCTGAGTAATTTCAAGAAAGAAAAACCCAAACACTCTCGGCCCGACCCGGGATTTGAACCCGGGACCTCGTGGATAGTACCCAGCGTGCTGACCACTAGACCAACGAGGCAGTCAAGTTTAAAGTTACGAAGGAAGCTTCACAGATAATTTAATTAGTACGCGCACGGCTGTACGTGTCGCAGGAACACGTAAGTGCCTTACGCCTGACACGCCTATCTTGGTTTATAGGCATAGTCGACTTAGGCACTCCTATTTGAGGTACAGCTCTGATAGTGACTCAGCAGTTATTCAGCAGAAAGGAAAGAAGTCAGCGACTGCAGTTGCCGACTGGTTTCTATGAATCTTGACTTGTAACTTTAAACACACAAGTAGCACGTTGATCGTCATTTGTTTTTGTAAAGTTAAATCTTCGTTGCTAACCAACGCGAGATAACATCCCTTACACAAGCTACATTTGGGAAGATACGGTTAGAAAGGGCCTCGTAATTGTGCCTTACATCGTTTGAGACACCTTTCCTTATACAGCAGACGCGAGTAAGTACTTACATTGACGTGTGTCGGGCGCTCGTATAAATGAAGATTTTATTTGTACACACGGCCGCACGTCAGGCTACCCCACTTTGACCTTGAGGCTGCCTCTATTTGTTACGTAATAAAACCTGTTTTAGTAATACAAATGGGTAACCTGATGTGCTGCCGAGACCGTACGTGAGAACGAAACTGCAGAGGGATGTTACACCAGTGCCTTATTTTTACTCGTAGCTAGCTATACGTACTTCTTAACATGGTTTTATGACATAAATGAGTTTTAGTACAAACATAATACTGTTATTTGGTGCAACAAACATGTTTTTAGATTTATTGAAACATATTACAATACGTAATTTATTATGTTTGCGCTCCAAATGTATTTTGTTTGTGTATATATAAAGTCTGTACATTACTAGGTAGGTACTTAACTTTACAATATGTAAAATAATTGGAAATGACTTTCTGTAGACAGGTTTCTCGGATAGTTTCGCATTTGGAATGAGATGCATAATTAATTACGATATATCACGACTTTTTGTCAATTTTAATAGTGGTAGAGCCTATTTTGTCTATTTTAGTCCACATATTAATATGCAACCTACTTATCAGTGCATGTGAAGATTCGACATGATCAGTTTCTTTAATTTTTTTGTGAGTAGAGTAATTTTAATTTTGCATTTACTAATCAGACGCGCGACATTGATGAGATAACTTTCCAATGAACACTTTAGGTATCTACATACCTACTTAAAACAAATACACGTAATAGGAATGTTTTCGTTGATCGTAAAATCTGCCCTATGAATTTTTGGATTCAGAATATTTTATAGTGATTTAATTGACGGAAAATTTTAATTGCTAGCCTATATGAAATTTATGAATAAATTATGTATTGGGGGCAATTTGGTGTCTTTACGAGTATGAAAGCGGCTCTGGTAACTAGAGCGTATTTTTAAACAACAAAAAAAGAGGTAGCATTTAAATCTATGGATCCGTTTATCTGTCAGTCAGCAAGCTGAAGGTATCTCATGAACCGTAATCTGTACTAATATTATAAAGAGGAAAGATTTGTTTGTTTGTTTGTTTGTTTGTTTGCTTATTTGCAACGAATAGGCTCCGAAACTACTGAACCAATTTGAAAAATTATTTCACCATTAGAATCCTGCATTATCTGTGACGGACATAGGCTATATTACATAAAAGTTAGGGTTCCGTATGAAAACTTCGATTATGTGACCAGAGGTGTAAAAGGAAAATCATTAAATTGCGAACGCTGCGATAACTATTGACAATAGAGCAAAGTAATGTTTTACAGTTTTGTAGAGGACATCATTGTCTACAATAAAGTCCGCGATAACATATGTCTAACTATAACAGTTAAGTCACAATAACTCCTTTTTTAGGTAAAAATATGAAATTTTTGCGGCGGCAAAAAGAAAGCCACAGTTTCAGTATGTCGGTATTAATCCTTATCCAAATAAATCACGTCATATTCAAGGCTATATTAGTACCTGTAAATTACTTTTTGAATTATTCAAATCGGACATACCATTTGAAAATTATCACGAGTAATATAATATTGTATCGAAGTTAGGACGGCAGCAAAGGCGGCCTTTTGCTATATCGTCAATAGATTTATTTTTTTATTTAAAAACTTAGAACAAAGGTGGACTCAATGCTAAAAGTATTCTCCCCAGTCATACCTATAAGTCATGCAGAAAAATTGTAATGGGTGCAGGATAATGTAGTCGAATAGAAATTAAAAGACGCAACAAAATATTATAGTGTAGATATGGATGGCGCTGTACGTATTTAACTCGCGGGTCAGCATGTACAGCTTGGTGGTGACCAGGATAGTACTTTTATATTGCTGATTTCTTCTTGACTTTTGTCTAATTAAATCAAATTTCACTTACAAAAATTAATCGACTGTGTCATCC
The DNA here is from genome assembly GCA_949316185.1 of Pyrausta nigrata. Classification (NCBI taxonomy): domain Eukaryota; kingdom Metazoa; phylum Arthropoda; class Insecta; order Lepidoptera; family Crambidae; genus Pyrausta; species Pyrausta nigrata. The sequence continues at coordinate 5,778,230 of OX438940.1, forward strand.
GGTGGGACTCGAACCCACGTCCCTTCGCTATCCGGGCGAGTGCTCTTACCAACTAAGCTACGGAGGACGTTAGTCAGTCGACGAATTTTTGCAAGTGCTTGCTACGCCAGTAAGCCGGCGTTCGATTTCATCAATACTTGGGGAATTTACCCACATGTATCCAATGGAAATATTTTTACAAATATTTAACTATCATTTAAGATGAAATCAGCTTAACCTTTTTTTTATAGTTTTATAACTTAAGCAATTATTTTGCAAGTTTGTACGAAATTAAATCAAATTACACTTACAAAAATTAATCGACTGTGTCATCCGGTGGGACTCGAACCCACGTCCCTTCGCTATCCGGGCGAGTGCTCTTACCAACTAAGCTACGGAGGACGTTAGTCAGTCGACGAATTTTTGCAAATGCTTGCTACGCCAGTGAGCCGGCGTTTGAATTGTTTTTTTATTTAATTGATTGTTTGAATGCAATTATCTCAGATCAGAATTACCTATTCATGGTTCGAATTAAAAAAAAAAACCTTTGTGACCAACCGACCAACCGACCCTAAGGTTGCACCATATCTCACATTGTAACTGGAAAAACGGAGGATTTTTTTTTTGTTTAAACATGCTAATCACAGAAATCACAGGAGCCGATTTAAAAAAAATATTTTGTGTTAGATAGCTTATTTCTCGGGGAACGCTTGGTATGAGCTATAAAATGCATGATACCTACCTAGAAATCAACAGGGAAGCTGTTAAATCAAAAAGCACGGACGAAGTCGCGGGGGACCGTTATAATTAATATGTTCATATTATTCACACGCGTTTTGATTCTTATCTTAAAAGATATCACAGTTTTAAAAAATACTCCGCTCCTAACATGCCCACAGGAAATCCTAAATTTACGCGAACGAAGTCGCGGGGGACCGCTAGTAGTTAGATAACTTTATAAGGGTAAATACATACATATTATGCAAAATGATTAAAGCAACCTGGGGCCCTATTTCACAAAGCGTACTACTAGCCTTGTAATATGAGTGTGTAACCATAGTAATGGCAATTTCTGCTATGGGTTACTATGTGTTACCATAATTACAAACTTGTATTACATACAAGACTTGCACGCTGCCTGAAACACGGCCCTGGAACTGGCCATCATCATACATTGGGATGTAACTATAATTAGGAAAATATTTAACCCTTCTTTTGTTGCAGGTGGCGAATCAGATCACATTTTCCACCTCCATGGCTACAGCTTCTACGTGGTCGGCGTCAAGGAGTTCAACAGGAGTCTCACCATCGAAGAGGTTAAGCGCATGAACGAGGACGGAACACTTTTAACCAAAAACCTCGTACGTCCCGTAATAAAAGACACAATAGTCATACCGAAATTTGGCGTAGTCGCCCTTCGGTTCAAAGCCGATAACCCTGGCTACTGGATGATGAGGGACGAAAGGTCCACACATTGGACCAGAGGTCTAGATTTTATACTCAAAGTAGGGGAGGAAAGAGACTTTGTTCAGGCCCCGTCAGATTTCCCCAAATGTGGATCCTACGTTGGCCCAGAGTACTTCTTGATATAAGCACTAAAAAGTTACCAGTAATAGAATAAACCTCCACAGGGCCTTGGTAGCTAGATACTTAGCAAGTAAAGATATTTAAGTTCATGAGGCTGATAAATTCTGAGTAATTAGTACCATAACAATGTATTGCTCAATGTAGTATTGTGATATTAAGAAATGTATGTGATTTCTATCTGTAACTTCCTACTGCTGTACTCAAATGAATATATTAGGCGATAGGCGAGCTGTTGTAGTTTCTCATCTCTTGTTTCAACAGTAGCTATATAGCTATCTTGCTTATTCGTACGGTCATGTTGGCATGAGGGCCAGCGATGGTAGGAGTAAAAAATACGTAGTTTTACAGAGTAGCATTATTAGGCATCTGGATAAATATCAAGTTTATACCATTGATACCATCAATGGAGGCAAAACTTGCTGTCAAATTGTAGATGTATTATTAAATTATTATGATTTCTATTTATCACGTTACCCGTATCAATAATGTAGTAATAAGCTGAAATGTAAATAAAATTATTTTTGTAATTTGGTTTTCCTTCAAATTCTACTGTTGGTAGGTACTTACCTAATCTTGATAACAGAATTGAAAGTTTCTCAATTACTGAGTTTTAAAAATGTGCAAATAAAACGACCAAGTCCTTTGAACTAACCTAAGTACTTAGTAGATTGTCGCGTAAATACTACTTAGAAAAGTACCAACTGTGTGGAAGAAAATAGATGATAACGATGTTATTAGTTAAAATGACAGTTACATGACAGCTTAAAAAACTACCGCGCACGGCGTTACAAACACCAACGTACTCGTAACTTTTTCTATAAAACCGAGGCTTTGTGGCATAAGACTCGCTTCTAAAGCATGTAATGACTACTCACTCGATTCAGTGTGGAATATAAAAGTAAAAACCGTAGATCGTCATTTTGAGTGTCCAAAATGTGAAAGCGTTTTAAAGTCGCCAATACTATTACTGCACCGTATGTCTCTCCAATAAGGTTTGTATTGCTTTGCATGTGAATGTTTGGTAGTCGATTATACGAGCTTCAGTTGGTGGCAGTCTAGTGACACGAACAATGTTGAAGAATAACAATAAAAAACTTTTTTCATTTCCCGTTACAGCGGGAGGTTGGATGGTTTTGGTAGTTCTAACTTATTGGGATGTATAGGTATAGGTGGTGTACGGTTACTTATCTGAAAAGTCATATACCAACTTAATTTTATTTACTAAAAGGTTTTTTAATTGTCAGGTCATTGAATTGAATTATTGTATCTGACTAATACGTTGTATGGTCTTTTATCTGGTCTTATTATATTTATGTTTTCATTGAAACCATATTTTGTACAATGAATTAATCAATATACCGTATAATTGTGTATTAACCAGATTAAAAAAATATTTATAGCAAAAATTTACATGTAGGTCCATAAGTAAGTACATCTTTTTTTCTCCAAACAATATTACAATCGAGTTGCTTTTGGAGTTAGATATCTTTACTTCTTCATACAGGACTACCAGATGTGTAGTGAAATGTTACGATTTACCACGTTATACCACATAATAAATAGTTAGTGCAATATACATGAAAATAATTTTATCTACGGTGGCCGATCCCAACAGAGATAGAGTTGTGTTTAGTCAACCAGATTGTAAGTGTGTGTGCAATACTTATGGCAGTCCGACATGACCAGAAAAAGATCAGGCGCAGGACCAACGGCTTAACGGCTTTCCCAGGCAAGGGGGTCTAACGCCACCAACTTGTTGACTACGGAGCTGTATTTGAGTAACTGTCAATGCGAGGAAGTCCGTCAGTGGGGTAACTTCGTCCAACCTTGCGTATTGGCCTCTTATTGAACAGCTACGTTTATGAATGTTCAGCAGTTGAACAAATTACTCGACTTTTATCGACAGTTATGACTTTTAGTAACTATGTGCAACGCGCTTACAAACTAGAGTCTCTGATGCAGATGGATAAACAATAAAGCATTGTCCCTTGTAAAAACTTACGTTCCATTACCAATTAAAACTCATTAATTAATTGTCCTACAGAATACCATAACGTAAGTTTGGCTTTGGTCTACACACGAATATCGATTGATTATGTATGTAGCGTGGCGACAAGATAGTACCGATATAGTCAGTCATGTCTGGCGTCTGTCACCACTATCACCTTCTTGTAATTAACGTCCATATAACTAATTGGTTCTGTGACGGACATGCTCAATCGAGTACTAGACTCAGATTTCTAATTATTCATGAGAGTGCCTGGCCGCAAGTCCGACTATACGTCTTGACATTGAGACCGCCTCTATTCCTTAGAATACAAGGTCGTAGTTATTATGTAGGCATAATAAAAGCAATTTTCGTAGTTAAACTGTGTAACTTGACGTGCTTCCAAGACTACATTCAAACCTTAAGAATAAGATCTTAAGAATAAGAATAGGAGTTTCTGAAATATGTGCAAAGTACGTGAACAATGATTTACAATCAATCGTGTTAATTCATTTGTTGTTAATGTATGAATTTGTTTTTTTTTCAAGCTGAAAGCTGAAAAAAGTTCAGGAGGATTGTTTTTAATCCCATCAAGGTTCCTAGTGACATCATTTATTAAAAATATAGTAAACTTCTCAAGTCTACAAGTTTCTTGAAAACGGAATTTCCACAAACAAATCTATATTTATTAGATACTTACGTAGGCACCTAGTCGTAATACTGTATGTATTGAAACAATAACAATCTCCTGTAAAAATTTAGCCATTTTAAACTTAGATAAGGTAGAATCACGTATAGGGTAGTCGTTAAAAGCATGCAAGGTGCGAAAGTTTCCGTCTTACGTGTCAGGAAGGCTATTTTTATCAAACTACCCATTTGGGGTGATTCTTATACGTTTTTACCCCCTGAATTGATTTCCGGCGATGCCACCAATTTCACATCAATTTTGCTTTCATTTCATTAATAAAAAAATTGGAAAGAAAGGAGGAAGATCGGATTTTCTAAAGTATTATTTTACTAGTGGTTCCCGGCGACTTCGCCCGCATATAGTTGGATTTTCCATATAAACTTTCATCCCTCATTTCACCCCTTAATGTTTTTATATCGCGACAAAATGTAGCCTATGTTCTTTCCAGGGTCTCAAACTATCTCCACACCATATTTCATCTCAATCTGTTCAGTGGTTTAAGCGTCAAGAGGTAACAGACAGACAGACAGACACACTTTCGCATTTATAATATTAGTATGGATGTGACTGAAATACCAAAAGCCTAAGTTAAGCCTAAGACAAGAATTTGACTGAATTTCAATACAAAATATGTAAAATATACCAAACCAGGTGATTCATAATTAATAAACCGGCTAATTAAAATAAAACATCTGTTGGTGAACTCGACACTACGCCGGCTTTGTGTTGTATAGTTTATATCTGATCAAATTTTCACATTTTCTACAGTTATTTTCTCATTGAAACAGTACAATATAAGATACTCTTTATTGTGTTGAATTGTACAATTTAGGTGGCCTTATTGCTAAAAGAAAATTCCAGTATATATTTTTTATTAGCTATCAACAATATTTATTGACATTTATTCTCAAGCACATTTATCATTTACATTAGAAGTTTATAATTTTTTTTTTATATATATGTGGCGGTGGTGCACCGTGCACGTATCGTGCCCGTCCGCTGTCGAACGTTATAAATTAACAAGGATAAAATAATCGAATGTATGCATTGTTCTGTCAATATTGGTCATCAATCATAGAACTTTGCGTAAACATTGGTTAAAAAAAGTGAATGTCTAAATTGAGGTCCGCATGTTGGTCGTTTCGTTAATTTGACGCACCGCTAGTTTGGGGGCTACAGTGGAAGAGAGTTAAGTGGGCTCAAAACAAAGCACCTAGTTCATACTAAATAAATTCAAGTTATTTGTGATGTATGTAGTTAACTTCATACATCACAAATGACTTGCATTTATTAAATAAATAAATTTAATTCAAATAAAGCTAATAATTTTTAATTAAAAGGATTGTGAAGTGCCGATACGTGGCGTTTTCAAAAAGGCTATCTGTTACTTTTCCTTTTCAAAATATTGTTTCAGGCGATAACCTTTTAACCCCCCTAAACCTTGAGAAAATTGTGGTCTAATTTAATTTGGTACACCATAGTATACGTCTGTAAGAATACCATGTGTATCCACCAAGGCAGACCGCCCACCTCATCAACGCTCAGTCCTATAACGATACCCGTCTCTACCTTGTTAAATAAAAAAAAGTTTGGTAATAGTTATTATATTTATTTAACTCAGAAAAGTATAACTATTATTAATAAAATGCAATTATACAATGGTACTTAAAGGTAATGTACGTAATGGTACTTATAGGTAATTAAATTAAAGAGTAAGGGCCTAGCTCAGGGTAGAGCGCGGGCAAGAAATTTGGGTTTACCGGGCGTTGGAGAATGGTCACGCACAACAATATGGAGCAGTAAGGTAGATTAAAGTAAATTGTAAGAAAAAGGTAGGGCGCCAGACACTATTTTAAGGGCGTGCCTCCCAAAACAGGTAAATTAACTAATATTAAAAAGATAGAACTTTCCTCTGCGGGTAATGTGATGCAACACCGAGGGTAGGACGAGTAGCCGGTGGTACACGTGGCTCTGCGCAAGCCGAGGGCCAAACGCAGACTTCAGTAAAGAGATTAAAAAAAACCCTGGAATGTGACAAATAACCTACTTAGAAAATTGTTCACACCCAGTACTAAAATGGTTACCCGAGACGGTACTAAATTACTTTAAATTATTAGAAAACTGTTGTAAGGGTACTTGGACGGAAGGTTGAATGCTAAATTCTAGTAAAACATTTGAAAACAATTGAATTTAGTTGCTAATAAGTAAGAATTAAGTACATTTTACAACTCAAATCTACCCTCATAAAAAAATAAAAAGTATAATATTTACCTGTAAGGGGTTTTTGTAAGGAATGTAAGGGCAGAAGGGCATCCTGACAGTGCTGATCCAACGCCACACAAGGGTATAAAAGGTAGTTCTACGCCTCCAGATCCTAGGAATAGAAAGCAACTATGAACACAACCTATCATGGGTCATTGAGACACCAAAATGATCAAAAAGTAAACCCAAAACGGGGAAGAAAAGAATACTCACAATAATAACTTGATAACAACTTGCGGATAAATGTGTGATGGCTTAAGCAGGAAACTTTGTACAAGGGCTTCACACTTTTTCACACAGGTTAGTCAGCGATGCTCGGATGACTTGGAGATAAACTTAGTCTTCTGAAGGCGACAGAGGAAAAGAGCCTTGAAGACAGTTTCGCCCTATTTATATGTTCAGCTCATCTACTAGTTATTTTCAAAATTAATTCTCGCCGGTTCGAGAATAAGGAAGTTGAAAACAAAATCTATTTTTATAAGTAAATAGCAAAGGACCTCAGTCCATACAGCCAAGTCAGTTCACAAGACGAAACAAAACTCAATTTAGAAATTTCGAAATAATCTATTATGATAAATCATGGTAGTGAGTATGACAAAATCTAATTTTAACAGCTAAAACAAATAAACATTTACACAGATGGTTAATAAAATAAATTGAGCTATAAAAAAAGACTAACCATAAAATTGACACTAAGTCCCGTGAGCTTGACAGCGACGTTTAAATAATAAACAATTTGGAATAGTTAATCTATTTGAATCTGTCACTGTCAAAGCATCAGGTTATTTGTTTTGGTCAATTAGGTACTGTTTATGTTTAGTTAATTAGTGCAGTTAATTACTGATAAATGATCAAAAATGGAATTGTATGTGAATATTTTTACGGTAAGGATTTATATATGTAACAACCTATATTCCTATACCAAGCTCGATGCATATCTTGTTGGTTGTGGCCGATGGGCTCCGGCTAGTCGGTCTTCCTCTCCCATCCCAGAGCGTGTCTTTTCTTTTAAAAATCGTGTTATTTGGTGTGGCGGTTTTACCGGATCAGGCTTGGGTCCTGGCTGAATAGCACATCGTATCGTATCGTATCGTACACCATAGTATACGTCTGTACTTGTAGTTTTATAAAAAAAATATATAATGTCGTGGTAGTTTACAAGACAAAAATCTATTTTTAGTAAATACGAACATAGTTTTTCGTTATATCTGCAACATTTCCAAGAAATATGAAAAGAAACTATGTTTACGGGGGAAAACGGTTATCGCTTTTTTATGAAATATACAGCTTCACAATTTAGATTTATTTGTTTTAAGCTAAAATTCTGCCAAAAACAAAGAGTAAAGAACTTAGATATGCGCGTAAAAGATACTTATTTATTTAGAGATTCTTCTTTACTTGCAACGAAACTTATTTTGAGATGATAAGCACATAAAGAAAACAAGATCATTGACAGATATGTGCTCTACAGCGGATACTTACAAAGTGAATCTTCTTCATTTAAGTGTATTATGACGACGCTGCGCGGGCGCAGGCCGAAACGGAACCTGCTCCTCACCCAACGGACAGCTTTCACTTTTAAGCCGGAGACGATCAATAAATGCGCGTTCCTTTGTTTAGGCAGGGCGGCCTTTTAATAAGCATACTTATATAATTTATGATCGACAAATGATTAGAAGCGACTGTTGTTCACTAATACCTACTCATTTTAATATTGACATTTATCATGACGTATTTAAATAAGAACGGTGAAAACTCCTAAACCCAAACTGTTATAACGTAAATTTTGTAGGTTTGAATGGCATTGATTAGCCAAAAACATCTCGCGCGCCCACATTCCTCGCCGACAGAAAACCGCTTAGAATTTTCGCCGGATATTGAAGTATTCAGAATTTATTACGTTAAGTATAATAAACCTTCGTCGCCGGGCAACAGAAAGAACTCCCGGGTCAAATAATAACTCAAAGGAAGCGCTGACGAGGGTAGTGAGGCTTCTCGTGACATGAAGGAGGGAAGTGCTTACAGGAACAACTATTTTCGTGTCATATTTCACGACAAAAAGTGGATGACGTATACACGCACGCCGCACGTCAGACTACATCACTTTGACCTTGAGACCGCCTCTATTTCCTACGTAATAAAAGCTCATATCGCAGTTAAAATGGGTAACCTGACGTGCTGCTGACTATACATTAACGCGGCGAAAAATGTTCACTACTTTTATACAGGTATTATTGTATTTACGTGTGTCTGAAGCTAACTTGTCATGTTTTGTTATGAAGATGTTTTGTTTGTTATCCTTTGGCCTTTTTAAAGTCAGAATAAATGTTCAGTTTTTGATCAATTACCCCCAAAATATGTAAATACTTATTAGATATGGTTATATTCACTTGAATATTAATACATATAATAATACTAGTGGTTCCCCGCGACTTCTCCCGCAAGAGTTGGATTTTCCATGTAAGTTTTCATCCCCCATTTCACCCCCTTAATGGTTTTATATCACGACAAAATGTAGCCTATGTCCTTTCCAGGGTCTTGAACTATCTCCATACCAAATTTTATCTCAATCGGTTCATTGGTTTAAGTCAAGAGCTAACAGACAGACACACTTTTGCATTTATAATATTAGTATGGATTGGACAATATCACATACATTAATCTGATCCCAAAGTAGAGGTAAGTTTCTAAAGCACTTGTGTTATGGAAATCATAATAACGGCTGAGCCACTACACGGCCGAGACAATATACAAAATATGTTTTATATTGAGAGCCTGAGACCTCAGACGGCGAGACCGGGAAAACTGGCATATGAGACACTCAACCACGGTGATCGCCGAATACAATTAACAATTGTATTCGGCGATCAGAATTAACCTTAAAGTATTCAGGGGTTGATGATCACAATTAACCTTAAAGTATTCAGGGGTTGGTGATGAGATTCTGAGGATTATAATAAGCTGGGCTCATAAATTCTAACACGCTACTCAGACCAGATATCACAGACACTGGAGATAACATTTAGTGCTGCAACACACCAAGCAACAGAACGCAACCGATAAAGACAGCTGGTGGACAGAGCCAGAAGGAGCCGCGATCCTCAGCGTTGAGGTAAACGACGAGAGAGAGGGTTCTAAAAGTACCAATATTTTTTATCGCATTACTTTACGATAAAATGTTTTCTAGCATATCAGTCGTAGTAAAACAGAATTCTGTAGCTGTACACGCGGCCGCATGTGAGACTACCCCATTTTAACCTTGAGACCGCCTCTATTCTCTACGTAATAAAAGCTGTTTTCGTAGTTTACATAGGTAACATGACGTGCTGCCGACTGTACTTCGCTAAAGTTTGTCATAGTGTAGCAGAAGGTTGTAAGGTTCTAACTGTGGTTTATTATTCCTCTGGCTTTCTCTAATGCAGAGGAGCGGGTTATTAGGTTATTATGTAGTCTAAGTGGTCGGGTGGAACGACTAATTGTGGAGTTGTTTGGGCCCCTTTAGCCTCTGACCTTATTAACTACCCCATTACAACGACCTGCAGACTCTCGATTGCTTTCAATTGTAATAGTCATAGCTTTTAGAAACAAACCTGACATTTGGAAAGCAATGATAGAGACGATTATATGAGGAAGTGACATTTCATATTGAGTAATTGTTTTGGAATTGCAATCGTCATCACGATAGTTAGGCGCTAGGCTTGCTGGTGGGGCAGACTACAGACTTAGGATGAGTTATGATGCTGCAGATAAATATTTACAGATTTTTTTTGTATATCAAAATAGTAAAAGAACAGGATGTGTAACTTATACTCTCTCTGATTTACGTCGCACTGTACTTCTAGATTTGGGCCCTTAGACAAGATGCGACTAAGTATTCTACAGCGAGCTTTCTCTACCGCCAAAGAAATGACAAAATATGTATGCATAAGTTACGTGATAGCTTATGACAGTTATATACGTTTTGTTAGTAAATAAAATAAAATGTTTCAACAAACACATTAATAACCTAGTAAACGCAAATCGCCAGGAAGAGCTCGGCGTGAGGTACCTAGCCCTAAACTAAGCGTGAGCTAATCCTGCCCTAATCCTAGTCACCATAGCACAAGGCTATGGTGACTAGGATAACGGATAGACATAACTTAAATACATTTATAATCATCCATGACTTAGGTACAAGCTCATCACACAAACACTTTGCCCGTTGCGGGATTCGAACCCGCAAGTGATCGCGAACTTCACTTCACTTATAATAGATTGCATCTTGTCTCCGGGCCCTGTTACAGCTAGTTCCAAAAGTTCCCTAGTAGTAAGCTGATTTAATATTGATCACACGATTGGAGTTTTTCTGCTGTCAAGTGCTGTAACTGACTATTAAGCGGTAAGCCACCGGCGGTCGGCGCAGATTTTTTTCTTTTCCATACAATCAAGAACTGACAGTAGTTAATCCATACTAATATTATAAATGCGAAAGTGTGTCTGTCTGTCTGTCTGTTAGCTCTTGACGCTTAAGCCACTGAACTGATTGAGATGAAATTTGGTATGGAGAGAAATTTGGTATGGAGACAGTTCGAGACCCTGCAAAGGACATAGGCTACATTTTGTCGTGATATAAAAACATAAAAGGGGTGAAATGGGGGATGAAAGTTTATATAGAAAATCCAACTCTTGCGGGCGAAGTCGCAGGGAACCACTAGTGTTGTATAAGATCACGCTGTATAAGATTACCTAATAAAAAATATACGAAAAACAGAGAAGTGTTTGTTGTGTTGATGTTTTAAAATTCAAACAGATTAAAGTGGATTACTAGTTTAAATGGAAGATTATTTAATGAATTTGCTATTCTTAAACAGTTTTCCATTTAATTTAAGCGTTCTTACAGATTATACATACACATATAAACTCTTTTTCATGTAGACTGACTGAACGGCGGTAAATTAGTATACCAATAATTCTCAGTACTGCCTTAGGTCTTTATGTACACACTCAACAACATGAGTGTAAGTTCCATCCCTATCTGTGGTACGTGTGGAATGACCCACAGTCCGTTGTAACGTTGAGATGAAGGTAAAAACTTACGCACACACAATAGTATGTGCTGTGTGTAGGTAAAGTAAATTGGCGCAGGACGTTTTCATAATAAATAGTGTTCTAGCCAGCTGGACCTCATTACAAGGGTCTATTCCGGCAAGGCCGTCATCTATTATGAGTCAGGGTAACTAGACGTAGGCCTATACAGACGACAGTGTAGTTTTTGTCAGTTATATTAAAGAAAGTGGATATTAACTTCAACAGCTTTGAGATGAATAAAACTTTGCAATCTCTGCTAGCTCGATGATTGAACCTTTCAAACCTCATAAGACCCGCGGGCGGGCCGATAACAATTAATTTTCTACTGTGTCTGGAAACATGATACGAGAAGGTTCAAATATGAACAATTTTCTTGTTAAGAAGATGACTTTTTAAAAGTTCTTGATACCGAAAGCGATAACTAGCTTTATTCCCGTCTAGTCGAGTCTCATTAGAAGGACGCTGGAGTTCTAATAACAATTGATTGCGTATTGGGTCTGGAAATATGATATGTACGCTTTAATTTGGCAATAAAGCTAAATTCTAAAGAAAAATGGCAATGGCCTATATGAAGGATAAATATATTAAAATGTTTGAAACCGCACCCTTTAAGTATATAAGTATGACGGGGTAATAAGACGAATAAGGTTAGAATGAAAAGTTTTTGCAAAAGTTGAAATGACTTTTGTAAGAAAGCTTACAACTTATTTACTTCTACGCTTCATAAATATGGCCTTGTTTCCGAGTAAAATTATGAATCACCATTTACTTCTCTGTGAAAAATAACAATGTATTTTGTAAGTCGAGACGGAAATAAATCAAGTTGCAAAATATCGTTTTAATGATACATTTTGTACAATACCAGCTTTGAATATTTGATTCGTGACACGTTAAAGCAATTTTCCACAATCATTGAGCCGCCAGAAATAATGTGTAGAGGAAAGGAGAATTATGCATATTGAAACTCTTACCATCTGAGTTATTTCGGAAATTAACGTAGTTTAAGGAAGTATTCATTACATATTTTTTATAAACGTGACAAGTCAACGATGGTTGATATAAAAGCAAAGGTTCTAAAATAAAGACTGATTTATCTGCCAGTTAACCAGCTAACTACGAGTACACATATACCTATACTTAGCGGCGGCCTTAACCATTGCGAGGCTCCGGGTCGGGCGGCAGATTGTTGCGAGGCCTTTGTCTAGTGTGCTAAGTAAGGTAAACGGATTAGTGCTTGACAGCCTAGGTACTAAAAATATTGGTCACGTTTATTTTTATGACAAGATTGACGTTGCGAATTATAGGAAAACTAGTGGTTTTCCTCAATTCCCCCCCGCAAGAGTTGGATTTTCCATATAATCTTTCATCCACCATTTAACCCCCTTAATGTTTTTATATCGCAACAAAATGTAGCTTTTGTCCTTTCCAGGGAACTGTCTCCATACCAAATTTCATCTCAATCGGTGCAGTGGTTAAAGCGTCAAGAGGTAACAGACAGACTGACAGACACACTTTCGCATTATAATATTATTAGTATTAGTATTGGTATATTAGTATTAGTATGGATAGTATGGATAAACCAGTTACCAGTGCCGGTCCGAGGCCTTTGGGTTGAAGCAATGTTAGCACCCCCAACACCGCGCACCGTCACCAAAAAAAACTTTAACTAGCCTACATTCATATAATAATGAGATAGCAAAACGCGAAATTATGGGAAACACGAGCGAGCCCGGAAGTTAATGCACTCAGGTTGCTGCATAAGTACCAAAATGGGTTCATACACGATTTAGGAGCCAAAATAAGATTACAGAACGCGAGAAAAGCAAGCACAAAAATGAACGGGCGAAATTTAAATAAAAAAACTGCCAAGGCCGCCTCTGAATTAATATGTGTATTCAAATTTAGTGCAAAAATGCATAAGAGTACCTAGTTTTGGTACCTAAGTACAAGCGGCAGCACGTCAGGGCATTAATTTGAACACAAATTATTTAGAACAGTACAGTACGCACATACATTTTTGTTCGCAGGGAATAAAGTGTGTAGTCTGACTTGAGGCACAACTTGAGGCCTCGTGTATTTACCACGCTGATATTAGAACCGTAACTAATTGGAATAGAGAGGATTATAATTTACCAACAGAAATGGTAACTTGGAATAAGAGACCAATGTTATACCTTTAAACGAGCAATTCTTGTATATTTTTTGTCATATACAGGGTGGCCGGGTTTCGACTAGCAATAATTTAAGGGCCTTTTATTTACCAAATTTTAAAGACATCTTTCTAATAATTGGATTTAGTTTTGTAATAGGTTTAAAAAACTATTTAACTTTTTTACATATTTAGCAATATTTATTAAAAAGCCATTTCAAGAGGGGGGGAGTTAGACCCCCAACATGGGGGTACTTTGTCGATAACATTTGATGATTTCCCATAAATTTACGCCAGTCAAAACCCGGACACACTGTATATTTGTGATCTCGGTAACGGCTCTAAAGATATCGCTGAAATTTGGTATGTGGGGGTTATCAGGGTTGAATAATTGATCTATATTAGTTTTATTGACGACCGTCTTGGTGTAGTCGTTCGCGCACCGGACTTCTAAACCAGGCGGTTGCGGGTTCGAATCCCGCAAGGGGCAAATGTTTGTGTGATGAGCACGAGCATTTGTACCTAAGTCATGGATGTTTATATGTATTTAAGTATTTCTATCCGTTATCCTAGTCACCATAGCACAAGCTCACGCTTAGTTTGGGGATAGGTAATTGGTCTGTTAGTTGAAACAATTTATTATTATTATTTATGTTTAATAGCTTATTTAAATAAGATTTACGAATTATAAAGCTTTTTTATTTAATAGTAGGTCGCCCAGGCCACATTATAATTTAGCAGAGTTACAAATATAAAGGTTTGTCATTTGCAAAAATAATTATATTTTTAAAATGATTTTTCACTGGCTTTCATTTGACACCCATATTGCTATAATACGGAAAAATATACATATCACATACTCTTGAAAAATATAACCCTCCTTCCGCAGTCGGGTAAAAACGCAAAAATCCGTGCCCCAGTCGTCCCCGCCTTAAAGTGGCTAATCTGCTAGGTAGTTCCATTAGTTGCTCGGCAGCTAGGCGATACATATTTTAGTGGGTCGGCGATCCCGCGTTTTTCCGCTGGAATTACGGTGCGTGGAACGCGTTGGACACCTGTGTCATTTGCTACCCGATTTTATTGTTGGCGGCACACACATTTTTTAGGCTTTTTAGGGTTCCGTGGTCCTGACTATTATATTATCGTCATGTTTGTCTGTCTGTATGTCCGAGGTTTTGCAGAGAGACCGTTAGTACTAGAAAGCTGCAATCTTGTAGGTGTATGTATAACAATTACGCCGACAAAGTGGTAGAAACAAATTTAAAAAAAAATATTTTTTAGGGTCCATTTGGCCGTTTTTTAAGTTTTTTGCAACCTTGGGCAAGTATTTATTTATGCATTATGCTTGTGAGGTAAGTGGAATAATAAACGTAGTGAATATTGCTTTAATATTAAGGGAATTGGAACAATCGTGCAAACGCAATGGTTTGCAGACTGATATGTGTTTGTGGATTAATACTTTGATATATTGTCATCATTTAAAAGATTTTCTCTTGGCAGTTCGATTATATTGTATCAAATATACTTTAGAAGATACATTAAAAAAATGTGAATAAGGTGACCGCAATCTTACCTAATGGTAAGTGAGGATGCGGCCGACGATGGGTCATGTCTGACTAGCGTATTCACTCTTTTCTTAAAGGAATCCAGGGGGCTAATTACGTAACTCTGTTGCTAACAATAAAGGATTAAAATCGCTTGAAAATGACACTTTTGACAACTTCATTTACTCTGTTAAGCTGGCTATTCACGGTCGGTTTAAAAAATGACTCCACTCACTAACATGAAAATAATCAGAAAACTGATTTTCATTCAGTGTTGCTAGAACGTAGGCAATTCCCCACGCAAAGGGTACTTTTAGTTTTTTTTTAATTTAGTGAGTAAAATGGGCAAGAAGGTCTTAGAACCGGTAAAATATCGGCAATTGTGGAAAAAAAATAACATTAAGTTACTTTTTTAGTACTTATGCTTATAGCCTAGATTTTTATTACCGATATTGAAAACGTAAAATTTTGGTCGTACCTCAGACCGACTAATTAGTGTAACTGGCCGTGAATAGCCAACTTTAGCAACAAAACTTTGATTGAAATAATTTCATTCAAAGATACATAATCCACTATCAGATCATAGTGTTTAGGAAACACTTCCGCTGGTAACGAATTCCACTCCATAGCCGTAAAAAGAACGTAGATTTAAAACGTTTGGTGCGTATTAGTGTTATGTTACGACATAAGGGTGGAAACCCCACCTGCGTCTTATGTCCCGATAGTATATTGGGGCCGGTGGAATCATTTCCTGATTTTCATGATCCATCCCAAAGGTGGCAGCAGTAGGTACTTCATACAAGATCAAACTTGAACTTGAGATATTTTTATGTTGATGCTATTAAAATTATCATAAAACGGAAAACAAAAAAGAAAGACCAAAGATAAATGTCGTTTCAATATTCTGTTGTCATATTAATAAAGAATTCGCATAAAATGTTCGAAGGTTGTTTTTTGAACCGAACCGGATACCGATAGCGAAGGCATGAAGCGTTTGTTATAATATTATATCGATAAAAAAGGTCAAAGAGGAGTACTAAATTCGTAATTTGAAGCAGTATTTCTTATAAATTTAAACATAGTAAAGCAAACATTGTCTTCAAGAGCTATAAAATAGACTATTAATAATAATAGTTTACATACATGTATGTATCTGTCAAAATGATGAACCTACTCGTATAATCATCATAATATAAAGATTTCGTGTGTGAAAGTGGGAGAATGAATTACAAAAATAGTGGCGTCATATTTGAACCAAAAGTGTTATCTTTTATAACAATTGTTATTAACTCTTTTTGCGTGTTATCAAATCGATTTAATTTAAGGTAAACAGACAATTGGCGCGATAGCCGAGCGAATAAAACTTCATTCTCTCGCCTGTATCACTGAGTTTGAATAAAAGACTTAAGTATTTAGGTACATTCTTTTCCAAAGATATTGCTACCTAACGGTGAAGGAAAACATCGCGAGAAAACCTGCACACTAGTTGGCAAGTGTGTGAAATGGAGAAGGCAATGGCAAACCATTCCATTGAAAATTGCCTATAAAGTCGTTGTGTGTGTTTCATTCCACGTAATGATCACGACATGACCCTCAGTAATAAGGTATACGACTATAAAGAGAAGAAACACGCACGTAACAGCACCTTGCAAACGAAGTCACGAGTTGCTAAGTATAGAAGTTTTTGTCTCAGAAGATAAAGATATCTGGGTGATATTGTACGGGAACTGTAAAAACTTCCGTATACATCCGTCTAGACAATGTCAACAGGGCACAGGGTGATTATTATTAACCTACTTTTCTTTACACAAGGGCAAACGACGACATCGCGTGTTGCGGTACGTACTGTGAAACCTATTTTGTTTGTTGTGACATTCGCTTTTCCTGCGGTACTTGTCACTATCGAAAATAGGTCGAAAATACCTATGTGGGTACATCCTCAATAATCTGGGCTTGTCATTTGTGCCTGGAGGTGTCATAAGTTAAAGGGTTTCTTATACTCGCTGGCGCAGCGACTCAAAGTGGATCATGGCCTCCAACATCATATAGCACCTCTCCCGATTCTATTAGCCCTCTACACGGACAGCTCAAAAGCATATATAGGTAATTTGAGGTTAATCCCAATAACATTGATGAAAGCAACGCGGCATTACAGCGTTAAGAAGCACTTGATAATTTCGCAAGCTCTGCCAACGCTTGGTGGCCGAGAGGTTAGGCAAACGCCCAGAATGCGAGGAAAATTTATGAGTTTTGTTGTAAACATAGAACTTTTATAGATTCGCCATATCTGTATGTATATGTGTCTCCGGCTTAGTGGAGAGAGAGAGATGTTTTATCAATCACGCCAAGAAAACAATAGGAAGAAATCTCAATAATATATTTTAGGGTACCTGATGATGTTAAGTAATTAAATTAATAAATAAAAATAATGCAATTTATCTAATTTAATAAAGTTGACAATTTATTCTTCTTTGTAATAGATTTTGGTATTTTGGTTTGTCCTATTAATGATAATGGTTTAATTGGTGGTGGTATAATTAGTGGTGATAATTTCACCACCCTAAAAGGGTTTATTAAGAAAAATAATACCGAGCTTGTAGCTTCCAGCTCCAGTTACAGTGTAAATAATATTAATGTGGGCATTATTTAATTAAGCCCTAGGATAAGGCGCCGGAGTATAACATGAAAGTTTTAATGCGGCGGGTCGTGGCCTGAACGCGAAATTGGAAACACGTTAGAACGGTAACTTTTTATCTAAAATGTCATGAAGACAGATCACTTAAATTAATTTAAAAAATAACTAGATGGCTATCTATTAGTCTATATTTTCCTTGAAGTTTAGAACGCTCTTTTTGTGACACTCTGTATGAGTACCTAACCTCGTTGCGTATTTAAGGCGGTCCTGCACGAAATTGAGAAAATGAACATATTTCTAAATCACTTGTACGATGAGCTGAATTAGTTATATACATTAAAACAACTTATTTACGTAGCCTAATCATTGCACAAGATCCTGGTCATGTTGAAATTTGAAACAAATTCTTTCAGATATAATAAACATGACTTGTAGCTAATGATATCTAAGAGCATTTTTTTTCGAAAACTTGGTGATGTTTACGTATGAAACAATAATTTGTACATGAAAATGATTGTATTGATATCCCATAGGTCCCCATCTTTTTAATATACACGAATAAAATATAAATAAGAAAATATGAACACTTTTCAGTTTTTAGCACAAATAGGTATCTGATGGTTTTGCGCATTGCGCAGAACAAAACTATTGTTCTAATTAAATCATCAAGTCTAAAACTTTAAAGCAAATGGATTTCATTACTAATATTAATAAGTTCGATTCTGTTTGAAGATCGTTTAGACTTACTCGACTTGCTTCGCGCTGCACCCCCTTAAAATAAACCTAGACCGACTATTCAATGAGCGGCTCATCCAAGTGTCTTTTAAAATCAACACTGATTGAAAATCTAAAACAAATCTGTTGTATGGTGTGGCCGCTGCAAAGATTACATAAAGGTGGTTGGCAGCGAGCCAGCGCGTTTGTATAGACGCGCCTTATCGAATCAGTCCATCGAGGCCTCTAGGCATTTGGTTAGTAACACTTCTGTTATGATAAACTTATTAATAATCTTTGTAATAGATACGGGTAAAAGTTGGTGTCGAGGAAATTAAATACTGTTCGCGATAGCGCGGGAGAAGTTTGCTACAAGTTACCACACCATCTGAATAAAACGTTTTCTGGGATTGCAATACGGTAATAAATTGATGAACAGAAGTATTTTTTGAAGGAGTAACATAGATATTTCGTGACATACTCTATGCGTTATCTGTGTTACTACTAATTACCATGTTTATGATAAAAATAATATGTTGAGGTTTGTAGATAGTTTTCTTAGCAGAGTTAGTAATTTTTGTATGGAATACATATCATAGTTAATGGTCCCAAGGCAAAAGATTATATGTTTCCTGACTTGGTAGAAAACTTTAGACAATAATTTTAAAACAAAACTTTTGTATATTATGTATTATCAATCTTCTTTCATACATAATACGTATACTTATTTACTGATAGCCAGTCCCTTGCAGAGTGACGTAGGTAAAACTTTGCTGTTTCAATTTCCACAGATGTTTTTGTTTCGGCGAAATTATGGGATCGCTTCCTTCCAATAGAAGTAGTAACATGATAATAACTATCTAAACCGTTATTATCACACACTCGTAGGTACATGTACCATAATTTGAATCATGAATATTTTCCTAAGGCCTCCATATGATATGGCAAAACGAGATCCGGTTATACACATCGTCGGTCGAATCACGAAGAGGCGTAACTGATTTTTATCAATTTTACAGGAGCGCTGATTTAAGAAAACGCAGGTGACATGAACGGATGTATAGGGTTACTTATTTTAGTTAAAATACATATTAGAACCTTAATACATGGGGAATTTAATTCATTATGTTTTATTATACACAGTTTTTCTTTACCTTTTTTAGATTAAGAGTAATTGAGTTGTTTTTGATAAAGGATCCACTTACCTATTCGTGATGTAACATTTTGAAATATTTGTCCATTACACCAGTTCAATGCATGTAAATCCAAACAAAAACGCAGGTTTGTATCATTTATTTACTACCAAGAAATAAACACAATTCTTTTTTCATACAACAAAAAAATATATTGAAAGTTTTGTAAAATTTATTATGAAGTAGTAAAGAGGGATGGTACACTAGCCCATGCTGCATAAGAAAATCTGAACCTTTTAGCTATTCTGTTCGTAGCTAATTCGCGCCTAGATACTGCAGGAAAAGCTCATATACCCACCTAAAGAGGTGGGTATATGAGCTGAGCAGATATTAGACTGTCAGAGTGTGGTGATGAAAGCACACACCACACTCTGACAGTCTAATATCTGAAGTGTGCGTCAGTTAGAACGAGATACTTAAAATTCTGTAGAATCTGGATGTGTACAAAGCTAGTGAACCTGACGAAATCATAGCAATAGTCCTACGTAACAGTGAACCCGAGTTGTCTAAAACTACCTTCACTGACTCTCAATTGAGACTGGTGTTGTGCCCAAATCATGGAGGCTTGCAATAGCGCAAGAAAGGTACCAGTGCCCAAGAAAACTAGCCATGCTGCGACTATCGTCCCATTTAGGTCACCTCCATACTTACAAGATTATAGAGCGTGCACTAAACAAGAAACTCCTGGCACACATGTCCTCAGTGACCAGCAGTATGGGTTACGCCAGGGCCGGCTGACTGAGTGCGTTCATTGAGAGGCAAGGCCAGGCAAGGCGAGGCAATGGCTGTGTCTATCGACGCGATATCTCCAATACCTTTAACGGGTATGCTACGCAAGCCTTGTAAGCAAGCTTCCCTCTTATTATATTCCTGCTTACCTCTGTACATAGATATCTGACTTCCTGAGCGAACGATCAATTAAAGTAGTCCTAGAAGGGTACTCGTCATATCTTTACGCCGGAGTTTCTAAGGGGTCAGTGCTATCGACAACGCTCTTCCGACAATCAGCCACAATCAGATTATCAACATTCGATAAGCTGCATGTACATTGTATTGGGTATTAAGACGATAGCACAGTTGTCGGTAGATTATCTAAAGAAATATCTGTCAACAACTCTAGAGTAAGAGCCAGCAGTCATGAGAATCGGTCTTGTCAAGAGTTCATGGTAAAATGCTTAGAATTTGTAGAGTGCCGTACTCTTAAGGCAATATTCAATGAGGGTGATACCAAGTCGGTGACGTTTAAGCCCACTAAAACACAGGCTTGTTTATTCTCTACTGAACTGAGTCATTTTGATCTGGCTCCGTCTTTCCGCGGCGTTCTACCTGTTTCCGTTACCGATAACTTGCAACTTCTAGGTATCCAAATGTCATTCAATATGATTTTTGGACAGTACATCGAGTCTATTGCCCAGCTAGGGAGCTTTGAGTCGTCTCTATTGTCAGGCGGTACTTCACATCGAGGCAGCTTACAAGTTACAACTTCACTAAACTTGTTCGAGCTAGTATGGAATACTGCTGCCACTTTTAGGAAGGATTTGAGAAATGCTAACTAACTGTATTAGACTCGATGGTTAAAATAGCAATACGAATTATTAGAGGCACTTAATTTTGTTAAACTAATCTGCAAAGCCTATAACATATGCGTTAGGCGGATTGCCTTTCCATGTTCCACAGGCTGCATCAAGGAGGGCGGAGGATGATGCAAAATATCATAAATATGAATATAAATTTCAGGGAGGATGTGAAATAATTACACGAATTGATTCCACCAGCTTCTTTTTACTATCAGGACACAAGACGTAGTCAGGGCTTATATTGTTCTATTCTACCACCAATTTGCATCAAACGTTTAGAATCTACATTGCTCTTGAGTATGGCTACAGATTGGAATTTTTTGCCGGCTCAAGTGCTCCCTAAACACTATGATCTTATTATTTTCAAGAAAACAGCGAATAGGCTGTTATTGGTCACCGTAATACAAAATTCTATATAGTTTACTCAACGTAATACAAAATGTAAGTTCTGACAGTTTTAACATAAACAGACTTATCTGAATTTTGAACCGTTAGATGCCCAAAATTTGTTTTCATGAAAAGTCGCAACTTGGTCTGATTCTTTTCGTGATGAATAATTAAAGTATGGAAAATGCATTTAAGGCCCTTTGCAAATGTCAATAATGGATCTTTGACAAAGAATTCAGATACGATCTTTGGTGACGTTATAAAATGTAAGTTTTTTAATAACATGGTGTGCTAAACTCAAAATCTCCATTTTGTTGGATACGCCTTTTCGTGATTCGACCGACGATATACTAGCTGTTGCCCGCGACTTCGCCCGCGTAAACTACTATTTCTGTATGCCACAGGGACTGTGTTTTGTTTGAATTTTGAACCGTTAGATGCCCAAAATTTGTTTTCACGAAAAGTCGCAACTTGGTCTGATTCTTTTCGTGATGAATAATTAAAGTATGGAAAATGCATTTAAGGCCCTTTGCAAATGTCAATAATGGATCTTTGACAAAGAATTCAGATACGATCTTTGGTGACGTTATAAAATGTAAGTTTTTTAATAACATGGTGTGCTAAACTCAAAATCTCAATTTTGTTGGATACGCCTTTTCGTGATTCGACCGACGATATACTAGCTGTTGCCCGCGACTTCGCCCGCGTAAACTACTATTTCTGTATCCCACAGGGACTGTGTTTTTTTTTTTTCGGGATAAAAAGTAGCCTATATGTTATTTCAGACTATAACCTATGTCTGTGCCAAATTTCATCCATATCCGTTCAGTAGTTTTTGCGTGAAGAAGTAACAAACATACACACTCACAAACTTTCGCATTTATAATATTAGTGGGATTACTTAGTCCCTAAGTAAGGCACACATCTAGGGTTCACCACTTGTGATAAATAAAATGGGCTATACAACAACTCAATAATATGGATAAAGCAAAAAAAACTCACTAGTTCGACTACATATACCTATTGTGCTGATAAAATGCACGTATAAAGGTCAAGATTTTACCTTATCTGTCAAGTAGATAGTGAATACCTACTTACTATAAATCCGAAACAAATGTCTTTTTCTGCCTGTCTGTCCGTCATATTTATGCCAGCTAGTCCGTTTGTCTGTCATGTCCAATTCTTTACTATTCTGATGACATTATAATTTTTTGCTTAAAGTCATAATTATACCAATAAGATAATTAAGGTCAAGGTTCACTTATCTGCAATTTGTAGTAACTTATTGATAAAAAATCCGAACAAGTGCGAATAACTCACAAACTTGAGACACGGAATTCCGAGCAGCAGAAATAAACCACATCCCTATTAATTATTATTAATTAACAGGGATGTTTAATAAAATTTATAAGCGGTTAGCTATGTATTTATTTATAATAATAATAATAATAAGTATTTATTTCTTCACAAAAAGTATCACATAATTTATACAGTCAGCCCAGGTCATAATAATGGTGGTTAGTTTTACTGTGAAGACTGGTGCTTGCTGTGGATTGAGACAATCTGTATTACAAGACACCAGGTCTCCACCTCCTAAACTAAGGATCTATTCAAACAGTAGTAGTTTTTAAGTTTTATACCTAACGTAACTGTACAATAATGTTTCCTTAATTAAGTGAAGAAAGGAATAAAGTATAGTAACAAATAATGTTACTTTTAGATAAGCAAATACCACCTAGTAATGATTATGCAAGTAACATTCACACATAGTATTTTTGAAATAAAATTAATAATGTGCTAGCTTAATTCAAACAGAAGTAACTTATCATAATACCAAATTATAATTAAAATACCAAAAATATGTATTGTATATTAGCTTACTCCTAAAGCTTGTGATTAATGTGTATGTTGTAAGTAAGTTAAAATTTTGCAGTTAAGAATTTACTCGTGTTGTTGTATTTTTGTAAAAAAGATTGGCAGAAACATCTTACAAATTATATTGTTATCCAAATCCCAAAACTGGTATCCCTTAAGAGTTTGCAAACGTTTAAGAGTGTACAAAACACCTACATATGTTAAAAAGAATCGGTGCATGTAGGTAGCAAAACATCAAGTTGTTTGTCGTGTATTGAAGAAGATAAGCAATGATGACTTGCGCGCGGTACGGTAGGTAGGTACGTACGAGTACGACCGGCCGGCCGGCTGCTCGGCTGCTAGTTAAGATATGGTTGTGTTAAATGGGTACTTAAATCGAATCACGTAGTATCTATTTAACTTCAGTCTAAAGTTTTGACTTTTTATTTGTTCAAATATTCCCTACGCATTCATTTATAAATAGCAAATTAGTTAATTGCGATATAAACGTGAGTTTAAACAAATGTAACAATATTTAAATTATTTAATAGAAAAAATTGTATAGTATAAGAGATAAATTTCAGAATAGTTAATATGACCCAATTTTACCAATTTTGAAAAAGCCGGTAGGTTAAAGGTTAGTTTGACACAATTTCCATACAAAATATGTTTCATAACATTATAACAGCCGTTTAATAATAGATTAATGTAACTAAACTAAACTATTTACATATTTTAGTGTATAAAATATTTATAGGCAACTTAGAGATATTATAAAACATGATTTTATGTTCAAAATTAAAATTATAAAAAGGGTCCATGTGGTAAGGTTCCCAGGATGCTGGCAGCGTTACCCCGCTGGATAGCTATGCTTATACGCTGTGCAAGGTAGCTGCCAGCTCTTGGGTCACCACTGATGTCAACCAGCCTCTTGGAAATCTCTTTAAAACAAGTAAACATAATTTTCGAAAAAACATAACACCCGACTACAAAAAAATTTATGATTTTGCAATGGACTTTTTACTGGCTTTTATTTGATACCCTGATATTGCTATGATAAGGACAAAATCAATCCCCCCTCCCCCTTCATTTCCTTTTGCGGGCGCCATTTTAAAAATTTATATAGCCTATGTCACTCTCACAGTTTTGACAAATTCAACGACACCTCATATGTCAAAAACTGTCCAGTCGTTTGGGCTGTAGGGCGTGCCAAACAATTATACATACATACATACATACATAATCTCAAAAAACATAACCCTCCTTCCTCAGTCGGGTAAAAAGAGATAGCGTTGGGACCCCACGGACCCAGTGTTTTGACTCCAAACGGTACAAAGTGGTACCGGGAGTCGATCTGCCTGTACTTGTTTTTTTTTTAAGTTTTCGGCATTTCCCGCAGCCAAACCAGCCTCCCGGCTTGTACCGGGCAGATGAGAGGCCGTAACCGCAAGTGTGTCGACACAGGTAGCGTCCCACACAAGAGCCCGACCCATCCGCCAAGGTACAACCGACATCCCGTCTCTTGCCATCATCACGCGCGATACCGTTCGGCTCAAGTAAAGCCGGTAAAGTAAATAGTTAAACATGTGTTTGTGTACTGGATCCTAATTCGGTCAAGTAAACTATACTTAGATTTTGATTTTTTACTTTGTAAGCATAGTTCTACGTATTGGAAAAAAATATTTCGCTTATAAAAGTATTAAGCAAAAGTATCACGTCTCCTAGGCTAGTTTCGAGCTGTAGTGATATAAACTCATACAATAACCAGTTTATTTGTTTTTGCGATAAAGCGTGTGCGTGTTCACGTCGAGAATAACATATTTGGTTAACTGCCGAGATAAAATTTGTGTTCGAATATTTTTGGTAAGTAAGTAATTATACGTATGCAATTGTTTTGTATCAGACAAATTGCTGTGGCCAAAATACCGTAAATTCTGAATATTTTTTTTATACCATTCTAGTTTTTAGACGTATAAATAGATCTGTTCGATTAATACATATGAACAAATATTATTTAACAAGATTCGTAAGGTAAAATAAAACTTCAGTAATAAGTCAAACGTGGGTTTTTCAGCATACGAAAATATTATTATGTCGATTATTGAATATTTACCAAAAGTAATTATGATTCAGATATATTTGTACAATATAATAATCTTTGTAAGTATGATAATATCTGATAAACGTTGTTATGACTTCTATGTTGTACACATGACAATGTAAATATTTTAATAGTTACAAAAAATTAATAATAATAATAAATCGTTTCAACAAACACACCAATTACCTAACCCTAAACTAAGCGTGGCTTGTGCTATGGTGACTAGGATAACGGATAGAAATACTTAAATACATATAAACATCCATGACTTGGGTACAAATGCTCGTGCTCATCACACAAACATTTGCCCCTTGCGGGATTCGAACCCGCAACCGCCTGGTTTAGAAGTCCGATGCGCGAACGACTACACCAAGACGGTCGTCGTAATACTAGGATAGCAGTATACCGTACTGAGACGCAGGCGAGGTTTCCACCCTTATTATATGTCGTTGACATACCACTAATACGCACTATGGCATTACTACACTGAAGAAAAATATTGGTTAACAGTAACCAAAATTTGGCTAGTAGTAGGCCATAATCTAGTGGCTTGCGAACTTCTGGTTATCAGTAACAAAACTAGTTTGTTACTGATAACCAGAAGATTGTTTATATTTAACAAAAATTGACTTCCCTACAACGAAACCTTCAACTAACAAAACTAGTTTGGTTGATCTTTTTTTTCAGTGTATCTATAAATAAATAATCTGGATTCCTTTAAGAAAAGTAAAATAAAAGTGAATAGGCTGTTACATGTTACACAGACATGACCTATTCTCGGTTGCATCGTCGCTTACCATCCACGAACTGATAGACAAAAACAAAAAATAATTTACAAAGTAAGACTTTGTATATGTATATAAAAGAAAAATGTAATGTAATCTAATTTAAATAAAGAAACTCTTTAAATACCATGCTATGATAAGATAATCGTTTGTGAAATAAATCACATCAAAACAATGTTACTTAATATTTCAGATTGACACACTTGGCCGTGAAGTTCGAAAATTGAATGTGACTATAAAAACATAAAGAAAAATTGTAAATGAGTGAACAATGAGCGGCGACAGTGAATTCCCGTTTGAAATAAATGAGGTAGAGCCGGAGGAACTCGCCGAGTTGGAAAAAACGTTTAATTTAGGTAAGTATTACTAAAAACAATACTTCTACTATACCCCGAGCGCATATCTGAGACGTCGCATGCGGGGTAAAGAAGTGCGGGGGTAGACGAGAACGGGGCTCCTGAGCGGTGCGAGCGGCGGGCTTGTGAATTGATTGGGTGCATCGACGTGAAGAAAAATATGGACTCCGTGTCGCCTACATTAAAACTGAATAACCAAAGTAAGCCAGTCATCGTCATAAATAAACGATCTTCTCACGCACACACTCACACCAAAGTAAGCCGATCGGCCGCGATTGTAACCCTATGATCTCACACACACAGGCTTGAACCCTGCCTCACTCTTTCGTATCGCGGTACGGAGTCCATATTTTTTTCAAGTCGATGATTGGGTGATTTAAATTTTGAAATTAACTTTTTTTAAATTCAAAACTCCCAATCAAATCCCTGTTCTCGTCTACCCCCGCACCCCTGTATTCCGCAGGCGATGTCTCACATAAGCGGTCAGACTATAGAGATTCCGTCCCTTCCTTTGCTGGCAAAGAAAGTGTATTAAAAAACTCAGACCAAATCATGGTCGGATCTAAGTATAGGGTACCGTAATTACGCTTCGATCGTCAATTACTTACTCACTAACACGTGAGGCATACCCAACAGTCATACATTTTCTTTTTAACTCATTATTTACGACTTTCATGAATTTAAATTGATTAAAGAAAATTGCTTTAAATTTCCGCTAAGCTGCATTTGCCTGATCTAATACTCAACGCGGTTACGGTCGGTGTGGTGGAATACCTGCGCCAGCGTCTCTTAGCGGAAATTTAAAGCAAAATAATTTTGTTTTTCCTATTTTCATATATTTTTCATACGTTTATTAGTAACCACAAACGTCAGTCACAATAGCCGGGTAGAAACAAAAAAAAGGTTCATGGAAATAATGTAACAACTAAATAAATAATGTAATAATGTTAACCTACGACTACTTACATACCGGAATGTCATTATCTACGTTTGCTGTGGTAGGTTTAGCGTCCGTCGCTACACACACTACCGTCTTAATAGCTTAAAGATAAGATACTATGATTAGAAATTGCCGGGAATTTTAAACCTGGTATAGGTTTTGCAAAAAATGCTCCTAAATTAAATGTATTTTTGGATGGCAAAGAAGCTGGCTCGTTTCTCGTCCAGAGGTTAAATAGGTACTCGAATTATTAGTTTTCTTTTCGAACTCACTCATTACTTTTCAGTTGGTGTAGTATTGAGTTTTACAAGTATATACCACTTAATATTCTGCGAATATTTTAAGTATTAATAATATCAAGTTTGTTGTGTAGGAGACCGCTCAAATATTTTTATCATTTTAATTATTTATTTTTAAAGTTTATATAAACAAATACAACTTAATCTTTTGTGAATATGTAAAGGGTCTTCCTGTTGCTGTTATTAATACGAGTATCAAGCAAAAAAAAACGCTAAGAAATAAGTTTTTTTTTGTATGGGAGCCCCACTTGAATATTTATTTTATTCGGTTTATAATAAAGTATTTGTCGTTATAGCGGCAACAGAACTACTTACATCATCTGTCAAAATTTCAATGTCCAACTATCACGGTTCATGAGATTACAGCTTGGTGACAGACAGACAGACAGCGGAGCTTAGTGATAGGGTCCCGTTTTTACCTTTTTGGTACAGAACCCTAAAAAGGGACTTTTGCAAAACGATTGCAATGTATCTTGTGATTGTTTTTAGCTTTTACAGATGGGTACGTGCGAGTAGGTCCCAAAGGTTATTTTGTCAGAAGCGGGTATAGGAAAGAAGCCGCGAAAATATACAATATGCCACTCAAGACTGACGACATCTGGGTGGTGACTTTCCCGAAATCAGGTAAACCGTCAACACTAGTTTCAGTATAATAATCTTTACAAATTATTATAAAGCTTTTTAAGGTTTAGCTCTTTTGCATACGCAATCATAGCTACAATAGTGAACAATTGGTAGGTATGCACGAAGTAAGACGGCACCACGTCAGCCTACCCTGATCTGCCAAATTTTCAGAACCTTTCAACCTAATGTTGCGGTCACATACTCGTACCTACAGTGTAATTTTGATTGGGATATTTAGACGGATTTGTATAGGTTGATGTATTGCCAACTGTTCGTATAGCACCCACACTGAACGGTTAATGACTTTTCACACTACCTACTCGGTAAAGTTCAATTACACATCAAGTAAACCTGACTCAAAGTGAGTCATTGCATCCCTAGGGACGTAATGTTGTATGAAATTTCATTACGCCCCTTGGGAGGCAAAGTGATTTGAATTTCGAATAAGCGTTCGAAGGCATGATCACACTAGCCCGTCCCACACCAAAGAGAACATATTTGAAATTTGAACCTGGCAGCCAAGAATTTTAGCACGAATGGAATGCAAAAAAAGCGCGCGCTTTTAAAGAAAGAAATAAATAAAGAAAAAAACCTATGTACCTATTTTAAGAAATTGAAAACAATGTTTTCGTAAAACTGTCGAGTGACGAAGTTTATGACACCGGAGTCCATTAGATGTAAAGCTGCTGGTATTGGTAATAATAATAATTTACTGCCAGAAAAGTCAAAGGATATATATTTATAGATAAAATAAGGTAATTGTAGTACATTTTTTATTGCCTCGTAGGAAGTGTGAAAAGCAGAGTATTTTCCTCGGGGATAAAGATGTCTTCGTCTTGGGCGAGCTTAAATCCCTCGCTCCACTCAGGATTCTACTTTTAACTCCCTCGCTATGCTCGGGAGTAAACACTAAACACCCTCGCTGCGCTCGGGAGTTAACTCTCGAATCCTTCGTCACGCTCGAGATTCAAGATGACGCCCGTGACGTAAGACATCACTTTACCCCTTGGTGAATAATCTACTATTATTTACTTCGTTCTTGCTCACAGGTACCACTTGGATCCAAGAACTGGTGTGGATGCTCGCAAATGATTTCGACTACGTAAAATCTGATGCAATACCTTTAGTCGACCGATTCCCGTTTTTAGAGTGAGTACTGTACCTAAATTTAAATCAAATGCTAATCTACTTCTAAGTTACCTAGCACATAACCTATACAGGCAAAATGTCATTAATTTTGTTTCAGAAAAATTCCATCAAAATTCCTTGGAAATTATTGCCTCTGTTTTTTTCTTCAAAGCATTTTGCTAACGAAATTCACTTATTTCTTTACATATTTTAAAATAAAGCTGCTGTTCAAAAGATTTTTATATACAATCACAACCGAAATATTTCATATTTTATAATATCGATTTGAAAATATATGTTACGAGGGTCAAACTGAAAGTTCTTAGAACTGGCCACTTATAAACAATATAATAAAAAAAATATTCTAAAATTTGAAAATAGAACTCTTTGCCAATATTACTGAGTATATATTTCATTCATTTGTCATTTGTTTTACGACTTGGCGGCAAATTGAAAATTGTCTGTGTCACGTCAAAATGAATTTAACACGAGAAAATTTTCGTGCAATGATTTTTTATGACTTTCGATGTCATTTAAGTCAACAAGAAAGTTATGATAGATGGCCGATTGGCCTTTCACGATGAAGCCCCATCTCGTGCGACTGTTTACAATTGGTTTAATGAGTTTAAACGTGGTCGCACTAATCTCACTGATGATGTACGTGAGGGACGGCCTTCTACGGCGACGACTGAAAATAACATCTGTGTTGTGCGGCGTATGATAGAGACTGACAAAAGAGTGACCTATCAGCAGATTCGGACAAGCTTAGGCATCGGTATGAGTCAAGTGCACAAAATCCTCCACGAACATTTAGCGGTCAGGAAGCTTTGCGCCCGGTGGATACCTCATAATTTGACTAAGGCTCAAAAACTCCATCGTGTGGATTGGTGCCGTAAAATGATTGAAAGATTTAACGGAGGTGACTCAAATGCTGTGTTCGACATACTAACAGGTGACGAAAGCTGGATTTACTGTTATGATCCTGAAACCAAAAGACAATCTGCTCAGTGGGTGTTTCCTTTCGAGGAGTTGCCAACTAAAGTGAAGAGAGATCGAAGTGCGGGAAAAAAAATGGTGGCCTCGTTCTTTGAAAGGATAGGTCATTTCGCAACAATTGTGTTAGAGGATCAAAAAACAGTTTCTGCAGAATGGTACACTACCAATTGTTTGCCACTTGTCTTGGAAAAAGTTCGAGAGAAACGACCTCGCAGTAGGATCCTCCTTCACCACGACAACGCCTCGTCGCACACCGCCAAGCGAACGATCGACTATTTGGCGACATCAAACGTTGAATTACTGGGTCACCCGCCGTATAGCCCCGACCTCGCGCCTTGTGATTTTTATTTATTTCCAAAAATTAAAGAAAAACTTAAAGGAAAGCGGTTTATGAATGCTGAAGAAGCGGTGGCTGCGTATCGCGATGCCATTGAAGAGACCCCTAAGGACGAGTGGGCAAAGTGCTTTTCCCAGTGGTTCCATCGCATGCAGCGGTGTATTGACGTCAATGGACAATATTTTGAAAAGATATAATAAAACTAATAACTGGCTAATGTAATCAGTTTTTGATTTTCTAAGAACTTTCAGTTTGACCCTCGTACAATTAACACTTTTCGTGGTTTCGGAGAAAAATCGCGCCTACTTCGCCTCTATAGGTTACGTGCTCGATGATTGATACTAAGAATATGAGATCTTTTCAATTTATCAATTTTACTTCCGGGCTTCAGCAGTTGCGTATTTGATTTATGCGTAGGGCAAATGTTTATGTGATGAGCACGAATAATTATGCCTTAGCGATGGATCTTTATAAAAAAAGTATATAATGTGTATCCGTTATCCTCGTCATTATAACCATAATCATAACACAAACTAACGATTTATTTGGGATTAGGTAATTGTTGTGACTTTTAAAACAATTAAATTATTTATTTTATTCTATTAAAGCTTAGCGATAAGACCGTCTAATTTGAACATCTTTCTTTGTAAATTGTGTTGTTGTTACTTTTATGGTGTACAATAAAGAGTTATTTATCTATCTAAATCTGTGACATTATCCACAGGATGTCAACAATAGTGAACAGTGATAAAGCCCAAGCCAAAATAAAAGAGCTTAGCGGTGGTAATGAGATGCACGTGAAAATAGGTGGCATGCTGGCTCAGTCAGTCGATATAGCCCTTAAGTTGCCTTCGCCCAGGTTCATTAAGGCCCACCTTCCCCTGACACTGCTTCCCCCTTCACTCCTGGACACCACGAAGGTGGTGTACGTGGCGCGTGATCCGCGAGATGTCGCTGTATCCTACTTCCACCATTATAAGCTCATGACCTTCATGGGGTACCACGGAGAGTTTAAGGATTTCTGGAACTCATTTGTGAAGGGAGACGGTAAGAAAAATCGCCTGTGTCCCCTAAAATGGCATTTGAATTTAGTAATGTTGTTTAAATTGGAATTGCTGAGCAGAGAGGTAATACTGCCAGTCTTTTGGGTATAATTTCTTTTGGCAGCGCTGGATTTGGTACTTTAAATATTTGATTAAAGTTAAATTATAAGCACATGTAACGGCTCATTCACACGGGATCCGTCATTGACGATTCGTAAAAAACATGACACGTCATGACGGATGGGATCAAATTGAATACGGAATCGCAATTTTTCACGATTCATCAAATATCTGAATTGATAATTACATTCGTTTCGTATTTCGAGTTTTAATTGGATGAACTTCCGAACACGATGCAAACACTAACTAGCGGAACCGTCACCAAAATTTTACGATTCGCGTTTTTTGACGGATGTGATTTTTAAAAAACGAACGTGTTCTTAGACGTAGGTATCCGTCATTTTTTAAAATTTGTGATGCGTGTGAACACGGGCATTTAGAAAGCATTACCGCCGCCATAGAAATAAATGTATTTTAAAAATGACGATACGTTAAAAATCACGAATCGTCCTCGTGTGAACGAGCACTAACATTAAGGACTTCTGACGATGATTTTAGGCAACAATTAAAAACACTGGAGAACTAAAGTGATTTAATTTTTTATGATTTTAGTGGAAGACTGTCCATTCTTTGACCACGTGAAAGAATTTTGGGAGCAGAGGCATCATCCCAACTTGCTGTTTCTATTCTATGAGGATCTTTTAAAGGTAAAAAGGTTTCGCAATCTCAGGCATATATTAGATAGATAAAAGAGGTTCCTAATGCAACTATTTTTCAGGACCTTCCCGCGAGTATTCGCCTCGTAGCAGAGTTTCTCGGCAAGCAACCGGATGAGACGCAGGTCGCCGAGCTCAGCAGCTACCTCACCTTCGAAAACTTTAAGAAGAATAAGTCTGTCAACTTCGAAGTCTTCAAGGAGTTGGGATGGTCTGACAAAAACATGACATTTATGCGGAAAGGTATACCTATTTTATTGTACTCGCACTTCACTCTGTTTCGTGGAGGCCATTTTAATAAAATAGATGACAAAGTTATGAATGCTAAGGACAAGACGAGCAAGAGCACAAATAACAATGCAGAAACATTTATGCGGAAAGGTAAATACTTATTTCATTGTGCAGTTTGTTAATTTGTGGAGGTCACATTAATAAAATAGGTGAGATAAATGAAAAAGGACAACACGAGCAAGAGAAAAAAAATAGTTACTCCAGGAATTTAAAGCACAAATACAGTCTTCCTTCTCATACTATGAAGGCGGAACCGCATTTTTTATTCACAATCAAAATTTCAAGGTCAAGTCACCACAATATATTTTTTCCAAATAAATTTTTCATTTTTGCGTACAAGTCAACCAAAACGGATCATTTGAACATCATTGAAATAAGGGGGCGAGTGGGGGTCGCATCAATCGTAATGTACCTTCCTTCAGACACTTTCGAGATGCTTTATCACAACGTTTTTATGCTACCGATTTGGGCGATACCACGTTACGACATACAGGATAGCCCAAAAAGTGACGTCCAAATTTTTTTAAAGCTGTTTAGATCAAACATTTTCAAAAAAAAATTCAAAAATATCTCGAAAACTACAAAAAATCGGAGAACCTAATAGGGTATGTTTGGATAGCCCAGGATGTAGAAATTCCAAAAAAAATAAATATTGTCTCCTTTTGGACCATCCTGTGACATTTTAGATGGTGATTAAAAAGTTACATGTATATTGTTTGTGCCTCCTACAAAAAACCAGCACGAAATCTTAAAGACGAAATTCCTCGCTTTAGGTAAAGCAGGTGACTGGCGCGACTACTTCGACGAGGATATGGCGGCGCGGGCGCAGCAGTGGATCGACGACAACCTGCGCGGGACTGACTTGCGCTTTCCGGAACATGATAAACAATAAAATATTCTGATAAAAAACTTTACAAATGTTTTTATATTAACACTTTCATCATCACTACTGTAGGAGAACTAAGATAAACACAGTTTTATTCGTTAAACACACGACGCGCGTCCAAAAGAAGCGTGCGAGAGTGAGAGAGATACATGTTAAAACATTTGGCGCGAATGCGCGCGCACAGTAGGATTGCTTTCGGAAATGCTTAACACAAACTACTTACTGCCCATTTATCGTTTAGTCCGTGTCGGCTTTACCCCACCGTGTGTAAAAATAAGCTTAGCCGCCACCAGAAGATTGACAAAGTTACATCTTTTCTGGCAATCAGGACGATTTATCGTGTTTCACCTGGGAATTAAACTGCTGGCGAAAGAATGACGCAAGGGTTTTTATAAAACCTGGTACCCGCTCCAACAACAATGTGTGATATATCATTAGAAAGGTATTATCTTGTAGAACAAGAATTGATATGGCGCTTGTCTTGATTTATTGTCCGATTTGAATACCAGCCTAAAATAAGTTCAACAAAATCAAGTCAAGTAATTAGGATTTTCCGCTAACAAAATGAAATCAAATACGATTAATGTAAGTACGTTTAGTGTTGTTCATGAATATAAAAATTTTTAGTAATAATTTGAAAAAATATATGACGGACGCAGCTTAATAATATTATATGAGATTACATAACAATATGATTTAACAATGAATTAAATAAATGAAATAGGCTTTATGAAACATTATTATCTACTAACACATTATTAGGTGATAGCGAGTGGTAAATGTGTCCACATTTACCACTCGCTATCACCTAATGTTTTTTTTGTATAAATGGAATAGATGATGGAAACAACGTATATGTTTTTGGTACAACAATATTATTATTTTTTTCTTCGCTTTTGACTCGCGCGGATTGCGTTTAGTCACGACAGGGTTTAAAGTTAGGGAAACTTAATATTTATAGGTAACGGATAGGAATTTAAAGTATAGGATGGGAAATGAAAGGATCAGAAAGGAATGGAGTATGTATTAGAAAAATCTATCTGGGATACACGAATACATAGGTTATATCAGATTTTAATATTATTTATGGAAATAAAAGAGGATAAAATATTATAAATGTTAATATAATTTGAATGTAAGAAACATAGGATAGATGTAGGAAAAGGAACATGGGCAGATTTAAGCGAGTTCATAAAAGAAGAACGATCATACAAACTGCAACTAAAAAATATGTGGTTCAAATCACCAACATCAATACCACAAGAACACATTTCATTATCTAGGATATTTAATTTAGTTAGGTGAGCAGGAGTACATACATGCCCAAGTCTCATTCTAATTAAAGAGGTAGTAGCTATTTTAGACAATTTAAATTTAGTAAACCAGGGCTTATTTGGGATAGACATCTGAATCAGCTTGTAATGCTTGCCTTTAGTTCTACTAGTAATATCCCAATTCTCCTCCCAGGCAGTTCTGAGATAAGATTTGGGAAGAGTTGCCGCTAAATCGTGGCAGTAATTTCTATATGGATATATATCACCACAATCCATCGCTTCATTTGCCAGTCTATCCGCTATAACATTACCTGAGATGTTACTGTGACTAGGGATCCATGCGAAATTGACGATGTAACCATTTGTTTGACATTTAAACAATAATTTCCTACATTCTATTATAATAGGATAACAAACATTACTCTTTAGAGGAAATTTAAGGAGAGTTAGCAATGCACTTTTAGAGTCGCAGAAAATTACAGATTTGTTTAATTTAAAAAGTAAAACATATTCTAAAGATTTATATAAACCGAGGCATTCTCCGGTAAAAACCGATGAATCAGATGGAAGTTTAACTTTCTGTCTTCTGTCTGACAATTTTAAACTGATGGTGAAATACTCCAATACCAACATCACCAGTCGGATGCTTTGATGCGTCACAAAACAAATAATGCCAATCAGGCCAAGTCTCGTCTAAAATTTTCATAAATTTAAGATGTGCACATGGTTCTTTAGTTAAATCTAAATTAAAATATATACTTGGGGAAAGAATCAAAGATTCAAAGTTAACTGTAAAAATCGGAAGGGAAGAGGATCTATGTACTGGTGCTTGAAGCGAAGTAAATTTTCGATAACTAATTACTAAACAAGGCGGGGATTTATGCGACCAGTATGAAGTGTCAACTAAATTAGAAAGGATACGTAGTTTATTGTATAAAGGATGATAGCGCAATTGCAGAACGCGGAACAAAAAATTATCACTTAATTATTGACGGCGAAGCCTTAGTGGAGGCTCAACACATTCCGTCTGTAACGCATTTATAGGGCTTGACTTCATAGCCCCAGCAATAATCCTTAGAGCTTTAGATTGAATACCATCCATTTTTTTTAAACCCACCATATATGATGGTTCTAGGAAAAAACTACCATAATCAAGTACGCTTCTTATAATGGCATTATAAATTAATTTTAAAGAGGAAGGATGTGCACCCCCCAGACCCCAGATACGCATCTCAGTATATTTAACAGTTTTTCGCATTTAGCAGTAATAGTATAAAAATGTGAAAGGCCAGTGAGTTTTGCGTCTAATGTTACACCTAAAAATGTGACTTCAGTTTTAACTGGTATTGACACGCCTTCATAAAAAACTGAAAAAGAAGGAGGGAGTCTCATTCTAGAGAATAAGACAATTGAACTTTTAGGGACTGAAATGCATAAACCGTTTTCATCTAACCAGGTTTTAAGAATTTTCAAGGATTGTGTAAGGGAAGTACTTAAATTTTGAATTGGAGAACCTGAGATATAAAGAAGTAGATCATCGGCATACTGCAGTATATTTACGTGGTTAGAAAGAGAGGGATCTAAATCATATGTGTATATGTTAAACAGGATAGGACTTAGAACAGATCCTTGTGGGAGGCCATTCCATACTTATCTTGTTTTTTTAGAAGTAGAAAGAGATGTATCATTATAATAAATATTAATAGCACGTTCAGATAAAATATTTTTGATAAAGTTTATCAACATTGCTGGGATTTTTAGAAGATGAAGTTTTTTTAACAAGAATGTTTATTAGTACATGATCGTACGCAGATTTTATATCGAGGAAAGTCGCAAGAAGTGATTCATTTTTAGAAAATGCCACACGGATATCAGTAGTAAATATTCCAATACTATCCATTGTCCCTTTACCCTTTCGAAATCCGTACTGATTTTGTCCTAATAAACCCAGACTTTCCACAAACCATTCCAGACGGTTTTTAATAAGGTGTTCAGCTAGTTTTAAAACAACTGATGAAAGGGCAATCGGTCTATACCAACTGGCATCAGACATTGGCTTACCAGGCTTAAGAATTGGAATTACTTCTTGCGACTTCCATCCTGGTGAAACTTTACCATTCTGCATAATTGAATTAATTAGTGATAAGTAATATGATAGACTGGAATCACTAAGGTGGGAGAAAAAAGAGTATGGAATTCCATCCTCACCTGGTGATGAATCCTTAACATATGTTAGCACACCTTTCAATTCATTAATGAAAAAAGGACTATTTAAAACAGAATTATCTTCAGAAGACTGTGCCATATGACTAGATCCACTTGACAAAAAAAGAAGAGCAGAAGAGGGAGCCAATTTATCTATAAACTGATCAATGACTGACTCATCAATAATATGATGTTTAGGTTCCTTGAAAATAGACCTATACCTTCGAATATTTGCCCAAACTATCGATGGGGAGACGTCAGGCGATATTAATGAGCAGAAAGACTGCCAACCTTCCCATTTCTTTTTCTTAAGCAGTTTTCGAGTAGATGCCATAGCTTCCATTAAAATATCAAAATTTTCGGAGGTCGATTCGGACTTATAGCGTTTTTCTGCTGCCTTACGATTTTTGACAGCTGTCGAACATTCTCTATCCCACCAAAGAGGGAATGGTATTTTGTTATTGTTTACATTTTTGATGGGAAAGATATCGTCAGCTGTTTTAATTAACAATTGTGCAAGCGCTTCCGCGCACTCAGTATGATTATTCTCAGTAACAACCGGTAATAGGGATACTTTTTGCTCAATCTCCTTTTGGAATGCAAACCAATTAGCATCTAGTAATTTCTATTTCAAGCGAGGAGAACGTTTAATTGATGGCCTATCTACTGTATTTGGAAATGTTATTACAATTGG
Source organism: Pyrausta nigrata (assembly GCA_949316185.1). Lineage (NCBI taxonomy): Eukaryota > Metazoa > Arthropoda > Insecta > Lepidoptera > Crambidae > Pyrausta > Pyrausta nigrata. The sequence goes on from OX438940.1 coordinate 5,816,588, forward strand.
GAAGTGATCACTACCGAGTGTCGAATTTAAAGTTGACCAGGTGAGAGAAGAAGATAAATTGGGAGAGCAAATTGATAACTCAGGGACACTATTTCCTTCATGGGGTTGAGTTCGGCGCGTTACATCTCCGGTATTTAATATGCATAGGTTAAGCTGATCTAACATATCTACTACTCTGGATCCATAATGATTGGATGTAGAACTGCCCCAGGATCGATGTTGGGCATTTAGGTCTCCCATAATAAGAACAGGCTGAGGAATATTAGAAATAATGTTCTCTATTTCATCAAATATTATCGAGGGAGGATGGGGAATGTATAGAGAGACAAATGATTTATTATTAATCCTTACTGGAATTATATTAAAAGTTTTACTGTGTTGAGGTATAGGAATATGGTTGAAAGGTACTGAATGTTTAACTATGATAGCTACACCATTGTAGCCATCAGACCTGTCTTCTCTTATACAAGAGTAGCCAGGAATTCTAAATTTAAAGTGTGGTTGAAGCCATGTCTCCTGAAGAGACATGGCAAAAGGCTTATACTTATTTATCAAATAAAAAAGATCACTTTTCTTACAACTCATGCTGCGACAATTCCATTGCAGCACTAGAGAGCTTCTGTCCATGTTGTGATTTTTCATTACTTACTTGAATATGAGATGGAGCAGCGTTGGACGGTAAAGTAATTAAATTTGACTATGACAATGAATTAATTAACACAATTAACAAATCTTTGATAGGTAAGTCAAAAAGAGGATTATTATTATCTGAAATATTTTTTAGAGCACATCCATCAGCCAATGGAAAATTATTGAAGTCACTAATTAAAGCCTTATGTGCTGCCTGATCATAGCCCTTACTATGCTTAGGGGGATCCCTAGGTTTTAAAAAGACTGTTTTATTATAAGACTTGTTGCCATAGTTTGGGTTTGAACTACGCCCTATACTAGAATGGGTGAGAGGAGAAAGGGACATTAAAACATTTGCATAGGATTTGCTTATGGGAAGGTGTAGTTTAATTGCCTCACCATAAGAGAGGCAACTTTTTGCCATTGTCTTCTTTATACCTTTTTGTCTGGCAAACTCTGGACATTTTCTATCTGTGGCACAGTGAGGCCCTGAACAAAGGCAACAAGTTATATTTTCTTCGACGGCACAACTATCTCCTGAGTGGCCATGCCCACATTTATAACATCTTGGTGTGGAACGACATTGGTTTTTCACATGCCCATACCTGCAGCAATTAAAGCATTGTATCGTTGGGAAAATGTAAAGGTCAACAGATAACGAATTGTAGCAAAGATAAACACGTTTAGGTAACACCTGGCCGTCGAATGTTAGTACTACAGTCTCAGTAGGTATGAATTCAGACTTACCATTGTTAAAGGTCTTCCTATTGAAACGTCTAACTTTTAGAATGTCTCCACAACCTACAGGGACTGAAATATTATTTTTGATTTCATCGTCAGTCCAATCAGTAGGGACCCCTCTTACCACTCCCATTCGAGTTACATTGAACACCGGAATAAATGCCTTGAATTTGTTTTCTATTAACAAAGGATTTGAGACAAAACTGTTTGCATCCTCATGGTTACTAAAAGAAATAACAATTCGATTCCTGCCAATTTTTTTAAGACTACCATTGACAATATTTTTAAAATTGTTTTTCTTTAGGAATCGACCAAATGAAATCGGATGGATGTTGGTGGTGTCACTGGTTAATAATTGATCTTTCTGAATATGAATAATGTAAGGGGCCGCATCAGAGGCTTCATACAGAGATCTACCAACCAAAGGAGGCGCAGACTCTGTAGCATTCATAGAACTGGAGAACCTGGGCATTGTTGTTGGTGGGTTAGGAGGTTGTGGTACTACAAATTTGTTTTGAATGAATATGTTAAGTTGGTCATTATCATTTTCGCAGAAACAACTGTTATCTTAATCTCTTGAACCTGAAGAAGATCTATGATGTTTCTTCTTTTTCTTGTTACAATGTTTGCATACCTTACGGTTACAGTTAGATGCACGCTTACGTTAAGAGCTAGAACTACCAGTATTACTTTTGCTACTATCGTAACCATCCGTGTCTCTGTGCTCACCATCAGTTTCTATATCATCTGAGATTACTACAAAATTTGACGCCTGGGGGACGGCTGTCCCACCAGGATCGTCTGAAGCATCCATGCAAATATCTATAAGTTAAAAACTTACCAATGCACAGGAATTATTACACTAAAAACATAAAATACATACTAATAAACTATATACACACACTTTAAACCTAACTGATCCTCTTTTTAACCAGAATTTAAAATTATTTTACAAAAAGCAAAAAATGACGACCAATCAAACCGAAGTTTCCCGTTTTTTTTTTCTACAACAATATTATATTGAAATTAATACAATAGGACCCGGCAAGACATTACTGCGAACCTGACATTATGACAACTGCCTTTTTTTATAGAAAATAATGACATGTATCAAAAAGGTAAAAAGGTCGGATCGCAGCCAGTCGCCAACATTAGGGCTGGGCATAAAGCAGGAGCCTCATAGTGTTTTTAGGTTTTTCTACAAGATAACGGTGTCCCAGAAGAAGAGAAATGCCTGTCATGCCTCCTCGCTCTCTAATATTTGAGATATGACTGCCCTAATGGACAAGTCCCTTCCAACTTCCTCTTTTCGGACGTCACGCTCAGTCTAGGTACCACTTGATAGAAAACCCCATTCCCCGCAGTATCTACCCATCCCCGCTGACATGCCATAGTCTAGCATGCCATTGTAACTTTTGTTCAGGTTACTAAGAGCTAGTTTCCAACAACGTATCACACATTGCTATTGGTGGTTACCACAAGTTGGTGCTAGTTCTTATTCTGAGACTTTAGTACCGTATAGGTCTAAACGGACTAACGATGGGAAATTGGCACCATAGTAACCTTTTATCAGGATACTAAGCTATCCAACGACGTATCAGACATTGCTATTTGTGGTAGTTACTAAAAGTAGATGCACTAGCACCACTTGTCCTGAGAGTTTAATACCGTATAGCTCAGAACGGACTAACGATCGGAGCTTGGCGCCATAGTAACCTTTAGTCAGGATACTAAGAGCTACCTAACGACGTATCATGCATTGCTATTGGTGGTAGTTACTAAAAGTAGGTGCTAGTTCGTTTTCTGAGACTTTATTACCGTATAGCTCTGAACGGACTAACGATCGGAACTTGGCGCCATAGTAACTTTTATTCAAGTTAATAAGAGCTGTCTAACGACGTATCGCACATTGCTATTGGAGGTTGGTACCAAAAATTGCATCATCCTTTATCTTCTGAACTATTAGAGCCGATATCTACACAGAGCCGATTTACCTACACATTTAAGTTGAAGAGAAAAATTGTTTCATCAAGTTAAGTATTGGCTGGCGGGGTATATTTTTCTCGATGTTTTATCACTTGGTAGTAACATAAACAATGAGTAAGTATGAGGAATGGAAGTGCACAAGCATTGTGATGTTAACGTTATACCCTTTCTGATTTCCCAAGCGGTTGTTATGGGATTGAATTTCACAAAGTATCAAAACTCACTGGAGACCAGAAATGATGTCGAAAGCAGCCAATTACATCTTAGTTACTCCTTTTTTATTTGTGAACATACTTTTTCGCTTCTTTACGTCTGAAAATTAATTTTATTTTAGTATTTTTCTTTACTAAGAAACTAAAAAACATTTTAAAAGCGTAAAAATAGCATGAAACTCCTTTCATAATATTAGTGTTTTGAAATGAAAAATGTTGCTCTAATCTACTTAGGTAAATGTACAATAGGTCTAATATAACAGAAAACAAAAGATTGATATAGGTTTGGTATAATCACAATTCTAGGCAAATAAAATAAGCGTAACATTATAAAAAAGATAAAACCGAATTATATCATCAAACAAGAATTTCACACTGTGGTCAATCCGAGAGTAGAATTAACATTATAATAACATTTGTCCTGCCGTAACTGACTGACTTGACAATAAATATGATGTTTGAAAATATTGTCGTTAAAATAGTGGTTTTATGATTTTGATCCGATTAGAGATCATTTTGTATAAAATAATAATAATAATGACCTCCTAGCCAAATTTCGACTACAGTGGCCAATCTCAACAGAGATTAGCCGACTGCGCGGGAGATATTATAGTGCATAAGTGTGTGCGCAATACACAGGTGCACTCTCTGTTCCTTTACTCTCATAATTCGGTGAGACGGCAGTCCGACATGACTGTAGAACGATCAGGATCAGACCAACTGCTAACGTGCTTTCCGAGGCACGGGGGTGTTAACACCACCAACTTCCTTACTCCGAAGCTGTCTCTGAGTTATTTCAAGTCAGAAAAACCCTACACTTTCGGCCCGGAATCAAACCCGGGACCTCGTGGATAGTACCCAGCGTATTGACCGCTAGACCAACGAGGCAGGTAGTATAAAACAGAGTATATGCGTACAAGCAAATTTAAACATCCCACTTTTCTCTAGCCTCACCTTATTTGCGAAGTCGCATATCTACCTACGTAGGTAATAAAACAATTATTTTCACAATTTCACACTAACTCCACAATTATGTGGTTTTATTTATCCTACTCTACTCGATTGCCGTAGATCTATTGTGTGGATACTTCCATGACAACTATCTTCAAATTTAATATATTTCCTTACCTTATAACAACTTGATTCAGACGAGACAAGTTTACCATCACACTAGTTTTCTAGTGTCTACCTCACTCTAAGTCGGAAGGCCTGAAAACTAATTACAGTACGAGTATACATAAGTTCAGATAAAACAAAATTTTTACTATGAAACAGTCTGTCTGTCTGTCTGTTGTAGTTTTCACAGATGCTGTATTTTTGTTGACGCTATAACAACAAATACTAAAAAAAATGTCTAATGTACAACATACGTGATTTTTTTAAAAGTTTTTTTGCTCGCTCTCAATAACAGCAAAAGGTAGACGCTTAAAATTTTCACAGAATATTATATTGTATATTCACTTTAAAAATAAATAATGCAATTAAAATAATAATAATATTTAAGGGGGACTCCCATACAAACGTTTTTTTAGCCTATACTGTCTAATGTTGTAAGTTAATGGTACGAAGCCCTTCGTGCGCGAGTCCGACTCGCACTTGGCCAGTTTTTTTCTTAGTTCGTGCCGTTGTCTATGTACGGAAGCCAGTTTAATTTTTAGTGCAAAATCACTTATTAGTAGTGTTTACCTTGACGTGCTGTCGACCGTACAGTACCGTCGATACAGTTCAAATATTTCTAACTACTCGTTGCACACAGTATGAGCTATTCCCTGATATCCCAAAGCTATATTTGTAAAACTGTAGGTATACAATAGGGATCCGGATAAGTCAGAAGATAACTTGCATAGATGATTGACAAAATAAACTTGATAATTATAAGTTTCTAAGTTTAATTAACCCTCTTACCTCTGAGTGGGCAAAGTTTAAGGATAACTCCTTTTCAATTCAAAATTATGGGTTTAAAATTCTCACTTCGTGTTATTTCTTCAAAAGTTTTTCCATTAGCATTGCTTGAGACTTTTCTTGCTCTGACTATTTACTTAATCAATTGGCTGAATATAAAAGAAAATATTTTATCCAAACAAATTAATGTATGTGTTAAAAATGTTGGTTAAGACTTGAGACATCTAAACTTCGCTATCTTTTCCTACGGGAAATTTAGTTTATAATCAAAGTATCTCCAAACAGGTAGGTAGACTAGAAAAAATGTTGATGATCATTTGTACTAATGATGCAAAATATTTTCTAACAGCTTTTTGTTTTTCAGTCGTCACTTTTTTATTTACTGAAAAATACTCGTAATGCAATGCTTTGTCGACGTTGAAGCCAAGAACGATATTATTCTTGAAGTCTGTCCCTTCCGCTGATACAAATAAAAAATAAATAACTTATTTCCTTAGACGCTCAGCTCCGATATTCTAAGATTAATTTCCTTGTTAAGCTTATCCCAACTTGCTTCATCTATTTTTTGCTGTTCCAGTGATTATTACACTTAGACTTTAGATGGCTGCCTTTACCTCATCACAAAGTTATCTCTTTATCGGAGTTACACTAGTTGACGTAAACCAATTACGCTGTTATATTTTGATGAGAGCCCCTGAGGATACCCTTCTTTATTTTTATCTGCATCTGGAAAGGAATCTGCTATGCAAGATATCTAGCCGTAAAAAAATTAGCATATTCCAAAAAATTGAAAGTGCATTCGAACACTGTGCTAGTGAGTCTGTCTCATGTTTGCGTAGCCGAAAAGGTTCATTTGTGAACAACGGTTTCAAGTGTCACAAAGGGCGCGAACGCTAAACGAATGGAGGCTCACGCGGAGGGCGGGCGGCGCAAAGAGGCGCGGGGCGCGCGCCGCCCAGACCCAAACGCGCTACCAGGCCGGCCGAACGCCGCGCTGCCTGCCGACCGACCGGATACAGGACCAGTGAAAAGAAATCTGTGTGAAACAATGCTCCTAAACCCAATTGTGTGTATCTCCTGATCTGCCTGTTGCGTTACCCTCGCTCCAGCGACTCGCGGCCGCGCCTTGATCAGCGAATTTTGGTAAGTATTCGTTCTTTTGTCAGCCCGATAGGTATCGGCGGCAAACAATTTATTTCGAAGGTCTAATCTTTTTTACTGAGGTGTGCCAAAGAACTCACTTCGGGATTGGTGATAATCACTGTTGCGGCTTAACAATTTATTCAACTTTTCATTCAAGGATTTTATTGAGTTGTTAATAATATAACGAAGAGATATTTTAGATGTAGGAAACAATTTGTACATTTTGTCCGACATTACGACTTATTGCCTCGGCGCACCCGCTCGGTAAGATGCTTTCGTTACTTTACTTACAAGTAAGTAGGTATTAAAACACAATTTTACGGATTACTTCGCGATTTATTTACATTTTATTTTAAACCTGACGTTTCGAACACTTTACAGCGATCGTGGTCACAGGGAGTTTTAATGAGTTCAACAATTCGCGTAAACGTAAGAAACAAATAAGTAAGTAGGTAGTATAGTATTTAATACAAAAATTAAGAACCTAGTTTAAACCAATTGTTTCTCATTGTTATATCATTTCAACAGTTACAATCTGATTCGCTAAACGCTTAATCTCGGCCGTTTTCAAGCGTTAGCGTTTACATAATATGATCATTCTATGTAGTTGTAGAACTCATTGTCAATGGACTTTCTTACCGTAAGTTCGTTATAGTTTGTTTGATTTTGTAACTGAATTAATATGTATTTATAATCTGTTATGCTATGATACTGCTCATAATAGTATCGACGTTCTAGGCGACATCGTCCGTTACCTCCTTATTACCTCGTTTCACCTAATGGTTACCACTACAGAATAAGTACTTGCCACGGGCAATAAGGCTCTGGAAACAGCAGCTTTGGAAAGATACAACCCTGTCACTATTCTTTTCCTATCATACTTATTAAAGGGCGTTTGATCAATTTAATTCAGCTAGGAACTGGAACTGGCTGCCTGCGAATATTTTCTCTAAATACTACGACCTGGGTTTCTTTATGGCAAGAGTATATAATAAATAATAATAAATAAATTGTTTCAACAAACACACCAATTACCTTGCCCCAAACTAAGCGTGAGCTTGTGCTGTGGTGACTAGGATAACGGATAGAAATACTTAAATACATATAAACATCCATGACTTAGGTATAAATGCTCGTGCTCATCACACAAACATTTGCCCCTTGCGGGATTCAGTATATAGGTTTTTACTAGGCAGATATTAATCACTCTAGGGCATGTTATATCGATAGTTATATTAGTGGTTTCACAATAGTATAATTATTCACATTGACGTTTTTTTACGTACATATTCACGTAATCATAAAGACCTCCTCTACTGGCTGAACTATACTCAATAAAACTGAACCACCCAATAAAATTCGTGGAAAGGTAAGGTTAAAATAACATTTGTTTGACAAGAATGGAATGCTTGGTACTCCTCTTTATAATAGGCACTTATTGTCGTATTGAGGGTAACCCTTACCTCGCCTAGAATGTTATTAAGTCCCAGTAACCAATACGTATTATACCCCCGCATTTCAAGAGTATCAAATATGTATAACTTGATTGCCGGTAACATGACTTTCATAATGTGTAATGATAACATATAATTTTGTAAAATGTTATCAAGGCCAACTCTTTGAATATCACTTACAAACGCTCCGTTTTTTAGCTGTCTAGCTATTACAGTTATGAAGTGAAAGAGATGAATGGTTTTCAACATGACTGTCAAGTTGTATTTGCTGGTAGCAAAAGAGGGTTTTGGTTGTGTTTTTGGAGTCTCCTACAGTCTCTTGGTTACAAAAATCGGTTCTTAGTTGTTTTTGTTACTTTAACTAATAGGGCAAAATATTTTTTATACGACTGCCCTGACTGACTGGCTACGAAAAAACTGAGTGTAATGTTTTCAGGTTCTTCATGTATGTACTACATGATCTATGCTCGATCCTTTATTACACCATAACGTGTGGTATGGTTGGTTTTTTTTACTATCCTGGGTAACATAAGTAAAATGTTAAATTTAGATTATAAATAAATAGTTTATAAATACGAGTAACAATTAATTAGACTAAAGCAAGAGCTATTCGTGTGTATTATTGTTTGTAGCTAAATTACACCTTAATTAGTGCGGTGACACAATATGCGGTGGTTTCATACGTTAGCAATATGTGGCACCTCGCGGTTTTGGTGTTATGCCTGACTACATTTGTTTAGGTAAGATATAGTAAGAGAAATTAACGTGAAAAAGGCGAATGAGCATGCAAGGAACAGTTTTTTAAACAGCTTGTCGACAAGATCGTACGACATGTTTTATTAGTACCTACTTCTAACATGAAACCGAAACCACAGATATTATAAAACACTAGTCAAAACCACAGATATTATAATACACTAGTACCGAAACAGTACAGAAAAAAATTACGGTCAAAGTATCCTCGAACTCCTAAGCGTTAACATCATCAGGTCAGCACAAAAAGCTATGACTCCTGGATGCAAACGCTAGAATACTTATTGATGCTGTAGCGGTTTACATGCATACGAAATCTGATGAGTTCTCTCGATTTCTCTAGGAGTCTATCATCAGATCCTGGCTTGGTGACAAATGAGACCACTTCAGTCGTATGTCCTACCATACCTAACCGTATAAAAACCGATCTACATTTGACAGAGGAATCGGTGAACATACATTAAAAAAAAAACATCACCTCGTTGTCGAAAGTCGAACATAGAACCTCTCCTTCTTTGTTGAAGTCGGTAAAAAATAGGAGTAATTAGAAAATGAAGATATTTTCATGTTAGCATATAAAATATAGAGTAGTTACATAAAGTATTTTATCAAAAAGAGTACTCACAGTTGAGTTAGGTAGGTGCATGTAGCTGTACCAGCGTGCTGCACTTCGTGTCACGTAACATTCTGCCCGGCGCCAAGCTTAAATTTTTAATGCAAGATACCAGAATGTTCAGGACAAGAGTAAGTACTCAAAAATGTCTAAAGGAAAGTTTTGACCTAGCTGGTTGTACAATTTGTATTATTAGCGGAATAATATATCTTAATTGATTTTTTAGTAATGAAAACTGTTTCACTTAGTTATATCCGTTATTATTCATTGCCATGATGGTGATGTGATTAGCAGAAAGCTTAATTGTTATAAACTACCGATCAAAATTTGAAGATATTAATTTCAATAATACTACAAGGATAAAAGGTTTTATATTTCACTGTGGATATGTTGTTTTTGTTGTACTGAGTTGTTAATTTTCCATGAAACAAATTAATTGTAACTCTACCGTTGATGTAAAGCAAGGTCATCTATCAAATATAGTAAATGTACCCGCGTATTCGAACTGTTGAAATAAACAGACTAAAACTCTTTTTGAAATGATAGATTATCCCAAATTGACTACTTTGCTGATCATGAAACATTTCGGTTTATCGCATTATAACAAAAAAGCTACAAAATAATACTGCAACCAAGATCTGCTTTGGGTCCATTGGGAGTTCGTTGAAAGCTTAAACGCGTCCCATACCAAGCGCGTAGCTGCAAAAATTGTTTACTTCGAATGTTCATGCTGTCATAACTGTGGATGGCACATTAGTTCCTGCTCTTTGCTTACAATTTTGATACTTTCCTTCTTTTCCGTGACTCGTTTAAACTTTATATTTTGTGCGAGGGTACAAAGTCAGGTTGATTTAAGGCGCTTTTTCATCAGTGATGGGAGGAATGTGTTTTCATTAAAAAGCTTTTTATAAAGACGTTTTTTTGACCTAAATTAGCACCTTTTCAGACATTCCTTAGTAGCAGAATCTCACGGAATTTCATCATTAAACAGGTTCAGCTTATATGCTACATATCTAGCGCAAGTGATTACCTTGTAATATATAGATACGATTAATTAGGATTAGGAATACGCCACAAACGAACATTCAGAACCAGGACCTTTATCTGCATTCATCAAAGAATGCAGGTATGATTCGGCGAACAAAGCTGAAAAGCAACTCGGGTTAACGGGTAATGTACGAATCAAGTTGTTAGACTGTTCAGGGCCCAGCACATCACAGCACACACACACACACGAACAAAGGATGCGGCAGGGAGGGATAATTTATTCCGGAAGGATTCGGGGGACCCCGGCTTATTCCAGGCAGTCTTAGGGCGCTTTCACATAGTGAGCAGCGGATAGGTAAGGCAAGGTGCATATTCAGAGGCTTTGAGCCCCTGAACTTCGTGGGAAAGACTCATGCAGGATGATATCGGTGCTAGGCCGAACTTTGTTTATTTGGAGCAGTAAATGTTGTAACGAGTAGAGAAGACACTGTTCTACTTGATCACGTCTAACGGTTTGTTAATTTCAAAACAAACTTGTAGGTGCACCAATTCACCCAAAGTCTAAAAAGCTCCACATGTGTATCGCCCACGAAGTCGGCAGACTTCTATAACTAGGGTCTTTGTACTGTATTCTCAACAAAAAAGGCCGTATCAGTCAAACCTCTGAAAACACGTAACAGTTTATTAATATCTAACGTAATTCACTCCAAACATGGTCTAAAAAGCTTTGTAGGAGTATCGCCCAAAAAGTGTACGGATTATAGTTATGTACGTTATATATAGTCTCAACAAGTAAGTCTGGCATTAGTCAAACCTTTGTAACATGTAAGCCACGTTTGCTTGGCGGCTCACTTGTATAGGTATATCTATGTATATTTAATCTTAACTAGTATTTTTTTTCAAATTTACAGTGCGTTTTAAACACTAGTTTCATTGCTCCCATCTGCATGACATAGGGACCTTCCAGTGCTACCTTTGAGCAGTGCTAAGTAGTGTTACTTCTCGTATCGTATACCGTTCGTTCAGTAAATTATCACTAGAAAAAATTACATCAAACTTTAAACTTGTGGCCTTATAACGCTTTTTTCTTTTGTAATGTGAAAGCAATCTTATGGTGACTGGGGGCGGCAGGAATCGGTAAATAAAATACATCTTCATTTATGTTCTCACGGGATTAAACAAACTACAGCGGTTTAGTTGGGAGGGTGGTATGGCGACGGACGCCGTTGCTTCTAATCTTTTTAAGTTTGCGGTTTTATTCCTTTCTTTGTAAATGGACGAGATTAATCTATTCAGGGATCCGCAGGCAGTTGTATCCGACCCATTTTGTTCTTATCTGACAGTACAAAATATTACAAGCGGTTATGATTCTTGCAATTATTACTTGAAAACAGCTGAGCTGCTACAACTTTTCCAGAACATGGATTTCATGATCTGCAAAACTAGGGACGGGCTGTAAATATTGATTAAGCCTCGTTTATCTAGTGGTCAGCATGCTGAGTACTATCACGAGCTCCCGGGTTCAATCGGGTAAGGCCAAAAGTTTCTGGGTTTTTCTGTTTTAAAAAAAATCAGACAGCTCCGGAGTCAGTTGATGGTGTTAACACCCTCGTGGCTGGTTCTGCGTCTGTTCTCTCTCTGGTTATATAGGAGTTCCGTCTGACCGAACTATGTAGTGACGGAACAGAGAGTGAGATTGACCGCTGTAGTCAATATTCGACTACGAGGACATACTCGTTACGAGGACTGCCTCGTTGGTCTAGTGGTCAGCACGCTGGATACTCCACGAGGTCTCGGGTTCGAATCCCGGGTCGGTCGAGAGTGTTTGGGTTTTTCTGTCTTGAAATTACTCAGACACAGCTCCGGAGTCAGGAAGTTGGTGGTGTTAACACCCCCGTGCCTCGGAAAGCACGTTAAGCCGTTGGTCCTGCGCCTGATCTCTCTACGGTCATGTCGGACTGCCGTCTCACCGAATTATAAGAGTGAAGGAACAGAGAGTGCACCTGTGTATTGCGCACACACTTGTGCACTATAATATGTCCCGCGCAGTTGGCTAATCTCTGTTGTGATATGCCGCCGTAGTCGAAATCGTCTAGGAAGACATTATTATTATTACGAGGACATAATTTATTATTATTGATTATGATTAGTTTCTATACCCACAGTCACAGTAGATGATACGGCCTTCCGAGCCAGCTATTCAAATATCCGCTCGAACTTTGTTTTGTTAAGTAAGCGACTATATGCGTGAGTAATACTGTTCGCAGCTGCCGTGAAATAGGTAATTTCCCCTAACATTAAGCTCGGAATAGGTTTCGAGCTATAACGCGTTGTCACATAAAAGAGTCATTTTTTAACGAAACGCTTATTGGCTGCTTCAGCACGGAAGCGTTTTATTCCCGGTTTTAGAGATCACGCGCTTTCACTAAAATGTTTCCTATGTTTATGCGTTCGAGTTTGAAGCTATACCCGTGGCCCTTTCTTTATAGGGCATTCGTTTTACAGCAAAACGTACGGCAAGTGAAAATGGAATACCCAGGAGAGTTTTAGAATTTCAGACGCTTTGCAAATAATTTTGATTGCTAAAAGCCTCTCAGTAAGTTGATTGCCTGCGATGAGATTAAAAATCATCTATGTGTAAAGCTATTTATCGGAAATATGTAGGTATATGTACATGTGTAGTATACATAATACCTCAGGTGCCATTACCTCAGGTAAGGTGCTTGTGGCGCAGTGGCGGCAGCGCTTTGGTAGTGATACCAAAGTTAAGACACCCACGGCGCGGTCGTGATTGGATGGGTGACCATTCCGACCATTTAAGTAACGTCCATGACAAGCATCTCCGTGCTTCGGAAGGCACGTTAAGCAGTTGGTCCCGGCTAATATCTGTGGTATTAGTCGTTAAGCCTAGTCAGAGGCCCTAGGGCGGCTTGATAACTTCTGACAGTAAGGTTTGTCACTTGCTTTACATACACCCCTCCACCAATCCGCACTGAGCCTGATTGGTGGAGTATGGCTCGTACCTCCTCATTGTTGGATGAGGTCTTTTCCCAGCAGTGGGATCTAATAGGCTGACTTTACAGGTGCCATTAACTACAAAATTATAATATTAACATCAATTTGTAAAGCGAATTAACACTAAGAATAAGGACCATCTTTATTAATTTGATATGACCTATGCATGCATTTTAGTACAAGTTTATAACCATACCTCGGTTGGCTCATTCAATAGATTCATATCAATAAACTTTGATGTCTCAATATTGTAAACCCCCTTAGAATACTCAAATCACGTTGTGATGACCCAAACCAACTTATTTAGTGCCTAGTATATCTAAAACTCGTCTCTAAATATCGTCGTTAAATATAGTAGAGCTTACGAAACTATCTTTATTGTTCTAAAATCAATATTTATTCTCTTTATCTATCGTTATTCTATTTAGCTTTCCACTGAATAATAATAATGCCATGATCCACAGAACATAAAAAACTCGTTTTTTAGTTCTGCTTTTTATGCATGATGTTTTTTTATGTTCTGTGTCCCCACACAGAACACTGGAACATTTTTAAAAATCTTACTACTATGAAGGTACATCTATGGCAGGATCTATCGCTAATGAGCTGACATAAACCTTTTCAAAGCAAGTATAGTTTCTCCAATCAATATTATGTATAACTCACTCTGCTGAATTCCACGTACTACCCAACCTTTTCGATCGATTGAATTCTATATGCGGCACACGCGATTGATACGGTTACGCTGATTACAGCTTCACAATTACAGTAAATAGAAACATTACACAATTACGTGAGGCAATCAGATGGATTTAACCAAATTGTTGGTTTTGTTCATTAAGTACGTAACATATAGAGGCGAGTTAGGGCAATTTTTCTCCGTAACTTATTAGTTCTTGGTACATAAAACGAAAAGTGACTAGTTAAGCGTGTATTTTTTAATCAATGTAATTAAATATGAGATATTTCGGTTTTGATCGTAATTAATAATCTTCTTAACAGCACCTTTTTTTTAAAGTATGTAAAGAACTAAGTGAATTTGTTTGACAAAATGAGTTGAAGAAAAAACGGAGGCATTCAGTTCGAAAGGATTTTGACGAAATTTTTCTGAAGCAAAATTTATGACATTTCGTCTCTATTTGTTATGTGCTCAGTGGTTTTGTTAGACGTACCTAGGTATAGTATAAGGCAAACGAACCTGTGTTTATTTACTTGAGACTAGCTTTTGCCTGCAGCATCATTCGCGCCATGTTTAAGTTTTTCGGTAAAATACAGTGCCCGGCGGAAACGACATTTGGAAAGATTTTTAGCTTTGTAAAACGTTTGTTATTTCTAAACAACAATAAACAAACAAACATAATAATGAAAAGAACAAAACACCCGTATGCAAACATTCTTATATTTTTGAAACATTATTTTCACTGGATTTCATTTGATACCCATGTTGCTATGATAAGAAAAAAAAAACACGGTGGCGACCACTTGCCTCTTTGACAAAACATCTGTCAATGGATCTGTAGACTGAACGCGTACGTACAAATGTAAATAAATGTCAAATGTTAGTAAGTGTCTGTGGTCGGTGGCCCACTGGGTACTATACGTTCTAATCGGTTGCCCAAGTCTATCAATCTTTTCAGTGGTTGTCGGGTCTGTATTGATAGATCGCCAGTCAGTCACAGATCCTTTTTGTAAAAAGAGGATGAATTTAATGCAATTAATTAAATTGTAAAAGCAGTTATGACTTTTTAAAACTGCTGTTATAAATCAAATTGTATAATTAGGTACTTTTAAAAATTTAGGTAATTGACATTTTTTAAATATTTTTCGAGTGATCCTGGGGAATTTTCGAATAGATTTTGATGAATTAAAAACCCTTAAATTATTTTTTAATTATTGCCCGTCGAAACGCTGGCACTGTTTAATAGCCATGATAATAGGTTACCAAAAGGAAACTTTTTTTTGTATAATTACTTTGAAAACTTAGGTAATTGAGTAAAAGGCTTTAATTTCATTTTTGTCCACGATAGTCCCATTAGTTATAGTAAGTGATTGTACTATATTAGCAGCTTTTTTTTAACGCGCGACTTTGGTTTGATTAAGTTATTCTTTACTTTTTTCAGCTATCTACACCACTTTACATTATTCTTTATTAAAAGTTGAAGCACTGGTAAAACAAGAATGAGTTGATAGCCAAGAAAGAGAAAATGAATAGCTCTACTTTCCTAGCATCTGTCTTTTCTAATGCAGCTTAATGAAAATACCTATCAATCCTTATTCCTTGTCCCTGGATAAAGCAAATTGAAAAGTCGAATGATTCTTTATCTTAGTGCAACGGGTATAGCTGTTTTCATGCATAAATTATGGTAAGTAGAGCCTAGGGTGTGGCATAGTGTTGTTCGAGAGAGTACAACCGAGAATAAAGTCCCTTTTTTTAGGGCCTCATAATATGAGGACCTTATAACTTGAAAAGATTTTATATTTTCAAGTATTTTTACGGGAAATATCGCAAGTAACATGGATGATTCTATTGCTAAGTGAGTCCGCCCTCATCTATGTATAGGAGGACTAGCCATTTCCCGCGATGTCGTCCGTGAAAATGTCGAATTTTCGCCTTTTCAAAAATCATTTTTTAGTGCCCATCTACGTTATAAAAGGAAGCTAGGTGCAAAAATTACAGTTTCTATTCTCAGTAGTTTGGGTTGTGCGTATATATGTCAGTCAGTTAATAAGTCAGCTAGTCAGTCATTTAGCCAGTTCGAATTTTAATATTATTCAGATATAAGATAGTTTTTTATTTGTAATTTTTTTATTTGAGATCATGATCTAAATCTTAAAAAAACATGTCTACAAAATTTCAGCTCAATCGGTTGAAGATATCAGCTTCAAAATTGAGTCGCAAGATTCCGCCCGAACAAACATAGTTACATTGCAAGTTAAATAAAAGCTTTTTAAAAAAAACTGACGCTCCATTTAAATAATTCTGTTACCTCGATGACAGGTGTATGGAGAGACATTTATTTTTCATGATTTCGTTGATGAGTTTATAGTAAAAGTTATTGCACCTATTGATGACCGTATTCACCCACTTAAAAAAGGGGACAGTTTAAGCCAACATCATGTATTTTCACGCCCAGTAAAGAAATATTAATTGACTTTATTTCTTGTAGCAGAATAAAATATAGAGCTGTCTTAATATCCTACGCATGGATGAAATAAAGTAGGAACATGTTTCCCTGTTACGTGTTGAACGTACGGAGCTATTACCCACAATACATAAACTGTGTATGTTAATTTCACACGGGATGGGATGTGTTTAAAACGGTCTCAAATCATCCGTTATTATTATAGTTTGATGTAGGCATTTTTCATGAATATTTTTCAGGGTTTTTTTGTAACTGGCGATCAATCAAGGCACTTTAATTCATCAAATGTTAGGAACAAAAGTATTGGCTACAATTTCAATATTTTTTAAACAATATTTCTATGGATCTAAAGATCTGGAAGGTAATAATATCGCCTATCCAGTGAATCAAAACAATTATTAACTGTCATAAAAAAATATGTTATTAGAAATCCTGCTAATAAAACAGATAATTCGTTTTTTTACTTTTGACAAAAATAAACCCGAAGATGTCATTTTTTAAATATTTTTTTTAATAGTAGCTTTACCAACGTTAATAGTGTTGTTGAAAATCCTTATTCAGTCGAGATTTACTTGGTTTTGCTTATTACAAATTCAAATAAGCAGACGGAAAAAAAGGTTGCTTAGGGACCCCCAAAATGGCTTCATTGAAAATTGTTTTCTCCTTGACGAGATTGGTTTCTTTTCCCAATCACATTCATCTCTATCTAAAAATATTTTGCATCCACAGTGCATTTTTATTAAGTTTTTTTTTCAACAAAGTTTCAAATGCTTTTTTTGTTACAGCTAGGTATATGGACATATTGAAACGCTTAGATAGTGACTAACTGTCGTATTTAATAGCTAAATTAATAATTTTTATTTTACATCATTGTATGAAAACTTTAGAAGTAATTTTGTATATATGTAATTAGGTATATTATACTTAACATTGTAATTTTGTAAATAGGTGCAAAAATATTTTTGCAAAAAACCTACTAATGTACAAAAAGTAAACTAAATAAACAATTCGTTTTAGATAAAACAAATAATGTGTTTGTACCGTCTGCGTAGGTTACGTATTGACTTTGATCGATTATGTTTTGTTTGAATTACGACGTTGGAGTGATTTATCACAATAGGCCCAATAAAATTTCGAATTGTATCATTGATCCCGTACCATTTGTATTAAAAAATATGGAAAAGTTTACCTAATTTCCTACCTAAATACTCAATACTAATAACAGATATTTTTAGAGCATCTGAACAAGTACACGTCACAATAAAGAGGTTGAGAGTTAGTTATTAGTTAGCGATTAGTTCTGTAGCATTATCAACTTCTTTTCTTCGTAAGTTTTCAAATTAGCATTTAAGACATTACTTCTTAGACACCACACTCAGACTTAATAGCTGAAGTTTTCAAGACCTTCTAACTCAAGTCGTTATCTGGTTACAGTTATATTGAGTTCTCGTCTCAAGTTTGTGACCACATAATATGTGTTGGTTTATTATGTGGGTACTGTTTGTTTCATATATTGTTTTAGTAGCGATCTCTAAAATATCCTTTTTCTGATGAGGCCAAACCAAGGGCCTAACCCTTTCGCGCTTATCGGATTAGGCTAAGCGCTGTCACTATTTATTGAACATTTTGGGGTCAGGGCGGGAACTGTTATTGGCAAGGGATCCGTAGCGCGTAAAACTTTTATAACTTAGTAGTAACTGCCACAGAAGTTTACTGTCGGGCCGGCTGGAGATTTTTGTCTCGGTATTTATTATAGTATACTATACATAACTAGTTATTAGATAATAATATCACAATAAGTAGTTTAATTGACATGGCGATAATAAAGTACCTAAATAAGCACGTAAAAGGGTCAGTTACTGAATCATGTGGAAGAGCTCATTCACACGGGATCCGTCATTGACGATTCGTCAAAATACAGGATACGTCATGACGGCTGGTCGTTCACATTGCATACGGAATCATGTTTTTTCACGATTCGTCAAAATATCCTAATTGAATTTGGTCAATAAATCCGTGTATTTTGACGATTCGTGATTTTTAAAAACACGGTACTTCATTTAAAACGTTTCGTCATTTTTCACGATTCGTGATCCATGTGAACATGGGCATTAAAAAAGCATTGCCGTCAAAAAAATAACAAATCGTGAAAAAAAAAACAATCGTTAAAAATCACGAATCTTCCTCATTTGAATGAGCTCTCATATAGGAAATTTCGAGTTTTCAAACGACTTTCAGATTCTCGTCATCACAAGTTTACTTAATTTAGTTACCATACAACAGCTCGTATTTTTGTGGTAATTAAAGCAGGATTAGCTGGCGTTTTAGGGTTCCTTGCTCTAGTTCGAATGACATTCTCCGACGATCATTTGCGGAGTTTTTGTGGATAAACATCACTGTCGGGTATCCATTAGAGCCGCAAAGAGCTCATTGTCTTAATGAAATAACACGCACCAACGACTGTTCACTGTAACAGGGTTATTTGTCTTTGCCATTCGTTTCATCATTTTTACCTTTTTTAAGGGAATACGTTGCGTGATTGCAAGACTGAATTAGTAATGTTTATTATTTATGTGCTTTCCGTTTGCACTGCAGTACTGAAATGGTTAAGTAAAATTGGCTTCAAAAGGATTTAAATAAAAGTGTTTTATATTTTCACCTTATAGCAAAATGTTAGTTATTTTAACATATTATAAATTCACGACCGAGTTCTATGTAAGCAATTTACAACACTTATTTCACCGCAATATTTCTTTGCGAAAATATAAACCGAACCGAATATGTCCAACGCTTAATATACGATTTCTTTTACGTGTTTAGCTGCGGGCTTGATGAGCTTAGTTATTATCTTTAATTATCTCGTAGATGATAAAATAATAAAGGCCCTGTCCATTTTTTTGGCTCAACGAATAAGCTGACAAAGAAAGTAATTATAAGCGAGAAAGATTAGGTCTATTTTAGGTTCCTTACGGCTTTCTTGGACATTTTTGACGGGTTTTTCATACGTTCTATTCTATTCTCGAGATAGTTGTCTACGAAACTTGACGACCGTCTTGGTGTAGTGGTTCGCAATCCCGACTACAAAACCAGTGGTTGTTGGTTTAATCCCGCATTTGGTTATGCCGGTAAGATGTTTATAAACGTTTATTTTAAGTATTTCTATCGGTTATCCTAGTCGCCTTAGCACGAACTAACGCTTAGTTTGGGACTAGGTAAGATTTTAGTATGACGGTTGAAACAATTTTTTATTATTATTAATTTATGTACATATTTGGCTCGAGTTAATAGTCTTCTTAGTCCAAGAGAGGAATTAGGTATAACCTTTCGAAGTACTTTGACCCATGTTCAATTTTTAAACAGCCGGTAAACATCAATTGACGGTTTTTTTGACACTATATTACTATACAAAATATGTCAAACAGTAATAAAATGGTTGTTTAAAAATTTTAAATGTGTTGGTAAACTCCACCCTTAATATACCAGACGTTTTCTTCTATCAGGAGATTTGTAAACGCTGGTTTTCCTTCACGAGACAAGAGATAAGATAAGATAAGACATATTTATTTACGAGAACATGTGTGCACATTTACGGAGTATACACATACACAGTAGCAGTAGATGTTTTGTTAATTGATTATTAGGAGTCGAATCTTGAATCCATTCTAATTGAATGACAGTGCGACTGCGCAATCGCTAAAGCCCTCGAAGAATGAGTACTAAATACAAATGGCCGCTGGTCAATATGGGCCGCCATAATAAAACGCGCCATTATATAGCGCCAATAACAAAACTTGTTCCAGAGACTAATAGCTAATTAAATACAAAAGATAACGAACTGCATAATATTACGTAATTATCAGAGATCGGAGTAGGTAGATTGAATTGATGCACTTTGACAGTGCTGGAATAATTAATTTTATGTCACCTGAAATTACTTGGTTTAGCATTTACCACAATTTGTTCTTTTTATTTTTACGAGTAGAATACCATTTACGTTTAATACTTTTGAGATTCCGAAATACCGGAGGCATCATTCACCCCTAATCAACCTACTTACATCAATCTCTGGTAATTACAGTCAAGCTTAGTCTGGTAGCAATCTCCGATGCCGATTGGTAGTACGATTCTTTCAATCATTGGAACCTATGTAAGTAGATACTCTATTCATAAATATTAATTTAAATAATATTATAACGGCTCTTTAAAAACTAAACATTTGTGTTTTGATCAAAAGTAGTTTAGTTTTTGGGACGTGAAATGAGCTGTGACGACGCACGTAGATAAAGTCCATAACAAAATTTCTAGAGGATATTCTACGTTCGGACATTTCGCTGACTTTATTAGATTAAAGACCTCTTTAATATCTCTTGCAGATCCCCTTAATAGCCGTAAAAGGGAAATTAACGAGGAGTTTCAGGCTTAAGTATACATTTATCTTACGGATTTTCAGGGTGGAACAAGTTATTAGTGACATCTCTTTAGTATTTCTTGATTTTTGGATTGCACTCCGGTCAGACTCTTTCCAATTTTGGCTGTTACGACTTTCAGCCATTGGTGTAATACAGTAGAGTTCACTCTTAGATGTATGAGTGAACTTCGTTTTAATATTTCAAGATCTAAGTACATCTTTTTTCTTCAATTGATGGCATTGATCTTCAATATAATAAATATGCTCAGAATAACCAAGTCATCGGAAAAAAGCTGATGTAAAATTACTATTAAACAACAGATTTAAAAAAAAGGAAAGTTATGTTCGCTTTTTACAACTGAACGATTGGATCTCAGATTATCTATACATATAATAAAACTGTAAAACCGATGCGTCTGTATATTGAGTATTCTTACCAAAAACTAATTGAGGGTGATGTTAAAATAGTAACAGAATAGGAATCTACAACTTTTATTTTTTTTGTCTGTTTGTCTGTTTGTGCACGCTAATCTCCGGAACTGCGTAACGGATTTAAATGAACCTTTTTTATTGTGTAGGTATTAAGTCTGGGCAAATACTACGCTATAACTTATTTTGAAGATCGGAGTACCTGACGTGGAACCTTAGCAGTACACTTAAACTAAGAGAGATATGAAAGCAGCGCCTTAAGAAAAGTTAGTAAGCATGATGAGCATTTTCTATTGACGTACACAAATTGAAGGTCTGGAACAACTGATATGGAACCCTAGCAGCTCAGCTTAACTATAAGAGATATGAATAGAGCGCCTTCAGGAACATTGTTTAGCGTGATGAGCACTTTCTATTGACGTACACAAATTGAAGGTCTGGAGCAACTGATATAGAACCCTAGCAACTCGGCTCAACTATAAGAGTTATAAATAGAGCGTTTTAGGGAACATCGTTCAGCGTGATGAGCATTTTCTATTGATGAATTAAAGGTCTGGAGCAACTGATATAGAGCCCTAGCAGCTCAGGTCAATCTATTTTGAACACTAAAACTAAAGTTACCTATATTTTTTTACAAACGAATAAAACTGCCTTCAATAAAGTAAACTAAAAGGTTAAAAAAAACCTTTACACTTTTGCTAAGAAAGTTATGTACGACAAAATTTAGTTTTGTAGTCGGCGTCACTGCCATGCGAAATTTTCTTACCAGAGGAGGATGGCCAGGTAATAGTAACCTATCTAAAAAAGAGTGCCTATGGACCTTGATTTTTCATTCCTCTCTTCTCCTTACGACATGGTAGACTAAGAGATCATAATAGCTGGATGGCGACGAAAGTATAAAATTTTTTGTATCATCGAGTCCACGCGTACGAAGGTAACAGCTAGTAGTTCATAAAAAATATGTTTAGGGCGTCAAATTGAGAATAAACATTGTTAAAGGTAAAATATTCATTAACTATATTATGTATATTCAATACAAAATGAAACCAAATAACCGTGTTACCGATAATAACCCATACTTATCCACATTTCATAGAACTATTCAGTTAAGCCACCTGTAGGAGAGGCTTTGCCTTAGATAGTTTACATGAATATGTATTAAAAGATTATATAAAGATTGAGCCAAATCAATATTGAACCTTTTATATATATATATATATATATATATATATATATATATATATAGTTATACAGTGTGTCCGGGTTTCGACTGGCGTAAATTTATAGGCTTTTAGATCATCGAATGTTATCGACAAAAAACCTGGGGGTCTAATTCCCCCTCTTGGAAAGGCAGCCATTTTAATATTTTTTTAACAATGCAATTTTTATAGATCTGGAGGTCCTAAAAATTATGAAATGATTCTGGTATGGCCTATCAAGTGACATAAAGATCAATTCAAAATTATTAACCGTCAAAGAGGAAAAACATTTTTTTAAAATAAATATTGCTAAAAATTTTAAAAAAGTTAAATAGTTTTTTTATCATATTACAAAACTAAACCCCAAAATGAAATTTTTCAGATTTTTTTTTCTCAAAAAATAAAAAAAAATTGTCAAAAAAAATTTTCATTAGAAAAATGTCTTTAAAATTTGATAAATAAAAGGCCCTTAAATTATCACTAGTTGAAACCCGGACATCCTGTATATGTAGGTATGTAAATTCGTGATCTCGGAAACGGCTCTAACGTGCCAAATGAAAAACGCGTGTTTTCGAGTTTTCGTGACTTTTTATTTCGCATTGTTCGACGCAGAATATGGCCGCTAAATTTGCATTTTAAATTCTGTCGAATTAACAATTGGCTGTTTAAAATTTGTGAACACGGTTCTTAAAGGTATTAGATTATCATCTATTGTTAACCGGCAATAGATAACCAACCTCATTTGAAGTGTCAGTTGAAAGTTAAGTTAAGTATTATTCCTAAGTTTATGTTATTGAGAAACATTGAGAGGAATTATTGTCGAAGCGTTGAGATATTTTCTATATGAAATATGTTAGGAAGCTTAATATGCGGCAAAATGTGAGGTAAGAAATATTCTTGTAAAAACTAGCTGAAAAGTCTGAATTGCAGCAACGTAATTACTTACTTATCATAAAGATCTTTATGATAATGCAGACAAGGTCTTGAAATGAACGTTGAAAATGACAAAAGCGATCTAACGGAGCCTTTTGCTCTCGACAGCACGTATCAAAGAAAGTAATTATTATATGTTTTTACCAAAAACTTCGACTCTGTCTGCGCCACGTCTGGCTTAGTCTAGAGTCAAACTCGTTTCAAATAAAAAAAAACGCTTACAAAAATTTATCGACCGTCTTCTGGTGGGATTCGGACCCACGACCCCTCGCTATCCGGGTAATTGGTCTCCCAACTGGACTACAGAGGACTAACACTAGAAGAATTTTTGTAAGTGATTGGTAATACGCTACTAACCGGCGTTCGATTTCATCAATACATTGGGAATGTATCCGCAAAGTGACCTGATGTGCGACTGTACCTTAGCCAGGCCTATGTATCTCCCCGCGCAGGTAGCAAAAACGTACCTACGCGCGGCGACCCTTACTTAGGGTCTAAAACAAGTAGCGTGTCGCTACCGGTCAGCGACACGCTCGCGCGTTTTATTCACCGGCGGCCGCGCGGCTACGTTGTTGGCTTGACGAGGAATGAATAAAGTACTAGAAAGAGGCGCTAGATGGCGTTAGAAGCTTCTCGAAGCAGTCAACCCTATCGCGTCGCGTGATATTACGTCACTGAATAGGTTTAGTGTATTATGAATCATATTCCAGAGCAATAAGTATGAAATTATCTTGCAATGGATTTTTGTAGGTGTCTACACGAAAATGTGCTTGACTCTGAGGCGAACTAAATTACGCCATATTGTTGACGACATTGAGTAGACATTTCTTTGAATACAATTGCTAAGTCATACTTCTGTACGAAGTACTAGTACTTATTCTGTGCCTTAGCTTAGGAAACAAACATAGATAAATATTAATTTCTTGCCAATTTACCCGTGATATGTGTTCGCATTAACAAGGACGGTTACAGTAAGGTTAATTGAATAAATCCACAAATATAACTAAAAAATATCAATAGCATTTCGTTAAGTTGATCAAGCAGCGCTCGTTAAATTTTAATTTGATCCTTTTGAAATGAAAATGAGAGTAATTAACGTCATAATATTCATGTTTATTTGACATCATCAATTTCACGGGGTTGCCATTCGGGGAACAACGAGTTCTTATTGAAAATATAATGCCGATATTTTTATTTTGATACGAAATTGGGGCTCATTTACACGGAAATGACGATTCGTCAAAAACACGGTAAATACGTAATGACGATAGTCAAATTGCATGCAGAATCGTGATTTTGCACGATTCATCAAAATTATCCGAATTGATGTTCAAATTCTTTATTTTACGATTCGTGTTGCGCCCGAGCACGGGCATTTAAAATTATTAGCGAAGTCAGTACACAAAACTAATTGTGAAAAAAAAGATACGTCGAAAATACGAATCGTGCTCGTGTGAATGAACACTAAGTAAACTGAATGATTCTATGTTGAATATATTCCATGAAAGGGATCTTAAGACAAGATTACGTATAGAAGTTTTGTAATCGCACGCGCTCTTTTATAGCTAGACTAGTGGTTCCCCGCGACTTCGCCCGCAAGAGTTGGATTTTCCATATAAACTTTTATCCCCCATTTCACCCCCTTAATGTTTTTATATCGCGACAAAATGTAGCCTATGTCCTTTCCAGGGTCTCGAACTGTCTCCATACCAAATTTCATCTCAATCGGTTCAGTGGTTTAAGCGTCAAGAGGAAACAGACAGACAGACAGACACAATTTCGCATTTATAATATTAGTATGGATTCACGGAACATTTATTTAAAGTCAGAGATCAGAATCAGAGAGATATAGCTATGTTTTGAGCATAATTTGTTAGTCCTATAAAACCGGTAGTACTTCGTATTTTATTTTGAATTAATTTTACTAGCGTTCCACGTTGAACAAATAGCTTAGGCAATACTAATGCTCAGTACCAATAGTCTTACGATTGAGTTTACAACTTGGAAAACTATTAGGCTATGTAGGTACCTTATAAATACTAATAACACCTTAGAAGAAAGTACAATCAATATTATTTGAGCAGGCTATATTACCAAAAAATCTTGATCTCGTCGGGTTGACCCGCTGTTTACCAATAAAATTTGTGTCACCAACGAGAATTTTAAAAGAGAGGTTTTTTTATTTGTGAAGTTAAAAAAGCCTTCTGAAATATTTTATAGGCACAGGAAATGGATTGGTGTAGCCGCGGTCAATCGCGGGAATGTTTGTGCCCTTGAATCTAAAAAATATTTCTCGCTTTACATTTTACAGCGGAATTACTTGTAAAGCTTAGACAAACGTTTTGTTTTATTTCACTCAAAACTGGTTGATTAACTATTCCGATTGGAAACGGTTTGAGGAAAACCGTAGCCTAAAAAGAAATAAAGTAATAATTTTTATTGCCTATAAGAAATCGCATTGATTAATACAATTCCCAAGGTATTCGTCCAAAACATTATCAAAAAAAAACACTAAATAAATGATTCGTTTGGATATTAGAGACAACCAGAGTGTTTAAGTAGCTTACATTTTTGGAAGCGCATCCACTAGGATATAACTACTATACGCTGTTTCCTAAAGAAATGATTCTGCATAACCTTTTCTCTTCATAGGTACTGGCTAATGCTTGCTTGCCTTAAAGAATATTCCTTTTACTTGGTGTACTAGTATTAGTGTCAACTTTTGATTATTAACTCGGAGGTAGTACACGATTACGGAGGATTACGAATAACACATAAGTAATTGGTCTCTAAACATTATTGAGCAAGTAACTCTCATAATGACTAGTTAGAGCAAATGGATCTGTCCACATTTCAGTGAATCGGAACTCTAATAATTAACGACCACACAACTAGCAGAGTATTGGAACCGGACGCGCGCCGGAAGTTCTGGCTTGAACAATGCCTCTCGCGTTAAATACGAGTAGTTTTGAATGTGTCACACGATTTGTACCTAAAGTTTTGGGTAAATCCAAATTAGGTAACCTTTAGTGACTAAAATATTACTTTTAACAAAATCTTAATCATAACATGACACAACTTAAAACGAAGTTTTATTTATTTATTTAAACTTTATTGCACCAAAAAAGAAAGTACAATTGGCGGACTTAATGCCTTAAGGTATTCTCTACCAGTCAACCGCGTGGGAATGCAAAAAAATTTTAATCAGTGGCAGGACATTCAGTATTGATACACTTTTAAGGAAAAATTAACAATATACTGTAAAAATAAACGTACATACTAGATACAAATATACTCATATATACCTACGTGAAAAATATAATAACATACGATACAATTTGTCAAGAAAAGTGATATGACTACATTATTACCTACAGACGAAAAGGACAAGTAGTGAGACAAACGAAAGTGGTGGTCAATCCTGAAGAGAGTCAAGGTAGTATTTTCGGAGAGACTTCTTGAACGCAAATTTGCAAGGAGATATTATGAGCTCGTAAGGGAGGGAATTCCAAAGTCGAATCGCAGATCTGGTGAATGAGTCGGACATAAAACCGGATTTGAAAAGAGTTTTAGCGAGATTTAGATTTAAAAGCCACCGTCTGTCAGTTGCGTGCGATATCTACAAGTATTTTTGATCTAAGTTCGCAATTAAAATCATTGGAGATAGATTCAGCTTCTAAAGAGTAAAAGGAGATGGAAACGTTAAGTGTCATTTTTGGGTGGGTAACGTAAGCGATGATTGTCATTTACACAAATTACCATATACATAACTATATATACAACTTATTAATAAAAATTAAGAAAAATTACTTAAAACAACATAAAAACAAAAATTATAAAAAGGGTCCTTGTAGTAAGGTTCCTAGGATGCTGGCAGCATTACCGCGCTGGATAGCGATGCTTATACGCTGAGCAAGGTAGCTGCCGGCTCTTAGGTCACCACTGATGTCAACCAGCCTCTTGGAAATCTCTTTGAAAAAAGAGATAGCGTTGGGACCCCACGAACCCAGTGTTTCGACTCCAAACGGTACAAAGTGGTACCGGGAGTCGATCTGCCTGTACTTGTTCTTTTTAAAGTTTTCGGCACTTGTCGCAGCCAAACCAGCACCACGGCTTGTCCCGGGCAGATGAGAGGCTGCAAGTGTGTCGACACAGGTCCCACACAAGAGCCCGACCCATCCGCCAAGGAACAAGTGACATCCCGTCTGGTCTCTTGCCATCATCACGCGCGATACCGTTCGGCTCGAGTAAAGCCGGCACGTTGATAGAGGCAAGAGACCGACGGATGATGTCGTTGATGCTGGCATGACGCAAAAAGCGGCCTGCACTTTTAATACAGGAGAGTCCGTGATGTCCCAACGAGCCGACATCAGAACCACAAGGACATCTGTGTGGAAGGCAAACCTCAGCACCAACACGCAGACCTATCGCGACTCGTAGAGTTTCTGAGTCCAAAAGGGTTCTCACGTTGGCCGAAGGATAGGCCTGAAGCCAGTATCCTGCTTCCTTGGTGGAAACTGCTTTTAGTCTGGCTAGATCCGCGTTGTCAGATTAACGATTACATACAAATTTGGGCCAAGATGTAATAAGATGAAAATGGTGTCAATTAATAGCTTAATACTTAGTAGACCTACACTGAAAATTCTGTGTTTTTTGACAATCTGAGAGCCAAATAATTAGGGGTTTAGTTAAAGTGAGGTTAGGTAAACAGCTGATTTCTGAACTGCAAAGGATATTTAAACGACGGCGGGCGGGGGCACTAGCGTTGCTGGAGTATAGGGGTACACCAAACATAGCCACTACTATTTACAGTCTGAGGTGCAAGCCATTGTTGAATCACTTGCAGAGTAGTCTCATCGTTGAGGGATCGTCTGTCTAGTGCATTACAGCGACTAGTCGCTATTCCACAGTTTACACAGCGATCCATAGCGTCAATATCCAGTCCATATGCCAGCAGTAAAATCCAAAGTAACAATTCCAAGTCAGATGTGTAAGCGAGATATAGTCCAGATTGAAAGCAGGGGTCGTTCAGGTTATGCAGGGTCAGAATCCATAAAACAAAGCAGTGGTCGGCGTAAAAAACAAGGTATTATGGAGGAAAAGCACTCAAAACGCATACGCACAAGACGAAAAATACGGAACGAGTGATCCATAGATTATTTGACACGGCAGCTGTCAGTGTCAGTGCACAGACTAAAAATATATGTTTTAAATAAGAAAGACACTGTGAGTGTTAAAAAATATTAAAAACTATAGTTTAATATACTTATTTTAACGCAATTATTTTTTTTGGTTATTCGTCACGAATAGAGCACGAGTGATTCTTTTTTTATTGTGTAATCGCATTAACTCAAATCGATATTTTATTTAATCGATTATGTAGTGAATTCTAAAATCTTGTTTTTCATAATGCTCAGTTTCCATATAGAGTAATAGGCAGATTTTTGGTATATTAGGCTGAAAAAATATGCCCATTTTTTTTAACCATAAATCAACTAGTTACTTTTAGGGCCCAGCAGTTACCGTCTCCTTTTATAGGTAGATAAGACCGCCTACATTGTAGCAACATGTTTTTTTATTGCATGTTTGTACTGTGTTTTCTGGTTGCAATAAAAAGTATCTATAAATCGAAATTAAATCAAATTTCACTTACAAAAATTAATCGACTGTGTCATCCGGTGGGACTCGAACCCACGTTCCTTCGCTATCCGGGCGAGTGCTCTTACCAACTAAGCTACGGAGGACGTTAGTCAATCGACGGATTTTTGCAAGTGCTTGCTACGCCAGTGAGCCGGCGTTCGATTTCACCAATACTTGGGGAATGTACCCGCATGTATCCAATGGAAATATTTTTACAAATATTTAACCATCAGTTAAGATGAAATCAGCTTAACCTTTTATATTTTTAGAATTAATAAGAGCACTCGCCCGGATAGCGAAGGGACGTGGGTTCGAGTCTCACCGGATGACACAGTCGATTAATTTTTGTAAGTGAAATTTGATTTAATTTCGTAAAAATTTGCAAAATAATTGCTTAAGTTATAAAAATATCTATAAATCTAGAATATTTCGAAATTATTTTGCGAGGCCACTTCTATAATTCATCGTCTCAAGTTTTTTTATTTACTTAAATAACAATAATATTTAAAATAATACGATGATTTCGATAGAGTAACATAAAATTAGATATGAAATCTACCGATATTATCTCATACATTTTTTATTAATACAGGGTAACATTTCCCAGTTTAACTATCTATGTTACCTAAACATACCACGTAATATTAAGTCGTATGCTATTTCGCATTTAAGTAACGATTCATTTGGAATGAGGTATTTTTAAAAGGCTATGTTGAGTTACATAAGATACAGAAATGATGCCACAGATATTTATTTCCTAAAAAGCGTTCCAAATTTAACGTAGGAATAATACACACATGAAACCGTGTGAAAGTTTAATTACTAAGCCATTACTAAAGTCGCAATAGAACCTTTATATCACCGTCTGAGCAACTAAATAAATACGAGTCGAAGCGCAGGTGGGAGCTCTCACGTCTCGTGTAAATCTAATAGATGGTTCTTTTATTTACTGACTTACTTAGCTGTGAGGACAAAAGCAATACGTGGAGTATCTTGCTATTTTAATTTGTTATTTCAATTTTATATGCATTTTACGTGATTTTTAGGGTTCCGGACCTCAAAAGGACGAGTTCGCTCTTTAAGGTCACTTTGTTGTGTATCTGTCATTTGTCCGTCTGTCCGTCTATAAGTCTGTTCATCTGCCTATTAGGACTCTCATCTATTGGGAATGCGTGGAGGTTAATCAAGTTGAAATCCTTTGAAATTAGCATCAAATACCATGTATGCATAGCATGTCTGTAGTCCCTTGAAGCTATAAAAAATCAAGCTACTAAGTCAAACTAATCCAAAGATCCAGCTATTCAAGCCTCAACGTCTAATATTCTAATTAAAAAAAATAATCTTGGTTTAAATAGCTGTAAACTGATGACACTCGGGGTTGTAAGGTAGTGTGTCAGAGAATGATTGAATGACCTACTCGTACGGTAGGCGTTTGATAAAGAACTAGGGTTGCAGAGCTAAATCCATAATATTTTTATATGTCGGTGTTATTAATTGACACTTAGACAAAACAGGTTTAGCTACTGCACTTACTAATAAAGGAATGATGTAAATCTTCTATAGCACGAGATATATTTCCACAAAATACAACACAGGTTAAGCATTATTCAAATTACCGCAGATTTCGTGAACTGAAGCAAAAGGCTGCGGTCCAACGGGCTTTGTTCCAAGAAAATTGTTTTGAATAATACATTTAATCTCTCTCGGTCACCGAATCGCGCTGTTTTTGAGTTTGATATATTTACCTGGACTTGTAATAGAGCTGTGAATCGTATGTATATTTTTTAATTATAGAACAATTTAAAAGAACTTGTTCATCCCACGTAAATAAAACGTTTTCAATAGAAAGAGATGGTGGTATATTACACAACAATTTCTGTTCATCAACAAATAATTGTTTAGGGCATCCACTCAATTACATTACCAACGAATGGTTAGCTTAAATAGATCATTTTTGTTTGTAAATACATTTAATTTTGTAGAACTTAAAATGCCTTAATTTGCAGTCGTTTTATCTCAGAAATCATTGTTAAAGGTAATCAAGATCTAATTTACCTGTTGTTAAAACAAATTCAGGAAGTGATTTCGAAATATCCTTTATTTAAGGAGTAAAACTCTCGGGTTTTACCTTCTCGGCGAGTGTCGATATTGTCAACAGATAAAATACGTTTAATCCGGAGGTGTTTGGCCAGGCAAGGTTAATTGCACGCCCCTAGTTGGGTTTTATTGTTTGGTACTGGAGCCGTGGGCAACTCGGGTCAAAAGGGTCGGCTTGTATCGTAAAATTGGAATAAAAATTTAGATAGGACGGAATAATGTTTGTACCAACCCAAGCGGATGCTGATGCTTGTTAGATCAAAGATATCGATGTGACATTTATTTTTTATTGTAGCCGTAGATTTCCCTTACCCTTTTATCAAATCTTTATTTGTAAAGGTTTTTTTGACCTTACAAAATTTAAAATATATTTGTATGTAGGAAGACTCGTAGTATAGAAATGTTGAGTTGACCACAGGTTCGACAGGACGATGTTATCCTACAATTATTAGGGAAACATCTGTATATTTTTAAAGAAAACCTTGTCTAAACTAATGTTGCAATAAATGAATGAATAAACAGTTAGGTACTTGTAAGATCATTTTGTTGATCATATTCATTAGCATTAGCCAGGATAGCGCTAGGCTTATGATGATGATGATTCATTAGCTGTTCATTAGCAAAATAAAGTAGTTACATCAAAGATCCTAAACCATTATCATTTAAGTCAAAAGCGTAAAGGAAAATAAAACAATAGGTATTCGATGGCTAGAAATGAATGCCTTCAAAAACAAACTTGTAAAAAAAACTAAGTCTCGCAACTCAGTTCTTCTAACGTAAAAAGTTGTGAGATCTATGTAACCAAGTTGGTTAAGTTTTTCAGTTCCTATTTAAGGATACTCGTATTTTTTTTTTTTTTTTTTTTTTTTTTTTTTTTTTTTTTTTTTTTTTTTTTTTTTTTTAGCGTCAGGAAAATGCGGTGCATACCCCCTCGCCAGCGGGGATGGTAGAGGGGGTTATGTGGGGCTCCAACCCACTAAAAACCTGACGGTGTCCTCCGGTGCTGTTGTCGGTGCGAGTGCATGGGTTTCAGCCGACGCTATGCCACCACGCACTCGCTCCCAGCTGCGGCCCACGAATATGACAGGGCCCCGCCCGGCTTCGAGGAGGGGAGAGCAGCCCCCTCCTCGGTACAAGCAACGACGCGCGGGAACACACACGCGCCGCTGCGACCCCGTGTGGGCGTATCGGTACCCCCGCACCGAGTACACCCGGGGTCCTTCAGGGAGGCGGCAGGAGGAGAGCAAAGCGTCCCCTCCAGCGGCCTGTGCGTCGGCGGCGGATCATCGGGGCGTCAGCCGAAGCCTCTCGCACCCTCTCCGCCTCCTCCTTCTGCAGGAGCACGCTCTCACAGAAGGTTTGCACGGCCGCAAACGCCTCCCTGGATCCGGCCATCCTCGCCACGATGGCAGCGAGTGACAATCAAAGGATACTCGTATTAAGCTAACTTCACAACATCACATAGTGACCATATCAATAGTAAAAAATGTTTGTTTTATATAAATTGATTTAGGTACTTGGCAATCGCATGAAATGTAGTTCTTCGTTGATTTATACTCTAAAGAATAATTGTATACCAAAGTTATAGAGAGTTCAAAATGGCCTGAATTGCTTCGAGAAAAGGATGGTAGGTACAATCACGGCCGCGGCTTTTTTTTGCACTGCCGTGCCCCCAGATCTCGGTTGGATGTTGTTGTCGTAAATCGTAGTGTTTTTATTCGTGCCCTATGTTACTTGTTACGTATTATACATTGGCTGTCAAAACTTTGCATCCTATTGTTGAGTTCGTTCGAATTTTAAATTCATATTTAAACAATATGCATTGGAGACGTGGGTTTCTATTCGGGATTTCCCTATGGACTGGCAACACGACTTGGTGGAAAATTGCCAATATGTGCTTTGATTCTGACGTAGTAACATCGCTACGTGACGGAACTTGTATGGACAAGCGACCGAAAAGCCAATTACGGGAGAAAATAATTTGGGCGTAATACAAATAATTTGTTTGAGTGACTCGCCATTTCATGCTTTTGTAGCATTTAACGACGGTTAATCAACTTATCAAGCCCACTAGCGCCAGTCCGGATTTGCTATTCCGGACTTGCGCAAATGGGCTTTCAACTCCGATCATAGGCCTTGCTCTAGTCAGGGTTAGCTATTTCGGGCTGGTGCAAGTGGTAATGCCGGATAAGCTAATCCAGACTGGCGCAAGTGGACTTTCAACTCAGATAATAGGCCTTGAGCAAGTCCAAGGACCTGCGCATGTGGACCTTACTATGTTTAGTACAGAAATGGTAATGGTAAGTACAGTATGTGCACTTATTAATGTTTCCCTTACCAACATTAATAACCGTCTTCTGGTGGCCCTACCAAAAGTTTATTTCATAAAAACTTGCACAGAAATTGCATAAATTACGAAAACAAATAAACGTGCAGCTAATACGTTGCACGACTGCACCTAAATGAATAAAAATATTTATAAGCGCAAAGGGAGCGATTGTTTGGAATATTTTTCTAAAGTCATAAATACATATCTGAGTGCATAACTGAGTGCTTCTTTTAGTCAGTTACATGGTTTTCTCAAGTTTTTATATACAATATTCACAGAGAGGCCAGCTCTCTATGCCCCGTTTATCATCGTTTAGCTTAAAAGCAAGTATTCGTGTGATATTCAGAAGTCCACTAGTCTAGTAGAGTATACTTTTCGACGATCTCAGCTTTGCAAGGTGCTAACGACATCACAGCACTACGGCCACTATGCAGTTGTGATAGGGGTGAGTTTGCAAAGATGATGTACTTAGTCCGATGCGCTGGCTACTGTACAGTTGGAGTACATCAGGTTACTCATTTGAACTACGAAAACCGCTTTTATTACGTAAGAAATAGAGATGGCCACAAGGTAAGGTAAGGTGAGGTAATCTGAAGTTCACAGTCAGTTTACTTTGCGAATAGGGATCATTATCTCTTACCTAAAAATGTGGTAAAAGTGATATTTAAAAATTGCCCCGTTTTTTTATAAAAACATCTACCAGCAAGCTGTTTTACTGCCGTACTCAGAGACGCAAATTAAAGTTAATCTTTCATTAAGTCTCATGCTGTCCTTTTCTGTTTTATTGACAAAAAAGTGACAGAACTATACTTAACCATAAATTAAAATTTAATTGACGTCTCTGAGTGCGGCACTTAGACTCTAACGTTACGGATACTATACTTAATAATTTCGCGTGGAGTGAGTTTGTACGTAAGTATTAGCACTTTTCTTGGTTGCAGTGCATGTGAATCATGTTGTATTTTGTAAGATAAACCGGAACTTAAGAAAATTTTATGCATTACGCTGAAGATGATTTCTTGTAAGATTCATAAACACAAGAGATGTATGTAGGAGATATATTAAAAGGGTTTCTTGTTTTTTTTGAAGGCAAAAAGATTTTAAAAATATAATTAGTGTTGTTGTAGACAGTAAGGAATGGCAAAGTAGCGAGAATAGCTAAGAGTTGACGAACAATTTTAGATTTAAAGAACAAAACTTTAGTTTTGCTACAGTGCGAGAAATTATAGGTTAACCAGAGCCCGTAGCTAAATGGCAATCGTTCTAGAGCGAACTTCGCTATCGCCAATTAAATGTCAAAATACGTATGCAAAAGTCACGTGATGTTTCGATGGCTTATTTCAATTTCATACATTTTGTTAGCGATAACGAACTTCGCTTGAGAATAAATTGCCACTTGGCTACGGGTCCTGGTGTAGTTTACGTAGTCAAATATCTCTTTTTAGAAAACGATGCATTCATCAATTTAGTGTTTTCTCAATATTTTCGCAAACTCATTACCGCGTCTGCCACTCTGCAGCAGTGAAACGAGATTTCCTTCATACTCGAAATTGAATCTTCGGATGGTTTCAGTTAGTTACATCACTACGCATGGCGGGGTTACTTAATTACAGGAGTCGATGGTAATCACATTCCCAGCACCGGCTGCCGGCCGGCCGGACAATAATTATCCGTCATTTGTAAGCTTTGTTCCTGCTATATTGAAAAGGGATTGTTACTTTTGGAATTCGTCTCGTATGTCCTGTGACTGTCAATTGTTTTTCTGTCATTTGGCGCTAGAGCAGTTTGGTTGGAGTTTACTTTAAAAAAATGTTATTGTTATCATCAAGAAAGACCAAAAAATAATGCGTAAATGAGGTTGCGGAAAAATGTAGATAATACCCCATTCATTAAAACAAAATTTTACAGATTTTCGCGATTTATTTACATTTTATTTAAAACCTGACGTTTCGAACACTTTACAGCGTTCGTGGTCACAGGGAATTAAAAAACATCCAAATTTCAATAAAGAAGATGCTTGAAAAGTTCCACCGGCATGGGATTCTATTCTAGCAAAAACCAAAGCAACACCTCGAATTGCAAGATCTCAAAACACGGTTAGCTCTTTCTGCGTAAATAGGAACGTAAATTAATATTAATGAGTGACGGTAGTTTAATTTTTCAAAACTTTGTAATGACAAATAATGCCTTGGTGCCTATGACCACGAACGCTGTAAAGTGTTCAAAACGTCAGGTTTTAGATAAAATGTAAATAAATCGCGAAGTAATCCGTAAAATTGTGTTTTAATGAGTTCAACAATTCGCGTAAACGTAAGAAACAAATAAAACACCCCACTGTTTAGGTAAAGTTATTAGTAGTTATTTATTTATTCTGTGGTGCAATGGAATGTAAATACGTATTTTTTAAGTACAACTTAGTATTTATTTGAACATTTTCATTGTAGGTACTATACTATTTCAAAAGCTTAAAAAAACATGTTAAAAACTAGTCTTTTCGGAGACACGCACATCGGTAAACCTTCATATTGTAAAACGGTTTCATTGTTGGTCAGTCTGCGAAATGGCCACTGCATTAAAATTGCCGAGGCATTGTGTGTATTTTATTTCGCTTAATGATCACCTGTGTTGTGTTGTTGCTGATAAAAAATAGCTCGTGTATCACGATTCTAGGCATTTCGGGACTTATTAGGTACAACAGATCGATGGTAATTACATTGTGGTGTCACAGGTGGGCGGAGGGTCAATTAGCCGTCATTTGTTGGCTTTGTTAGTGTCGGGATTCGTTTTTGTTGTTTGATTCGTTAGCCACGGCTTGCAAATCTATTGTTTTCATTATTCAGATTCTACTATTTTACTTAAGCTTTGTTGTGTTGTCTTTCAGCGGTTTTATTACATTGCGGTTTATCTATTGCCATGTTAAAGAAGTTATCTAATATAGTTATTAAAGATAATCTGCTTCATTAATATTAGGTAACACTTGTTTAAATATAAGAGGGCTTATTCAGAATTAATGAAATATATTCTATCTTTATGTAGAGACATATCTCAAATTAGCTGTTCATATTCACTGGTCGTATGTATCATCGCACGGCATTTACGTACGGATTCATTTATTTTGCATACTCTAGGCTCTGACTCCGTTGTAATTACTCCGCGCCACTTAAACGCTCAAAAGCATGTACGAAACTTGCAGCATTTTGCTGTACAACTTTTACATTGAAATATGGGCGATGCTTTTGAAACCTTAGCCTCTACATTTGAGATCAACCATGTACTTGCCTGCTTTAGATTTATTCAAGAAAATTCGCATTTTTTTCGCTTGGCCCTAAGATATGTGTTACGGACACCCAATCAATTACTTTATGTTTATATTTGAATGTTGTAATTTAGTATAAGATATTTGTGGATTCAATAAAGTTTAATTTTCTCATAGGGCTTAGCATAAGAAACAATGTAAATTAGCTCAGGGCTTGTTTTATTTAATAAAGATAGCAAACCGGTTATCTATAGGTGATTCCCACTTGCAAAAGTTAGGCAGGTAGGAACTAATAATAAAATATAAAGTGGGTAGTTTGGTACAGGGGCGAAGGAGACCCTATCTGGTCGTCCCACTCAGGCAGTGTGGGACCGGCAGGTCTGTCCCTGTCCCCCATCTCGCACATTCCGAGGGTAGGTAGGAAAACCCGCAGAGGTAGAATGTTGTGAGTGGGAATTGTTAGGCTATCGGTAGGTAGTTGTGAAATGTTGTAGAAAGAGATAGGAGATAAGCATCGGTTGCCTCCCTCAGTATTTCGATGTTTTGAGGGTGGCTGTTGAACGCGTTAGAAAGAGTAACGTAGGTGCTATCTTTATCCTTTCGCCAGTAAACACTAGGGTGCTTTAGTCACTAAGTAAGACCTATGTAATTAGTATAAGTATAGGGCCGTGAGCGCCGGATTTTGTTAGCTGCTCTCACGGTCATCGGTCTCCAATAAAAGAAGAAAGAAACAAGAAGCGTTTTATTTGAAGAATACAGTCCATAACATCGAGGGGACGATCGTCTATATATTGGCTCGAGTGCGTAGCTAATAATATGATTAAACTATTCTAAAGAATGCCACGTGGCATTGAGTCCATTCTGTACAAAATTTAAGTTTAAAACAAATTAAGTCACATTGAATAATAAAAAAACAATAAAGTTAGTAATAAAATATTTCAAGAAACAATAATGTCATACTTTGGAGTTGGAGGATTTTAAGATTTAACGCTATTATGTCGCTTTAACTAAAGTTTATATAAAACATAGCTTAATTATAACTAAGCAACATGTTAATTGTAGCAGTTGGTATGTCTTAACGAAGAGCTTATTGGAGTTAGCCTACCACTCAAAATTCTATAATGTGGCGTCGAATTTACACACTTTAGTTTAACGGCTTATACTTGTTTCTCACAATATTACCTAAAAACTGAGGATTTACTTGTTTAGAATAGTTTTCAGCTATAGGCATGTATTTATTTCTTCATTATAACTATCAAATATATTTACAGGTTAGACATTGAACTTAATTGTAACATACATGGGGGTAATTCCCGCGTCAAGCGGTAAATTTTTTAGTGCAATACTTCAGGAGCTAGTCTTTTCGAATGGCAACATTGTTAATTGAACTTATTTCTATGGCAAAATTAAAAAACGTAGTAACTCCTTCGACTAAATCTCTCATACTCTTTTACTGAAAATAACTTACACCGTATAGTCGTTTAAAACGGTTGTTTTTATTAGGATTGTAATCAAGTCTTCAGAGCGATTTTGTTTACCACGTTCTAATTAATATTTTGAATTCGATATCTGTAATAAGCTTTCAAGAAACAGGAAGTTTCACTCCAATTATATTTGGCGCTTCTCAAACTTTCTTATTTAATTAACCCTTCCTACCCATCATTTGAAGAGATAATATATGAATGTATATTATTGTATATTGCTGTTACGAAATATGGTTAGAAAAATACACGCATCGGTCTAATGGGTGTCACCTTATGTCATTTATTATTAGCGTTAGAATTTAACTATAAAATAAACAACATTAATATAATTATTTACAAAGAACATAGAGTTTTGAAAAATACAATTAAATTACATAAAATGTAAACTTTAAGTAGTTAATTAACATATTTTTTTGTCAGCCCGAATCATCCCTCTGCTGGGCAAAGGCCTCCCCCAAACTTCTGCACCGATCCCTGTCTAGTGCCAAAGTCTGCCATCCTGTCCGGTAAGTATCAAAATCGTCACACAATTTTTTTTGGCCTCCCTCTTAGGTGATAGCCGTCCGAAGGCGTCCACTGGGTGACGATTCAAGCCCACCTTGCAGGATGCATTCTGCATACGTAGCCGGCCTACTCCCACTTCAACTTGGCAGTCTTTTCACCCACATCAACTTCCCATATCGCTGAAAAAATAACTTGTCTATACTTGTATCCTGCTCATACTATCCTACGGAGCGCAAACTTGGTCACTGACTGAACGTCAAAAGTCCAAGCTCAAGGTATGCCAAAGGGAGAGCGTAGTTTACTCGGCCTTATAAATTAAAAATTTAAAAACCACCGACACAAAATAATAGATGCACATAAAAATCCTAAAACAAGGTTTTATAACTACGTAATTATAACTAGATACAATACAGTTGGTTAAAATGGAAACCCTATAAAAAGCAAAAAATAAAACTCAAATTTTGACCCTACGTAAAGTACGTAAATAATTTAAATTGAAGACTTATACAAAAACTTTATAATAATATGTTACGTAACTATGTACTTTAACACAAAGTTAGTCTAATATTAGTACGGTCCCCCGACGCGACAACATTAGTGTTAAAAATTGTATACCTATGTACTTTACGTAGGGTCAAAATTTCAGTTTTACTTTTTACTTTTTATAGGGTTTCCATTTTAACCAACTGTATTGTATCTAGCTATAATTCCATAGTTATAAAACCTTGTTTTAGAATTTTTATGTGCATCTATTATTTTGTGTCGGGGGTTATAGAAGTTTTGTAATCGCACGCGCTCTTTTATAGCTAGACTAGTGGTTCCCCGCGACTTCGCCCGCAAGAGTTGGATTTTCCATATAAACTTTTATCCCCCATTTCACCCCCTTAATGTTTTTATATCGCGACAAAATGTAGCCTATGTCCTTTCCAGGGTCTCGAACTGTCTCCATACCAAATTTCATCTCAATCGGTTCAGTGGTTTAAGCGTCAAGAGGAAACAGACAGACAGACAGACACAATTTCGCATTTATAATATTAGTATGGATTCACGGAACATTTATTTAAAGTCAGAGATCAGAATCAGAGAGATATAGCTATGTTTTGAGCATAATTTGTTAGTCCTATAAAACCGGTAGTACTTCGTATTTTATTTTGAATTAATTTTACTAGCGTTCCACGTTGAACAAATAGCTTAGGCAATACTAATGCTCAGTACCAATAGTCTTACGATTGAGTTTACAACTTGGACAACTATTAGGCTATGTAGGTACCTTATAAATACTAATAACACCTTAGAAGAAAGTACAATCAATAATATTTGAGCAGGCTATATTACCAAAAAATCTTGATCTCGTCGGGTTGACCCGCTGTTTACCAATAAAATTTGTGTCACCAACGAGAATATTTTAAAAGAGAGGTTGTTTTATTTGTGAAGTTAAAAAAGCCTTCTGAAATATTTTATAGGCACAGGAAGTGGATTGGTGTAGCCGCGGTCAATCGCGGGAATGTTTGTGCCCTTGAGGCTAAAAAATATTTCTCGCTTTACATTTTACAGCGGAATTACTTGTAAAGCTTAGACAAACGTTTTGTTTTATTTCACTCAAAACTGGTTGATTAACTATTCCGATTGGAAACGGTTTGATGAAAACCGTAGCGTAAAAAGAAATAAAGTAATATTTTTTATTGCCTATAAGAAATCGCATAACTCATTGATTAATACAATTCCCAAGGTATTCGTCCAAAACATTATCAAAAAAAAACACTAAATAAATGATTCGTTTGGATATTAGAGACAACCAGAGTGTTTAAGTAGCTTACATTTTTGGAAGCGCATCCACTAGGATATAACTACTATACGCTGTTTCCTAAAGAAATGATTCTGCATAACCTTTCCTCTTCATAGGTACTGGCTAATGCTTGCTTGCCTTAAAGAATATTCCTTTTACTTGGTATACTAGTATTAGTGTCAACTTTTGATTATTAACTCGGAGGTAGTACACGATTACGGAGGATTACGAATAGATGCAAGAGTAGATAACACATAAGTAATTAGTCTCTAAACATTATTGAGCAAGTAACTCTCATAATGACTAGTTAGAGCAAATGGATCTGTCCACATTTCAGTGAATCGGAACTCTAATAATTAACGACCACACAACTAGCAGAGTATTGGAACCGGACGCGCGCCGGAAGTTCTGGCTTGAACAATGCCTCTCGCGTTAAATACGAGTAGTTTTGAATGTGTCACACGATTTGTACCTAAAGTTTTGGGTAAATCCAAATTAGGTAACCTTTAGTGACTAGAATATTACTTTTAACAAAATCTTAATCATAACATGACACAACTTAAAACGAAGTTTTATTTATTTATTTAAACTTTATTGCACCAAAAAAGAAAGTACAATTGGCGGACCTAATGCCTTAAGGTATTCTCTACCAGTCAACCGCGTGGGAATGCAAAAAAATTTAATCAGTGACAGGACATTCAGTATTGATACACTTTTAAGGAAAAATTAACAATATACTGTAAAAATAAACGTACATACTAGATACAAATATACTCATATATACCTACGTGAAAAATATAATAACATACGATACAATTTGTCAAGAAAAGTGATATGACTACATTATTACCTACAGACGAAAAGGACAAGTAGTGAGACAAACGAAAGTGGTGGTCAATCCTGAAGAGAGTCAAGGTAGTATTTTCGGAGAGACTTCTTGAACGCAAATTTGCAAGGAGATATTATGAGCTCGTAAGGGAGGGAATTCCAAAGTCGAATCGCAGATCTGGTGAATGAGTCGGACATAAAACCGGATTTGAATAGATGATTGGAGATAGATTCAGCTTCTAAAGAGTAAAAGGATGGAAACGTTAAGTGTCATTTGTTTTTATTTTTGGGTGGGTAACGTGAGCGATGATTGTCATTTACACAAATTACCATATACATAACTATATATACAACTTATTAATAAAAATTAAGAAAAATTACTTAAAACAACATAAAAACAAAAATTATAAAAAGGGTCCTTGTGGTAAGGTTCCTAGGATGCTGGCAGCATTACCGCGCTGGATAGCGATGCTTATACGCTGAGCAAGGTAGCTGCCGGCTCTTAGGTCACCACTGATGTCAACCAGCCTCTTGGAAATCTCTTTGAAAAAAGAGATAGCGTTGGGACCCCACGAACCCAGTGTTTCGACTCCAAACGGTACAAAGTGGTACCGGGAGTCGATCTGCCTGTACTTGTTCTTTAAAGTTTTCGGCACTTGTCGCAGCCAAACCAGCACCACGGCTTGTCCCGGGCAGATGAGAGGCTGCAAGTGTGTCGACACAGGTCCCACACAAGAGCCCGACCCATCCGCCAAGGAACAAGTGACATCCAGTCTGGTCTCTTGCCACCATCACGCGCGATACCGTTCGGCTCGAGTAAAGCCGGCACGTTGATAGAGGCAAGAGACCGACGGATGATGTCGTTGATGCTGGCATGACGCGAAAAGCGGCCTGCACTTTTAATACAGGAGAGTCCGTGATGTCCCAACGAGCCGACATCAGAACCACAAGGACATCTGTGTGGAAGGCAAACCTCAGCACCAACACGCAGACCTATCGCGACTCGTAGAGTTTCTGAGTCCAAAAGGGTTCTCACGTTGGCCGAAGGATAGGCCTGAAGCCAGTATCCTGCTTCCTTGGTGGAAACTGCTTTTAGTCTGGCTAGATCCGCGTTGTCAGATTAACGATTACATACAAATTTGGGCCAAGATGTAATAAGATGAAAATGGTGTCAATTAATAGCTTAATACTTAGTAGACCTACACTGAAAATTCTGTTTTTTGACAATCTGAGAGCCAAATAATTAGGGGTTTAGTTAAAGTGAGGTTAGGTAAACAGCTGATTTCTGAACTGCAAAGGATATTTAAACGACGGCGGGCGGGGGCACTAGCGTTGCTGGAGTATAGGGGTACACCAAACATAGCCACTACTATTTACAGTCTGAGGTGCAAGCCATTGTTGAATCACTTGCAGAGTAGTCTCATCGTTGAGGGATCGTCTGTCTAGTGCATTACAGCGACTAGTCGCTATTCCACAGTTTACACAGCGATCCATAGCGTCAATGTCCAGTCCATATGCCAGCAGTAAAATCCAAAGTAACAATTCCAAGTCAGATGTGTAAGCGAGATATAGTCCAGATTGAAAGCAGGGGTCGTTCAGGTTATGCAGGGTCAGAATCCGTA
Source organism: Pyrausta nigrata (assembly GCA_949316185.1). NCBI lineage: Eukaryota > Metazoa > Arthropoda > Insecta > Lepidoptera > Crambidae > Pyrausta > Pyrausta nigrata. The sequence goes on from OX438940.1 coordinate 5,859,682, forward strand.
AAACAAAGCAGTGGTCGGCGTAAAAAACAAGGTATTATGGAGGAAAAGCACTCAAAACGCATACGCACAAGACGAAAAATACGGAACGAGTGATCCATAGATTATTTGACACGGCAGCTGTCAGTGTCAGTGCACAGACTAAAAATATATGTTTTAAAAGCTAAAATAGTTTAATATATAAGTTTTAAAATAAGAAACCAAAAATTCGCACACAGGTAGGATTTGAACCTACTACCTTTGGCTAACCGGTAAGCGGTTAGTATAAGAAAGACACTGTGAGTTTTAAAAAAATATTAAAAACTATAGTTTAATATACTTATTTTAAAGCAATTATTTTTTTTGGTTATTCGTCACGAATAGAGCACGAGTGATTCTTTTTTTTAATTGTGTAATCGCATTAACTCAAATCGATATTTTATTTAATCGATTATGTAGTGAATTCTAAAATCTTGTTTTTCATAATGCTCAGTTTCCATATAGAGAAATAGGCAGATTGTTGGTATATTAGGCTGAAAAAATATGCCCATTTTTTTGAACCATAAATCAACTAGTTACTTTTAGGGCCCAGCAGTTACCGTCTCCTTTTATAGGTAGATAAGACCGCCTACATTGTGGCAACATGTTTTTTATTGCATGTTTGTACTGTGTTTTTGGTTGCAATAAAAAGTATCTATAAATCGAAATTAAATCAAATTTCACTTACAAAAAATAATCGACTGTGTCATCTGGTGGGACTCGAACCCACGTTCCTTCGCTATCCGGGCGAGTGCTCTTACCAACTAAGCTACGGAGGACGTTAGTCAATCGACGAATTTTTGCAAGTGCTTGCTACGCCAGTGAGCCGGCGTTCGATTTCATCAATACTTGGGGAATGTACCCGCATATATCCAATGGAAATATTTTTACAAATATTTAACCATCAGTTAAGATGAAATCAGCTTAACCTTTTATATTTTTAAAATTAATAAGAGCACTCGCCCGGATAGCGAAGGGACGTGGGTTCGAGTCCCACCGGATGAAACAGTCGATTAATTTTTGTAAGTGAAATTTGATTTAATTTCGTAAAAATTTGCAAAATAATTGCTTAAGTTATAAAAATATCTATAAATCTAGAATATTTCGAAATTATTTTGCGAGGCCACTTCTAAAATTCATCGTCTCAAGTTTTTTATTTACTTAAATAACAATAATATTTAAAATAATACGATGATTTCGATAGAGTAACATAAAATTAGATATGAAATCTACCGATATTATCTCATACATTTTTTATTAATACAGGGTAACATTTCCCAGTTTAACTATCTATGTTACCTAAACCTACCACGTAATATTAAGTCGTATGCTATTTCGCATTTAAGTAACGTTTCATTTGAAATGAGGTATTTTTAAAAGGCTATGTTGAGTTACATAAGATACAAAAATGATGCCACAGATATTTATTTCCTAAAAAGCGTTCCAAATTTAACATAGGAATAATACACACATGAAACCGTGTGAAAGTTTAATTACTAAGCCATTACTAAAGTCGCAATAGAACCTTTATATCACCGTCTGAGCAACTAAATAAATACGAGTCGAAGCGCAGGTGGGAGCTCTCACGTCTCGTGTAAATCTAATAGATGGTTCTTTTATTTACTGACTTACTTAGCTGTGAGGACAAAAGCAATACGTGGAGTATCTTGCTATTTTAATTTGTTATTTCAATTTTATATGCATTTTACGTGATTTTTAGGGTTCCGGACCTCAAAAGGACGAGTTCGCTCTTTAAGGTCACTTTGTTGTGTATCTGTCATTTGTCCGTCTGTCCGTCTATAAGTCTGTTCATCTGCCTACCAGGACTCTCATCTATTGGGAATGCGTGGAGGTTAATCAAGTTGAAATCCTTTGAAATTAGCATCAAATACCATGTATGCATAGCATGTCTGTAGTCCCTTGAAGCTATAAAAAATCAAGCTACTAAGTCAAACTAATCCAAAGATCCAGCTATTCAAGCCTCAACGTCTAATATTCTAATTAAAAAAATCAATCTTGGTTTAAATAGCTGTAAACTGATGACACTCGGGGTTGTAAGGTAGTGTCAGAGAATGATTGAATGACCTACTCGTACGGTAGGCGTTTGATAAAGAACTAGGGTTGCAGAGCTAAATCCATAATATTTTTATATGTCGGTGTTATTAATTGACACTAAGACGAAACAGGTTTAGCTACTGCACTTACTAATAAAGGAATGATGTAAATCTTCTATAGCACGAGATATATTTCCACAAAATACAACACAGGTTAAGCATTATTGAAATTACCGCAGATTTCGTGAACTGAAGCAAAAGGCTGCGGTCCAACGGGCTTTGTGCCAAGAAAATTGTTTTGAATAATAAATTTAATCTCTCTCGGTCACCGAATCGCGCTGTTTTTGAGTTTGATATATTTACCTGGACTTGTAATAGAGCTGTGAATCGTATGTATATTTTTTAATTATAGAACAATTTAAAAGAACTTGTTCATTCAATAGAAAGAGATGGTGGTATATTACACAACAATTTCTGTTCATCAACAAATAATTGTTTAGGGCATCCACTCAATTACATTACCAACGAATGGTTAGCTTAAATAGATCATTTTTGTTTGTAAATACATTTAATTTTGTAGAACTTAAAGTGCCTTAATTTGCAGTCGTTTTATCTCAGAAATCATTGTTAAAGGTAATCAAGATCTAATTTACCTGTTGTTAAAACAAATTCAGGAAGTGATTTCGAAATATCCTTTATTTAAGGAGTAAAACTCTCGGGTTTTACCTTTTCGGCGAGTGTCGATATTGTCAACAGATAAAATACGTTTAATCCGGAGGTGTTTGGCCAGGCAAGGTTAATTGCACGCCCCTAGTTGGGTTTTATTGTTTGGTACTGGAGCCGTGGGCAACTCGGGTCAAAAGGGTCGGCTTGTATCGTAAAATTGGAATAAAAATTTAGATAGGACGGAATAATGTTTGTACCAACCCAAGCGGATGCTGATGCTTGTTAGATCAAAGATATCGATGTGACATTTATTTTTTATTGTAGCCGTAGATTTCCCTTACCCTTTTATCAACTCTTTATTTGTAAAGGTTTTTTTGACCTTACAAAATTTAAAATATATTTGTATGTAGGAAGACTCGTAGTGTAGAAATGTTGAGTTGACCACAGGTTCGACAGGACGATGTTATCTTACAATTATTAGGAAAACATCTGTATATTTTTAAAGAAAACCTTGTCTAAACTAATGTTGCAATAAATGAATGAATAAACAGTTAGGTACTTGTAAGATCATTTTGTTGATGATATTCATTAGCATTAGCCAGGATAGCGCTAGGCTGATGATGATGATGATTCATTAGCTGAAAAAAAATGTTATTCAGATAAAATTACGCTGTTATTTCATCACTGTGATCAAAATATTAACCTAAAAATAAAGTAGTTACATCAAAGATCCTAAACCATTAACATTTAAGTCAAAAGCGTAAAGGAAAATAAAACAATAGGTATTCGATGGCTAGAAATGAATGCCTTCAAAAACAAACTTGTAAAAAAAACTAAGTCTCGCAACTCAGTTCTTCTAACGTAAAAAGTTGTGAGATCTATGTAACCAAGTTGGTTAATTTTTTCAGTTCCTATTTAAGGATACTCGTAATAAGCTAACTTCACAATATCACATAGTGACCATATCAATAGTAAAAAATGTTTGTTTTATATAAATTGATCTAGGTACTTGGCAATCGCATGAAATGTAGTTCTTCGTTGATTTATACTCTAAAGACTAATTGTATACCAAAGTTATAGAGAGTTCAAAATGGCCTGAATTGCTTCGAGAAAAGGATGGTAGGTACAATCACGGCTGCGGCTCTTTTTTGCTAGACTTGGCGGGAGCACTGCCGTGCCCCCAGATCTCGGTTGGATGTTGTTGTCGTAAATCGTAGTGTTTTTATTCGTGCCCTATGTTACTTGTTTCGTATTATACATTGGCTGTCGAAACTTTGCATTCTATTGTTGAGTTCGTTCGAATTTTAAATTCATATTTAAACAATATGCATTGGAAACGTGGGTTTCTATTCGGGATTTCCCTATGGTACCACGGTATATGGTTCCACGACTTGGTGGAAAATTGCCAATATGTGCTTTGATTCTGACGTAGTAACATCGCTACGTGACGGAACTTGTATGGACAAGCGACCGAAAAGCCAATTACGGGAGAAAATAATTTGGGCGTAATGCAAATAATTTGTTTGAGTGACTCGCCATTTCATGCTTTTGTAGCATTTAACGACGGTTAATCAACTTATCAAGCCCACTAGCGTCAGTCCGGATTTGCTATTCCGGACTTGCGCAAATGGGCTTTCAACTCCGATCATAGGCCTTGCTCTAGTCAGGGTTAGCTATTTCGGGCTGGTGCAAGTGGTAATGCCGGATAAGCTAATCCAGACTGGCGCAAGTGGACTTTCAACTCAGATAATAGGCCTTGAGCAAGTCCAAGGACCTGCGCATGTGGACTTTACTATGTTTAGTACAGAAATGGTAATGGTAAGTACAGTATGTGCACTAATTAATGTTTCCCTTACCAACATTAATAACCGTCTTCTGGTGGCCCTACCAAAAGTTTATTTCATAAAAACTTGCACAAAAATTGCATAAATTACGAAAACAAATAAACGTGCAGCTAATACGTTGCGCGACTGTACCTAAATGAATAAAAATATTTATAAGCGCAAAGGGAGCGATTGTTTGGAATATTTTTCTAAAGTCATAAATACATATCTGAGTGCATAACTGAGTGCTACTTTTAGTCAGTTACATGGTTTTCTCAAGTTTTTATATACAATATTCACAGAGAGGCCAGCTCTCTATGCCCGGTTTATCATCGTTTAGCTTAAAAGCAAGTATTCGTGTGATATTCAGAAGTCCACTAGTCTAGTAGAGTATACTTTTCGACGATCTCAGCTTTGCAAGGTGCTAACGACATCACAGCACTACGGCCACTATGCAGATGTGATAGGGGTTTGCAAAGATGATGTACTTAGTCCGATGCGCTGGCTACTGTACAGTTGGAGTACATCAGGTTACTCATTTGAACTACGAAAACCGCTTTTATTACGTAAGAAATAGAGATGGCCTCAAGGTAAGGTAAGGTGAGGTAATCTGAAGTTTACAGTCAGTAAATCAGTTTACTTTGCGAATAGGGATCATTATCTCTTACCTAAAAATGTGGTAAAAGTGATATTTAAAAATTGCCCCGGTTTTTTATAAAAACATCTACCAGCAAGCTGTTTTACTGCCGTACTCAGAGACGCAAATTAAAGTTAATCTTTCATTAAGTCTCATGCTGTCCTTTTCTGTTTTATTGACAAAAAAGTGACAGAACTATACTTAACCATAAATTAAAATTTAATTGACGTCTTTGAGTGCGGCACTTAGACTCTAACGTTACGGATACTATACTTAATAATTTCGCGTGGAGTGAGTTTGTACGTAAGTATTAGCACTTTTCTTGGCTGCAGTGCATGTGAATCATGTTGTATTTTGTAAGATAAACCGGAACTTAAGAAAATTTTATGCATTACGCTGAAGATAATTTCTTGTAAGATTCATAAACACAAGAGATGTATGTAGGAGATATATTAAAAGGGTTTCTTGTTTTTTTTGAAGGCAAAATTTTTTTTAAAATATAATTAGTGTTGTTGTAGACAGTAAGGAATGGCAAAGTAGCGAGAATAGCTAAGAGTTGACGAACAATTTTAGATTTAAAGAACAAAACTTTAGTTTTGCTACAGTGCGAGAAATTATAGGTTAACCAGAGCCCGTAGCTAAATGGCAATCGTTCTAGAGCGAACTTCGCTATCGTCAATTAAATATCAAAATATGTATGCAGAAGTCACGAGATGTTTCGATGGCTTATGTCAATTTCATACATTTTGTTAGCGATAACGAACTTCGCTTGAGAATAAATTGCCACTTGGCTACGGGTCCTGGTGTAGTTTACGTAGTCAAATATCTCTTTTTAGAAAACGATGCATTCATCAATTTATTGTTTTCTCAATATTTTCGCAAACTCATTACCGCGTCTGCCACTCTGCAGCAGTGAAACGAGATTTCCTTCATACTCGAAATTGAATCTTCGGATGGTTTCAGTTAGTTACATCACTACGCATGGCGGGGTTACTTAATTACAGGAGTCGATGGTAATCACATTCCCAGCACCGGCTGTCGGCCGGCCGGACAATAATTATCCGTCATTTGTAAGCTTTGTTCCTGCTATATTGAAAAGGGATTGTTACTTTTGGAATTCGTCTCGTGTGTCCTGTGACTGTCAATTGTTTTTCTGTCATTTGGCGCTAGAGCAGTTTGGTTGGAGTTTACTTTAAAAAAATGTTATTGTTATCATCAAGAAAGACCAAAAAATAATGCGTAAATGAGGTTGCGGAAAAATGTAGATAATACCCCATTCATTAAAACAAAATTTTACAGATTTTCGCGATTTATTTACATTTTATTTAAAACCTGACGTTTCGAACACTTTACAGCGTTCGTGGTCACAGGGAATTAAAAAACATCCAAATTTCAATAAAGAAGATGCTTGAAAAGTTCCACCGGCATGGGATCCTATTCTAGCAAAAACCAAAGCAACACCTCGAATTGCAAGATCTCAAAACACGGTTAGCTCTTTCTGCGTAAATAGGAACGTAAATTAATATTAATGAGTGACGGTAGTTTAATTTTTCAAAACTTTGTAATGACAAATAATGCCTTGGTGCCTGTGACCACGAACGCTGTAAAGTGTTCAAAACGTCAGGTTTTAGATAAAATGTAAATAAATCGCGAAGTAATCCGTAAAATTGTGTTTTAATGAGTTCAACAATTCGCGTAAACGTAAGAAACAAATAAAACACCCCACTGTTTAGGTAAAGTTATTAGTAGTTATTTATTTATTCTGTGGTGCAATGGAATGTAAATACGTATTTTTTAAGTACAACTTAGTATTTATTTGAACATTTTCATTGTAGGTACTATACTATTTCAAAAGCTTAAAAAAACATGTTAAAAACTAGTCTTTTCGGAGACACGCACATCGGTAAACCTTCATATTGTAAAACGGTTTCATTGTTGGTCAGTCTGCGAAATGGCCACTGCATTAAAATTGCCGAGGCATTGTGTGTATTTTATTTCGCTTAATAATCACCTGTGTTGTGTTGTTGCTGATAAAAAATAGCTCGTGTATCACGATTCTAGGCATTTCGGGACTTATTAGGTACAACAGATCGATGGTAATTACATTGTGGTGTCACAGGTGGGCGAGGGTCAATTAGCCGTCATTTGTTGGCTTTGTTAGTGTCGGGATTTGTTTTTGTTGTTTGATTCGTTAGCCACGGCTTGCAAATCTATTGTTTTCATTATTCAGATTCTACTATTTTACTTAAGCTTTGTTGTGTTGTCTTTCAGCGGTTTTATTACATTGCGGTTTATCTATTGCCATGTTAAAGAAGTTATCTAATATAGTTATTAAAGATAATCTGCTTTATTAATATTAGGTAACACTTGTTTAAATATAAGAGGGCTTATTCAGAATTAATGAAATATATTCTATCTTTATGTAGAGACATATCTCAAATTAGCTGTTCATATTCACTGGTCGTATGTATCATCGCACGGCATTTACGTACGTATTCATTTATTTTGCATACTCTAGGCTCTGACTCCGTTGTAATTACTCCGCGCCACTTAAACGCTCAAAAGCATGTACGAAACTTGCAGCATTTTGCTGTACAACTTTTACATTGAAATATGGGCGATGCTTTTGAAACCTTAGCCTCTACATTTGAGATCAACCATGTACTTGCCTGCTTTAGATTTATTCAAGAAAATTCGCATTTTTTTCGCTTGGCCCTAAGATATGTGTTACGGACACCCAATCAATTACTTTATGTTTATATTTGAATGTTGTAATTTAGTATAAGATATTTGTGGATTCAATAAAGTTTAATTTTCTCATAGGGCTTAGCATAAGAAACAATGTAAATTAGCTCAGGGCTTGTTTTATTTAATAAAGATAGCAAACCGGTTATCTATAGGTGATTCCCACTTGCAAAAGTTAGGCAGGTAGGAACTAATAATAAAATATAAAGTGGGTAGTTTGGTACAGGGGCGAAGGAGACCCTATCTGGTCGTCCCACTCAGGCAGTGTGGGACCGGTAAGACCAATAGTCTGTCCCTGTCCCCCATCTCGCACATTCCGAGGGTAGGTAGGAAAACCCGCAGAGGTAGAATGTTGTGAGTGGGAATTGTTAGGCTATCGGTAGGTAGTTGTGAAATGTTGTAGAAAGAGATAGGAGATACGCATCGGTTGCCTCCCTCAGTATTTCGATGTTTTGAGGGTGGCTGTTGAACGTGTTGGAAAGAGTAACGTAGGTGCTATCTTTATCCTTTCGCCAGTAAACACTAGGGTGCTTTAGTCACTAAGTAAGACCTATGTAATTAGTATAAGTATAGGGCCGTGAGCGCCGGATTTTGTTAGCTGCTCTCACGGTCATCGGTCTCCAATAAAAGAAGAAAGAAACAAGAAGCGTTTTATTTGAAGAATACAGTCCATAACATCGAGGGAACGATCGTCTATATATTGGCTCGAGTGCGTAGCTAATAATATGATTAAACTATTCTAAAGAATGCCACGTGGCATTGAGTCCATTCTGTACAAAATTTAAGTTTAAAACAAATTAAGTCACATTGAATGATAAAAAAACAATAAAGTTAGTAATAAAATATTTCAAGAAACAATAATGTCATACTTTGGAGTTGGAGGATTTTAAGATTTAACGCTATTATGTCGCTTTAACTAAAGTTTATATAAAACATAGCTTAATTATAACTAAGCAACATGTTAATTGTAGCAGTTGGTATGTCTTAACGAAGAGCTTATTGGAGTTAGCCTACCACTCAAAATTCTATAATGTGGCGTCGAATTTACACACTTTAGTTTAACGGCTTATACTTGTTTCTCACAATATTACCTAAAAACTGAGGATTTACTTGTTTAGAATAGTTTTCAGCTATAGGCATGTATTTATTTCTTCATTATAACTATCAAATATATTTACAGGTTAGACATTGAACTTAATTGTAACATACATGGGGGTAATTCCCGCGTCAAGCGGTAAATTTTTAGTGCAATACTTCAGGAGCTAGTCTTTTCGAATGGCAACATTGTAAATTGAACTTATTTCTATGGCAAAATTAAAAAACGTAGTAACTCCTTCGACTAAATCTCTCATACTCTTTTACTGAAAATAACTTACACCGTATAGTCGTTTAAAACGGTTGTTTTTATTAGGATTGTAATCAAGTCTTCAGAGCGATTTTGTTTACCACGTTCTAATTAATATTTTGAATTCGATATCTGTAATTTCAAGAAACAGGAAGTTTCACTCCAATTATATTTGGCGCTTCTCAAACTTTCTTATTTAATTAACCCTTCCTACCCATCATTTGAAGAGATAATATGTGAATGTATATTATTGTATATTGCTGTTACGAAATATGGTTAGAAAAATACACGCATCGGTCTAATGGGTGTCACCTTATGTCATTTATTATTAGCGTTAGAATTTAACTGTAAAATAAACAACATTAATATAATTAACATATTTTTTTGTCAGCCCGAATCATCCCTCTGCTGGGCAAAGGCCTCCCCCAAACTTCTCCACCGATCCCTGTCTAGTGCCAAAGTCTGCCATCCTGTCCGGTAAGTATCAAAATCGTCACACCATTTTTTTTGGCCTCCCTCTTAGGTGATAGCCGTCCGAAGGCGTCCACTGGGTGACGATTCGGGCCCACCTTCCAGGATGCATTCTGCATACGTAGCCGGCCTACTCCCACTTCAACTTGGCAGTCTTTTCACCCACATCAACTTCCCATATCGCTGAAGAAATAACTTGTCTATACTTGTATCCTGCTCATACTATCCTACGGAGCGCAAACTTGGTCACTGACTGAACGTCAAAAGTCCAAGCTCAAGGTATGCCAAAGGGAGAGCGTAGTTTACTCGGCCTTATAAATTAAAAATTTAAAAACCACCGACACAAAATAATAGATGCACATAAAAATCCTAAAACAAGGTTTTATAACTACGTAATTATAGCTAGATACAACGCAGTTGGTTAAAATGGAAACCCTATAAAAAGCAAAAAATAAAACTGAAATTTTGACCCTACGTAAAGTACGTAGGTAGGTATAGAATTTTCAATATTAATGTTGTCGCGTCGGGGGACCGAACTAATATTAGACTAACTTTGTGTTAAAGTACATAGTTACGTAACATATTATTATAAAGTTTTTGTATAAGTCTTCAATCCATTTACTTAAGTAGCTTTGCTTCCTAACGCGACTCGCGCGAATTTTGGTGGACGGCGCGCAAGGTCTAATATTAGTACGGTCCCCCGACGTGACAACATTAGTATTAAAAATTGTATACCTATGTACTTTACGTAGGGTCAAAATTTCAGTTTTACTTTTTACTTTTTATAGGGTTTCCATTTAAACCAACTGTATTGTATCTAGCTATAATTCCATAGTTATAAAACCTTGTTTTAGGATTTTTATGTGCATCTATTATTTTGTGTCGGGGGTTTTTAAATTAAAATTTGTATTTTTTTATTTCAAGCTATTTGTAGGGGACTTCTTATTTGTTTTATTTTATTTCAATTATTGTTGAGTTTTAAGGTTCTAAGTAATTTGGTGTTTGATCAGGTTTTTTAATCAATAATAAAGAATTATAATTATATAAAATAGTTGAGGAAAAGTAAGTAGGTAAACTTTGAAATAAAATGCAATAATTTGCAATTTGTGATAGCGACCATCTTGGATTTGAAATTTATCATAGTGTATTATAGTATTCTACTAGTCAGCCCTTTCATTGGATACCCATATTGAGGGAGTTAAAAAAAAAATGTAATCCGCCATTTTTGCGGCAGCCATCTTGGATTTGAAATTTGTCATAGTGTATGGTATTCTACTAGTCAAGCCCTTTCATTTGATACCCATATTGAAGGAGTTTAAAAAAATATATGTAATCCGCCATTTTGTTACGGCGGCCACCTTGGACCGATTTTCATCATACATAGCTAAGAACACTCCCGACTAATTAATCATTCAAACAAAAAAAAACTAAATTAAAATCGGTTCATCCGTTCGGATGCTACGATGCCACAGACACACACACACACACACACAGACACGTCAAACTTATAACGCCGCGTCGGGGGTTAAAAAGAGTTGACAGAGTAAGAAACACTACTATCCGCTCAGAAATAATATTAAAAAAATAATTTAAATTTGAATCACTTTAAATAAGCTTCTATTCTACAGCTCTCAATTCGTTTGAAGCAAACCGTACCTCCAAACTTGACCCATTTACATTCGTGCGAGCATTTTCAAACTGATGGAGACTAAAACGAAACCTTAAGTTTAAAATCTTGGATAAAACAGGCTTTCCTTTATTGTAATTATAAACAAATTTTTCAAAGGTAAAAAAGTGGTCCATTCTACAGCTACGGAAAGGTATACCGGGAATCGCCCTCTTCATAAGCTGATGTTTTACATCTAGTACAGACACAGAGTTATTGATTAGAAAAAATATATTAATCCATATTTTATCACACATTCAGTCTACAACAATGTAACATATTTAACGTGAGGGATATTCACTTATAAATTAACGTAAGGGAAATTGTGAAATGACTTTGGTAATATAACAATATCCCGTTGGATTTGTTACTCAATACGTCCATGTTATGCTACGGAAATGGTTGCCGTAGCCACTTTCGTAGCGTCGCGGCGTCGTAGCTACAGAGTAGCGGTGAAACCAGCCCTGTAGCGTATACTGCGTCGTGTATGTTATTAATTTTGAATTTTCTAAACGTAAGTTTTGGATCAGCATTGGCAATTTTTTAGGGTTCTGTACCCAAAGGGTAAAAAACGGGAACCTATTACTAAGCCTCTGCTGTCTGTTGCCGCTAAAACAACAAATACTAAAAACAGAATAAATTAATATTTAAAGGGGGCTCCCATACAATAAACTTGACTTATTGGCGGTTTTTAGGGTTCCGTAGTCCGACAAGGAACCCCTTAAAATTTTCACAGAATATCAAAATAAATAATTAAATCTAAATAAAAATGATAATTAAGGGGGCTCCCAAACAAAAGTTTTTTTTACAGAAAGAATATAGTGTCTAATGTTGTACTCGTATAGATCTATAATGGTACGGAACCCTTCGTGTGCGAGTCCGACTCGCATTTGGCCGGTTTTTGTATGAATCGAGAAATCGTAAATCCAAAGGCATTGTTCATGACAGTACAAGGGTTCCAGTTTTCTTTTAGTGCATAACAAGTAAAATTGCCTAATAATTAAATATTGGCTCCTTACTTTTTAAATATTGTTAGTCTTCAGTTTGCATTATTGTTATTATCATTGGTGTACCTTACAAGTAAATAAATAAATTATACCTACTTAGGGTAACTTGGGTTTGTGATAAGAGCTTTCTGTATCCTATCCCAGTTATGCCGGAGCCACAGCAATTTGCGGAACTCGGCAATGAGGTCCCTCGCTAAACTACAGCGAATCCCAAGTTGTGTTGTGTGAATTTTGCAGTGGGTCATTAAATGCGCTAAGGAACGTCTGCTCTCAACCACTATTCTAAATTGGACTCTGTCGAATAAATTCAGAGTTGAGAATGCCGTGTTTGGCATCTTCGTGCATAGATAGTGAGTTCGTTATGAAATTGGCAAGGAACCTTTAAAAATCCTTGGTCTTCTGTATTTTATTTGAACACCTAGCACAGTTAGGTACTCATTATAATTTCCAGTACTTAGATATTACTACTTATCTCTTTCGATGCAAAATAAATGTAAGTTTTTTTAAGTAATAAAATTTGTGTTTAAGACTGTAAACGATGAAATAAAATTTAAATCGCCATTTAATAAAAAATATCTTAGCTTTTTCTTTCTAAGACCTTAAAAATAAGAACAGATGTGCCTTAAGTATCTGTCTTTTTCTCTCAAAATTAGAAAGTTACCTTACATGCCCTTTGCAAAAAACGAACAAAAGTTATACTTTTTATATAACGAACACGCTTATACTTTTTATATCAGCAACACTTTATACTATACTTTTATTTGTATCTCATAATATTTCACATTTTGTTGAAAGTCCTGACATAAAATTTTTCTTCCAGGGTAGTACTGAATTAGTCGTGCTGTCAGTGCCAGAATGCCTTACACACTTATTTCCTATCTTGTTTTTCAAAGATTGCTAATTTTAGCTGACGAACCAGAGCCCGTAGAGAATATGCAATCTATTCTAAAAGGAAGTTCGCTATCGCTAACAAAATGTATGAAACTGACATAAGTCATCGAAACATCACGTAACTTTGCATATATACATTTCGTTTATTAGAGTTTAACATTTCGTTGGCGGTAGCGAAGGTTGCTGTAGATTTTGTATAAGAGAGGGCCCAGTGCTGAAAGGGCACATGCACTCGTAAATCTTGTTGCCATGAAAATACATGCGAGTACATATTGATGGATGGAAAGCGCGGTGCAGTCGCGCGGCGGCAGTGAGCGGCGGTGACATTCAATTTGGTGACGACTTATCAGAGGCCCTACTATGAAATAAATGAAAAAATATTTTAACACCACTTCCTCGAATACTTTCAACACAAGGCATGTAAACCGACGGTAAAGTGCCACATTGTCTCCCATAGGATATTAAGTTGTACTGGATTTCATTACCTTCCATGAGACGTAATGTGATTTGAATTTGGAATTAGATTTTGTATGTGAACCTTGTACTGTGGAGAGTTAAGCAACGACGGGTGCGGTCAGTACTTGGATGGGTTGTACTGTGGACCAGCACATGGCGGGCGGCACCATAGGGCACCGCGCGCACTGCCAATGTCGCCAGTAAGTATCTGTGATTTGAAGACGGTCTTTCTTGTATTTTTTTTCTCGCAGTGTGTGTAAAAAGTGTAGTATATAGCTCAGGGGTAAACGTGTATTTATCTTGGGCAAGATTGGATTCCTCGCTGCACTCAGGATTCTAGTTCCTACCTCGCTTCGATTAGGAGCTAACTCATAATTTAAAATGTCAACCGTAAAATCCTTCGTTTCGCTCAGAAATTAACTTGACTCCTTTGTTGAACAATCTACTATTATTTTGCACAAATTATGTCCCTGCACAGCGTAAATCGTGACAATGCATAGCATGTCGCGACACTGATTTGACTGAAGGGACCTTTTAGGGCACTGCGTACATACACAGTAAAAAAGGAATAATGTTGGAAATAAAAACATAACGGATTATATCTTAGAAAAAATAAAAACATACATGTACATTAATTTAAAACCCAAAAAATGTCGACCCTGCAAGACTATTATAGCCGTAAGTACACACATCAACACTGTCTAGGGATATTTTAGATTTACTCAATTTATAAAAAATATCATAAATCTAAAACATCCAAAGATAGTGTTGATTAGTATAGTTTTCACTCTTGCTGTCTTTATCCCTCGCATTGGGATGTTAGTGTATGTGACGAAGAGGCTAGAGTCGAAAATACGGATATAGACCTATACAGTAGGGTAGATTCGAATGTCGTGCTTGACAATTTCTCACTCGGCTGAGGATAAATACATTGGCGAGGAACGTTCGTCTTTGCCTCGATTTTACGAAGTCGAACGATAGAACTGTAAATCTTTCTAAAATAAATAAATAAATAGGTTTCGGCGATTTAAAAAAATCTAAATTGTTCCATAGTGGGCTGTAGCTTAGTTTTGTTTTGTCTACCTCAAGTGGTTACCTTTCAAGTGTTTAAAGTATAATCTAATCTTTGAGTTTAGATAAATCAATAAATAAATTGTTTTAACAAACACACCAATTACCTAGCCCCAAACTAAGCGTGAGCTTGTGCTATGGTGACTAGGATAACGGATACTTAATTAATTTTATAAACATCCATGACTTAGGTACAAATGCTCGTGCTCATCACACAAACATTTGCCCCTTTCGGGATTCGAACCGCGAACCACTACACCAAGACGGTCGTCAATCGTCGGTCGTTTGACAGTGCAAGCTTATTATTTTATTACTACGAGTCGAAAAACTATCCATCATTTAGATTTCTGATATTTGAGTATTTTTTATGTTTACTTACATTGATATTTTACATATTGTGTGTGCACATTTTAGGGTTCCGTATTTTATGTTATAAAAAGACAAGAAAGTTATTATGTTTATTTCCAGTTTGCAAAACCCTATGCTATTGCAATGTGAAATAAAACCCAACTTAATGTTTACGTTGCGTATACAACAAATACTTGCTGTGAATATATACAAAGTTAATCTCTACTAACATTTAAAATGGAATAGTAGATTATTCACCAAGGGGATAAAGTGATGTCTTACGTCACGCGCGTCATCTTGAATCTCGAGCGTAACAAAGGATTCGAGTGTTTACTCCCGAGCATAGCGAGGGATTTAAGCTCGCCTAAGACGAAGACATCTTTATCCCCGAGGAGAATACTCTGCTTTTCACACTTCCCACGAGGCAATAAAAAAATGACTACAAAAAACTTATTTTATCGATAAGTATATATCCTCTGACTTTACTGGCAGTAAATTATTATTATTAACAATACCAGCAGCTTTACATCTAAAACGACTCCAGTGTCATAAACTTCGTCACTCGACAGTTTTACGAAAACATTGCTTGTAATTTCTTAAAATACGAGTACATAGGTTTTTTTTCTTTATTTATTTCTTTTTTTAGAAATGCCCGCTTTTTTTCATTCCATTCGTGCTAAAATTCTTGGCTGCCAGGTTCATATGTTCTCTTTGGTGCGGGACGGACTAGTGTGATCATGCCTACGAACTCTTATTCGAAATTCAAATCACTTTGCCTCTCTAGGGGCGTAATGAAATTCGTACAACATTACGTCCCTAGGGATGCAATGACTCACTTTGAGTCAGGTTTACTTGATGTGTAGTTAAAGATTGCCGAGTAGGTAGTGTGAAAAATATTTTTTGTATGTTTGTAACGAATGAAGTCAAAGTTTTTCACTATTATAATGCAAACATTAATCCTGAGTGACAAAGGCTATATTTTATTTTTAAAATGAAATGATTATAAAGTGAGTGATTCTGTTTATCAGCAATTGTTTATATTAATAAACAACTGCTGATAAACAGAATTACTTAATTTATGAAATTAACTGGTAATGGTGAAATCTCATAAGCAAAAACTGATGTTGAATATGAGATAGAGAGAGACCTGGAATACAGGAAATATACACAACAGTATTTTTCCGTCTCTCTCTACAATTGCAAGTATAATTTTCAGTCACCCTGTGTTTGTTCCCACGTTTTCTTCATACAATGTCAGTTCCGTATATAGTGCAAGTTCACAAACAACATGAGACGGGGCGGAATGGAGAGTGCATTTTCACGGGTAATAATAATTTATGTTTCTATTTCGTTGTGCTATGTCTCGTTAGAGAGTACCGTGCCATGTTGTCGAGGGCCGTTTTTTGCACCATTTACTTTTTTGTTTATCGCTATTATTGCTATGTAATTTACTATCTTGTTTATTTCTTCAAAACAGTCTGTCAACTGGCCGAAGGACTATGATATACCGTATTTTGGTGAAACAAGTCAAGGTTTAGGGACACCTAATAAAGGATATTTAAAAAGCCGTGTTCAAGAAGTAAACAGTTAAGGCAGTTTTCCACTAAAGCAGAGGTAAGAGATGTTAAGACACCGCCTTCATACATTTGGCACATAGCGTGGCTCCGCTCAACCCCGCTTCGAGTTAGTCAAAACGTATGAAACCTTCTCGTCTTGTCTTTGATTTAGAAGAAACTGGGCCTTAGTAGCAACTATAAAACCAAAAATAAAAAAATTAGAAAACCTGTGTAGGTAGTACGTATTTTGCATACGAACTACCAACGCAGTTTTGGATTTAATGAAGCCTTCAACAATAAAAAAAATGGGTATCCTGGTAAATATATGAAGGTTGACGACCGTCTTGGTGTAGTCGTTCGCACACCGGACTTCTAAACCAGACGGTTGCGGATTCGAATCCCGCAAGGGGCAAATGTTTGTGTGATGAGCACGAGCCTTTGTACCTAAGTCATGGATGTTTATAACCGTATATAATTATGTTTATCCGTTATCCTAGTAGCCATAGCACATGCTCACGCTTAGTTTGGGGCTAGGTAATTGGTGTGTTTGTTGTAACAATTTATTTATACGAGTATATGATACTGTGACTTAAGTACAAATAACTTCCAATTTACCAAAATTATCGCCAGAACTCCTGTTTGTCGTGTTTGATCTTATGAATAGCTTAACACAACCTAATTAATATTATTACATATAAACCTACTGAAGATTTAACAAGGTCGACAAAGTGAAACTTTTCTGAATGCAAGTCGTAAAAAGCCGTGCTGGCCCACAAAACGAATCAACTTCCCCCATAAAAGTCTTGTTAACAACTTTCATGTTTTGTTACAAGGCCAATAAAATGAATGACGTACTTAGTAGACAGTTGGATACACTTGCTGTCAATATGTTTGAGTATCATAATGGTAGGCTATATCATTATCAACATACAGAATATCTCATATTTTATTTATGTATGTAGTGTGTAAGTCTATTGCTATGTTAATTTTTATTCATCGCTATGCTTCTTTTGCAGTGGTTTTCTAGACTTTTGCATAATTTTTTCCCCTAATTTACGATATCTTACACCGCCTGTATTTCTCTGTTGGGACCTATGGTTGGCTGGTAGAAATTGCTTTTAGCGTTAAGTCCGCCATTTGTACAATAAACTGTGTGCAAAAAGTTTAAAGAAATAAATCATCGTTACGTGCTCGATGGCTTAAATTGACGCGTTCTAATGTTGACTGTCATTAGTTTACAATTGTGCTTACAGATCTGAAATATAACAACACCCGAACGAATTTATTACGAAAAAAATCAAATGTCTAACACGATATATTTAATCTTCAGTTCCTGGAAAAACACGCTAGTTTTCTTTACCCCGATAACCATAAAATAAGTATGAAATAAAAGCAACTTAGAGTTATTTGGTCCCTTGCAAGTCCAGTAACAGTTGTTAGAGTTGTAGTAAAACGTTTCTTGTAGTAAAATACTTACATTCTTGAGCATAAAAGGACGGGAATACGGGAGAGTCTTATAGCTTAGAAGAAAAAGTACACGATAAATTTTGCATTGCCAATGTTTCGGCACATGAGTTGATATTGTGGTTTCGCTGTTGGACACTAACTAAGACTTTGCAATTGATATAAAAATATTTAAAAAACACCTAACTCGTTAGTTTAAATATGAATCGACACGAAAAGAAAAATAACTATGACGCAAAATCTATCGGAAAACAAATAAAAAAAACATCGGATGACGACTTTTGCGCCACCTTCAGGGTTTCTCACCATTTTGATAAACTGAACAATAAGCTAAAACAAACAACTGTAATGAATGTAACTGCTACTTTATCTTGCTAACTTACTGGTCCTAACTCATTAAAACACAATTTTACGGATTCCTTCGCGATTTATTAACATTTTATTTTCAAACCTGACGTTTCAAACACTTTACAGTGTTTGTGGTCACATAAATCGCAAAGTAATCCTTAAAATTGTGTATTAATGAGTTCTACTATTCCCGTAAACGTAAGAAACAAAACTGGTCCTTAATCAAATTCCAATTATTTTTCTTTGTGAAAGCGCACCGGAAACAAAAGGGCTTAAGGGTTGTATTATCAAATATTTATTATAAAACCCATAAGAACGAAAAGGTTGGAGAGCATCCCTTGTGCCATCCATTGATTGGCTCCAAAAACGTGGAACTTGTAAAGCTACCTATCAAAATTTTGCATTGTTTACCGTGATTCTTTGATTTCCAAAGTTGGAATCATCTTCGAGATTTAAGTTCCATCATGAGTTCGAAGTATACTGAACGAACAACAAGAACATTAGTATATTGTTTATATTCTTGGTAGAAGGATATGGTAGATTTACTAAGAAAACGTGTTTTATTTAAGGCCTCATGATCAGTTTCTATCAATTGTATCGGTTTTTTAAACCTATTTTAGGCAGTTGACCGACCAAAAACGATGAGCGAGAAGCAAGTAAAGCTCGAAAATAGAAACTAAATAGCCGATAGTAACTCGGCAACTCATCGGTGGCTGTGAGACAACTGCCTTAATGTAGTTTTTTTTTAAATCTAGAAACACATAACACTCTTTCCCGAATCCCACCGACTTTTAATATCCTAAAACGGAGCAGTGCGGTTCTCTTAAAACGAAGTTTAGAACTCTTTCTTCGCAAGTTATCGCTGAATTTATTTTGAAAAGAAAGTTTACAGCGATAGAGGTGCTAAGACAAGGTTGTCTGGTAATCTTGTAACAGTTACGGCGAAGTTTGCGAAGCGTCTCCCTGCGGGCGCGGTTCGGAACGTGGGGACTAACCTACATTGTATTAACGTTTGTCTCAAACTATTGTGTCGATGTTACTGCCATGTAGTAATATCTTTATTATTTGATATGGGTTTTTTATGAGTAATGTCCTTACTGTTGATCTTCATCTGGTTTGCTCTAGACTCTAGTATAAGCCATACGTGGCGTAGACAGAGTCGACGGTAATCTTGAGACGAGTTAGAGTGATAATTACATATTTTTTAATTTTGTTGTTGCATTTCTTAACATACACTTACCGATACAAACGGGATTAATGTAACAATTGCTGGCGACCATGATTCGTTCAACTGAATCGAAAAGTAGGTAAATACATATTTTGCCTTTTAAAAAAGGTTTTTGTTGCATTATATTCCGCTTCGGTTATCTTGGGTAGGACTTGTAGTAAACAAGCTTGTTCTAATTTTCTTTTTTAGATGTTCAACTGTCAATCTATTTAAGTAGATACGAGGCTTTATTTTTGACGTTATTACTTACGTTTAGTTATCCTGATTAGACCGCGACAGACTAGCACACCTATACTACGAAGAACAACTTTCATTAAAAACACAATGTTTTAAGTCGTTCGCAGTCTCCCGAAACTGAGCGGAGCGCGTAATGAGCTGCCAACTCGGAGAGAAATAATAAAATAAAACCTGAGGTTTACGTCTGCGGCCGGCGTATTCACAAATTGTGTTCTTCGAATTACGAGTACAAGAACAATGTTTGTTGTGCCTTGTTACGGATGAGATGTCTTAGCGCTTCAATCTTGGCATCTTGCCGGCGAACAGTAAAATATGGGGCTGTTCGGATAAAATAAATTAAAACAAGAGAAAACATTGCAAATTAATTTGGAACTGCTACACAGAGTTAAGAACAACTGGTTTGATTACGTAATTACCTGATCAAATATGTATAAAGTGAATGTTTCAGCGGTAGCGAACCAATGTACCATTATTAACAATACATGTGAAGTAATTTGTTGTACCTACGTACAGGGACCAGCATGTCAGATTACATAAACAGGGTGTCCGGGTTTCAACTAGCGATAATTTAAGGGCGTTTTATTTATGAAATTTGAAAAACATAATTCTTAATGAAAATTTCATCATTTCATCAATTTATCAAAAAAATGTTTTCACAAAAATTGTATTTTTGTGTTAAGTTTTGTAATAGGTTTAAAAAAATTTCAAACATTTTTAAATTTCTAGCAAGATTTCTTAAAAAAGAATTTCCTCTATAACGGTTTATAATTTTGGAATGATCTTTATTTCACATGTTAGGCGATAGCGTTACCAAGTGAATCATTTTCAAGTGAATCATTTTCATAACTTTTAGGACCTCCAGATCCACAGAAATAGATTTTTTGATTTAAATGGCAGCCATTTTAAACAATTAAAATGGCTGCCATTTCAAGAGGGGGGGGGGGGGGAGTTAGAACCCAACATGGACGTTTTTCGTCGATAGCATTTGTGAACTAATAGCCCTTAAATTATCGCTAATCCACGGACACACCGTATATTCTTCGATAAATCGGTCAACACAACTTCATAAGATTCATTGTCTCGTTTGTCGGTCTAGTGGTCAGCACACAGGTTACTGTCCAAAAGGTCCTGGGTTCGAGTCCCAGGTCTTGTCAAAAACTGGGTTTTTTAACTCAGATAGCTATTATTTTTTGGTACTTAATAAATATATTTTCTTTCATTCTTTTGTTTAACTGGATGTGTTATCGTCCTAACTACCTACCTAATCAGTGTATCAGTCTTCAAAGGAACCTCCTGCTCGATGTACAAATCACGAAGTTTAACCCGCAAGCTTGATAACCGCTTCACATTTTGTAGATAGATAATCACTAGATTTCGAGTTTTAAAGAAACATACATATATTCCTTTTTATATACAGTCCTTAAAAATGCCAGTGTTACTCAACAGAACTCACGCCCGGTATTTTGTATGAAATGGAAAAAGTTAAAACTCAGATAAAGAAGAGTGATGCTGCTTTTAAAGTAAAACGTGACCTCTACCGTATTTGTTTTGCGGATGTTTTAGGAGCTAGTGATGTCCCCACGTAGATTAATGAATCGAGTAACTTAAAGAAAATAGTAAAGAAAGAAAATACATTTATTCAGCAAACACACACGAAAGTTTACAATCACGGAAAACACAAGACTATTAGTACAAAGGTGTGAATGCCGAAAAGGCATCCGCTCAGCATTATTCGTGGCAACCGAGCAAGCGGCATGTGTTGACGACAGGGGGTTTTTCTTACTGTAGTCTTCAATAATAGGCGGCTGGTTATTTTACACAATATTTATTGCAGACGTAACATCTATTACATTCAAATTCACACACGAAAAAGGCACGTGTTGCCACAGATAATAAATAATATTTAATTTTGACATTTATGTTGCCAAGAGCATGCCACGAAGCTGGTTTTTAGCGGATACCGTGTACAAATTGAAGTGAAATTAAAATCACAAGGGAGTAGGGAATTCATAGAATAATTATTGAACGAATACAATTTTATCTTAATGACAATGGCTTACTATATTAATAGTCATATTTTAAGTAAAGCCTCTTTTAGCTGTACCTAATGAAAATGGTAATGGCTTTTAGGAAAAAAGTTCTCATTTCTCTAAGCGTTCTTACACAGATTATAAGAACGTAACAAGATCATGTAATCTAAATATTTTAAGATCATTCGTAGAAATTCTTGGAATTTACCGAAAGAGTCCATTCAACTCACGCAAAACATTTTTACCTACGTCAGAATGAAACATTAAATTTTTCCAAATTGAGATTTTTTTTATTGAGTTAAACATAAAGATGAAAATTGGTTGGGGACACTTGTCATTTTTGGGTACGTTGACCTGTATTAGTTAAGAACAAAGCAGAAGGCAAAATATTCAGTCCTTCGAAGCCACTCTTCACGGCAGTCACGTCTCGCCTCGAACACTAATGGCTGATTTCAAACTTTTCCTCCGAAATAAAGGAGGTATTTGTCATTCGGCCCTTTATGCTGTGTCAAATTGTTGTGCGCGTCAAACAAAGCCGTCGAAATAAGCAGAATAGTTATTTTCACTTTTAGTATTCTTGACGTTATCGTATAGATAATGTCTGAATTTATATGTTACGATGCGGCATAACGTTTACTTCGACGCACAGAGTCATCAATAATATATCACCAGTGAAACCAGTTATAATATACATTACTATGCACCACCTATAAATTATTCTTTCTCGTCTCAACAAAAGGTTCAAATGAATTGATTTGCATCCCTCAAGTAAATGTTTTATCATGATTGAATAGCGCACAATACTGTCATTTAGCGGTCAGATTAGCCAGCCGCGGAAAGCGACTTTTTCCCGACTTGCCACGGATGCCGTAATCTGTGAGTCGACGACCATTCAATTGACTGTAGCCGTCTCTGTCACTCCAGCCAGCATGACCGTGCAAATGAGCGCGATGGCGAGAGCTTGAAATACGAAAAAAGTATTTTAGAGTAGGGCCTCAGAGACCCGGATTAGCGTCTTTGAGGTCTCAGCTTTGTGTTTTAAAATAAACGCTTCGAATCGTTGCGGACAGTTATTTCGTTTTCATTTACAAAGGTATTATAATAAATAGATTTAGTATCACATTCGTTTATCCGAAACTGTAAGAGGTAATTTCAGAAAATTTACAGCATTTGATGCGCTAACCACATGTCAACTAATTTATTCGATATTTAGATGATACAATCCGATGAAAATCAGTTTGTTTTACCTGCATTTTGTTGCAAAATCACCCCTATCGCAATTGCATAAGATGCCACAGTGTAAACCTTGATTTGCTGTCGTCCGTACTTATAATGGTCTGAATAAGATCAGAATTAGACAAGACAATCACCCAACGGTGTAATGTATGAAAACTAACTTTTAAGGCAACCCAATTTTCGGGAAATTTAATACAAAGCACTTTTTATCCATAAAAAAGAACTGTCGCTTCTAATTTGTATCTTCTCCTCTATAAATAATATTAATTTTATGAATACAAAAAACTCTTGAATCTGTACTAAATAAACTAAAATGCTATTGTTTTTACTCACCACAATGTACCAATTGCCTCTGTGTAAAACAAGCGACAGTCGCAGCCCAGGGTGGCCTTTTCCCATAGATCATGCTGATCCCCCTCTTACGAGACGCCATGTTGCGATGATTAGGCCGTTGCGAAAAATAGTGTTGCTTAAGCTAGAGGTTGCATGTGACTTCGTCTATGATAACGCTCGAAACACGTCTTGTGCAAATTCAACTCGGCTTTACTACATTATATCCATACTAGTATTATAAATGCAAAAGTGTATCTGTCTGTCTGTCTGTTACCTCTTGACGCTTAAACCACTGAACCGATTAAGATGAAATTTGGTGTGGAGACAGTTCGAGACCCTGGAATGGACATAGGCTACATTTTGTCGCGATATAAAAACATTAAGGGGGTGAAATAGGGGATGAAAGTTTATATGGAAATTCTAACTCTTGCGGGCGAAGTCGCAGGGAACCACTAGTATTATACATAGCCCGAATCATCCTACTGCTTTGCTAAGGCCTCCCCCAAACTTCTCCACGTTCCCTGTCCAGTGCCAGAGTCTGCCATCCTGTCTGGTAAGTATCGAAAATGTAACACAATCTTTTTTTTTTAAACAATCTGTGCTTACCTACTCATATGAGTGTAGGTGCAGAGGATTATTTTACATTTTTTTTATTAAAACTAAACACAAGCTTAGCCTGGAAATAACGGCTTCGCTGCCTTTTCTCACAGGTCGTTTTGCAATGTGATACAAAAGCTACGACTGTACACGTCTTCGTCACGATATCAATAATTTTGTAGCCTTTTAGGCACCAAGTTATAACTCGTGGTTTTGCTACGAGAAAGTTATACACTTTACAAATAATATGAATACGCGCGGCTAATAACGTAAAGTACGTTATGTTCTATAAACAAGTATATTAGTATAGGCCATAATAATGTGTATGGAACTACTACGAAATATTTAAAGCCATAAAATATTTAATTAAAAAAAATATATCTGCTCGTTAATCTTGGTTTCATAAATTTTAAAAGGTATTGTCTAAACGTTCTTAAATCTTTCAGATACTTGAAAGATATCTGTCAATAGAGTGGTTTGCCTTTTTTCTAACAATAGGCATTGCGTAGTACATTATATGTATAGTTCGAGTAGTAATAAAAAATCTAAAAAAATATTTAGTAAAAAATCTAGTCAAATATATCGTCAGGCTCTCAACGGTTTACAATGCTAAATTGCACTGGAACAAAGCAAAATTGTGTTAGTAAGTAGGATTATAGGACGTTGTGTACCTCTGTGGTGGCCTGCTATCAATCATGATAAGCTGCCTCCGTCTTGTTAAAATAATGGGAATTTAATTCAATTTTGGCAAAAAAAAAAATTGTTCCAGATGCAGCTACCGAAGTAGATTTATTAAAACAAGAAGAATTGATGGTTTTATTTCTTGTTTGTCAAATACCTAGTAGTTATTTTAAACGAATTTGTTACAAATTACGTACAAAGTTACTGATACATATCGATCATATCATATCGATCATATCATATCGATCAGAAGTTCGCTATCGCTAACAAAATGTATGAAACTGACATCGAAACATCATGTGACTTATACATATTTTGACATTGTAGGTTAAGTTTTCTTGACGGATTTAGGTAAATTCAATACGTACTAGCCCAAACTATATTTTATCGTGCGTAAATAAAGATTACGACCCACAAATAACCACAATGAATTAGATCTCGATTTATTTTTACGAGTTAATGTACATTAGTGAGGTCATAGTTGTGAATAAGTGATGTATTGATGATAATAATTGATGATATTGACTTTAACGAAGAAACGATGCTCAGACATAGTAATTCTCTCCTAAGCAGGGTTCCGGAAATTCGTAATTTCCGTCGCAATAAAATGGATACTGTGACTATGCCTCTTACCACAACATCCTTTGAATTTATGTAAAATACGTAATTTTATAAAAATGACTTCACCAAATCATATGTTTATTTTTATTTTGAATATAAATATAATAAAAATAACGTACTTTAATAGTTGCATCTTAAATTACATCTCATCTCATTTCAGATTTAAATCACTGTGCCGCGATCCCTTATTGACTGCTAATAAAACCTCACAAAGACTCTTTGAAAGGCACCGCATGCTTGCATGAGTCCTATTTCGTGGCGGTATGCACCGATATATTGGTTTCAAAAGAATGGACGGTAGATAGTAAATGTTGTGAACAGCCTTATATTCCTTCAGTCAAGTGCCGGCTGTCGTGGAGACCGGACACCCCAGCGCGTTATTAAGGTCTGTTAACTCAATTTCTTTCAAAATATATTATATTGATCTCATAAGCTGCATGCATACATTTGCGTTTATATTTATCACACATGTTTAGCCATTATGAAAGTTCAAACTACAACAATGAGAAGCACGTTCGAAATAAATTGTTCCAACTCTGTAACTTCGGAAACTACAATTTCTTAGCGAACTCTCTAGTGTAGTAAAATTAGTTTGTTTAATAAACGTTCGAGTCCCCCGGGTAAACAGTCCATTCCTGCTGCAGTGGTTACTGTGTTGCTTCGGCGATAGCAGCTGGAGTTACATAATTGAAGTTACCATCTATGCAGAGTGCTCAAGTTAAATTCGTTTGAGTTTGTGCCAGTAGTTGTATAATAATGAAATTCCATATCGATTGACAACTCTGAGCAAACGAGCAGAACATCGAAAACTATTAAGCCGTCGAGCGAATGAAGGCTGAAGCGAGATATCGAGTTGGTAACGTCGTCGGTTTGTCGTTCAGCCGCAGATTTATCGCGTTCGATTGTAGGCCTATCGCTCTGGCAGGGGTTTGAAAAAGTTTTTCATGGCTTTTGTAAGCTGTAACGTTACAGTTCGGTTTATGTTTCAAGTTGCTGATAAAAGGAGTTAACCCCCACTTGCGGGACTTTGAGCCGCGAATAAAAAATGTATTTTGGTAATCTCCAAATCTCGTCACAAGTTAAGAGTGAAGCAATTTTTTTCGTGAAGTTATTCTTAACTGGTAAAATATATGGTAGAAGGTGAAATGGCGACAAGTAGAGCATAGCATCTGTCTCATCTGTGGAGCTTTTATACTTGCCTGCAATGAAAACTAGTTACATTTCCTTAGTAATTTGATGAAAGCAATCTATTTATTACAAACAATTTACACAGCTCGCAGACCTTGACTGTTTGCTGTTGATTCACCGCAGTTTGTAAGGGGGAAGACGACCATTTGATATGCTTTATATAAGTTTGAGCAAATTAAAAAAATTTTAAAAACCATTCTTGTCTCATGCGTAAATGGTTGACCTTTAGAATGTTTTAATTTTATTTAACAATTTTACACGGCACTTTTAAAAGTCTATTCATAAAACTTATTAGACTTCTAACTTAGGTATATGTGGTTATTTGTCCCTTTCCGACGAAATAATGTCACATATGACAACAAACTTGAACTTAAGAGTGTCAAATTCGCTATAACAATCATGTTGGAAATATATGAATAAAACTTTAAGCCTTTGACTGCCACGAAACTAGACACAATAGAAAAACATTGTTTGGGGGTCACCGGTGACCACCATGGCGCTCAATGTGTTAACTCTGTAACATTTTTTTCGCTTATTTACTTAACATTATAAAAAGTGTTTGCTTTATATATGCATATAGATAGTCTTGATTATCACACATAGTCGTCCATAATTTAGGCGGTCTTACTGCTCAAAACAATTTTATCTAGACAAACTTCGGGTGAGGTGCGAGTTGGACTAGCGCACGAAGGTTTACTATTATCTTTACAACGTTGGACAAAATACTATGTTATGTATAAATATCGAGCAAAAAACGGCCAACAAATCACGTATGTTGTATAGGAGCCCCCTTAAATATTTATTTTAATCTGTTTTTCGTTTTGTTTTTGTAGCGGCAACAGAATTACATCATGTGTAAAAATTTCAACTGCCTAGATATCACAGTTCATTAGATACAGCATAGTGACAGATAGACAGACAGTGGAGGCTTATTAATAAGGTCCCGTTTTTACCCCTTGGGTACGGAATCCTAAAAATTATAATAATTTTACCTAGTCAGGTCATAAATTAAAATGAACCTTATCATTTTGTTTGTTGTAGCTCTCTTCCAGGGTGAAATTTTTTCATCCGAAAAAAAAAATTCCCGAAGCTTTTTCCCGCGTACCGCTTCAACAAAGCGCGGCATCTCTTCAGTCTCAGGTCCATTAAACGAGCGTCCAAACGATGTCCTGTTTTTCTTCGATATGCCCTAAGCCCTAAGTCTTCATTTAACACCCTTTTCACCGTGATCCTGCTTAACCCCATCTGAAGGGCCAACATTTTCTGCTTACATATAGGATTTCTTTGAATTCGTGTCTTCACAGCTTTTATCACTGCAGGAGTCCTAACAGAGCGAGGGCGACCACTTCTTGACCTGTCATCTCCACTAGAATCTTCATTGTATCGTTTTATGGTACGATAAACGAATCTTTTGGTTATATTCAAATTTTTCAGTAAGTCGAAAATCTGAATAGGCGCGTAACCGCAACGATGCAACGCAATAACCGCGACACGGTCTTTTTTAAGTGTCCTCTCCATATTTAAAGATGAGGAAAATTCTAAAAAAGATCACATTTTTATTTTCATGAAAAATTCGAAATTCGAATTCAATAAACTTTTTTGTGGCCAGCATTCTAAATTCAAAAGTTTTTATTGTGTGACAGAACTTATGACCTGACTATGTATTTATAAATATCGGAAACTCGAAAATAAAAAGGTACATATTAGCAATCCCTTAAATTAATAAATATATATTATATTCTCTTTTTTTTAAATAGATGATTCTGTCTTTGATCTTTTAATTTTGCATGTTACCCAAAATTTAATTTGCAAGGCCGGAAAAGATGCGGTAGTCTATCCCGCTGTCAATTACTTCCAATCTCTATACTGCGTAATGGAAAAGCATCGGACTTGATTAGTTTTGAAGTCGGACTGAGTGGCTTAAAAAGGCACCCTATACATTAATGTGTCAGTCACGTAGATATTTTACTATGTAGGCAGACTTAGTAGACGTAGACGTAGACTTAGGGGCCCAAGTCAAAATTTCCGTAAGCAAAATTGCGGAATCATAATTGAATCCCAAGCTTTTGACAGTTCCAGTATAGGCCAAATGTCAAAATCTTGTTATTCGATTACGGTTGTTTTTACAATTTCGCTAGTGTAAATTGGGCTTGGAAAATTGTTTCAATTTTATTTTTTAGGGTTCCGTTCCCGAAAGAGTATAACGGGACCATATTACTAAGCCTCCGCTGTCTGTCTGTCACCAGGCTGTATCTCATGAACCGTGATAGCTAGACAATTGAAATTTTTACAGATGATGTATTTCTGTTGCTACTATAACAACAATTACTAAAAACAGAATAAAATAAATATTTAAGGGGGCTCCCATACAAAAAACCTGTTTTACAGTTTTTTGCTTGCTATTAATAACGGCATTAGGATGCTTGAAATATTTACAGAATATTAGGTTGTACATACACTTTAAAAATAAATAGTTAAATTTAAATAATAATAATATTTAAGGGGGGCTCCCATACAACAACCGTTAATTTTTTGCCATTTTTGCTCGAGATTTATAATGGCATCGAGCAGACGCAGATATTTTGTTGTATTTTACTTTAAAAATAAATAATTAAATTAAAATTTAAAAAATAATTTTACCCCTTAAAATTATTTTTTCCTTCCTTACAAACGTGTTTTTTTGCCTATACTGTCTAATGTTGTAACTTAATGGTACGGAACTCTTCGTGCACGAGTCCGACTCGCACTTGGCCGGTTTTTTTTAGTATTAAGTTTAACATGTTGTAGTCTTCTATGACTTTATTAAGTTATGTCCGAATAGCAGTGCGAGTAGTAAATACTAACATGTTTATTAATAAATCCTTGGTCATTTCACACACGAACAGTTTCAAAAGGATGCTATTAAAATGGCAGCCAGCATTAATAATATTGTGAGTAAGGTCGTCTATTTATCTTTCATCACATTTTCATTAGAAGATACATCCAATAAATGGACCTACGGAGAACACTTAACGGAATTACGGAAAAATAATAACAGTGTTCTCGTAAAAAGAAACAACTGAGAAAGATGACTCTATAAAGGCTCAACACAACCCATCGTTGTCAGCTGGTAGCCTAAGCAACGATAACAGGCCTGTGTAACTCCCCGAGTAGGTAGCAAAAACGTACCTGCGCACCGCGACCCACCGTGGTAGGCTAACTAACTTGGGTGTCGCGAGCAAGCTGCGACACTACGTTGCTGGCTGGACGAGCATAAATAAAGTGCTAGAAAGGTGCGCTAGACGGCGTCAGTAGCTTCTTGTAGCAGTCAACCCTATCGCGTAGCATGATAGTACGTCACTGAATAGGTTTAATGTATTATGAATCATATTCCAGAGTTATAAGAATGAAATTATCTTGCAATGGATTTCTGTAGGTGTCTAAACGAAAATGTGTTTGACTCTGAGGCGAACTAAATTACACCACATCGTTAACAACATTAGGTAGACATTCTTTTAATTTCATTGAAAAGTCAAATTACTGTACGGAGTACTAGTACTTATTCTGTGACGATAGGCACGCTTGAATCCAAAGCCGGCAATTTTAAGCGAGATATCGTATATCGATCTACCCGAAATTGGCCTCGCCGACGTTCTTGGGATCCGAGGATTATATAAGAACAGGCAGGTGCGGATCGAAGACGGTACAACCCGTGAATGACATCGGAAAGCAACGACGCCGCAGCGAGATTAAATATTTGAAAAGTTTCTTAGAAAGTAAACCTCAAGAGTGCTTGAACAGATGTTGAAAGTTGTAAGAACATTGTTGGGGTTATGGCTTGGATTTGGAATGATAAAGGAAAATGAGTTGTGTGATGTACGGTTTTTTTGTTTTAATTCATTCTGCTGAGAATTTTTATAATCAAAATATAGTAAACTAGTGGTTCCCCGCGACTTCGCCCGCAAGAGTTGTATTCTCTATATAAACTTTCATCCCCCATTTCACCGCCTTAATATTTTTATATCGCGACAAAATGTAGCCTATGTCCTTTCCAGGGTTTCTTACTGTCTCCATACCAAATTTCATCACAATCGGTTTAGTGGTATAAGCGTCAAGGGGTAACAGACAGACAGACACACTTTCGCATTTATAATATTAAGTATGGATTCGCGGTCTAGGCGTTACCTATTTACTGTGACAGAAAATAGGTAAGTTACCCTCTACTCAAATGATGACCTTAGTTAGATCACCTACATTAATTATTATTAGATTATTTCACATAAAAAAACAAACCTCGCATTTGAGCAAAACGCTGAATTTTACTAATACAGTTAATTAACTTTACAAAACGTTTAAAAAAAATTATTACTCAAATCGAACAAAGTCGTAAAAGTAGACAGGTCTTGTTAAAAATATACGTCAGTAAAAAGCTATCTAATTAACTTAGGTAAAAGGGTGTTTCTTAGTTATGTCTGATGATAAATACATTTCAAAAATACAAAAAAAAAACAAGAGACTGCGGCCTCACCCTGCTCAACCTGATAATATTATTCCAAGTTTAGGACGGTTTCCCTACTCGCCCTAAAAGAAAATGGAACCAAGGCCAGATGGCTTCAATACGACGTTATGTTTTATTGCTATTAGCAGGATCTCCTCAGAAATGAAATGTTCTAATGGATTACGTAATATTATGCTTTAAGGTTTCATCTGGAAAAGGTTTTTAGGAACTTAATAAGCTTTGATATCTCTCTAAACGTTTTTTATTTGTTGCTTAGTTGGTTTTTAGCTTCAATCGTATCCAGTAATTAATTTTTTGCAGTGAAATATTTATAGAAAACGTAAGTAAGGTAGAGTGACGATATACCTCCGCCTTTTTCCACTAAAATATAATTGAATTGTAGTGTGACTAAACTATGTACCTACCTACACGTAAAAAGAGGATTAACCGACGTAGTTAAACAGAAAGGACTCAATCCACACATTGGCCAAAATTTAGTTAAGGGTGCCATCGTACTCCTCCTACTCTTGCTACTCGAAACTATGTTTTTTTTCTACTCCGACTCAACCCACAGTATGAAGAGCAAACAAAATGGTTCTGCTGAACGGATTCAATCTGCTTGAATTGTTTCTGATAAATGTTGTAATGGTTAGGGTTCTTGAAAATCACTACAAGATAATTGAAATGCCTTCGAGTCACTAAAATATATTATTTATTTTAACAAAAACTAAACAAAATAACGTCTTCAGAAATTACACCGATCTTGATGGAATTGCATAGAATAAATACCGGAACAACACTTATATGATGTCCAAAATCAGGACCGGATCATACATACGGCCGAGAGATAACTGTTATCCGTGAATTGAAGAAAACGGATGTCATCTAATAATACTATTGTTGAGGATATTCGCCAGGACTAAAGGGCGTTTCTTTAAGCTGCGGACAAGATAATCCATTTTCAGAAATCTATTTCGTTTTGAGAGTCCAAGGACACTAATGAGTTTTCAAGTAAAAGTAAACTTACCCCGTGACTCGCTGATCAACACACTCATCTTTTAATAGAATAAAATACCATTAGTAAACAATAAGGTTTCACCAATTAAACGTTGAACAAAATACACGAAACGAATCGTTTCAATTTCATTGCTTTCGTTTCCAACCCAAAAATCTGAAGAAGTGACACCTACAATCTTTTTATTCGATTACCCTATCGAAAAAACTATCATAATTATTACGGAGTTCGAACTGCCAAGGTGAATTTTATGAACTCCCAGCGCCATCTGTTAATTGTTACCGTAACCTCACTCATTACATTATCCCCCCTTCTCAATTGAATCCAAAATGGATTCATAAAAACCATTTAATGTCTGACGAATGCCACTTACCTAATGATTTGCCTCTTAAGTTTTTAAGCACATAAACATCATCAGACAGTTTATCTGCAATAATGGCTTTTTCAAATTTTGGGGCTAGTTTGGACATGAACCTTTTGTCAGCATTCAATTGGAATTTTGTACGCTTCCAAACAATATCACCCACATTATAATCACACGTTCGACGACGTTTATTGTAATATCTGCTATTGGTTTCGTGTGCCTTTTTTAGTCTTTCTGCAACTTCTTTGTATATCTCATTTCTTAACTTTATGTTCTGTTCAAGTTTGTCTCTATCGAATATTACAGATTCACCAGCATTTAAATTGTTAGGCTTATTACCGTGAATGGTGACTTCTCGTCCGAAAAACAAGTATGAAGGAGTTTTTCCTGTAACTTCATGAACTGAAGTTCTTATAGCATGGGCTATGTGGGGTATATATTTATCCCACTCTTTATGATTGTCTTCAATATAAGAAGCCACCGCTGTCCCAATTACTTTGTTAACTCGTTTGGTAGGATTAGCTTGAGGGTGATAAAATGGTGTGTACCACACCTCTACGCCATAACTTGCTAAAAGGTCAGTGAATTCTTTAGAGACAAATTGTTTTCCGTTATCACATATTACAACTTTTGGTGAGCCATATACCAGGAATATTTGTTCTTCAAGAATTTTTGTAATGTTTGACGTTTTGCCATTTCTCAACGGGTATAGTAAGCAAAATTTACTGAACCAACAAGACACCACTAACAACATGCTGTTCCCATGCTTAAACCGTGGAAGAGGTCTCATCAGATCCATTGATACTATCTGAAAAGGTTCAGAAACTTCTCTGTGCTTGCCCATAAGTCCCAATGGGCTTGTTTGAAGATTTTTATGTTTAGCACATGTTTCGCATTTCCTAACATAAGTTTTTACATCCTTTATTAATGATGGCCAAAAATATCTTTGCCTCACCCTATTGATGGTTTTTTTAACACCCATATGTCCTGAAGTTAGGTGATCATGACATTCTTGAACTATTGCAAGAAATTAAGAATCGTACCCAAAGCCGCCAGGAATGTGTTACTATCTATTAAGCAGTCATGCAAAACATGTTCAACCGTTTGCCAGAAAAGATATCAGGAAAGCAAAAGGTTGCAATAATATTAAAAAAATTACAGCCATATTATCAAAAAGCAATCTGCAGGGAAACCTTCAATATTTTGTTTGAATTATCAGTCGTGCTAAGAGTAGTAGAACGCACAAAAATAAATTGTGACAATTTTAAGGAATCGTCCATGAATACTCGCTCATTAGAACCAGATCTAGCAAATCAAGGAAGTTATCAGATTAATGCCATAAATTATCAAAACCAAAATAGACGCAAAGGACTTGTCCATTAATGGTTTTTTATTCGTCAATATTTCTAACCAGAATAAACTAAATATTATATTAAAGAGTTCACAAAAACTAGCTTTTCTGCATAATTAATATATTTTTTAAGGCCTCCGATTTAGAGAAAAATTTAAATTAATTTTTCTCTTTGTCTGTACAGAAACCGCACCTTCGCCTATATCAATTAACGCATGAAAAAAAAACTGACAGCAATATTGACATTCCATTGACAGTAGTACCTATTATATAATCTGTGGTAGTACCTAGTAGTATTATCCACCAGTGGAAAGGCAATGGTGCATAGCCATACAGCCAGGAAATACAAGTAAGTGATCAATGGATGATGCCTGTTACAAAACATATTTTTTCTCAAAAATGGAGGCGTTTAAAATTCTGATTTCTATGGTTACGTGTTTCATATTTTTGTAGCTTAAAGATAAATATAGGTTTATTAGTGGTTGGTGATATCTTAGAATAAAAAACCAGCCTCCATACAAAAAGAGGACAAGTCCTTTGGCAAATTTGGTATAACGACCAAAAACTGTGCATGTAGGCAAGCTACTAATAATAATAGTAATACGGGAAACGGAAATTTGGAAGGAACGACTGCCAGTTCACTTCCATAACCAAAAATCACTCAAGGAAAAGTGATGATTGGCTATGAGTGCGACTTCTATGAGTGTGTTCATAAGGTCGATAAACCAGAATTAACTCAAACAGTTTGGATTCTTTCTAAGAAATAGTTTGATTCAAAATATATATTTATTTAAATATCTAAAACGACTCAAAGAGGTTAGGTCGTTTATGTGTTATAGGTTTACTGAAATAAAATATTTACTTTTGTTTAATAGAAACGACTCAAAACACTTGAGACATTTTAGATAAACTGGTTTAAGTGAACAGTATATTGGACGTAGTTAAATAGAGAGGACTTAATCCACACAAAGTCACTTTTGAGTCATGAGCATTTGAAGTTTTAGCTGTAACTTATCAAAGACAAAGTATTTACTTTGTTTTTATTTCCGCATAATTCATTAAGAATAGGAGTATATTTTACCTGTCCATCATATATGGTAACATATTTGAAATAGGTTTCGAGAAATTAAGTGAAATGTGGGTTGAGTCCTTTTAATTAAATGTAAGTGCGTCAAGACGGGTATATTTTTTAATTTCTCAGAATGGACTCAAAACTACTGTTTGACTAAAAAGTAAGTTATTATAAAAACTGAATAAGTAAAATCTTTAAAATGTGATTTATTTATTGTCCTTGGACATAAATGTGACAAAATTAAGTGAATATGCAATTAAAAACATTTCAAAAATTGGAAAAATAGCGCAAAAATGAGCGCACATATTATTTGCCTTCATCCTCCTCCAAATCAAAGTCAAGAGTTGGTCCATATTCATCAATATCTTCATTGATATTGCTGTTTCCCGGGTTATTATAAAATACATGACAGTCTTCAGGATCTATGTGTAGCTTACACATAGATCTGGGATCTTCGAGCTTGGCTTGAGGAATAGATTTTCCCTGGGGCCAAAGAACTTCAAAATCTTCTTCTGTAAACTAGATTAAAACACCTTTGCTTCTTTTTGACAAATCTAACGTTTGAATATCTCCACTCTCTGACGTCATATCATTTAAGTATTTAACTTCTTTTTTCAATAAAATCTGCTTGGTTTTCAGCCAGTTTACTTTTAATCTATTTATTCATATTTTGCGGTTAACATTTTATTTATTTTTTTTTGTACTAAAAAAAATCTTGTGTTTACATTCTAGTAACGTGAAGGGGATTTTTCTTATTACAGATTTTCATAATATTTATATAATCTTCTAGGGTGTAAATTCGCTAGTGGCGCTTTGAGTTCACTTTCAATCTTGCTAAATCCGTGTCATTTGGCAAAAAGAAATGGCTGGACTCTAAATATTTAAAAGTTATTGTTTTCAGGGTTGGGTTAGGCTAACTGCTAAGTATAGTTTTTAACAGATGTTAGAAGGTAATAAAGGATCCGTATCCTTTATTACCTTCTAACATCTGTTAAAAACTATAATTTGCCCCGTGGCAAAGGTAGGGTTTTTTCGAGGTCGTATTCAAATGTGGGATCTTTTTTAGCACGTGCCAAATACTAGACATTTGATCATGAAGTTTTTCCGCTCTCATTTGATGTATATCTCTTTGTTGGATCAAAAGTTCTTTTTTCTTCTGGTACATTACACTTCTTTATAGCTAGGGCTAATGAATCACATTTCTTGCAGGTATCCTTCTTCAAGGATTTACAGCGGAGATTGAAACACGTGTAAAATACGCGCTTCAGTATAGCAAAAGAGACACATTCCTTCTCGCTGCCGTACACTTTTTTAAATTCTGTAAGATAGATGTCATTTTTTTTTTGGATAGTCATACCTGGTTTTAAAAAAATGCGTGCCATTGTTTCGTTCTCCTTTGTAATGAGATTCGTATTTTCGGAGGAAGTTGTCATTTTTCACAAAATCTATATCTACTTCAGGGATTTTATTCCAACCACCTTGTTTTTGTCCCCTCTTATCCTTGAAAATTTTCTCTGTCCGCTTTTTGGCCAAACACATGGCAACTCTTTTAGATGATATTTGAAAAGTGTGCGGCAGCGAGAAGAAATGTGTCTCTTTTGCTATACTGAAGCGCGTATTTTACACGTTTTAATCTGCGCTGTAAATCCTTGAAGAAGGATACCTGCAAGAAATGTGATTCATTAGCCCTAGCGATAAAGAAGTGTAATGTACGAGAAAAAAAGAACTTTTGGTCCATCAAAGAGACAATCATCAAATGAGAGCGGAAAATCTTCGTGAACAAATGTCTCAAGACTTGGCACGTGCTAAAACAGATCCCGCATTTGAATGTGTATCCTATGACCCCGAAAAAACCCTACCTTTGCCCCGTATACCTTCTAACATCATTGTTTATAAACGACAGTAATGGGTTTATAACGCTGAGCCACGTTGGCTCTAACGATCAAGGACGATGCATTATCTGGGTTGAAGGTGAGACCGGACAAGGAGCCCAAGAAGTTGGCTCGTGCCTTAATTTCATTAAAAACGATCTGAGGAATGGCGTAATTTTGTCCTTTGAGTGACTGCTGCGGGGGACAAAACAGAAATATTAAAATAATCTTTATGTTAAAAACTATACTTAGCAGTCACCCAACCCTGAAAACGATAACTTTTGAATATTTCCGTCCGGCCATATGACTGAATTTTGAATTATTGAAAAAAGAAGATAAATACTTAAATAATATGACGTCAGAGAGTGGAGATATTCAAACGTTAGATTTGTCAAAAAGAAGCAAAGGTGTTTTAATCTAGTTTACAGAAGAAGATTTTGAAGTTCTTTGGCCCCAGGGAAAATCTATTCCTCAAGCCAAGCTCGAACATCCCAGATCTATGTGTAGCTTGATACCTGAAAACTGTCATGTATTTTATAATAACCCGGGAAACAGCAATATTAATGAAGATATTGATGAATATGGACCAACTCTTGACTTTGATTTGGAGGAGGATGAAGGCAAATAATATGTGCGCTCATTTTTGCGCTATTTTTCCAATTTTTGAAATGTTTTTAATTGCGTATTCACTTAGTTTTGTCACATTTATGTCCAAGGACAATTAATAAATAACATTTTTATGATTTAACTTATTCAGTTTTTTATAATAACTTAATTTTTAGTCAAACAGTAGTTTTGAGTCCATTCTGAGAAATTAAGAAAATATACCCGTCTTGACGCACTTACATTTAATTAAAAGGACTCGACCCACATTTCACTTAATTTCTTATTTTTATTTCAAATATGTTACCATATATGATGGACAAGTAAAATATACCCATATTCTTAATGAATAATGCGGAAATAACAACAAAGAAAATTCTTTGTCTTTGATAAATTACAGCTGAAACTTCAAACGCTCATAACTCAAAACTTAAATACACACATGTTCGATTCTATTAAATACGCATAGTATTTAATAGAATCGAACATGTGTGTATTTACAACACAGATATTATAATACAGGAGTATACAGTAAACCTTATGATTGTACTGAAGTCAACTGGCAATTACTGAAATGACATTTTGAATCTTTATATTTTATTTATTTTTTAAGGTTTACAGCAGTCTGCAGTGTGCTGTAAACCTTAAAAAATAAAAAATATAGAGATTATCTTCAGTCAATATCAAGGTTATCTTGCAGTCTGTAATTAACCACGATAGACACTG
Source organism: Pyrausta nigrata (assembly GCA_949316185.1). Lineage (NCBI taxonomy): Eukaryota > Metazoa > Arthropoda > Insecta > Lepidoptera > Crambidae > Pyrausta > Pyrausta nigrata. The sequence continues at coordinate 5,897,875 of OX438940.1, forward strand.
AATTATCTAGAGTATTAACTAAAAGAGTAGTAACTACATTTGCAAACTAACTTATTAAATAACTCATTTTTTTATTCCGTTTCCCAAAGTGAATTTACTTAGGTCTTTCAGAGAATTACACGGATTCAAGCTAACAGCAATTCGAACTGAATTAAGTTGTTTTATCAAGAGACGAAGAAAAAGTAAATAGACTTCGTCCAGATTAGACCTTTTACAATATTTGGCGTAGATTACGAGTTTTAATAAAGTTTCTTACCTAAATCGACTCGGCTTTTTAAGCTTTTGGTTTTGCGCTTGTTAAGTCTCAATACCGAACTGTGTTTAAGCCTGGAGTTCATCAATCTTTAATTTTTATTGAGCCGGTTTGTCATTATTTATTTGACATATTTTGTATGGGAATTCTGTCAAATCAACCGTCAATTAAGGTTTACCGGCTGTTTGAAAATTAGTGAACTCGGGTCTTAGAAGAATAACGGCTAGTTTCCTGATCGCTGATTAAATACTAATTCCGCGGTTGAGATGTTAACTCTAGTGATTTTTAAAAGTACTGATAGCTACTGATTCAGGCAGCACAAGAAACTGGGAATACGATATCAGAACATAAACAAGATTATACCATCTGCCATAAACTCAAAAGCTTCGTTCGTTTACGCGATAGAGTATACAAGTTGGGTGTGTGAAGTTAAAATTACATTTGCTTCATCAACAAGTATTTTCCGACGACGCTACGCATCGATTGGGCCTTTCTTCCAAGCCATCGTTCAGCCAATTCGCCTGATTGCTCAGTTTGCGAGAAAGACAAATGACAATTGCCACATTTTTCCTATAGCCTCCGTATTTACTTTGGCATTATTACAATCGTCAACAGAGGGGATGTTTAGACAGAACCTCGCCTGAGATACGTACTGGAAAAAGAGGATTCAATAGCCACACGAAATTATTGGTATTGCTAGTTTTTTTTCTAATAAAACCGAGTAATGAAATTGGTCAAGTAGGCGTTAGATACTAGAGTAGAGAGTTTTCTACTCTAATAATTGAACTCTATTAATCAAATAATTGAGAATACGTGTGGAAAGATGCTGGGACACTTGATACGACACGATGACCTTATAAATACAATCATTAGAGAAGAGGGAAGATAGAAGGGAAAAGGTAGAGAGGGAGACCTAAAAGGTCATTTATGGACCAAAGAAAGGATAAGTTGGGCGTCGTGTCGTATCAGGAGGTCAAAAGAATGGCAGAGGATAGGGAAAGATGGAAGAAACTCCACCGACAAGAGGATTAACTTTTAAATTAATACTTAACACAAGAAAAATGAATGTTAACATCGGCAAATAAAGATCAGTTTTTATTAACTTACGAGTAGATTTAACACGTGGAAAAATACCTAGGTTTTACTTATTGCTATAACCGTCTATAACCGAAGATTTCACTGAAGTATTCCTATAGCGAAAGTCAACATAAAGACTGAAGTATTGCTTTTTCTACATAAATAGTACAAGGAGTCGTTCTCTCCGACATTGTTACGTTTATACTCGTGCAACAGATCGCGACTGCCAGGATTGAGTGTTTACTTTGATGATTGTTTTAGCGAGCGATAACTCGGGTCGGTGGAGTTCATCCTACAGTTGATATATTGCGATGAACCATTGTGATGTATGTAGATCACTCGTATATGTACTTTTAGTTACGTTGTGTTTTATTAAACGTTAGTTGTTCTTTGGTTTGTTATGTGTGTGCCCCCTGTGGGTCTGCATGCACAAATAAATGACTCTATTAAAAAGAAAACCAGGGTTGATTGAAGGGTTTTAGTCCTCTTTTTATGCGTGTTTGAATTAAATCTTGCCTGTGTATTAAATATCTGAGTAATTCTTTACTCTTTTATTATTAATACACAGAGACTATCACGTTTAATCTTAATAATGAGCGTAATAAAGCAAAATAAGTAAAAGAAACCGTTACAAAAAGGCCCCTAATGAAAATAACAAGAGTAAGGTACTTATCTACGGAGCTACAGAAGTCGTAGTCTACGAGGTTTCGCAGCTTCGTAGCAGCTACGGTAGCTACGAGAGTTTATATAGGTCTTTTCCGGATAGATTCGTCGTTTTACGACTACTATTAAGAGGATGTCCTTCGTAAAGAAAAGAAGAGGACTTACAGTACTTGAGTATGTAGAAAACTATTACATCCGATAGGCTCTAGTTTAGAATAGAATAATAGAATAGAATAGAATTTATAGTCTATAAATTTATGTAAACGCTTCTTTTAGACTTTTATAGTCTAAGCGATATCGCTCACGACATGGTTAGTAACCATATGGTAGTCTCCGAGTATACCTCAACAATACTTTGCTGACGGCAATAAGCCGTTTCCTATTTCCTATTGTAACAAGCTTACATTATTTGTTACGGTTTTAACTGCTCAATTCTAAAAATGTTTAAGAGAATAATGGTGCTATTTCAATTGAACCTTTGGATTTTTCATCATCAAACTGATGTGGGTTGATAAAGACTAACAGTGACAGACCAAAATGCCCGCGGGTGAAGCCGTGGGCGGACGCTAGGCATACTTAGTATATTTTGCATTGACAAAGCACATAACTGCCTCTTAAAAGACTAGGTTTACGGGCAAAGAGACCATAACGTATCCCATAAATTTGTTATGACTCACTCATGACTCATGGCATATTTTACGTCTTGGGTCAGCACGGCTGATCGAACTTAGAAAGGAAAGGAACAGAGAGCGTCACTGGGTATGGCGCACATACTTGTGCAATATTATGTTGGGAACACAATATTATTAATATCTTTAAGCATAGTATAAAATGAAGTCACTCCCGCTGTGTGTTCGCTTAGATGTTTTAAACTAGTCAACGTATTTTAATGTAGTTTTCAGCAACAGATAGAGTGATACGAGAGGAAGCTTTGTGTGTGTAAGGGGTGTGTCGCTAGTTATTTATTTAAAACACAACTGTTGAATAGGATCCGAAATCAAAGCCCCAATTTCGATGTGCCAAGATTTATGAGATTTCTTTGATTAACTTACGCTTCACGTATTACGTGCGGAGGTGTAACAGCTCAATAAACGCGATAATTTACGTAACGTAACAAAAGGCTGACAAGAAAAGGCTCTTTTGTTACACGCATTTACCTTTTATATACAAAACAAAAGACAAAACGTGTTTGGTGTCTTACCATAATTAATGTTTGGAAAATATATCTTAAAGTGAATTTTATAATGAGACAACGCAACTTTTTTAAGAGGACGTTCAAACATTTTCAAATAAAAACCTGAAATGTTTCGTGTGTTCCGTCGGTGAGTAGGAGAGAGTGAGTACCAGAATCTTCTGGGTGAGGTCACGCCAACGTCGACTCTGTCTTAGAAAAGTCTGGCTTAATCTAGAGTCAAGCAAACCCATTTTTAATTTAAAAAAATTATCAGGGCTTATGCTATCCCATTCAGTTCTTGCCTCACTATTGGCACCGGAGAACGCCGGTTTTTAGTGGGTAGGCAGACCTTAGTTCAAGGATTGGAGCCTACATAAACTGTATATTCCTGACGAAAAAAAATAGATGCTTTGCAACAAAAACGTGTAGTTCAATGTGCTGGTCACTGTACCTGTGTGTAAATTTTCATTTAGTTGATTTATGAGAAGTAACAAAATCAATTCCACCAACTTTCTGTAATCAACAAAAAGATCCTTTTTCAAATAAATAAACTAAACAAACAACCCTACCAATAATTGCAAACATGGCTGTTTCGTATTCCGGCGCGGGTCGGATGCGATCTTTCAATATCACCCTAAAATATCGTGGAACCCTGCGAAAGGAAAGCAAAATTGACCGTTTTAATAAAATGTATTCAACGTAGCACCCTTTTCATATAATTCCCAGCAGAAATAGTTATATATTGTAAGAGAAAAGCTGCGTCTCAATATTTTTTGTATTTCGAAATTGGTTTTTGTATGTTCTGTACAAGGAGTAATTTAATTAGTAAGAGTCATTTTCAGATGATCTATTTCTATACAAATTATATAAAGAGGTCAAGTTAGTGACTAAATAAATTGTTTTAATAATCACACACCTTTGCGAGAGCTTGTGCTATTGCGACTTGGATAACGGATAGACATACTTATTTACGTTAGTTGAAAGTAGGTCATCCATGGAACCAATAAAAAAAAATCCCACCAATAACTAAAGCTACATTATTTATAAGTGACAACAAACGGCGTATTTGAGTTTTTTTACTTATGGGTGTAAGTAAAAAAAAAACTCGTATAAGGTGGAATGGCATGGTATTTTGTTTCAATACAATTATTTTTCTATAAAACCAAAATCAAGGGATTTAGTAAAAATATGTTAAATCTGCAAGTTCTATAAAATGTATTATTTTTCACTTACAAGTGTACGTATCTGTGTAGTATCAAATATTAATAAAAGTGAACATCATAACACTACTAACATACAGTTTTACATAAAAGCTTTAGCCGTAACTTTAAATAAATTAAAATGGGTAACTACTATTTTGATATACCTACTTAATTGTAAATGAAAAATAATATTTATAGATATATTAGTGACGCACTCGTACATGATAATGTAATTACCGTTTGGTATCAAAACTAATATTTTTAACGAGAATTTTGTATCATAACCCTAAAACTTCATAAGATCAATTTGAATTTTTATGTCCTTTCTCATTAAGACTTGGAGCTTCTGTCCGCTGCACGAAAGTAGTATAATGTCTAGTTTTAAAACACTCGCAGAGTCTGCAAAGTAGTTTATTTGACAAACAAAGCTTGAAATCGCAGCTAACACAGTCATACAACAGTTGGGCTCTAGGGATTACGCCGCCTAGTCGAAATGTCAGCAATAGGTCATAGGGTCGCGACTGGTAAGTTTTGAACAGTATTTTACAGTATTATATATAATTTTTTTATAACTTGAGCAATTATTTTGCAAGTTTTTACGAAATTAAATCAAATTTCACTTATAAAAATTAATAGACTATGTCATCCGGTGGGACTCGAACCCACGTCCCTTCGCTATCCGGGCGAGTGCTCTTACCAACTAAGCTACGGAGGACGTTAGTCAGTCGACGAATCTTTGCAAGGGCTTGCTACGTCAGTGAGCCGGCGTTCGATTTCATTAATACTTGGGGAATGTACCCGCATGTATCCAATGGAAATATTTTTACAAATATTTAACCATCAGTTAAGATAAAATCAGCTTAACTTATTAGTATTTTACAGAATAGAACAAAAGTAAGTTTTAGGCTTGCTTTTGGATTGCAAAGGTTACCAAATACGAATTACTAAATCCTTTTTTAGAATATTAGTAAATTAAAACTGCATGAGGCTTATTTAAAACCCATGCGTGGTAAATGCAGCACAAATTGTAGCAATTACAGACAAAATGGACTGAAACAGAAATTGTACAAAAAGAAACAATTGAACGCAAAAACTGGAAAAGGCAAATTCAGAATTTAAATACGATATGATAAAGAACCGAGTTCACCAAATTTAAACAGTCGATGAACCTTAATTAACGTGTCATTAGACAGAATTCCCATACAAAATATGTCAAATAATTCTAAACCGGCTGATTAAAATTAAATATATGTTGGTGAACTCCAGGCTAAAAATAGTAACGGGCAATCAATGCTCAGAAGAGGTTTTAAATTAAAAAATGACACTATGAAGTTGACCTGACGTTACCAAGAATCCTTATTTACAAACCATGGTATAGCTCTGCCCCATTAAGTTTGCCCTACGTGGTACTATAAAACATTACACCACGACCTTCTATCACCTTTGCATGTTTTGTTACACAGTAATAGGCTTTATTGTAAGGTCATAAGGCCATCCGTTTGATATTGTGTCTGAGTTACTGGACCGTGCACAATAGAGCCTCTGGGATACATTATGGTGAGATAGTTTTCGTCCAAAACCACCCAGTTTGATGTCGGGACCAGAATGGCTTCATTAGTGTAATTTGATCATAAAATGAGAGAATGATACAAATACGAATTGAGTATTATGACAGAATAACATTGACCTTCGCAATGTATTTCGCAAGAGCTCTATTCGTTTATTTTGCATAACATGAGTTCTATTCATTTATCTACACTAATATTATATAGAGCAAAGATTTGATTGTTTGTAGGTTTGTATTGGTTTGTTTGACTTCGAAATTACCAGACCGATTTAAAAAATCTTTTTTAAATTTTTTATTTATAGAAATTTATTTCAATATGAATTGTCATGTTAAATTCATGGATATTGTTTAGAAGAAATAAACATATATTATGTCGTATTAATAAAATTAACATAATATTCAAATAAAGTCTAAAAATCTTTTACCAGTAGAAGCCGACATTATCCCTGATGAACTATTTCTTACCGCGGGAAAATGCTTAATTCCTACGGGAAAATAGGTAATAAGACAACGGGTATTATGTTATTCATCCGTACTTATCTTTTTCTACATAACTTCTAAACTAGTTTTGCATAAAAGTGATTCAAACATAGGAACTGTTTCATCCCTATCTAAGTTATTTATCGTGAACATTTTCAAATAACATCGACTTTTGTAACAAGAAGGTTTCTAAAAACAAGATCAAAAGGTATATTTACGACTACCATTTATGTTTTGATACGTATCTAAATTAAAACTGCGAATGTAAAAAGCATTCCCGTAATTCGTTAGTGAAACCTCTTCAACAAACGACATTTATTAAGTTCGTGACATTCGTAATAAAGGTTGGAAACAGAATTTATTTTCCATACCTTTGTCATTGTCAAGGTGCGAATGTATGAGAACGTGAAAGAGGGTCGCTTTAAAAATTCATATTGGAAAGGTAAAAACCTCTGACGAAATTGAACAAGAGTGGACGGACATGAAATAGGACACGCTGACCTGAATAAGCTTTCAGCACGTAGCTTGAGAAAACATTTGAATCATGGCGAAGTTCAACGCTTTGGAATAATGTTGGGAAATCGTAGATGCTGGAATCAAGTTGAGGTTATGTTCCATATTAATTACCTACTCATAAGTAACTAATATCACAGAATAAGTACTAGTACTCTAATATTGGGTCTCGTCAAAACATTCTGTTTGTTTGGCGTTAATTTTTAATTTTAAATCTGTTTAACCCCTTAAGCTTCGAAAATATTTACCATAGTAACCACCAGTATTTTCTTTAAAAGGAAGAGTTTTTATTCTCTGATCTAAAGTATTGGATTCTTGTGCGTAATTAGGAAACCGGCTGTTTAAATATTTAATCACAATTTCGTGTTTTGTACACGCTGCTGCACCTGCGCACGTCAGACTTATATTGACCTTGATACAGTCTCTACGCCCTACATAACAAAAGCTATTTTGGTAGTTCAAATATATTTATGACGTGCTGCCTGACTGTATTCAGATGGCTTTTAAACCTAAACGCCTAGTTATATGTATATGCGAAGCTATAGCTTACTGTGTATTTCGGCCGCAGACGGAGGTACACCACACACTTATAAGAATGAGAAAGAGCCTCTTTATAATTACGCGAGTCAAGAAACAAGTCTTTCAGTTACATTTACTTAATTAAGCATAGTATAAAATGAAGTCACTCCCGCTGTGTGTTCGCTTAGATGTTTTAAACTAGTCAACGTATTTTAATGTAGTTTTCAGCAACAGATAGAGTGATACGAGAGGAAGCTTTGTGTGTGTAAGGGGTGTGTCGCTAGTTATTTATTTAAAACACAACTGTTGAATAGGATCCGAAATCAAAGCCCCAATTTCGATGTGCCAAGATTTATGAGATTTCTTTGATTAACTTACGCTTCACGTATTACGTGCGGAGGTGTAACAGCTCAATAAACGCGATAATTTACGTAACGTAACAAAAGGCTGACAAGAAAAGGCTCTTTTGTTACACGCATTTACCTTTTATATACAAAACAAAAGACAAAACGTGTTTGGTGTCTTACCATAATTAATGTTTGGAAAATATATCTTAAAGTGAATTTTATAATGAGACAACGCAACTTTTTTAAGAGGACGTTCAAACATTTTCAAATAAAAACCTGAAATGTTTCGTGTGTTCCGTCGGTGAGTAGGAGAGAGTGAGTACCAGAATCTTCTGGGTGAGGTCACGCCAACGTCGACTCTGTCTTAGAAAAGTCTGGCTTAATCTAGAGTCAAGCAAACCCATTTTTAATTTAAAAAAATTATCAGGGCTTATGCTATCCCATTCAGTTCTTGCCTCACTATTGGCACCGGAGAACGCCGGTTTTTAGTGGGTAGGCAGACCTTAGTTCAAGGATTGGAGCCTACATAAACTGTATATTCCTGACGAAAAAAAATAGATGCTTTGCAACAAAAACGTGTAGTTCAATGTGCTGGTCACTGTACCTGTGTGTAAATTTTCATTTAGTTGATTTATGAGAAGTAACAAAATCAATTCCACCAACTTTCTGTAATCAACAAAAAGATCCTTTTTCAAATAAATAAACTAAACAAACAACCCTACCAATAATTGCAAACATGGCTGTTTCGTATTCCGGCGCGGGTCGGATGCGATCTTTCAATATCACCCTAAAATATCGTGGAACCCTGCGAAAGGAAAGCAAAATTGACCGTTTTAATAAAATGTATTCAACGTAGCACCCTTTTCATATAATTCCCAGCAGAAATAGTTATATATTGTAAGAGAAAAGCTGCGTCTCAATATTTTTTGTATTTCGAAATTGGTTTTTGTATGTTCTGTACAAGGAGTAATTTAATTAGTAAGAGTCATTTTCAGATGATCTATTTCTATACAAATTATATAAAGAGGTCAAGTTAGTGACTAAATAAATTGTTTTAATAATCACACACCTTTGCGAGAGCTTGTGCTATTGCGACTTGGATAACGGATAGACATACTTATTTACGTTAGTTGAAAGTAGGTCATCCATGGAACCAATAAAAAAAAATCCCACCAATAACTAAAGCTACATTATTTATAAGTGACAACAAACGGCGTATTTGAGTTTTTTTACTTATGGGTGTAAGTAAAAAAAAAACTCGTATAAGGTGGAATGGCATGGTATTTTGTTTCAATACAATTATTTTTCTATAAAACCAAAATCAAGGGATTTAGTAAAAATATGTTAAATCTGCAAGTTCTATAAAATGTATTATTTTTCACTTACAAGTGTACGTATCTGTGTAGTATCAAATATTAATAAAAGTGAACATCATAACACTACTAACATACAGTTTTACATAAAAGCTTTAGCCGTAACTTTAAATAAATTAAAATGGGTAACTACTATTTTGATATACCTACTTAATTGTAAATGAAAAATAATATTTATAGATATATTAGTGACGCACTCGTACATGATAATGTAATTACCGTTTGGTATCAAAACTAATATTTTTAACGAGAATTTTGTATCATAACCCTAAAACTTCATAAGATCAATTTGAATTTTTATGTCCTTTCTCATTAAGACTTGGAGCTTCTGTCCGCTGCACGAAAGTAGTATAATGTCTAGTTTTAAAACACTCGCAGAGTCTGCAAAGTAGTTTATTTGACAAACAAAGCTTGAAATCGCAGCTAACACAGTCATACAACAGTTGGGCTCTAGGGATTACGCCGCCTAGTCGAAATGTCAGCAATAGGTCATAGGGTCGCGACTGGTAAGTTTTGAACAGTATTTTACAGTATTATATATAATTTTTTTATAACTTGAGCAATTATTTTGCAAGTTTTTACGAAATTAAATCAAATTTCACTTATAAAAATTAATAGACTATGTCATCCGGTGGGACTCGAACCCACGTCCCTTCGCTATCCGGGCGAGTGCTCTTACCAACTAAGCTACGGAGGACGTTAGTCAGTCGACGAATCTTTGCAAGGGCTTGCTACGTCAGTGAGCCGGCGTTCGATTTCATTAATACTTGGGGAATGTACCCGCATGTATCCAATGGAAATATTTTTACAAATATTTAACCATCAGTTAAGATAAAATCAGCTTAACTTATTAGTATTTTACAGAATAGAACAAAAGTAAGTTTTAGGCTTGCTTTTGGATTGCAAAGGTTACCAAATACGAATTACTAAATCCTTTTTTAGAATATTAGTAAATTAAAACTGCATGAGGCTTATTTAAAACCCATGCGTGGTAAATGCAGCACAAATTGTAGCAATTACAGACAAAATGGACTGAAACAGAAATTGTACAAAAAGAAACAATTGAACGCAAAAACTGGAAAAGGCAAATTCAGAATTTAAATACGATATGATAAAGAACCGAGTTCACCAAATTTAAACAGTCGATGAACCTTAATTAACGTGTCATTAGACAGAATTCCCATACAAAATATGTCAAATAATTCTAAACCGGCTGATTAAAATTAAATATATGTTGGTGAACTCCAGGCTAAAAATAGTAACGGGCAATCAATGCTCAGAAGAGGTTTTAAATTAAAAAATGACACTATGAAGTTGACCTGACGTTACCAAGAATCCTTATTTACAAACCATGGTATAGCTCTGCCCCATTAAGTTTGCCCTACGTGGTACTATAAAACATTACACCACGACCTTCTATCACCTTTGCATGTTTTGTTACACAGTAATAGGCTTTATTGTAAGGTCATAAGGCCATCCGTTTGATATTGTGTCTGAGTTACTGGACCGTGCACAATAGAGCCTCTGGGATACATTATGGTGAGATAGTTTTCGTCCAAAACCACCCAGTTTGATGTCGGGACCAGAATGGCTTCATTAGTGTAATTTGATCATAAAATGAGAGAATGATACAAATACGAATTGAGTATTATGACAGAATAACATTGACCTTCGCAATGTATTTCGCAAGAGCTCTATTCGTTTATTTTGCATAACATGAGTTCTATTCATTTATCTACACTAATATTATATAGAGCAAAGATTTGATTGTTTGTAGGTTTGTATTGGTTTGTTTGACTTCGAAATTACCAGACCGATTTAAAAAATCTTTTTTAAATTTTTTATTTATAGAAATTTATTTCAATATGAATTGTCATGTTAAATTCATGGATATTGTTTAGAAGAAATAAACATATATTATGTCGTATTAATAAAATTAACATAATATTCAAATAAAGTCTAAAAATCTTTTACCAGTAGAAGCCGACATTATCCCTGATGAACTATTTCTTACCGCGGGAAAATGCTTAATTCCTACGGGAAAATAGGTAATAAGACAACGGGTATTATGTTATTCATCCGTACTTATCTTTTTCTACATAACTTCTAAACTAGTTTTGCATAAAAGTGATTCAAACATAGGAACTGTTTCATCCCTATCTAAGTTATTTATCGTGAACATTTTCAAATAACATCGACTTTTGTAACAAGAAGGTTTCTAAAAACAAGATCAAAAGGTATATTTACGACTACCATTTATGTTTTGATACGTATCTAAATTAAAACTGCGAATGTAAAAAGCATTCCCGTAATTCGTTAGTGAAACCTCTTCAACAAACGACATTTATTAAGTTCGTGACATTCGTAATAAAGGTTGGAAACAGAATTTATTTTCCATACCTTTGTCATTGTCAAGGTGCGAATGTATGAGAACGTGAAAGAGGGTCGCTTTAAAAATTCATATTGGAAAGGTAAAAACCTCTGACGAAATTGAACAAGAGTGGACGGACATGAAATAGGACACGCTGACCTGAATAAGCTTTCAGCACGTAGCTTGAGAAAACATTTGAATCATGGCGAAGTTCAACGCTTTGGAATAATGTTGGGAAATCGTAGATGCTGGAATCAAGTTGAGGTTATGTTCCATATTAATTACCTACTCATAAGTAACTAATATCACAGAATAAGTACTAGTACTCTAATATTGGGTCTCGTCAAAACATTCTGTTTGTTTGGCGTTAATTTTTAATTTTAAATCTGTTTAACCCCTTAAGCTTCGAAAATATTTACCATAGTAACCACCAGTATTTTCTTTAAAAGGAAGAGTTTTTATTCTCTGATCTAAAGTATTGGATTCTTGTGCGTAATTAGGAAACCGGCTGTTTAAATATTTAATCACAATTTCGTGTTTTGTACACGCTGCTGCACCTGCGCACGTCAGACTTATATTGACCTTGATACAGTCTCTACGCCCTACATAACAAAAGCTATTTTGGTAGTTCAAATATATTTATGACGTGCTGCCTGACTGTATTCAGATGGCTTTTAAACCTAAACGCCTAGTTATATGTATATGCGAAGCTATAGCTTACTGTGTATTTCGGCCGCAGACGGAGGTACACCACACACTTATAAGAATGAGAAAGAGCCTCTTTATAATTACGCGAGTCAAGAAACAAGTCTTTCAGTTACATTTACTTAATTATGCCCGTGATTATCACTTTATAAAGGGAGTGCTTTGAGCGGTGTGTTAAATGCTTAAAACCACGCAAATAGCACTCTGGCGCAGCGAACCGCGGTAGAAATACCCGTTCAAAATATTAATTTTCACACCAAAAAACCAGGGAAACAAAATTTCGTCACTCTACTTCTTTTCCCTATCTCTATTTGCTAGTGAGGATCGGAAGACCGCCGGCGGTCTCGTAACAATTGATTTTCTATTGTATTTCTATTGTCTTTTTTAAATGCAATATGTATGCTTTTGGTTCAATTAGCAAATTTGGTTAATCTTTTAAGTAAAATCGAATACCCGTTTCTATTAATCCTTCAAGTTTCCAGACACAATAACTAGGCAATCGATCATTGTTATCGGGACGCCGGCGTCCTTATGATACTTGAGGCATTCGAGATTACTTACATACCGCTGATCACTCATTGTATATCAACTCACTTTTCATTTATATCGATGATACTAGAGGCATTAAAGATTACTTACATACCGCTGATCACTCATTGTGTATCAACACACTCTTCATTTTTATCCATGATACTAGAGGCATTAAGGACTCCTCGCATACCGCTGATCACTCATTGTATATCAACTCACTCTTCATTTTTATCGATGATACTAGATGCATTAAGGACTACTCACATACCGCTGATCACTCAATGTGTATCAACTCACTTTTCATTTTTATCAATGATACTAGAGGCATTATGGTTTACTGACATACCGCTGATCACTTATTGTGTATCAACGCACTTTTCATTTTTATCGATGATACTAGAGGCATTAAACACATGTCACTGATCACTCATTGTGTATCAACTTACTATTCATTTTCATCGCTTAATTCCATATTATTTATCTATTCTGATTTATTTACATAGGTAATTTATTTAGCATACATGTTACATTACCGGCCATTCTGATTGCTGTTTATAAATCAAAATTTAATTTAAATGACGGTGCACTTTCATAAGTTTATTTAGAAATTTGTTCATTTATATTAATACTAGCTGTTGCCCGCGATTTCGTACGCGTGGACTCGATGATACACAATATTTTATACTCCCGGCGCCATCCAGCTATCATGTTCTCTTAGTCTACCATGTCGTAAGGAGAAGAGAGGATTGAAAAATCAAGGTCAATAGGCACTCTTTTTAGATAGGTTAACTCGCCGTCCTCCTCTCGCAAGAAAATTTCGCATTACAATGACACCGACTCTAAAACTGAATTTTGTCGTACCTATATCTTTCTTAGTAAAAGTGTAAAAGTTTTTTTTTTAGTTTACTTTATTAAAGGCAGTTAAATCGTTTGTAAAAAAATATAAGTAGGTAACTTTAGTTTTAGTGTTAAGAAAAAAGTTATACTCAAACCTCCCTACCGCAATAGACGAATGCGGTTTAGCATTTATTTATTGTGTCCCTAGCGTACTCAAAGGTCGGTTACGGTAAGTTACTATTATCGTAAAGTAATTATTATTATTAGGAGCCTGTCGTGTCCCACTGCAGGGCAAAGGCCTCCCTACCCTTTCTCCCAAAACGTAAAGTAAGTATGACTTTTCTTATACTCAAAGTTCAATTTCCGTTAGTTAGTGATAAGTAGAATCAAAATAGTGCCAATTTACTTTGATCTTTCATTAATAATACAGTAATCCAACAAAACTTCGACAAACTATCTGTGGTGAAAGTATCCACAAACTACTTAGCGTTAAGGTCAGCACCATCAAATTTTGACTCCTGAATGTAAACGCTTAAATACCTAAATGAATGCTGTAGCATATATGGTATACATGCTTATAAAATCTGAAGGATTCTCTCGATGTCTCCAGGTTTCCGTCACCAGATCGTAACTTGGAGACAGTAGGATTACCTTTGAGAGTTTGAAAATCAGTCTAAAGTAATTAAGCATATCAGTTGCTCCAGACCTTCAATTTGTGTACGTCAATAAAAAATGCTCATCACGCTGAACAATGTTCCCTAAGGCGCTCTCTTTATATATCTCATAGTTAAGCTGAACTGCTAGGGTTCCTTATCAGTTGCTCCAGACCTTCAATTTGTGTACGTCCATAGAAAGTACTCCTCACGCTGAACAATGTTCCCTACGGCGCTTTATTCATATCTCTTATAGTAATAATAATAATAATAATAATAATAATAAAAATATCTTTATTGATAACCAGAATTACATCAATAATAATCAATTAAATACAACATGAAAGTGCTATATATCTCACGCAATTGCCAGAGGCTCCCAAACTAGGCTCTGCCTGTATCTTGAGAGACCAGTTACAATTACTTGGCTAAGGTGTGTGGCACATTCTATTATTCTAGATAAATATGTGTGTGTGTGTGAGTGTGTGTGTATATGTGTGTGTGTGTGAGAGAGAGAGAGAGAGAGATCGAATGGGATTAACTATTACAGATTAACGCTTCAGTTTGCTTGTAGTCAAGTGAACAGAGTAACCGTACTACCCGTTTCCTAACTTCAGTTGCAGAGCAGTTTTTAAATCGCAAATAGCTGCCAGGTTTATTATACGTTGCAACCTGGCAGTATCTAGGAAACCGCTTCGCAAAACTTGTCCTGACAGCGGGCACAGGTAATCTGTAGACACGACGACGAACGATACTATCAAAATTATCCAGGTTAGGAGCAGATTTGTGTATGTCCAGGGAAGCAGTTAAGATATACAACTGCCTAACGCGAAGCATCCCTATATCATCGTACACGGCATTAGTAGGGTACAATATTGGTTTTCCCAGCATTACTTTAAAAATAGCAGCATTACTTTAAAAATAGTTAAGCTGAGCTGCTAGGGTTCCATATCAGTTGCTCCAGACCTTCAATTTGTGTACGCCAATAGAAAATGCTCATCACGCTAACTAACTTTTCTTAAGGCGCTACTTTCATATCTCGCTTAGTTTAAGTGTACTGCTAAGGTTCCACACCAGGTACTCCAATCTTCAAAATAAGTTATAGCCTAGTATTTGCCCAGACTCAATAGCTACACAATAAAAAAAGTTTCGTTCAAATCCGTTCAGTAGTTCCGGAGATTAGCGTGTACAAACAGACAAACAGATAAACAGACAAACAGACAAAAAAATTAAAAATTGTAGATTCCTATTCTGTTACTATTTTAACATCACCCTCAATTAGTTTTTGGTAAAAATACTCAATGTACAGACGCATCGGTTTTACAGTTTTATTATATGTATAGATATTCAACAATGTTCTGCGTATCAGTAACCTATGGTAAAACATGACACTGCAAACACCAGCTTTTTTATTAAAAACGAATAAAGGACCCACATTAACATGCCTTTTTTAATCTGCTGATATTAGAGCTCCATGCGGGTGTTTCTAATTTAAACAAACGAAATTACCATTCTGTTATGGTAAACCATTAATCCATTACACTTTGTCACGAATTAAATAATCCTCTCTCTGGAAAAGAAGACATAACATGTTATTGCATGTTTTTATTTCTTTTCAGGAGTGCTGAGGGAAAAAGCGAGTGTTGAACTTAGTCAAATTCATAAAAGGTAAGTAAGTAAAATTTCTTGACGCACATACTGGCTTCGTATTGAAATAGTCCGTGATTTCGGCCGGTGAGCCAAAAATAATTTACTTTACGGATCGACGTTTTTCCATAACTATGAGCGAAGGGTATTTTGTATCGTCTTACAGAAAATTGCCAAGTTTTGTGCCGACGAGGGCATAGTTGCTGGCTTTGCAATTTTACAGAAGAGCCATTCTAAGATATTTTGTATGTATTAAATATAGAGATATTCATTTGTTTTACCCAAATGGTGAAGGAAAACATGGGGATAAAACAGGTTGGTTTTTATTAAGATGATTGTACCTTTTCTGTCAGACATTATGAGTTTCCGGCATTTAAAAACAAAGACATTAAGAAAATCAGTCATTTTGGGAAAAGTGAATTTTGATGTTTGTTCATTATGAGACCAGTACAATACAAGAATCAGTCAAAATAGACCGGACGGGTATTTTTCTGTTAATATTGTTCTAAAGTTTTTCTTCTTTGCATGACATAAACTTTTTTATTTTTAAGCGTGTTGTCAACGAGGATAAAAACTTTTAAGTTTTATAAGAATAATTTTGTAAATAAAAATGGGGGTAAGGGGGTACATTTCACAATGTGCCATTGTTTCACCAACATGCTAATTATTTTGTAGCGCTACTGTTTGTTACGACTTTGTCTCTCTAATTTTGACATGAGCCCTAGGCATAATTGTAGTAGATGTGGCCTTGTCGCTCCAAATTTTCGCTCCGAGTACTCATCAAGCTAAATAGAGTCAGTACACTGTTAACTGTAAAACAATACAAGTTCGTGAAGAATTATAATATTTCATTAATATTCATGAAACGTGGCGAAGTAAATTTGAACTTGCTTGAGGATGCCCGCCAAGCATTTCAATGTTTATTTCGTTTACAATTTTGTTTGTAGAAAATAAACTGTTTTAGTGCTTTTTGTACTTCTCTCGCACCATCTATTCAATCGCGAATAATCTCGCAGGTTTTTATTCAGGCTACTTTATTTTAAGTTTCACAATAAAGCAATCTGAACTTTTATTCTTGCATTGTTCAACCCTATTATTATTTCTTTAGTCGTTTTACGAACCTAAAGCGTTGTTTTTATGTAATGATAAGGTATAGGTAATATACCTACATATTTGTCTCTTTCAAACACAGGCATTAACATGCTTAAAAAAGTAGCTCAAGCACAATGTATTTAAAATACCTAACTATTGTATAGGAATTAATTTACATTTTCATTCTCAAAGCATAATTTTATTTAATTGTATCTATTGCTTTAACAGTTTTTAGGGTTCCGTACCCTAAGGGTAAAAACGGGACCCTATTACTAAGCCTCCACTGTTTGTCTGTCACCAGGCTGTATCTCATGAACCGTAATAAATAGTTGAAATTTTCACAGATGGTGTATTTCTGTTGCCGCTATAACAACATATACTAAAAACAGAATTAAAATGATATTTAAGGGGGCTCCCATACAAGAAACGTGTTTTTTTACCGATTTAGAACTAAAAAAAGGTCATAATATAGTGTCTAATGTTGTTTGGGTACGGAACCCTTCGTGCGCGAGCCCGATTCGCACTTGGCCCGTTTTTTAATCTTCAAATGTCATGGATATCACTAAGGTGTATACCTACCAGTTTTTAAATTATTTATTGCATTCCATTACACACTAGTTTTGTTAGAAGACAAAAGACTCAGTATTTAATCATACAATGAAATCAAAACAGTGTTATGACAGAACGCTTTATACATTGTTTGGATTATTATTATGTAATTTCGTTCGTTTCCCAATTAATTTTAATATGATATCCTTCGTTAGGTTTATGCAAATTACGTGTCCGCAAAGTGTATCCAGGAGCGTAATTTTGATAGCAGCTTAGCAGATAAACCGGCGCGTCCCGAAGTATGTTTTATTCATGATTACTGAAACGGCGAGCAATATTCATCTTGTACACGAAAAAATCGCAGCAAGGAAAAATCTCCATTTGAATGAGCGTTCTCTATTTATGCTGAATCTCGGTAGGTAGTGCAGGGCTGTCAGATAATCGAAAGGCGAAGTCGATAAATCAACCGACCGAGCTCGATAGATTTAGTAGTCTTATATCCAACTGGATTGATTGTTGTCGGTCCCATCAGTAGGTTGAAAACGCAGCTAATTATTTTTATTCCAATAAGTTGCGTATGTCCTTTATGAATGGCTCTATCAATTTACTTTACTTAGTATCTTAACTATTCGTCATAAACCACTAGGCAAATCATGTCCCTAATTCATTCACTATTCGTGACATAAGACTCTAGTACCCTCTTTCTGATGCAATCAAGATAATAAATATTCATCAAAGTTCACTTACAAAATGTTTATCTGTGATCTTTTCCTCAATGACCCAACTTTTCGACGCTCATAGGTTACCTACCATACTTGTATTTTATCACGGACTTTTAGTCAACTTATTTTTATGTTTTTTTGTGTGTTATTATTGATAAAATACTGAATAACCTACCTTTAATCTAGTAGAATGTCCTCCTAGCCGAATTTTGACTACGATAGCTAATCTCAACCGAGATGAGGCAGTGCGTAGGGATTGTATAGTGTAACAATTAAGTATGTGGGCAATATGCAGGTGTACTCTCTGTTCCTTTAAAACAGCGAACTTTGTACTTGTTCTTTTATAAATACTATAGTATTAATTGATCAATATAATTAATAGACATTAATAAAATTAAATCAAATTTCGCTCACAAAAATTAATCGACTGTGGCATCCGGTCGTAAATAATTAAAGTTATAAAAATATTTTAAGTTCAGCTGATTTCATCTTAACTGATGGTCAAATATGTATTTGTAAAAATATTTCCATCGGATAAATGCCGGTACATTCCCCAAGTATTGATGAAATCGAACGCCGGCTCACTGGCGTAGCAAGCACTTACAAAAATTCGTCGACTGACTAACGTCCTCCGCAGCTCAGTTGGTAAGAGCACTCGCCCGGTTGGCGAAGGGACGTTGGTCCGAGTCCCACCGGATGACACAGTTGATTAATTTTTGTGAGCGAATTTTGATTTGATTTCGTAAAAACTTGCAAAATAATTGCTTAAGGTATAAAAATATTATAGACATTAATGATAAACTAGACTCGATTTTCTGTGATCTTATAAGTTTGAGTTGCTTTTAATCAACTAAACATGGTAAATCGATAAGATCACGAATCCGTCTCAACAACACTGGTGCTGTAGAAAAGATTACGAGCGCATGAAAAATTAGTCTGTCACCTCTCACCTGTTGCTCTGTGATATGGTTAAATCACCTTCTGGGCTCTGGCATTCAGGTGTATTGAAGAGTAATTGGATTGGTATTGGGGACTCCGTAGGAATATTGCATAATGTAGTAGGTACTTACAACGGATATTATACACGCGAAGGAGTGGTACTGAGAATACATAGTATTTGACAAAAAACACAAAATAGGTATATCATATAGGTGACCGGTAACAATAGTAATTTTTGCTCATATTGTAAAATATATTTTATATTTCCATTGGAAACATGCGGGTACATTCCCCAAGTATTGAGGAAATCGAACGCCGGCTCACTGGCGTAGCAACCACTTGCAAAAATTCGTCGACTGACTGACGTCCTCCGTAGCTTAGTTGGTAAGAGCACTCGCCCGGATAGCGAAGGGACGTGGGTTCGAGTCCCACCGGATGACACAGTCAATTAATTTTTGTAAGTGAACTTTGATTTAATTTCGTAAAAGCTTGCAAAATAATTGCTTAAGTTATAAATATAAATGTATATATATATATATATATATATACAAAACATATTGTAAAATGTTTACTATAGTCTGACCGCTTATTTGAGACGACGCCTGCGGGGTACTGGGGCGCGGGGGAAGATGAGAACAGGGATTTGATTGGGTGATTTGAATTTAGAAAATAATGCGAATTTCAAAATTCTTATCACCCAATCAATTCACACAAGCGCACGCTGCCCGTACCCCAGTACCCCGCAGACGACGTCACAAAAAAGCGGTCAGAACATTTTTTTTTTTACTTTTGAAATTCGCTTAAGCTCTGTGACTATGTCAATTTTACCTGCTACCTTGTTAATTAAGCTAAACTATTATTAAACTGTTGATCTGAAACTTACTTCTGCAAAAGTTTTCAGTACCGTAACCAAGCTAAAAGATTGAAGTTTCATCGCTAATTCACTGCACGTTCTTAATAATAAACGTATTTAATCTTCAAGTAAAAGACGTAGATAGAAGGACTTAATATTTATTAGGTTTTTAGAGTTCCGTAGTCCGACAAGGAAACCTTATTAAACTGTTGATCGTTCAGTCCGTTCGTCCTAGTCTGTCACAGCAGAATATCTTCTACGTTTATGGACTGATTTGCATGTAACTTGGTTTGAGGATACTTCACATATAGATCTCATTTTTAAAAATACAAAAAATTAAAATTACCTCTTTTACGGGTACCTTCCCATACATGTAAAGGGGGTTGAATTATTTTTTTGAGTGCACCCCCTTGTGTGGGGTATCGTTGAAAAGGACTATGAAAATAAGATAGAGTTTCTTCACAACACTTTTTTATCAATATTTTGAGTATTGATTGAGCTTTAAAGACTTTACTTAATTGTATGTAAGTATTTTTTTTCATTAAGCATTTAAATTGACGAACTTCACCAATAGCGACTTTTATTGTCATTAAAAGTAAAAAATTACCTTAAAGATGCATTAATATTGCTTTCACGTATAATTTTCTGCTATAGTTCAACTTAGCTTTTTACCTCACTTACAATGACAGGCTAAAATAAGCGTTCATTTTCGCGAAGCAAAGTAAAGATAGCGTTTTATAAAAAGAGGAGACGGGGTCGACTTGTTGCGCATCGCAACCAACCGTGGTAGTAACAAAGATAAACATCTCCGCATTGTTAGCTTGGCCCGGGGCTCCCCTTTTGTCCCCGGACTGGCTGTAACTAGT
The DNA here is from genome assembly GCA_949316185.1 of Pyrausta nigrata. Taxonomy (NCBI): domain Eukaryota; kingdom Metazoa; phylum Arthropoda; class Insecta; order Lepidoptera; family Crambidae; genus Pyrausta; species Pyrausta nigrata. The sequence continues at coordinate 5,918,808 of OX438940.1, forward strand.
AGGCTCGCTACTAAGTAGCAGTTTTAACTTCTTTTAAAATACCCAGAATTAGTCTAGATTTGAAGTTATCTGGCTAAAGCGAGGATTTGTTTGGGAAATTTGCAAGTTTTCTTTTATTGAGGCTGTTTATTTTTTTTTATCTTACAACAAAATCCACAGCTCTTTAAGTATTAAAAATTAAAATTTCCTCTTCTTTCTACTGATATCAGTTTTAATTGAAATAAGGTTAAACACGCATCACAGCAATTTTGGTGCAACTGGCTCCAAATTTTGGGGCCCACTTAACTGTCTTCCTGATTAGTACCGGGATAGGTTACCTAAATAACGGAACGATATGAGTCTCAAAATAAGTAAAAACTCCAGGCTTGAGACGTTACTACATATGCTACTAATTAACCGGGTTGTTTACTGATGATTGAGATTTCAGCTTGCACGACATTGCATGTTAAAGTTCCACCTGCATATGCGTGTGAGGTTGCATAAAAGCAGGGAACAAGCAATGGAAACGTTATATTATGACGTTGGTTCTTTGTTGCAATATTGCCGTCTGATGATTTTATTTTAAAGGTAAAATTAAAATCTCATTGTTTCCAAACTTTTGAAATACCGTATATTTTATCCATCTAACAAATAGTGATTAAAGGCTGCAACAACTTTGATAATTTTTTTTATTTTATGTTTTGTCGGTATCGTTTGTGGAGGCTTTTTCATTTAATTATGAGTCCTAACATGTATTTTAGCGTAAAGTGTATCTGATTTTACAATAATTACCTCTGAAAGCTGCAAAGTAAAAAGGGAAGATAAAAAAGTATCCAGCAGCGAAGCCATTGTTATCTTTACCGACTTCCCGGTCTCGAGTTTTGATCAATAAAACAAGGAGAGTTTTTTCATGACAAAAGAAACCAAATGCCACCAATGCCAAACCACGCCTTCGTTACTTGCAACCTTAACATTAAAATAGATAAACCACACCCTAAATGGATAATATACAGGCCGCTAAAGGACATTGATTATGAGCAATTTAATAAAGACTTAAAGCTAATCCCTTGGGATGACTGCCCTGATTCTAGTGTAGATGATTTAGTAGAAAAATTTAGTAAACACATAACTGAATTATTTGATAAGCATGCTCCGTTTAAACGAGTCTATATTAAGTCCCACTCCTACTCGTGGATTACCTATAACGTCAAAGAAATGATTAAGCTTCGGTTCAGATCAACTAGGTTAGATAAACATAAAAAATATTATAAAGATTTAAAAGCAACCGTAAATTTTGCTATACAAAGTGCAAAGTCTGCTTATTTCAATCATTACATTAACATTTGCTCACAAGATCCCCGTGTACTGTGGAAACATATAAAGCGTAATATAGTTGAATTCAAGAAGAAAAATTACGAACTTCCCCCTCACCTTAATAATGCGAATGCTATCAACGACCACTTTCTGAACGTACCTGGTAGTAGTAATGCGGACGCTACTGTCATTAAATATCTTAATTCTTGTTGATTTGGGCCCGCTGTGTTCTCGCTCCGATCTCTTACTGAGGACGTTGTTATTAAAATAATAAAATCTATTAAATCCAACGCGCAAGGAGCTGATGGAATCACATTGGAGATGATTTTGCTAACACTTCCACATACGTTACGCACTATTACCGCTCTCGTTAATAGATCTATAGAAACTGTTACCGAACTGAAACCGTTTTTCCTTACCAATGGAAAACCGCCATCGTCAAACCGGTCCCCGAGACGCAACATCCCGCCGAATACAAAGAGCTGCGCCCCATCAGTATTCTTCCATTTCTTTCTAAAATTGTTGAGAAAGTTGTCTGTATTCAGCTATCTGAATATCTGGAACAGCATAATATTCTGCCTAAAAAACAGTCAGGCTTTAGAAAGCACATGCTAGAGCTCATGCGTAATTGTTTCTACAGACTTAAAGTGCTTCATCGTGTCCGAGGCTACGTTACAGTAGAAACGCGAGTAAAACTGTGTGAGTCACTAATACTTTCGAAACTGAACTACGCCGATACTGTTTTTGGAGGCTGTCTATTGCAACGCACAAGGAAACTTATCCAGCGTATACAGAATGCTTGTGCTCGATATTGCTCTTCAGTTCCCCGACGCTCACATGTAACTCCATTTTTGAATCGCAATAATTTATCGAATATGTCTGGTAGATACACCTTACACTTTGCAACGTTGCTTTTCGGGATAATACAAAATCAAAAACCGTCTTACATTTACAACAAGTTTGAACAGACAGCATTAAGTTTCCTTCCTCTTACATAAACTGAACAAAGTTTCGAGCATGAAAGCCGTAGTTACTATTAAGCCTCGGTTTATAGTTGCCGTGTTAGTAGGTTAGTTAATAATAACTAGCCGACTTTAGATTGCCACTCCACCTGCAATGTGCATGCAAGCCTGAGCTATGAAAGCAAATTTGTATAACCACTTAGGTTACAAACTAAATATAACTGGGATTAAATTAAAGTCACTTAATATGTACAAACATTTGTACGTTATGAAACAGAATTAAAATAGTAAGTTTTAAGAATTAAATAAATAAGGGGCCTGTACTAATCACGTGATGTTTCTTTAGCTATTTAACCCGATTTTCCCCGCTATGCATTCGTGATGAGGATTTTGACTGTCCGGTTATCCTTTAATCCGTGTTTTGAAGGATTAAAAGTAAAAAAAAAATACTTACTTAGTTGGCGAACTTAAATCTGAAAACTAAACATATTCTATAATTATTGTTTTTTTAAGAGATAAGCATTCACTATGCAATTGAAAAAATTTTTTTTTTCAAGTGCAATAATAGATTGCATAGTGAATGCTTATCACTTAAAAAAAACAATAATTATCTTATTTGCAAGCTTAATCTTTCGATTGTTAAATACTTGCAATAGTATTTCTTTTAAGTGTTGAGGGTATAATCCCAATAACATTGATGATGAATCGCCCGGTATGCGAGGAACGCGGGTTCGATTCCCGCCTCTGGTGGTCGTTTTTTTTTTTTTTTTCAAGTGCAATAATATATTTAAACATATTCTGTTTATGATTTCTGTAGGACAATTTTAGCTAGTAACAGTTAGTGAAGCACCGGCAAGGCACTGTCCACATTGTTCTGTTTACTTTATAATCATGGGTAAGCTGCGATGCCTGAAGCCTGGAAGCCTACAGTGGGAATACAAACTAGAGACGGAGGCTCTAATGGAATACCAAATATAGTGTCGACAACTACACTAGGTACTCACTACACAAGATATAAATATTAGGCATGGAAATGATTGCTACTTTTAATTCATTTTCATTTCATGAAATGATGATTTTTTTTCATATGAAAATCACATGTGAAATTTCATTGGCAATGTTTTTTTTTCGCAGTGTCATAATGTAACACTTTTTGCTATTTGCTACTTATAATGAAATATGAATTATTGTGAACGGTTGCTAATTGCTACTAATATGAAATGTCATATTTAGGTTATCATGAAAAATCATGGAAAATGAATCTGAACTTTATGTTCATAAGTTTAAAGTTCTTAAAATGCCCACCCAGTATCGATCGTCACCTATGATCGCATAACTAGTGTGTTTGTCTTTTTCTAATACGCACCTAGGGCAAATCATTCCTACTCGCTCGCTCGCGCCTCGCTCTGCTACATGCAGTCATCAATGAATGAAATGAAATGAGCATGATCTATGATTTCGCAGAGTGCGATTTGTAGCAGTCTATATGAAAAAAATAGCAGGTGTGAAAAATGAAATTCATTTCATATGATTTTTCATCTGCTATTCATGAAATCTTCCATGTCTAATAAATATGCGATACTTAACGTTATGGAGCTTACCTTGTGGGTTTAACTTTTAATAACTCCCATCTTTTCCTTGCTTAGGGCACAGATTATACTACTTTAGTCCGATAAGTTCATGCGAGATCTTCTTGCGCCCCCGCAAGACGTGCAGGGGGGCGAGAAAGCGCCAATCGTCTTTCGCCGACCAGCGCCATCTAGCATGCCTTGCCTGGCGACCGCAGAAAGGTCGCGCACGAACTTGTCGCACTATAACTATACTTAAGATCACTTGCACTCGCATTTTAACTCAGGGTTGTAAACTTTAAACAATTGGAAAAGGACAGAATTTTTATTTGTGATATTAATATATTTGTAAATAACAAAACTTTAATTTGATTGTTAGTTACGAGATTAAGACCGAGATCACTAATGTTAAAATAGCTAGTAAACCTTATGATTGAAGATTAACGTGACTATATCCCCATACAAAATATGACAAATAGTGCTAAACCGTCTGATTAAAAATTGAACATGTGTTGGTGAACTCTAAGCTAAACCCCCTGATTTAATGTATTAAACATAACATTTAAGTTGAATTTCTGTGTAAATTGCATGCTTTTGTCAGAGATTACCTACAGTCATTAGAATCGTCATGGTTCTTATTGTGTTTGGCGTGGTTGAAATTATCTATCACCCAGTGAAATTATCTATTATGTAGGTACCTACCTGTACCTATCTAACCAGTGGCCACAATCTTCGATTGGTAGATTGTTTTTCTTTCGTTTGTTAAAGAGTACGTAATTCTTGAGGAACCTTAAAATTTAATTTGATCAGGTGCAAAGTTGAAGCGTATATAATTTGTTGTAGTTTTGTGTAAATTGGGTTGATGTATGACAATGCTTGTGGAAGATGTTGGAAAAATTCAAGGCGTCTGGGTGTTTCCATCGAAAATGTTACATTATAAATAAACTGTCAACTTTATTGTAATTTTCAATTTAAAAATTTAACACTTATTGTTATAAGATGTATTTTAGTATTGGGTCAATCAACTTTCCCTTTTCACCTGTTTTCTACCTTTTCTCAAAAGAAGTCTTATTATGATAAAATCCGAATTTTGCTCTTGTATTTAAGTACTTAGATTATTGACCTACTATTTACAACACTTTTCGACTTAATTTATCTTTTATAAGTATCTGCAAAGTTAGTGATTCAGAATACCTAATTGTCCATACACGCGGAAAAAATGGTTTGTCCACTAAGGTCACTATTGTTTTTCTATGTTTTGATGGTATGTTATACATAACCATACCTGAAATAAATATGATTTTTCACTTTACACAACCAGAGTAGTAAGTAGTAATTTGAAAAATATTAAGAAACAACGAAAAGTTGATTGACCCATTTTCTAATCGCTGAGTAACCTGTTGACAAGACTGCACTGTGCGTGCAAACGAAGCTCCGCCTAATGAAACTCCAAATTACTTGTTTGTGACCGTTTATTTAAACATTCCCTTTGTACTACCAGGAGCAATTAGTTTGGCAGAGATTAAGGATTAAATTGATGAAAACAAATTGGCTTTATTCAAGCTTAACAAAATGCTGAGCAGATTTTCTAAGCTAAATGCTATTTTTGATTAATGATTACGTTAGGTGATGGCTTACATTTTATTTGTAGACTTCATTGCATTAAATTAAAATTAAAAATGTGAAACAGGACAGTTTACTATAGGCTTAAACAATGGTTTATGGTCGGTGAAAAGGAAAATATGATTTAAACGCTGTTTAATATTACAACCACTGTTCAAGATTAACTTGTGTTCGTGAACTCTATTCCATATGGCATTGTTTGGCAATTCTAAACCCCACGCAGGCAATAAAATAATGCGTTTATGTAAAAAAACAAGATTGTTACCTTCTAAAACAGGATTCATCAAATAGGTATATGTTGCGGCATGACTTTTTAACAATAATATAAAATCTGAAACAACTTTTATTAATCCGTTAAAATTTGGCACGCAGGGGTTTAATAGTAGTAAAGGGTTCATTATTCCATTATGGCTATTTAATTCAGGATTCTATCTAGACCAAAAACAAAGATAACAAGATACTAATTTACACGTGAACTAAGCCCCCAATACATTTTAATTAACAACCATGTTCCCTTTGAAACACTCAAATAAATTTCGGCTAGCTGTATCTACTCGTACTAAACAAATTATTTAACCCATATTAACCTGTATGTGAGGTACGAACCTCACTTCAGGCAAATGTGGTAATTCAGTATTGTTTTGACCTTTCATTAACTTAACATGGCAAATTCATTTATTTAAACCCAAACAAAAAAGTAATATCAACAAAATAAATTGACACTAACCTAAAACTTGAAAAAAAAACACTTATTTGTAAACAAAACCGTGTCCGAGGCGGGATTGCTGGTTGCGCTTCCACGTTGAATGGCGATACTTATCCTTTTAGCGAAAAGCGAGCGACTTTTGTCTTCCAAAAAATTTTTGATTTTGAAGCATATTTTCTGAATAGTAATTCAGCATGGGGTCTCCACGGCCCAAATGTTTGAACGACACAAACACGCAGTCACCCAAGCCCAAGGCACTCGTATTTGTTTCAGAATCCAAATCATCCATATTATTAGTTCGTAATAATATACCTGGACTACTAATAATAGTAGTATCCTCCTAGCCTAATTTTGACCATGGCCGCCATTCTCAACGAAGATTAGCCTAATAGATCTGCGGGAAATATTATAGCGCACAAGTATGTGCGCAATACACAATATATACGCATTTTTTGTTCCTTTACTCACATAGTTCAGTGAGACGGCAGTCCGTCGTAAACAGAGGTAGACCAGGCACAGCTTAGGACCAACGGCTTAACGTGTTTTCCGAGGCACAGGGATGTTGAATTGTTGATACCACCAATTTCCTGACTTCGGGGCTGTTTTTAAATTGTTTCAAGACAGTAACAAATTTCGTCCCGACCTGGGATTTAAACCCGGGACCTGATTGATAGAAGCCGGCGTATCGACCACTAAACCAACGAGTTAGTTACACTAATACCCAGACTACGCACTTTTTTTTTTTTGGTCCTTCCCTCATTGCTCAGGATCGTGACTGTATGTACATCTTCTCCACTCGGTCTGGGTCTGCGCCATATGTACCGTTCCCTGTATCTGGCCTCCAGTCACCTCCTTGAGTTGGTCCACCTATCTAGCTGGCGCTCTTCCTCGCTTCCCCTCCATTTGTCCGAGAATGATGAGTTTCTCCAGGCTGTGCAATCGGGATCGCATTATGTGCCCAAAGAAACTCCGGATCCTTTCCTAGCACGTAGTCAGCAGACGCTTGGTGACCTTTAGCTCTTCAAGGATAGAGACATTGGTTCTCATTGCTGTCCAAGGATTGCGCAGCAGCTTTCTCCAGCACCACATTACAAAGGCATGAATCTTGTTGCGTTCCTTTTTCCTGAGACACCAAGTCTCCACCCCGTACAGGAAGATAGAGAAGACCAACCTACGATCCAAACGCATCTTAGTTACTCGGCGAATATTACGATCTTTCCAGATTTTATCGAGGCTAGTCATGGCACTTTTAGCCATCCCGATACGGCGTCTGATTTGTTTCTCGCAGTTACCACTGTTAGAGATCAGCGACCCCAAGTATGTAAATTTGGCCACTTTTTCTACTAGGTAGTAATCCATGTTTCAGAAAGTATACAAGTCTTGTAAAACCACCTCCTCATAGTTGAGGTGAGGCCTTTTCCCAGCAGTGAGATCTATATAGGCTGACTTTTACAAGTCCTGTAATACAAGTTTGTAACCATGGTAAAACATACTTATCCTTAGTTTAAATTCGCGATACTATAGTTGTAGGTACATTTCTGAAATGGGCGTATTTCAGAAATGTAATCGTTGTGGTTGCCCACAACGATCTCCCCATTCCCTTAAGCTTTGAATTCAATAAATGTCAAATCGACAGAAAGATGAGATATAATGTACTGAAAGGTACAGATTCAATTCATGATTTCCTTTAAGCTGCACAGTGGCTCAATGTGAAATAGAAATAAAACGCAATTCTCACGCGATTCTTTTGTGGGATTGTTGCATCATTCTTACGAATACGAATCCGATCTTATAGCAGCAAGTGCAGCAACAACTCTTTCAGGAGCTATAGTGGAAATTTTGTATGACGTGATGCATTCCGACATAGATGGGACATAAAACAACTTTGTCTTCACGCTGGTGCAGTTGCGTGTAGGGTTGACAACGAGAAATAAAATAGAAAAAGCTTAGCTAAGTTTGTAATTGTTAGGAAAACAAAGAATGTATTTATTGAATCCTCTTAATTCTATTCGACAACTCGATTTAACCGAAGTATAAAAAAATTAATGAAAACCGATGGATAAGCTGAAAATCATGTTAAATGTGCGACGTCTGTAATCTTTAGCCAGAAATTAATAAAAAAAAAAAATGTATTAAAAATAAAACAAAGACGAAACAAAAACAAAAATACACGAAGGTTAGCAATATAATATTAAAATTATTTAGATCTGGCAATTCGTGATTTAATTGCACTCATACTGACTCTGTAGTCAGTCTGTAGTCAGTCGGATCTGTATCCGAGGTGACAAACCGAGTAATTATGGTCAAACCGAAGCAAATAATGGAACCAATTTAATTGTTACTACAAGTAATAAACCCGCTTCAAGCTGGATGTCTACTTGAGCGCGAGTGATTGCCCATTGTGCCCGAGATCGACCCGTCGGACAAATGGGTCGTGTGTAGCCGCCCGTAATTTACGCATACACAGCATCCACTGCCTGTTGTTTGCATACGCTGAATAATCAGCCACTCTGCTGCACATTGCATTTCCTACTGATAAAAGTACGTAACATATCCCTTCACTGACTAGCGCGTTGAGTTCACAAAGATATGGAAAATTTTAACCAAAATATTGGTTTTGGCAATGTTGATGATGTGGTGTGGCACCAGACGATTGCAAACACTTTTCAACGCAGTAACGACGTGATAACTTACTCTCAGTAGAACATAGATGCTAGAAAGGGAATTTCACTTCGTATCGAACAAAATATCTACTTGAAGGACGGCGCAATGTGACACGCGTAATCATTAAGGAGATTGAGTAGTATTCTCTCATGGTATAAACGTAGAGCCACTAATGGGAATGATTGCATGTTCGCTCGTTACTGAAGACTTTTACCACTACTCTGACTCCGACTTACTCTCACTGCAAATCCTGTTCAGTTAGGTTCAGAGGACAATTTATTAATGAAACCCCAGTAGCCACTGATCATGTATTCTTTTCCAGTAGTAGCTAGATTATACTCAGCGACAGCACCTGTCTTGGCATAGTGATATTGGTCAAACAGTGAGCCCAAGGTGGTACAATGTTCGCTCACTACAAATAAGGAAAAAAAGATAATCTGTCCTGTTGATTGTCATTACCGAAAAGTTAGCATAACACTCAGCAATGTTTTTCTAAAGCCTCGTTCAAGGAGACGATGGGAATGACATGGGGGGTTTTTGTTACTTTCCTTCACTAGACGAATTTAATAATAATATATTTAATAATTATTCTGTCAAATATAATCCCCACCACCAGAACATTGATTATGATTAAGTGATAAGCATTCACTTTTTATAATCTTAACAACATTAATAAAAGTAACGTGGCATCACAGCCTTAAGAAGCACTTGTAATTCGGCCTAGGTGGTAGTGGTTAATCAATCGCTCGGTATGCGAGGAAACGGTGGTTAAATTCCCGCCTCAAGCGATCATTTTTTTTCAATCACAATTTCTAATCTCCCATACATTTCCCTATGTTTGAGTTCACCGCACGATGGCAACACCCTACGTCTCCCTGAATAAGGATTAACCCTATACCTTTTGTGAAAATCTTATTGAAAGACAGATGAATGTGTTGCTAGCCCTATCCAAAGCGAGCTTGCCCACTTGGCGCGGAGAGATTGCCTATTGTGCTTGAGCTGGGGCTAGACGGCTCGTGTGACACCGTCATTGTTAACACATATGTCGCCTGTGGTACTAGTTGGGGTGCTGTTGGTACCGTAATAGCGGTTTTGTGTTTTGAAATAATACTATAATTCATGACGGCTTTGACTGTCTTTTAAGCGGTGTTATGGAGGTTACGTTCCTCTCAGCTATCAGGCTGAGGGCGTTTGGCGCCAAAGCAAGACGAGCGGAAAAGAGTCGTGATTGTTAAAGTTAAGTGCTTTTATAGTCTGACAAAATCATACGCGATCCTTCTGCGCCTCTAAGACCCATAAGACGCGCATGCCTCCCCTCCCGCTCCTATGGCGACCACAGGAAGGTCGCGCATTAACTTGTCGGACTATTAAAAGCACATGCACACATTGTTTGTGAACGTCTAATTCTGAAAAATATTTTAAAAATACCCCGAACAAAATTTAGATCAGTGGAGTAGGTACAAAAATAAAGTACCTATGTACTCGTATGTTCCATATGGTACCAAAGTCTGCTGAAATAGTTTTTTTTAATGCGTGTATCAAAGTTTGAGCCTGTATAGTCTATAGATTCAAGTGAAGAATGATTCATGTATTAACTTCAATTTAATTAGAAATAATCATTTTTACTTACGGTACGGTTTTTACTTACTTAATATTTTTAATTAGAAATAATATTTTTTACTTACGAAACACGAAAAATACGAGTTAATCCCTTATCTTAAATGCCAGCATCCGTATTAAATATTTAGGGAGAACTCTAAATATTCTGAATGTAGACGTCTGGATTTACATTTACAAGATTTGTAATAATAAGACAACCAGTCTTGTACTACGCATATTAGGTTTTTCATTGACGTTTTATGTCTCTGCAGATGTAGGATTATAAAAAATAACGTCAAATTTCAGCCATCCTCTGAGAATTTAATAGCGTTGTAAAGTAGAATAATAGGGGAGATGAAAAAAATACGAGTGCATTTGTTACTGCTAGTCTCTAGCATTGAATTATTAGTGACTCTGGTGGTGATGATAGTCTGGTGATGAGACTGAATAGGGAGAACGTACTGAAAAGGGAAATACTAAATCAAGTAAAAATGGGTGTAAAATATTGAGACTGACCGTTGATCGGTGTAGTCACCAGGGTTGTTTTTGAAATATAAGGATGAATAATACGAATGGTAAACAAAAACATTATTGTGATCATTTTTGCTTCAATACGTTAAAACTATACTCATAAAACTGTACTTAGATAAGCAACGATTTAATAATTTATCTGTGGTCTGCTTGCAGCCAACGTCTAATAGGTAAAGATATCCCTTCCAACTTTTCAGACGTACCCGCAGTGAATCTTGCACCTGAGAAATATGCATTCCTCGGTGTAATAGCGCTAAACTCATCTCGGTGTCGCGAAAATGATAGCGGTAGGTGGTCACTAGGGATGCACCTAGTTGAAACGACGACATAAATACAATTTTACGGGCTTTAAAAATAGGAAATTAATCTATACTAATATTCTGTTAGTTTCTTTTTTTAAACTGTTAGTTTCTATTCGGTTTAACTTTAGCTCAATTCCATTTGAATCCAAATAAATCGACTGTTGTTTATTTATTCAGCATTTACTGTTTATCTTTTGAACAAGCCATAGCTATCTATATGTGGAAACACGTAAATGGTTATTATTTTTGTAGTTAGCAAATAATTAAGCTTTTGATACTGTAGTGTACCAAATAAAATAAAATAAAATAAAATTCTTCAGGGCTTTTTGTACATCATTCTACACGAGCAGTCTGTGGATGAGTTACTCGCGCAAACAGTAGGGGAGGGTGGGGTGATTACGGACAGCGGGTAATTGCGGACAGTTCCTTATGAGCTGACACAACCTGCCCAGCGCCCCACAACCCGTTTCGTGGGATTCATTTTGCCATCTTTTGTGCCTGGCAGCACTTTAATACAATTAGCCGCGCACTCACTTTAAGGTAAGAACGTTCAATCGCTTTTAAAGACTTTCTTATAATTTTTGTAGATTTTAGTAACGTGCATATGCAAAGGTAATTGCTTTAGGTAAAAACTGTACTCACCATACATTAGAAGGCTAGTTAACTCTATAATGTGATATTGAGTTTAAAAGTTTAAAAGATAACTGATTAAACTGCGGTTTGACTGTCAGTACCTGAACTATTGTAATATGGTTCATGTACTGACTGGAATTAAAATAAAATTTTAACTAACATAGTTCCTAAGTACCTTTTGTTAATAATACGAATAAAAATTATTTAACTATGTTATGGATCTATCTTATCTGCCGATGAATAAATTATTATTATTATAATAAAAAGGAAAGATTCGATCGTTTGTTTGTGTTGTACTTGTGTCAAATGTAATTTTGTACGGAGATAGTTTGAGACCCTGGAAAGGACATAGGCTTCTTTTTGTCGCGATATAAAACCATTAAGGGGGTAAAATGGGGGATGAAAGTTTGTGTGGAAAATCCGACTGGGCGCAGGCGAAGTCGCGGGGAACTGGTAGAAAACAATAAATTGACGTGTTTGGCTTTATCGTATTATTATGTATATATATCTTATATATTTGGCGTATTGGCTTATATCCATCAAAATGTTAAGTCGAGGAACATAATCGTCCTCATGATATTCCAATAAATTAAGTATATTCAGACAATGAAATGTGCCTTAATCTACTTGATGCTACAATAGCTCATTGTTCGTTTATCACAATATAGAAAGAAAAATAAAAAAGCCTAAAAACTCCAGTTGAATACTTGGCACAACACTAATTAAAGATTATTCAACTTTAATACTCTGTTGAAATTGCTTCTCTTTGACGATAAATATGAAATACAGAGGGGAAATATTAAATCTTCTTCCATTTTATGGTGTGCCTAATAGACGTCTGGTCGGTATCGTTTTACATGATTGACATTAATTTGGACACGTCGATATATTGTAACGCAATTCTCTGATGTTCACGAAAACTGTAACAAAATTGACATAATTTTGTGAAGAACACTTTTACCTGTCACTGAATTGTCCCTTCAAAGGAAACGCAAACGTTTAGGTACACTACGTTCTTAGGGTAAAGATGGGCAAAGTATAGCGTAAACTGAAAAAAAGGATCAACCAAACTAGTTTTGTTAGTTGAAGGTTTCGTTGTAGGGAAGTAATTTTTTCTTAAATATAAACAATCTTCTGGTTATAATCATAAGTTCGCAAGTCACGAGATCACGGCCTACTAGTAGCTAAATTTTGGTTATATTAACCAATCATTTTTTCAGTGAACGTTCGTTAGTAACGAACGTTAGTGGATAAATAAAATGAAAATTCATAAAATTCATTTATTTCTGTACATAGGCTCGCAAGGAGCACTTATACACGTCCCAACATAAAATAGAACCCTACCACTGCTTCGGGACAGTTGTGGGCTAGTGCTGAGAAGAAGCAGCAAAGAAACTCAGTCACTATTGTCATAGCCTCTTTTCAAAGTTTTACAAGATTTGTGTTCCTTAAAACTATTCCATACATTTTTATTATTGTCATTTAAAAATTCATCTATTTTGTAATATCCTTTAGACATTAAAATACATTTAACAGTTGTTTTAAATTTATGTATAGGTAATTCAGCAATATGATCGGGTAGCTTATTGAAAAATTTTATACATTTCCCCAAAAATGAATTACCAACCTTTTGAATCCTATAGTTTGGAACGGCTAGTTTATTTTTATTTCTTGTATTATAGTTATGCGCGTCGCTCTTTTTTGAAAATAAATGCAAGTTTTTGCGGACATAAATTAGATTTTCATAAATATACTGGGAAGCTAGTGTTAATATTTTAACTTCTTTAAATATTTCTCTTAGTGAATCCTGAGATTTAAGGTTGTAAATGGCTCGCACAGCTCGCTTCTGCAGTACAAATATAGTTTCTATATCTGCAGCAGATCCCCATAATAACAAACCGTAAGACATCAAACTGTGGAAATAACTAAAATATACTAATCTTGCCGTTTCAACATCAGTCAGAAGCCTTATCTTTCTTACCGCGAAAGCGGCTGAACTAAGTCTTCCTGACAAGGTTTCGATATGAGGACCCCACTGAAGTTTCGAGTCTAGGGTAATTCCTAGGAATGTTGTGGAGCTTGAAGTATCAATTAGTTCGTCTTTTACTTTAACATGTGTTGAGACTTGCCGAACATTTAGCATCGTGAATTTAACACATTTCGTTTTATTTGCGTTAAGTAACAAGTTATTAGCGTAAACCAATGTAATATTTGTGAAAGGGTACTATTTACATAGTCAAAATTATTTGTACCCCTAGGGGTCTTAAATAATAGTGACGTGTCATCAGCAAACAATACTATCTCACAAAGACCCTCGACAAAGTATGGAAGGTCATTTATATAGATTTAAAATAAAAGAGGTCCTAATATCGAACCCTGTGGCACACCCATAGTAAGAAGTGCTCCGGAAGACTCAGCTCCATTAACATAAACTTTTTGCGTTCTACTAGTAAGGTACGAATGAAATAAATTTAATGAATTTATTGAGGCACCATAATGATGTAATTTTTTCAATAAAGTCGAGTGATCTACACAATCAAAAGCTTTAGAAAGATCGCAAAAGACACCTATAGCATCTTGTTTATTATCGTAAGCATCAAATACATGTTTCAAGAGAGCAACTCCTGCATCAGTAGTATTTCTACCTTTCGTAAATCCGAACTGATTACTATGTAATAGTTTATTTGATCTAAAGTGATATAAAAGTTGATTAAATATAAGCTTTTCAAAAACTTTACTTAATACAGGTAAGATAGATATTGGTCGAAAATTGGAGGGGTCACTTTTCACACCAGATTTGAATAAGGGAACTATTTTGATGAATTTCATTAAATTAGGAAACTGTCCTTCGTCGATACATCTATTGAAAATAACTGCTAAATGTGGGGCTATCGTGTCAATGATTGTTTGAATAATGTAAACAGATAATCCCCATAAGTCCTCAGTTTTTTTAATATTCAATTCTTTGAATGTTTTTATAATTTCACTAGAGCTTACATGCCTGAAATGCAGCAGAGAATCACACTTATCAACATTTCATTTAAGGATAGACTCGGCTTGTTCTGAAGAAGAAGCTAGGTCTTTGGTTGTTGCAGTCGCAATATTAGTAAAAAAACTTTTAAAGGCATTTGCAACTTCAGAGTTCGTTTTGAGTAGTTTACTCTCAATTCGTAGTGAGTATGTACAGTGTCTTGTTTTAGTTTTACACGTTTCTTTATTTATGATATTCCATGTAGCCATTGCTTTATTCTGAGAACCTAAAACTAATCTACGGAGGTGGTTAGACTTAGCGGCAATACACACTCTTTTAAAAATTTTAGAATAGTTTCTAACATATTCGATATTTGGTCATTAGAATATTCTTTTATACTATATAAATCGTATAATTTATTCCTACTTTTATGAATACCAGGCGTAGCCCACTCATTAAACTTACATCTAGTTGTACAATTGCTTTTTGTATTTTTGGTAAAAATTTGATTAAATTCATTCTTAATGAGGTTAAAAAGATCTTCATATAGCTTATCCACATTGATGGTGGTGCTAGGTTTGACCAAATTGAGACTATTAATAATTCTGTCTTTGAATCTATCTAATCTATTAGCAGTGACCGGCCTAAAAACAGTTTCCACTGTATTGGGAATATGATTATATTCCAATGAGATCATTTGTCCCCTATGGTCTGAACTGAGTTTTTGTAAAATTGATTTATTTGTAATTTCTGTATGATAAAAGAAGTTATCTAGACAAGTCGCCGCTGTAGGAGTTACTCTCGTTGGTTCGTAAAAGACATTAAATAGATCAAAAGATTTGAAGAGACCTAAAAACCGAATAGTATATTGAATGGATTTTAAAATATCGACATTAAAGTCTCCACATACAATTATTTTTTTATTTGATTTACAAAGTTTATCTAAGGCTTTTTCCATAGTGTCTTCAAAAAGTTGGTAACTTGCATCGGGGGGACTATACCCACTCAATATAATATATTGTTCTAACTCGACACTTGCAAATTCAATAGTGCGCTCAATAGAAAGTGCCACTATATCCTTACGATCTTTACAATTTCATTCTTTTTTTAAAAGAATGAGTGACCCCCCTCTTGTAGTGGTCTCCCTAGTGAACGAACTACCGACTCTGTAGTTATCGATGCTACTTAATCATTTATTCATGTTTAATGAACCAGTGCTCCATCACACACATAACGTGCACATCCAAATCTTGTAAAAATAGAGATACTTCTAGTTCTTTGCCGGCCAGGCCTTGTATGTTTTGGTGTACAATATTGAATTTGGACCTGGCTTTTGTCTTCTCCCTCAGTTTAAATGCTGCGGGTTTGTCGATGGTAATACTAAATTACTAGTACTGATATGTTTAGTACATGTTTTTGATTTACTAACTAAAATATTAATATTATATGCTAACAAATTAGCAATTCGTTTTTTAAATTTATAAGGCAGGTGTAAAGAGCTGCCAGTTAAATAAAATCTATTGTCAATAAATTTATTTATGTCAAAAAACACAAACTTGTCACTGTGACGTTGAGTCATACTATAAAGTAAAGTATTCAACAAATGAATACTGTCATTTTCTTGTACTGTGTGGCACTTTGAATATGGAAGTGCACAAAATATAATTTTTTGTACATCAAGCCTGGACAAAATTGCGTAATTATGATTTAGTGAGTTTTTGGCTATCTCCTATCATTATTATAACTATAGAGTTAGAGTTTAGATTACTATTTTGTATACTGTGAACTATTTTATCGAGTGGTGCATCTGGCATACAATGGTTCACTATGTTACATTCATTTAAATTCTTATTTAATAACAAACCGTAACCGACTCCTAACCTGTCGGAGAATACAACTACATTATTAGAAAAATGTGGTTTGTTTGTAGCTTTACATTTTTCAACCCTGTTTACAGTGGGTAATGAAGTAGGCATATGCTGACCAACACCTCCCTGAAGAGGGGTAGGAGGTACTGAGTCTATTTTAATATTAGGTAAGGACTTACAATCTGAGTCAGAATTCCCCAGATCTAAAAGTTTGTTTGCAGCTAGGATGTGTTCGTTTATTTGTTCCTGAGCTGAGGTGTACTTGCTGGTCATAGACTCTAATGACCCCTGCAACCTGGAGATGTCAGCCTGCAGACGCTCCATATCCTGATCATATTTGGACCTGCTTTCATACAATTTAGTGTGGTAAATCTCTAAACTGTCTAATAATTCAATCCGTTCTTTTCTAAGGTGAATGTTATTATGAAAACATTTTTGTTTTTTTATTATTTTGTTAGTTTTTGTGATAAATTTGTTAATTTTTATGTATTTTTTAATCTTATTTCTACCTAACAATATGGTTGGTCGACTTATATGTTTTAAGTCAGCTACTGCACGCCCACCAGGGCTCCCAATCAGCTCATCATAAAGGTTCAAGGTATCCGAGTAGGCTTGTTCCTTCTTTTCTTCTTCCAAGTGCAAGATGGTTTTGTTGGCATCCCGCAATAACTTTAATCATTGTGCAACAAAAATGTCGAAATTAGTGCGTGAATTTACCGTTTCACTTCTAACTAGAGATGACTATGTTATGTAGTGATGTCACCACGATTTCGCAGTAGGTGCTTTTGTATAACTTTTAGATTGATGTTACATGGTAAGTTTTTTTAAAGATTTTGCGAATGTGGTTAATTGTTTTACTATTGGCAAAGAAGAAGTCTGGTATTTAAAGCTTAGTAGCTAAGTAAGTACAAGAAAATTGAGCAGAACGTACTAAATGCGATAAAATATTAATCCGTTTCTTTGTTTTTTTTTTTCATATATAACCTAATTAAATATATACAGGACAACAACCTTAAAAGTCTTTTTTTTTTATTATTTGCCTTTTGGACTTTGTAGAAGGCAATGGGCTGATATAAATGAATTAATTTGCATTTTGATATTTTTGCTAAACTAGTAAATTAGTTATGTATGTTACATTTTCTAGAGAGACCAGTGGTTATTAAAAAAAATATACACAAACTAAAAATATCTAAGCTCTATTTTCCACGCCTAGACTTATTTTTCCGTAACGTACACATAACGTTACTTTATAAGATCGCAGAGTAGAAACATTTGCATTAATAACTTATAAATATAGAAGGTAAAAAAAATCGTTAACTTTTATGTTGCTCATTCTACTCGCAAACAGGAAAAGAGTAGGAAGCCCTCTTTTGGTCGTACAAACTTTCGGTCGTAAAATCTTAGTTTAGATTTTCGGCTCGCTTGCCTTTGCTCTACAAAATCCCAGCCAAAAAAAGTCAAGTGCAAGTCGGACTGGTACATAAAGGGTTTCGTATTAAAAATACTCACACAATCAGCGAAAACCTCAAATCTCTAACTACTTATAACCGTACATGAGATACAATCCGCTGACAGACAGCAGAGGCAATAAAAGGATTCCGTTGGTCACTTTTTGGGTAAGAAAAGCTTTTAATACAATCCGGTTCGTTCTCAAGCTACTTTTCTAGCCCTCGGTAAAAAGTAAGCGTACTATTTTCTTCTCGCTTCCATTGCGGCTAATCTAAATTCTTCCTGAGTTGCCTCGGGGCACGTTCCCAGCAGATTCGCAGAGAAATGTTATTATTACAGCTTACAAAATAATCATAGTAGAGGTAATTAAGCCAAGAAAAATAATTGAATTAGTATAGTCAGATATCACCTATATCTTCTAGTAGAATCATAATGATATCATTAGTCACTGATGGCAGAAGGCAACTCATACTATTCATACTTTACCTAACTAGTGTATATTGTTACAACTTTACAACTGTTTAGTTGTTAGTTTTGAGATTGTTTTTATTACGATATTAAATCGTAGTTTATTTTCTTTTCCTAACGAACACCACTCTAAAACTAATTTCAAAACTGTTCAATGGCAAGGGGAGTACAATATGTATGTGTGATGTGACACTACCAAAACGTATGTTTTCTTATTCGTTAGAGTAGATTTGTACTTACTATTTAATTGACAAAGACAGATCGGGAATGAATTAAAGATTATATTTAATGGATGACTTTGAGTATGGCAGTATTATTTATCTAAGCTTAATAAGTTGATTGATGTTTGTAAGTCATTGATGTTTGTATGTCATACTTTATCAACTGCACGTAGTTCAAAGGATTAATTAGTTAAAAGTAATACAATGATATTCGGATGTTATGTCAAGCAGAATTGGACAGAATTTCATTCCCAATTAGTATAAGCTAACGTTGAGCGATATCGCGCGATATTCAACGACCCTCGTCTTTTGATCTTCGTTGATTAATTGCACCGGAATGTTGACACTACGGCAAAATGGCCGGCACTGAACGTGAGCGGGGTAACAAGTTTTAGTCACGATCACTAATCCTAGAGTTCACCGTCACATGTTTAACTTTTAGTCGACCAGTTTTGCATTATTTTGTATGGCAATTATGTGAAATTAACCGTTAACAGAGGTTTAGTTGTTTAAAATTGGTGAACCCGGGTCGAACACCATGAAAGTGTTTTATTTTGCTACGACTAGATAATTATCCACACAGGTTTCTATGAACAGTGAACACTTTATCTTGTTTATTCTGGGTCATACGATCGATGTTCTGTAGAAAAAAAAAAGTATTTCAGAAAAAGAATATATTGGAGTAAATTTTATTTTATTTATTTATTTATTTGACATTGATTGCCTTTGTCGAGACTTCACGCACCCTAGCTATTCAATTATACCTCATATAAAAGGGTGAAAAGCCTATCTTGCATTTATTTAAGACCTTATTTTACCCCTCATTTCACTCGATTGGTATCGCTTGTATCTCGAATTTTGGTCTATCCGATCAGACCGATCTATTTATTACCTTCGGCTGGGCTACTCGTAAAGTTATCGGCACGAGCCATCTGGGCGATGTACCTATTCGATTGAAAATCGATACGAGTAAAATATTCTGGTGATTTGAGATAAATGCGATGAAGTTGGGTCTGCAATCAATTTTGGTGTAAATAAACGAACATTTTTTTGATTCAAATGTTACGTTAATGAAATGCCAAACAGTCGTTTTAATATTATTTGACATGAAATAAAATAAAAGAAAATAAACATGTGGTGAATTGGAATTGTGTCAAATAAACCGTCAATCTATGTTTATCGGCTGTTTAAAAATCGGTAAACTCGGGTCATAGGGTCTAGTTCACCAACAGAATGTTTAATAAATATATTATTGCACTTGAAAAAATGACCGCCAGAGGCGGGAATCGAACCCGCGTTCCTCGCATACCGGGCGATTGCCGGTATGCGAGGAACGCGGGTTCGATTCCCGCCTCTGGCGGTCATTTTTTCAAGTGCAATAATATATTTAGATTGCATAGTGAATGCTTATCACTTAAAAACAATAATTTATCGTATTTGCAGGCTTCATCTTTCGATTGTTAAATACTTGCAATAGTATTTCTTTCGAGTGTTGAGGGTGTATCCCAATAACATTGATGAAAGCAACGCGGCATTACAGCGTTAAGAAGCACTTGAAAATTTCGACAGGCTCTGCCAACGCCAGGGTGGCCGAGCGGTTAGGCAATCGCCCGGTATGCGAGGAACGCGGGTTCGATTCCCGCCTCTGGCGGTCATTTTTTCAAGTGCAATAATATATTTAGATTGCATAGTGAATGCTTATCACTTAAAAACAATAATTTATAGAATGTTTAATTTTTATACAGCGGTTATAATACTTATAATGTTCTTTGAAATATTTTGTATTTGAATCGTGTCAAATTAATTGTCAACTTACGTTAACCGGCTGTTTGAAAATTTATAGAATCGGGTCTCCGTATTCAGTGACGTCAATTAAAGTTAATCCTTCATTAAGTCTTTCATTCCATTGACAAAGAAAGTGACAGAACGAGACTTAATTATAGATTAAATTTAATTGACGTCTCTGAGTGCGACAGTGAGTAGCAATTTCAAATTAACAGTTGAAATGTCTCTTTGTTAAATAGGCAGTTTATGTGTTCTGACACAATAGTGCGATTCGTGAGTTTCAACATTAACCCCTTAAATCTCCAATGTACCTTCTCTGCCATCACAATTATGCCAACTCGAGCGGTCACAATGACTGGCTCGGTGTAAATAGCTGACGTTTATAAATGTATTTGATACTCGGTCAAAGAGCAAACGGCAATTTTGATAAGCCCGTTACGTTTGTAGACATGTCGGATAGACAAAGCGATTCATGCTCCAAAGGGTTTCATAATTAAAGAGCGAGCGGTGAGCGGTGAACGGTGAACGGAGCGAGCGCGCGGAAGTCCGCGCCCGGTTCCGTAGCGGATGTCGGCCGCCCAAAAAAGGACTTGAGAATCAGTAATTCCCTTTCGTCATTCTTTATTTCTGTCAGGAGGTAACGTGCGGAATACGGAATGGTACGTAGATGTGCCAAGATGGGGTTTGGACTATGCAGATTGTGTTATTTTAGAAGTTGAAAAGACGGTTTTAGGAGCTATATACTATAAGAGCAACAAATCTCTGAGAAATGAAATGAAAGTGATATGAAATGAAAATTATTTATTTGACACGAATAGTAACAATGATGCACATTGTGATATTATGCGGGAGTGTCCCCAAAATATCCCTGTTCAGCATAAGTCGTGTCAGAGGCCTTACTCCGGTTGACGATGTCCATATTTTCAACTGTAGTTGTCCCTATCACTAACGTAGAATGACAACGCAAACGAGCAAGATGGCTAGACTCAAAATTACGGATGACGTCAACCGGAGCATAGCATGTCACACCACTGATTTTCAGCACGGACCTTTCCGGGCAATGTGTATGTCACGAATGTGTTATTCATTCCTCTGTTGTCGGCTAATTTTTAGACCCATTTTAAACCTGTTCTATTTTTTTGTAATAATACCGTATCGGTTACAGGAAAAAAATAAATTAATACTATAACGGTGTTATTACAAAAAAATTAGACCAGGTTTAAAATAGGTCTAAATATTAGCCGACAACAGAGGAATGAATGACACATTCGTGACATAACCTAATAGAGAAACGCTTTTCTAATGGGTTTGCTAATAGCTTAGTCCTGGTTTAAACCCGGTACTAAGTTTTTGTAATAACGGGGTATATACATGTAACCCTTAGTTTGTACAAAACTTAAACAACTACAGTATTTTCGAAGATATCGCCGCTTATCGGTAAAAGAAAAATACACACTAGTGGTTGGGTGTTGAGTAGTGTGTCAAATGGTGTGTGTTTCATTACACGTAATGATAATGACCCTTGGACATAAAGTATACAACTGTGGTCTCTCCACAGTTATTATTTTCGTACAAAATCGTCCGACCGATGGACCGCCTTACTGACAGCCTTTGTAGAGCATAAACAAACTTTTCTCTATAATTACTCACATGCACCAGTAAAATATTTGAAGTCATAAACAAATGTGAAATAAGCAATTCTGGAGAATATCAAACGAACCTGACTTCAAAGTTAAATTACAAAGTACGCATTGCAGTTGAATAAACTGATTCAATTACTGTTTGCTCTTTGTTAGCGTCGACTAATCTGGAAATACTTTATTCTTTATTTTGTTCAAAATGAGACTTTTAATGGTCAAATGAATCCTTTGATTTCCTTCTCGTAACAAATGTGTAAACTGTGGTACTCGTAAATTCTTAAACAATTCAATCAGCGTTTAAAATGTTTTTTTTAAGTACGACCCGACTTCACCAATATTTAAACAGCTGGTTAACCTCGATTGATGGTTAATTTGTCAGAAATCAAATACAAAATTTGTCAAATATTGCTAAACCGGCTGATTAAAAATTAAACATGCGTTGGTGGAACTCCAGACAAAATGCAATAGATTTTATTATTTAGTATTACAATCAACCCTTGTCAATAGTGCAAACATATTTTAAAGCGATCTTTAACTGTAAAATCGCAAAAATGCAGCAAACTTTGCTACGATTCAAAACAAATTAAAGTGCCGTAACATGAAATAATGCTATCGCATCATCCTATGGACCCATTTTGGTAAAAACCACATTCGGGCCAAAACACACAAAGAGCCCTCGTCAGCAGGATAATGTTCGAGTGTCGCTATAACCGCACGTAGGTAATGCGGCCCGAGTGAAGTACTGAATCAACCCCCCGGTAATATACGATGTGCCAGGGTTACTAACTACTGCACTTTAAAAAAACTGGGCAAGTGCGAGGCGGACTCGCGTACTAAAGGTTCCGAACAAACTTGTGTAGGCAACACATGTTTTTCATCAGTGATGTAACCAAACATTTGCAGTTTTTGTATATTTTTCTGATTAGTTCTATGAAATCGCTTTTCGCCAAATTCGTGATCCGTTCGAATTCGAATTAGTTTCCGGAAAGTACCAACCCTGTAGGTTTTGATTCCCTTGCGAATAAAGCAAAATATGCTTAGTAAACGGCATCAACGGTCGTATCTTTTAATTGCGTTGACTTGAAAGCTTGATTTTTTACACTTTAAAAGGATTTTAGACTTGAGTATTAGATATTTATTTCAACTTAATATGTTTTTGTGTTACTGAGATAGGTAAATGCACGTCAGGCTAAAAGACCTACCCTATAAGGGTACGTCCGTTTGGAGGTACGAAACTCAATTTTTTTTTTATTAGATTCTATATTTATTTCATAAATAACCAGAGATTTGGCTGCAAGAAATTGCGGTCTGATGCGACCCTCATAGCGAAGATGCCATCGCTGATGGATCAAGTCTATAAACAAATTAATTGAAATGCAAAAGGAAACCAGCTGATTTAAGTTTATCTACACTAATATCATAAACAGGAAAGATTACATAGTTTGTTTGTAGGTATTTAATAGGCTCCAAAAGTACTGGATCGATTCAAATGAAATTTGGTGCAAAGATAGTTTGAAACCCTGGGAAGGACATCAGCTACTTTTTGTCTCGATATGAAATCATTAGGGGGTAAAATGGGGGATGAAAGTATGATTTTCCATACAAACTGTATGGAAAATCATACTTTTGACGCGAGCCAAGTCGCGGGGAACTGCTATCATTTTATAAAAACAAAATGCGGCATGCTTTTAGCAAGTACATGGGTAAAAATATAACCTGATAGAGTTATATTTTTTCCTTGTCGATAGGTTACCTACACTGCAAAATAGTCAAGAGCTATATAAAATTACATTTTTGACGGTAATGGTTAAAAATAAAGAGGAACGTTCATGTCACAGAAACATGTTTATTTGTAGGCAGCTCTAATCACAATGCCGGCTCAGAAGATAACTGCTGTAAGCCAAAAAAGCTTCCAGGATCTTTGACCTCCTAAATGGGCCGATATTATCTTTTAATTTCACCGGGCAAAGAGTTTTAACTAAAGTTTTGGGACTACAGCGGCCTAAACTTTTTTGTACTAACTAGATCACATACTATTTAAACTTTATCTACATGCTTTACTACATTATCTACATTACTTTTTTACTTACTAAATACTCTGCCTAAACTACAACATATGCAAGTAATAATTATGAATGAGGAAGGTGATATACAATGTCAAAGTAAATTAATAATAAATATTTATGTCAAAGTAAACTTAGTTCGGTCGAGCTGGGACAACAGTAAAAGTAATAACGCATAAGTTAATAAAATGCTTCTAAACAAAATTTTAAAACAAATCTTATCCAAATCAGTACGTTGTCTGAGTAGCTATAAGCCATAATTACAATAACTTAGTTACCGTGAGACTGAATTACTTCAAATGAAAACTATCAAAAAACAACAGTTGTTTTAAGAGTTCAAAGTTGGCCCGATTGTAAAAGTTGTAGGTATTTAAGCACAAAATGGCAGCAAACGGAAATGCAGACAAGTTTACCTTACGTTCCAATTTTCTACTTCAGATTTTCCCAAGAGTTCCGTTGGGAGTTCTAAAAATAAAAAGGGTTCAGTTTGGGAATTCATTGATCTACATTAAATGTTTGTACGACTTTTGGCTTATTACATTTTCTAACGATCTAATATCCCTTTTATATTAAAAATGGTAAAGACACCAACATTCGTTTTCTGTTTCACAACGATCAATTTGGTCTGATATATTATGATTTTATTTTATAATCCTAGGTTATATAAGTCGTAAGGAGTCGTATTTTTGTGCTTTTCTATCACGCGAGCACAATAAGTATTGAAAATTCAAGCACCTATTCTTATTTCTAATCACTAATCGACGCTTCAACCTGGTTTTCATTGCCAAACGAGCAGTATTATAGCAGTGTACCGTTCTGTATTACGTTATTTTCTACCTGAAAAAGTAAATTTCACACTAATTATACAATCTAAATAATGAGCATGACCTCAACTAAATTTTCATTTCGCCCACATAACAACCCTGAAGCAAACCACTAAATTTAATTAAAAACAACATTCCACAGTCGACCAAAACTTGACTACAGTTCACACCTCTCACCTCCGCCGCTAGAACTGTTCGCTTTATTAAATTTTGCGTAACCACTCAAGTTTTAATTACTATTACTAGTACGGAATTTTAAGCTTATTCAGTTGGGAATTGGGATATAAGACGACTGTAACTATCCGACAGTTCGTGAGATGTGTTCGAGAATAAGTCTTGATCGCGGAAGCTGTAAATTAAGGCGAATGCTCTTGCAATCTGTATCGAATAAGCTATGTATTTTCGTCAAAAGTTCTTAGTACTACCACAGACTACTTACGTAGGTAATCGTAATTCTAGCATGTTCTAACTAAACCATTCATGGAAAGCGTGTTCGTCACACATGACGTGTCCGTATCTAAAAGTTAAACTTTTACAAATATATGTAGGTATATTAACGTGATTCATATTTCAATTTCAATGACACTGAAGAGTTTTACTCTGAAATATACAATGAATTCATGTTTCTTCTTATGAACATAATAACGTTAAAAGCCTACTATATAATTACGTGAAGCGATTTATGAACCTCAGACTAAAAAAGCTCGGTTAAACTAAAAGACAATTCCCAGAAAGATAAAATATGTATTATCGGGGCTGTGAAAAGTGATATTCACGTTGGGCTATACAGTTATTAAAAAAAGCCAGAGCTATCGCAGACTGGATTCAATGGAAATCGAAGGGGAATGAAGACTTGGAGAAATTCAATAAATTGACTTGAAGCCGAATCGAAATTGAATTTATTATTCCAATGATTAAATCCACTGAAGTAAATGTAAGAGTTATACCTACTCGTATAAACCTACAGACTATGCTGATAATATTTTTACTGAGTACCTATATTTCAAATAATGATTATACGCTCACAAACGTTCTGTCGTTCAATAAAGGTTTTTATTCCTTTGAATGTATAGACTATTAATCCATCTTCGAGTTTCAGAGTCTTTCATCGTCTGTTGCGTAACTGTGTACCTAATATGTAATACTACTTGCTAAGCTAAAAATAGTTCGTAACACAGTCCACCCAATTGAATAATACCCACTCACAGCCAATAGCAGTACCAATAAATATCTATCACTCAAATAATATGTCATTGGCGCAAATTCGATTGGATATTTAACGGGAACGTGCAAATTGGCGATATTTTCGCGGCTAAAAGCTTTTACATCGTGAAAAACATATTCACCGCGTGGCATTCTGGTATCAACGATGTTACGTTGCGTAATGCGGTCGTCGTTGACCGGAATAAATCCAATTCAGTGTTTCCATACCCGGGAGAGGAAAAGTGGCATATTTAGACACAGGGAACAAATAATTGCTTTTGCTTGACACAGGAAATCGAGTTATGCTGACATCGCGCGTGCTTCGAATTTTGAGGGCTGACGTAGGCGGGCGGAGAAAAGTAGGTACTCTCGATTATGACTAGCCAACTACTATAGAAAACTGGGCGTACTGCAACAAATTTTTTGGGTTCCGTACCTCAAAAGGAAAAAAGGAAACCTTAGACATTCATTTTGTGGTCCGTCTGTCCACCTGTCTGTCAAGACCCTTTTTCTCAGGATCGCGTGGAGGTATCAAGTTGAAATTAACATCTAAATACTTGAAGCTGTGGAGAAAAATAAAGCTTTTGAGTTAACGCAATCCAAAGATATGGCCATTTAGCCGTCTTTTATAACATTTCGCACGGGAATCAAAACCTAGGCTACTTCCCATAGACCTAGAATCATAAAATTTGGCAAGAAAACAGTCTTAGAGCACAAGTAAAGGAACGCCAAACCCATTAAAAATATTTACATACCTAATTACATTCAAAAACTTTGAATAACACAAAACCGTTCATTATTCTTTTACAAAACGAATATCATTATTAACTAATGTCGCCTTTCCCTGTTATAACGCTTACAGCTCTCCTTTCACCCTGTATGCCTTAGCTCTCAGCCTTACCGTGACCCGACACGCCAAGACTTTTAAGGTAAAATGTTTCGTAGAGCCCTCCAGAGAGCAATGAGGGACTCATGAGTTATTGTTGAAGAGCAGGTGCTAAAGTTCTAAATGAGCCATGCCGTTGCCAAATAGTTGCCCCGAGATGTGTTGTTCAAAC
Source organism: Pyrausta nigrata (assembly GCA_949316185.1). Classification (NCBI taxonomy): domain Eukaryota; kingdom Metazoa; phylum Arthropoda; class Insecta; order Lepidoptera; family Crambidae; genus Pyrausta; species Pyrausta nigrata. The sequence continues at coordinate 5,946,239 of OX438940.1, forward strand.
TAAGCCCTAACTCATTAGTATTTTGTTTAGTTTAAGTCTGAAATTAGCCTGCCTAAGGGCACCCGGAATTGTGGTGACAAGTTTATTCAACTAAAAGGGCCAGAGTTTATGCGGATTTAAATAATTCAATGCAAACTGGTTAGAGTGCCAATGTTGGTTTTAACTTCTGACTTAAAACCGTTTGATTTTGATGAACTAAGTTTTTTTAAACCTTTACGTATCATGTTTGCCCACGGGTCTTATGGGGTTGGACAGGTTAAATCAATACGTACGTGCTTTAAAAGTGTGATACACTAAATGGTGTGTATAATTAATGTGTTTTTTGTTTAAACACAAACTTTTATAAGGCGATAGAATCTTAATCCGTCAGTGTAAAGCCAAAAAACGCTTGATCCGTCACTGTGTGTAAACTACCCAATCCCTCTGATTTGCATATGCAACTTACAATAGGTTTTCAAATTTCGAGGATTGTACGCTGTCAAAGGATTGAGCTCTGAATTTACGGGCTCCGGATTCCCGGCGTGATGATTGCCCACTGTAATTTTAATTGGCCAATATAATGATGTGTTTTCATGGGAATTGTTTTATAGTTCCGTAGTATTAATGACATAATAGCTTAAATACATTAATGTGCAAGGTGGATGTAGAGACATAAATACAATATAAATGAAGATAATTTGTGGACGTATCACATCTAAAGATAATACTATAAAACTAATTCATATTAACATTTGTAATAATTTATTATTATATTCGTAATAGCTAATATAATAATAAATTAGCTAACTTGTAAATAAATTGCTTTAATAATAAAAATCATTAAAATAAATAATATTATTATTGGCGATTCAAACATGAGTATAGTTAAATGATATTAATTATCTACACAATATACGAGGTATGAAAATCATATACGTTAACTCCAATCTTAACAGTTCCTACTACAATAATTAAATGAGAATACTATTCAAATATAGTAAAATTATTCAAGTATTATGTTCCTATTGCACTTAAAGGACTTAAAACGCAATCTCTCTTTGGCGTTCAAATGTATGCTCCGGTGCAGATTCACAAATGCAACAACTAAATATTGTAATGGCATGTCTTAATTGCATTGCAGATGCAAGTAATGTACCTTCTCCTACACGTTCGTAATTACATAAATCATTAGTACCTAAGTGTTCATCTCTTTGTGGCTTACTAAGATAGAATATTAAATTTACAAAATATATCTGATACTTCAGGTATCACGTTTTAAAATCTAATATTTGTAATAACTAGGGTCACATCACACCAATGATTATGTTTTTTTTTAAATTTATTTACACAAGATAACTTAAATGACAGCGACTAAAAACCACTGAGGTTTATAATTGTGCTATCATGAGCTTGTAGTTTATGAGTAGACTTAGATAGGTACCTAATGTTCTATACATTGAGATTGAACCAAAACTATCCTTACCTACCACGGCTGCTATAGTGGTAGGAAAAATAAAAAAGAAGGAGTAGGTAAGTTCATTATGATATAAGTCGCAAAATAATCCGTAAGCATAATTCTACTTCAAAATAACAATACAACAATACCTATTTAATGATTTCTAATACACTATTATAGGTTTTAAACATTTTATTATTTGAATCGCTACAACGTTCCTGGTAAGATTCTTCGAGCTTATATTTAATATTTTTCTGTAAGACGTTCGCTAAGTTATTAGGCAAGTTATTGATAAGACGAGGTATGAGGTAGCCAGTTGTCCGCACGCCGTACGCATTGTTTGCGTGCAGAGTGCGTCATGCATGTCATGCGTCATGCGTGTTGCATGTCTGCACTTAGGCACAATATTATATTTTAGAAATCTGTGTAGATTTCCACCCATGTTCCTAAAGTATTTTCCTCACAATAAGCGGTATCTTTTTGAAAAGTGTTTACAGTACACACGACAAGTTTTCATCTGAACGTAGTCCCGGTTGTGCACACGCACGCGAGGGCTCAGCGTCCGCTTTGGACCATGATCCAGGACATGGCAGATCAGGTAATTACAGTGGAGCGATTGCTATCTGACTTTCATGACCCTGTCAACAGGGGAACCTGAGTAATTTGGATCATGGTTACTCATTCATCCACCTGAATGTGCAGGTTACCTCACGATGTTTTCTCTCACCGTAATCAGATAGTGACTTGACTAACGAACATAACTTAAAAAATAGTCATTGGTACATCACGGCAAGTGGTTTCGAACCCGGTACCACCTGTACGAGAGGTAATCCGCTAACCACTACGTCACCGACGCTCCCAGTATTGACAAGCTACACTCGCGTACGAGTGCACAACCAGAATACTTAACGCTAAGATGAAGAGTGTAGCTTGTCAATCCATTGAACGCTAAGACCAAGAAATTAAAAAAAATGACACAAAGTTTTTATGCATATCAATCGTTGTCTGGAAGAGATCGCTCCTAGCGATAAGACCGCCAAATTTGTACATCTTTCTTTGTAAATTGTATTGTTGTTACTTTTATGGTGTGCAATAAAGAGTTATCTATCTATCTAACATCGACAAAACGCTGTAAAATAATTGCTAACGCAGTTTTTATTGTATTATTATGCAAAAAAATAAATAAAATAAAGCCAACGGAAAAATAATTTGCTAACCATGTTGTTTGTAATTTTACATGACACAAAAACGTGAAAAAACTTTTTCCGAGTGGACGACGATAGTCCGAATCCGAGGGTCAATTGCTTTAAAGCCGTATCTAGTAAATAAATAAAAAATCTTTTTGAATACGAATTGTGTTTTTTTTTTTTAAAAAACTCCTGATATCATCAGTGTTTTGTTTTGATCAATCCATTGTCTAGATATAGCGCTAAAATTTCATCTCGTATTTTTAGGATTCACATTCAGGATACGGTATGAAAACAAAAGTCTGTATGTTTATGTTTTATTCATCGGTCAGTTTCCGGAAACCGTTGTTGTGACTGTGGAGTGAGGACAGGAATACTCAAACGCTCTACCTTTTTAGGGACATGCGAATTTCTGCCATACAGTTATATAATCAGGGTTCAAATGTAAATGCAGCTGACAAGAGCTTCTTGATTAAAAATTGGAAATGTCGCAACGGATTTTGCTTTAATGCGTTTGTCATTTTTAATTGTTTCACGGGGTGCGGGTGTTTTTACAGGTTGTATCGGGTGGAAACAGATACAAACCCGAAATGAATTTAAATTTAAATAACGTTTTCGTGTTATGTAAAATTACAAACAACATGGTTAGCGAATTATTTTTCCGCTAGCTTTTTTAATTATTCGTATTATAGTATTATAGTACAAACTGCGTTAACATATTATTGTTAAAGCTTTTTGACGATTTTGTTTTTGATATGCATAAAAACTTTTTGTAGTTTCTTCAAGGGACGATAGGTTAGTGATTTTTTTATTTCATAGATAATGAATATTTGTATTTCATGCTAGTCTTTAATAGCAAAAACGGTAATTTAAAAAAACTAAAAAACCTGCGTTTCTGTGTAATTGGAAATTAAAAAAACCCTAAAACAAGAAAGAGGTCATACCCGGGTTAAATTGGTACCCATATTAAAAATTGTAGCAGTCAGGACCCATTCTAGAAATGGAGGCTTAGTAAATTTAGAGCACATACCTTCCTGTATATTACATTGCAGATTACTCAAATCTACTGACGCGACGGCTGACTTTTTAACATGGGTCCCGACTGCTACAATTTTTAATATGGGTACCAATTTAACCCGGGTATGACCTCTTTCTTGTTTTAGGGTTTTTTAATTTCGAATTACCTAGAAACGCAGTCGGGTTTTTTAGTTTTTTGAATCACCGGTTATCATATTTTTAAAATAGTCTCTTTACTGGCTTTCATTTGATGCCCATATTGCTATGCTAAGGAAAAAATCAATCCCTCCTCACCCCTTTATTTCCATTTGCGAGCGCCATTTTTAAAATTTATATAGCCTATGTCACTCACAATTTTGAAAAATTTAACGTCACCTCATATGTCACAAAACTGTCGAGCTGTTTGGGTGGTAGGGCGTGCCAAACAATTTTACATACATACATACTCTTGAAAAACATAACCCTTCTTCCGCAGTCGGGTAATGATAGCTGGCGTAATAGGGAATAAAGGCTGCTAACTTGCCATTTGTAAGTGTTACTGTGGTTTCGTTTGAGAGAAAAACATTAAGATTTTAATGTCTATATTTAGTTTGTTGTACTAAAGCACTTGGTACTTTCATTTATACACAATTTTACTTTGCAGGGTTAGTTATCTTTATCAGAAGATACTATGTCATCGTCCAATGATGAATGCTACAGGTGCCATATGGCCAGTTTTTTTTTATAGTGGGAGTTTAATATATTGTCTATATATATTGTATTTTCAGCGTCTTCTTCCCACAAACTACAGAAACAAACAAGATAATATTAAATAGATTGAAGATGATATACTAATGTAATAACAGGTAACAAGAAAGGGAAAAAGCAAAAACGTGTTTTTGTAAAGCTTGAAAAATATACACTTGTTACATTTCCACTGCCAACTAATGGCCAGGTCTGGTGTCGGAAAACGTAATAAAAAGAAAATAAAAGCAATTTCTGAGTAGTCGTCGCAAGATGGCTGTGCACGACATTTTAAAGGCATGCTTGCTACTGACTTAAACGTGTTGCGATATTTTGTTACACGTTAAAAATAAAGTATGCATTTCTAAAGATTTAACGTGAAAACTTTTGACATAGTTTGAGGACTTATTGCATCGTTGGCTACTCCATAAAAATGTTTTTATCATTTAACAAATTAAAAACTGTAAGGTTCCGTCAAAGGGGGCGTAGGCCGGACATCTACGTCGAGGAGGGCAGATAAAGCAAGGCAGTCTTGGAATGCCATAATCGACAAGAGAAGTGTTGGCAGACCACCAGGGATGGTCTAATGATATAAAAGACCATGCCGGGACAACCTGGGTCCAGATGCACCGGCGATAGAACGCTGTGAAGGAAATTTGAACACTCCCTGCAGTGGGCAAATACATGCTGAACTTCTAAGAAGGTTCAGTTGTGTTTGTCTGTAGAATAATCAGATAGACGAGTACCTACCTGTAATACCTACACACACATTGTGCTACTTTACGTAAACAAACAGAAATCTATACTGATGATTATTGTCTACCTGTTGAAAGATAAAGTTATTAAAAAGTAGGTAATTTGTTTCTGTTTGTGAAGTTGCTTTTGCTTATAACATTTGTGATCTAAAAATAAACGACCACTGAATAGCTTATATCAGTAACTATAAGGAATTGCATGCGTATTCACCACGATCTTATTTAATAATTCCGGAGTTTTGCTATGCAACTTTTTCAAAGCCACAACGCTTTCATGTAATGGATTAGCCGTTCCTTTGTTGTAAACGTCTCTTAAATAATTTCGTTCTATATTATTATTGTTTAGTTGCATTTATTGTGAAAATAAACGTACATAGATCAAAACTTAGTCTAATGTGGTCTGAGCAAAGAAGCACATAGAAAATGAAAAAACATAATTCAAAAGTTCAAAACAAGTCCAGTACCTATTTAAAATCTTGAACCACGAGTACCAGTTAATCAAGACCGCAAAATCTCATCTGGTTTTAACCTATTTCAAATAAGGTTCTATGTTCGACCGTATGTATGTTTTTATGTATGTTCAGTTCACGATTTCTCCGTTAATCGTAGACTCAAAATTATGTTTTTAAACGGAATAGCATTTTTTTGGGGTTGAACATTATCACCAAGTAAGGATCTGATGGTGGGTTCCTACAGAAATCAAGATAACTCTTACGATTTTAAAGTACGTATATGCCGTTTTGCTGCAGAATCTTTAGTTGTTCAAGCGTTTTTATCGGGGAGTCGTAATTTTGAGGTGCTAAGCTGATGATGAAAGTCTTAGGTATGGAAATAAGGGTTCGCTAATTGCGATTGAAATATTGTGTTAGAAAATATATTTACTAGTGCAGCTATCACTGAAATGTATATTTTTACAATAAGTCGATCGCACCAACAAGTTTGAAATAACTTTTTTATCGCTAAGTAACTACGAGTATGGTCAAAGTTATAAAAGTTGGGTAATATTACTAAGGCATCGAACCCTTCTTGATCTTGTGTGTACGAGTTGAAACTTTCAATCAGTTGATCGTCTCACCTTACGAGATTGATAGGCACAACTACTTCAAGTTTGTAGGTGTTCAAGACTAGGTAACTTGTAGTACAGCACTGTCCTATAATTATTGCTTGATATAATCAGCTCTTTGATAGGTAGCAACGATAGTAAAACTATCGATAGAATATCGATGCATAGGTATAAGCTTTAAGCTTATTCTATTTTTTATAAATATATAAAAATAAAACTGACTTCATGACTGACGTGTGATGCATTTGTGTTAAGTAAATGCTGCCAAAATTGTTGTATGTGACGTACGTGATCTATAACACGTTGCTTCAATAATTCTTCTATCTTCATAATATGTGATGTATGATGTAGTATACAAGATATTGTTGATAGACAATTGAACTGTTTACTATTCGCTGTAAAACAATCAACAGCGCTAAAACACTGAGACTGCAAATGCCAGTGGTTGTGGGGATTGTAATTTTTTTGTATAGAGACAGTTCAATTATATTGAGAAGGTTTTAAAAACAACCTGTTTTCAAAGGTTTGCCAAGGTAAAAAAAAACTTTTTTTGCACGATGTTCTTTTTTCAATTTTGCATGCGAAATTATTATTTAACGTGTGACTTTAACACGGTTTTCAAGTGAAAACGTTATTTGAATACCTTTTTTGATATCTTTCCAGAGTACTGTTAGCTTAATTATTAACTGAACGTGTGCAAACGTCCCATATTTGTTTATTCTTCACTTAACTATTTCTTTTTATAGTCTTCGTTTACGCTATAAGGGAAAACGAAAACAAATGACGTCAACCAACCAACCCGCCGGAAAATTATGCAATAACTTTTTCAGTCACGAAACAGCCAGTAGTGCCTACATATCTTTTATAGAAACCGTGACGCAATATGGCATGTTTACTGTATTATGGTTGTTGTATTTGAGAATCAGTCAGTCAGAATTTTTTACACATGGTAATAAAAGGCTCGGCCGTGCTAGGATCGTAAACACTGAAAAGAAAATATATTGGTTAACAGTTACCAAAATTTGGCTACTAGTAGGCCGTAATCTAGTGACTTGCAAATTACTGGTTATCAAATTAAACAGTTTATATTTAACTAAAATTGACTTCCCTACAACGAAACTTTCAAGTAACAAAACTAGTTTGGTTGATTTTTTTTGTCCGTGTAAGTACACTTTGAATTTCGAAAAGTTAAAGTTCAAAATGTTATCTTTGCATTTCCGGTGTGATGGAGAGATGTAGTGCTAAACGATATGAGGGAGTGCGGAGTTTCCACTGAAGATGTCGAGGACAGGGCGAAGTGGAAGAGAAAAATAAAGAAGGCTGCCCCACCACCATCTGGGATATATAGCTAGGAAAAGAGAGAGAAAGGTAAAATTTTCAAGCTTGGTGTTCGTCGACGCACCGTTCCGGCACAGTCAAAACTAACACCGCGTTAATACTTTGAACTTTAACTCTACTATTTAGGCTTTAAAATCAAGTTGTATTCACAAGTTGTATTCACTGCTTAGAGAGAAACAAATAAAGTAGTTAGCAAAGGTTTTGTCTCCCCGGAATTCTATTTATATCCCGAAAAAATAATCAGAAATGGTGTCAGTGCTTTTGATTTGAGTTGCCTACACACTTCTTACTTCAGTATAATAAATAAATTGTTTCAGCAAACACACAAATATAAATGATTTATATATAGAAGTATGTAAATGATTTATTAACTGGTCCTACATAGGCTCTTATTGCTGAGTAATTGACCGTCACGTGCAAACTAAATCAGTGCACATATTATAGGTATTTACACAATAACACGTTTACATCTAATGGAGTAAGATTTTTTCAATGGTCAATAAGAGTTACATTTTTAAATCCAACAGTTTTGTGGACATTTGTCGAAATCTATTAGCTTTATATAAAATATAAATATAACGATATTGCTATTTCGTTACGTCTTTTAATGTTAAATATTATAATGAAAACAGTAGACACAATTATAAAAGTAACTTTTCAAACATCCTACATTTTGTAACCATGAAATGCAATTACAAACTTTCTGATACGGTGCACACTGGTTTTCTTAAAACTTTATTGAGTTTTAAAAAATTGGACACCTACCGCTTTCTTTGTCATTATACTTGCAAATACTTGGCTTGAAGTTGGGAAATGTATAAATTATATTTTAGACTACCGACCTGCCCCAGCTTTGCACGGGTCCGATTTTAAATAAAACATAGCCCATATTATTCAGAAATAACGTAGCATTCCAATGGAGAAAGGTTATAGTATTCTGTTTGGTATTTTTCAGGTTATTCTTTACAAATGCACAAAAATGCAAGGCTTTTCTCTTACTTATATAATATAAGCAAACATGTTGTTAAAACATTTAATTGTTTACACGAAAACAAAATAAATTGTACATGTTGATAACCTCGAATTTTTATCTCAGTATAAATACCTAGGTCTAACGATAGATAGTAAATTTAGCTGGAGTGCCCATATTGTAAATGTATGCAATAAATTAAGAGCAATTTTGTGTAAATTTATTCATCTTAAAAATTTAATTAGCAAAAAATCATGCATATGTTATATCATGCGCTTGCAGATGCAGTGCTCAGTTATGGCCTCTCTGCCTATGGCCGTACATTTCGTACCTATCTGGATAATATCCTGAACCTACAAGTTAGGCACTTAAAATTACTTGTTAACAAAAATACTAAGAAAAAGTGTAACGGTAACTATAAACTATTATTTAAAAAACTTAATATTCTTCCTGTGCATGAAAAATGTAATTACTTAATGGCTGTAGAACAATTTGATAAAACTGAATATAAAATGGTTAAGGCAATAAATTGTAAGTTACGAAATAAAAAGGTCAAGAAGTATATTATCCCCACGGTAACTAATTATTATGGTAAAAGAACAAGGAAGTACCTAATACCTACAATATTTAAAAACATAGACTTTGATGTAGAAGGCGTGACGTTACATGACTTTAAATCAAAACTTAAAAATGTATTGCTTGCTGCCTTCCATAAAAATATTGAAGAGTAGGATGTGGTAAGCTATTATGTACCTACCTATGTTGATACATAATGGTTTACCATAGTCCTATCATTGAACTATTGCACAAGTAATATAAGCGTATAGTTGCACGTGTGATATGTTTGCTTATGTATAAAAGAGTGTATTTTCGCCAACAAACTGTGCTGCAGCAGTTTGGCGATAGATATAAGGTCACACATGTATTTGTTTTTATAAATAAATAAATAAAATGTGTAAGAGAGATGTTTTTTGCTGCTTTGTGTAAACAAAGCACAAAATATGAGAAAAAAGACATATTTTGACCATAAAGAAGTAATTCTTAATGGTTAAAATATGTCTTTATTCTCATATTTTTATGAATGAAAGTATTCAAGTCTTAAATACTTAGTTAGTATTGCAGGAAATATTATAATATGTAATTGCTATGCGTAAAATCTAATGCAATAACGAGAACATGTTTACCGTAAACGTATCGACTATACCTAAGTTCAAGAGAGTACCTATACTTGAAGCCCACGGGGAGTTGCTTATATTTCAGTAAATTTCTCTGAATAGGCATCAAATAACTTGATAGATTAGGTTTATCTCGCATTCAGCATAAACCCTAGTGAAAATGTTATTTTGATTGTAGAGAGATCTATTTTTAGGTCTGTTTGAAATAATATGTTGATATATATTTATAAAGACTATACCGCCGCTTTTGGCTTAATAATAAACTGGGAACAGGATAAGAAAATGATGATATTTTTTGCGGAGTGTTAAATAATTTGCTGTGTAGGTACATACAGGGTAAAATTTCTGTAGTTTGCGATTCAACTGGCGGTCAAATAAATTCTGATTACTGTTTTTCTAGAAAATGTCACAAGCTTAACACGCGATACTGGCACTAATGCTAATCGCTAGATCGCTTAAAATATCAAGAACTTGTGCCCCTACTTATTCTTATGCATAACAAGTAAACTATGTGACCTCCGTAAAAGATTTGAATTTTTAAGAATTATTAATTTTAATTTAAATTTCTCCATTTGGGATCATTTGTGATAAACACAACTTTATTTTAAACACAATATTGAATGAATAAACCTGGGACATAATTCTCATGCAATGGAAAAAAGTTTACAACGGTAAAAATGCATTCATATCTACGAATGTAAACTTTTTTCCACTGCATTAGAATCGGGCCCCTGTTCTAGTAGATCATACATGTATGTTTTGCTACACCTCGCTGACCTGTCGAGTCTCGTGCTTAGCTTCAGTAAGTTCTGAAATCGATAGAAGGTACCTAACCTTTTTCTAGGTTTTAAATTATGCCTGTTATATAGCTCAATGGTATTAGCGCAAAAGCATCGAAATAGGATGCGGATCTGCATTTTTCAAAAAACTTGTGCGCGTGCAATAGAATGGAAAATTTAAATACGACTCCTGTATAAACTTTTCTGAAACACGAAGGAAATTCTTTGCAAAATAAAACAAAAAATGCCATGAACAAAACTAATTTTAATTTTGCAAAACGCTTACTTGTAACGCCCCTTACTGATAAGAAGGGTCGATGAGGCCATAGATAGAGCACGCTTACTTACCGAGTGCCGTGAAGTAGCTTACCGCCGCACTGTGATTTGATTAAAACCTTTTTTTCCTTTACAGTCATTTGTTTTGATGGTAAGTTAAGCAGCTTAACAAATCTTTCTCTAGACTTATGTTATTTACTGAATGGTAATTTTATTATTTTTGGCTTGCAAGGTGTATTTATTTATCTATTTATTAAAGTATATCAACAGCACAATGTACACATCGATTCCTTAAAACTAGTTATGGCTATGTTCTTATACATTTGCTAACTAAAGATATACATAGCATTGGCCAATTAATAGTGAGAAGGAGTGTTAAGCGCCTCATTAGGCACTGTTACATACTAAAATTGTTCAAACATAATTTAGGGTTTGACATACAAGACTTGACCAATACCCAGGAGTTATTGTTTAATCCACACTTAGTAACAAAAATAACAGAATACAATTTACTCTATGTGTACTTAATTAGTCAGTCTTTATCAGACAAGGATGTAGATTTTTTAGTGAGAAATGTAAGTAGTCTTGTCTGTGTGGTACTGTTATCTGTGCCACGCTTCGTGTTGGCTCGAAACGCCTTTTGAATATCCAAGTAGGCTTACTCCAATTTTTATCGGTTTATTAGAACGAATCTATTCAATTTGGAAATATAGGGTCGTCAAAATTAGTTAACAAGTAAGTACTTATATTAATAATCTTCATAAAAATAAGTTCAAAGTTGACGAATCGTGATCTATTTGACCTGCTTGCATATAACTGCTCAGATAAGCTAAGTTGAACGAGCTCCGTCAGGGTTTAGGTAACTAATTCGTTGATACGGCCGCAAGTCGGTTGGGATAATTTTAGAAGGGAGTATCGATCCCGCTCTCGGCCCCACCGCGGAAGTTGCCGTCCCAGTGGAGGGATTCATAGAAGGTAATCCCTCTGTATTACAGCCAGGATTCTTACGTGTTACATGTGCGTGTTGCAAATACGCGTTGCCGCTCGTACGTTCATTCATATAGAAACGGTATTCTGCGGAGTTAATTTTCTTATTTCATGTACAGTGGGCCCCACTGACATTGTATTTATTTTAAAAAGAGGTAGACCTGTCATCTAGTACTGCGTTGCGATTCGAATTTGATGCTCCGAGCACACGTTCTTTTACGTGTCAAATGTCATATTTTAATGCAAAATTGAGCAAATTGCTTAATTTTCCATCATCATTGGTTCGACGACCGTCTTGGTGTAGTCGTTCGCACACCGGACTTCTTAACCAGGCGGTTGCGGGTTCGAATCCCGCAAGGGGCAAATGTTTGTGTGATGAGCACGAGCAATTTGTACCTAAGTCGTAGATGTTTATATGTATTTAAGTATTTCTATCCGTTATCCTAGTCACCATAGCACAAGCTCACGCTTAGTTTAGGGCTAGGTAATTGGTGTTTGTTGAAACAATTTATTTATTGGTGGGCCCCGTATCAACCTTCTTAAATCTGTCAAAATATCTCAAATGATAATGAAATCTATGTGATCAACATAAGTTTGAAATATGTTTGCGCAAAATTGACAGATCAGGGTAGGTTGATGTTGGACCCACTGTACACGCGTTGTGCCAATTCTCACGCACCTCATAATGTGGACGTGTGTTCTGTAGAAATATCAATTTACGGACGTCAAGTATTCGAACTAAACATTGCGGCATCTTATTATGCTGTAGTATTATAAGGGCCAATTTCGCAACAGCATAATGATGTGCTGGCGACTGAATTATAAAGTTTTCTATAAAAATACAAGTAAGTTAAAAGTCTAGTTATTGGAAAATGAGGATAATAGTGCATTTCATAAACTTTAAAGAAAAACTATAGCGGTTCAGATATCATTATACGTTTAGCACAAATAGTCGTTGAACTTGGGTGTTGGGTAATTTTGTACCAAATTCAAAATTAGAATACATTTTTTAAGTTGACTGCTTCTTTAACGGGCTACTACGGAATCCTACATTGCGCGTGGCCGGACACGCATTTGGCCGTTTTTTCTAAATCAAGTTCTGAAATTGCTAACTATCTCCTTTATCCGTAGAATATGATTTATCTGCAACCTATTTCAGCTATAGACCTTTTGATCCTTGAGACGAGTTTTTGAGCAAAAGTTTTCCACAATGTTTTCCAAAATATTTTTTTACTGTTGTTTTTAGGGTTCCGTAGTCCGACAAGGAACCCTTATAAGATCGTTCAGTCCGTCCTTCCGTCCGTCCGTCCTAGTCTGTCACGGCAGAATACGAGTATCTTCTACGTTTATGGACTGATTTGCATGTAACTTGGTTCGAGGATACTTCACATATAGATCGAATTTTTAAAAATACCAATAATTTTAACTACCCCTTTTTAGGAGACCTCCCTATACATGTGTAGCGACATCTTACCACTGTCGCTAACACTAGCAAGCAACTTCAAGACGCGACGCCCTGACTCGGCATCCTACAGGCTAGATGGCGCTGATAGCCCGCTCCATACAACACAAACCGCGATATGTAAGATTTAGCACGAGCTTGACTACATATAGCTAAACCAAGACGGTGACCATTGGACCTTGGTCCCCGACCATAAAAACCGGTCGGTAGGAAGCGCTTCCCTTTGCCTTCCTAACTCAGTTGCGCCAAACATGTAAAGGGGGGGGTAAATTATTTTTTTGAGTGCACCCCCTGTGTGGGGTATCGTTCCATCCATCGATATGGGGTATATGGGGTATCGTAGAAAAGGACTATGAAAATAAGGTAGGGTTTCCATACAAAAATTTTATCAGCTTTTCCATTTGCGAGATATAGCCCGCCAAAGCCGTTTACACGGTGCCCCCCCCCCTGTAATTTTTAAAGTCTTGGACCTATAAACTTTAAATCACTCGCGGAAACAGGCGCGGAAACTCTTATTTAAAATTGTTTCGGGTATCCTGTGATGAATACTTTTGAAATTATAAATAAAATAAAAATATATACTTTTTTCCAAAAGAACAGTTCCTATAAACTAATAATCTGGTATTTTAGACCTAATTAGGTAATTTAGACCTAATTTCTTTCCCCTTGTAAACAAGCAAAACAGCGCGGTGCCAAAAATGACTACGGAACCCTACTTTATGCGTGGTCCGACACGCACATGGCCGGTTTTTTTAACTGACATTGCACACATCAACTTACCTAAATCTGTCAAATTATCTTAAATGATATGGGACTTTATGTAATCAACATGAGATCAGGGTAGGTTGATGTGTGGCTTATTTGACGACCTCCGTAGCCGAGTGGCTCGCACACTAGTTTTCAAGGTGTCGCCAATGGTTGTTTTACTCGTAAACAGTTTAAATCTGTCATAGGTTGTAGTAAAAAAAGGTTTTTTTTTAGTTTTCATGGTGTGAATTAATGTCCTCCTAGCCGAATTTCGACTACGGCGGCCTATCACATCAGAGATTAGCCAACTGCGCGGGACATATTATAGTGCACAAGTGTGTGCGCATTACACAGGTGCACTCTCTATTCCGTCACTCTCATAATTTGGTGAGACGGCAGTCCGACGTGACCGTGTGTATTACAAACCCCATAACAGGTGATTCTGGTGATCTACAAAAATTATATTCTTTTTTAAATAAATATAAATTATTCTAACTTTAACTAATTTGCAAAACAATAAATATTTGTATGATGTCACCCACAAATCGTCAAACACTTATGCACTTGAAAACACGAGTTCACCGACACACACCAGGGACCATTCAAGAGCAGCATCCGTCACAAAAAGATCGTCTCACTCTCACAATGACACGACCTAAACGGAGGTAGCCCATCAAACTATAACGGATGACAAAGGGGCCTGGTCACTCGCCAGCTATCTGCGCAGAAGCACTGATATCTTTATAAACAATAGTGACGCGTGAACCGAATATATTGTTAACTCCCAAAGTTACCAAAATAGGTGTTGTGTTGTGAACGAAATGAAACAATGGCACAAATGAGGATGTGATAAACTTTTTTTGTGACAGTGTGGGATGATTACAAAAATTGTTCTTGTGAAGATAACTTGTGACATAGGATCGAGATTTGTCGAAAGTGGAATTGACAAGGATATCCTTTATTGGACAAGACGACGGCTGCTTGTTGATATGTAAGTAAGTGTCAAATTAGACGGGTTCGATGCGTAGACGACGTATATGTTATAATAGTCAGTAAAAACAAAATAAGAGCCTCTTTGAAATATGTGGTCGATATCATCAGCATTACATGTCCTGTTTGAGCTACTAAATAAAAAGAATCGGTGAAGTGTGATTCGGACTTGCGCACTAAGGGTTTTGTACCATCAACTATACACTATAAGACACTATATTAATACTTTTTTTTAGTTTAAGAACGGGAAAAATCACGTTTGTAATATTTTATTTATTTATGGGAGACCCACTGAAATAAATTAAATTAAATTATTAAAATATTTAATTTTATGTCTTTAATATTAATAAAATAAATAAATTTATTTATTCAATATTAATAAAAAGTATAAGTATATGTGGGTCGCCCATAAATGAAAAAATATTTTTAATTCCGTTTTAAGTATTTGTTGCTATAGCAGCAAAGAAATACATAATCTGTGAAAATATCAACTGTCTAGAGCTAGTTTTTTGTTGTAACGCCTCACGGCCTAAATCACGGTTCATGAGATACAACCTGGTGACAGACCGATAGACAGACAGACGGAAAGTAGAATCTTAATAATAGGGTCCAGTTCTTATAAACCCTTACGGAACCCTCAAAAGATTAGATATAACATCTAGGTTTGCATCTTCCTAATGACACTGGGCGAGTTGTAGACGTAGAGTATACCTACGTAAGAGTTCTTCCTCAAACAAATAAGCATTCCCATCCAAGAGTCTGTGCTCTTAATCTGCTCAAATAAAACGTCTTCCGTTTTAACAAGGCACTTCGTTAGGGAACCAAAGAATACCAAAACATTATCCCAGCCAAAAGTACCCACTAAACTTCCTCTAGAGATTATTGCTGCAAAATGAGCGTTTTACTTTAGAATATTTGACCTAATTAAGGTAATTATACCGAACATTCTCTTGATACTTGGGTTCAATGGGAGTAATTTATTCAGGTCAAAATTTCTCCGCTAACATTTTTTCTGCTCGAGTGTACTTACTAGAATGTTTTACCTTTAACATATTATACATATAGCACAGTTCTGTGTTTTTTTTAGATATGGACGAATTAATTCATGATAAGGCATAATCGGTTTTTAGAAAATCTATTCTAGTATTTCCAACATTAAATAAAATCGGAGGAATGTTGTTGTGTTTTTGTAAATATGAACGTAACAATAAGTTAAATGTTTACTACAAAAATTTCGTCATCTCATCGATAAAAACTATTTTTGGACGTTTTTTTGAAGGCGGTTGATTTTTGGTCAAAAAGGAACCCCCCCCTACCTATGATAAAATTGTTCTTTGTCTCTCTATCGAGACCCTTTTTCTCAAGAACGCGTGAAATTATCAAGTTGAAATTAACATCAAATATTTACGGCTGCGGTTTCTTGAAGCTTTGAAAAAATCAAGCTACTAAATTTACTCCGAAGATATGGCCATCTAGCCGAATATACTATGAGGTACTTATTATATTTTTATAACTTAAGCAATTATTTTGCAAGTTTTTTACGAAATTTAATCAAATTTCACTTACAAAAATTAATCGACTGTGTCATCCGGTGGGACTCATGAGGTACTTTCCATTAGCCCAGAATCATGAAAATCGGCAAGAAGGAACATCTTATAACCTTTTAAACTTTCTTGTAGCATTGTTTATCACTATAACTATAATAATACGGGAATTCGTGCAACGTATGTATGTAGGTACCTATCTAAGCATTTTGCTTTTCATCCCGACGTTTCGGCCTAATTGCATGCAAACAAACATCGTAGAAACAAACCTGTGTTTGTAATATTCCTTCTTGTTCTTAATGCACTAATCCGACTCGCACTTAGCCGGTTTTTAAAGTAAAATGTCAAAAATACTAATAATTCGTCAGTTTCATCTATATTGCGCCCACTCCTGCGCTTATTTCAGAGACAGTTCATTCGTGTCCCTTAAGTGTCTACTTTGTGATGTTATGTCCAATAATCGTCGCACGAAGATGGCTCGTAAAATGCAACACCAGTGCCAGTCTGTCCGTATTACAACATTTCTGCCATGTGGCCGTCGTTTATTGCTTTAGAAATAACCTCCATGACAACAATACAGAATAAGCAATAAAAATAATGTTTGTTGTTGCGAGCTTGCTAAAAAGTTTGTTAGCTTTTTGTACCATTTTTCAATCGAGTGCACGAAGAAGCTGGCTGGTGAGAAAAAAGTAAAAACGAATTATTTTAAATACAATTCTTATATTGTTTCAGCAGCAATTATTGGTTTGGGTTTTATTGGTTTAACAATGATCATATTTGTTGAAGAGAAAAAAAAATCAATTAGCGTGCCGTTTTAAGTAAATAAATGTTGTAGTGAATTTAAATGAATAAATTAAGGTTGCTTTTGTAAAATGTGCTTTAAAGTAACCATGATAATAATACTTTTATAGTGTATATACAGGGATAATCGCCGGCTGGTGTCACAATCACAAAGCAATTAGATTAATGTTGTCACACGGACCTCTGCGTATTGGCTTTAGCCCCATGTACGCCTTCCAAGGGTCTGGTCCATGGACCCGAGAAAGAAAAAGACACAACATAATAATCGTTTACTTCAGGCAACTAATTGACAGAGAAGGTAACAAATACTTTTGTCTAAAACAAATCTAAGCAACATGTATGTTCAAAACCCCTAAACTTTATATTAGAGAAGCAAAACCTAGAAGACCCAACGAGTTGATGAAATTACCAGAAAAAGAGCCAAGGTGTAGCTAGGCCAAGCCAATACGAATAACAGAAGAATAAATTAGAAGAAAGAAGAAAAAGTAAATACATTTATTAATGAATGGACATCACATAACACACGAAAACACATTACGGGCACGGTTATAAAACAAGAAACACAACAAAATTACAATTTATGTGGGTAAGCCAGTCGGACTGTGCAGTTGTGCGTCTGTGATGTCCATATTAAAAGGGCCCCACTCAGCTTAAGTCGTGACCCGCTAGGGGCCCCGACGCTGGTTTTCAGTAGACAATTAGGACTACTTAAGTTTGCTGTAGTGGCATTTATGTACATCTTTATACATTTACAGTCTTCAAAGTTAAAAGTTTATACAGGCGTTTGATATCAAGGGCGAAAAAATACTCAAGGCCTTCGCCTTGAAGATCAAATGGAACAGAGGTTTTAGGCCGAGTAATTTGTCATCAAAGACGTTTGAACAAGGTCATCGAGGTGTAAAACTCGCAGTTTCACGAAATATTTTTAGGGATCGTTTGCCGCAGACTTGATATTGTTTTAATTTGCAAACCGTTTATTTTTTACCATTACAATATGTGTGTGTATTAAATGAAAGTTAGTGAAAAGACTGTTTCAATAATACATACATATGTATTAAAAAAACGGCTTCTTTTTTCTAAAAGTTTTTTTTTCTATATAACTAAATACTCTTGGTGCTGCAGCCGGCGACAAATAATACTTCGTTACCTACCGGCATGGCTACTGACAAAGATCTACCAAAACTACGTGTGTCCCTGCAGATTATAGAAGAATTTCGTTAGAAAATACTAGTTTTCCCAGTTTAGGACATTATTTTAAAGCATTTTACTAGTAAAAAGCTGCCGATAAAAACCATTAAACTTAAAAAAGTTTGCGATCAAGTTCGTGAACCTTTTTAATCCCGGACTAGCGCGATCTTTGCCAATTTTTCTTTGTAAAATAATATAATCAAGAGCTCTCGAAGTCTTCCAGCGTTCACGGTGGTATTGCTAGGCAAGCTTGTTGCCCTGACTGAGATAATAAGCCACCTCACTTCATTTATCAACATTACCATTTGACGACCGTCTTGGCGTAGTAGTTCGCTCTCCGGACTACAAAACCAGAGGTTGCAGGTTCGAATCCCTCAAGGGGCAAATGTTTGTGTGATACACACGATCATTTGTACCTAAGTCATGGATATATAAACGTATACAAGTATGTCTATCCGTTATCCCAGTCGCCATAGCCCAAGCTCACGCTTAGTTTGGGGCTAGGTAATTGGTGATTGTTGAAACAATTTGTTTATTATTATTACCTAAGAAAGCAAACACGCTTTCAATTACACCTAGGTACAGCTACGTAATATACTATTTAATATCGATGTAATTATTCTAATATATTTTTTTATAATTTAAGGATTACAGAAAAACTTATAGCTATGATATTTAAGAGCATCATTCGTATTTTAACGCGCTGTTTTACATATACGTTGCTTTTTTTTAATTTTACATAACATACTCTAGATAAAAGTCAGGTTATTTAGCCTCAGGAGGTTACTTGTTTACTCATAAATATTGTACTTTTACCCAATTGCGCAATGAGATGATTAGGCAGGCCTTTATTAAATATTTTTAATTATCTTGGCGCTGTAATAAATACAGCGATTACGGGCAGAATTGAAATGCTACCCTCTAGGGCCTAGGGCTAACGTAACCCGACTGTAACCGGTTAGTAAATTTTTATTATTCACTTAGTTATCACCAGTCTTCCACAAGTAAAGATTGTGACATATAGCTGTACCGTGGCATAAAAATGTAATTTAATTTGTGGTGAGAAATAAATCATTATTATTCTTAGTTATACGTTGACTGTTCTATCTGACCTGTGGATTTGTCCCTGCTTGGCAAAATTGAGACGGATTGTTTTAAATTACCCGAAGGGATCCAAGCTTCCTAATATACATTCGTTCCTACTACCTTATGTTTTTGTTAACATGCATAGCTACGTGATATAACATTTGT
This sequence comes from Pyrausta nigrata, assembly GCA_949316185.1. Taxonomy (NCBI): domain Eukaryota; kingdom Metazoa; phylum Arthropoda; class Insecta; order Lepidoptera; family Crambidae; genus Pyrausta; species Pyrausta nigrata. The sequence goes on from OX438940.1 coordinate 5,965,927, forward strand.
TGTGTGAATTGTTCCGCAAATTCGTTTAATCATACTATACAAAGACAGTAGATACCCACTTTTATTTAAATAAATGATGATGATGTCCTCCTAGCCGATTTCGACTACGGCGGCCTATCTCAACAGAGATTAGCCAACTGCGTAGTTTATAGTGCACAAGTTTGTGCGCAAAACACAGGTGCACTCTCAGTTTCTTAACTCTCATAATTCGGTGAGACGGCAGTCCGACATGACCGGAGAGAGATCAGGCGCAGGACCAACGGCTTAACGTGTATCAAATTAAAATCATATTACATATTTGCTTTACTTAAAGTTCAAGCATACTACGGCTGGGTTGCACCATCTTACTTACATCAAAAGTCAGTCATACTCTTTATGTAAAACACGGCTATTGTCATAGTTACGGTTAAGTTAAGGTGGTGCAATTCAGTCTTAAAGTCACTCCGTCAAAATCATTCAGATGAATCTGAGTAAAATTATGACAAAGAGAGTGATAATAAAATAACATAAAATACACACCAACTACGTATGTATAGTTTTATTGTCGATATCTTCTCCATCTGAGTTAATTGGAATAATAAAGTAAGTACCAAATAGATTTCAAAAAAAATACGTCACAATGCTATTACAATATTAATATACATTATGTATTAAGCAATGACATTTCCTACCAAAATGATAAAATACATTTTTCTCTGTATCTCTATGTGTAAGTTAGCAGAACTTCCACCGACAGAGATACAAAAAGTAATGTATTTTATTATTATGATAATAATGCTAGGATCGAGAAAGTATATAAAGTGAGTAGTTATTTATAATTCAGAAGGCCTTCTCAATATAAATACGCTATAGATTCATAGGGATCAATTAAGATTACATAATATCTTAATTGATCCCTATGAATCTATTATAAGCATTATAAGCAGTTGTACGTCAGCAGGGTATAATAATTTAATGTTTAATGGCTTTCCCTATTTATGAAACATTGTCACGGAACCATGGGCTTAATATGGAGAGTCCAATTACGAAATATGCAGTAATTATTTTAATTCTGTCGTTTAGGCAAGGACCACTTAATTATTACAACATATTTAGAGTGCTTCATGTTTTTTTGATTATGAACTATGAGTTGACATGAGTTATCACACTTATTATCGTTGAAATATGCAATCAATTGCATATAGAATTTATAAGTAAACTGAAACTTGGCAGGAAACAAAGGTAGAGGTAGACCAGTACTACCAACTACCAACTGTAGAAAGTAAAAAAAGTTATTACCTTAAATAAATACAAAAAAAACTCAAATCAGCCCGATGTCATACGAACTCTGCTACGGCGCTCTCGTGTAGCGGTACGAAATTAGCGACTATTTTCTGCGACGAACAATGTGAAACACAAACGCATGAAAACCCGAAAACACACATTTTTCTAAATATAAGACTAATGTAGATCGATTTTTCAAGACTCTCCCATGAGCGAACCCGTCAAAATACGGTTTTGTTAACTAAACTAATATTTAATACAAGACTTGTTATGTGTTAAAATTATATATTTTTTAAATATTTGGAAATTTTTACAAGTTTGATCATCAGATTGATTATTAACATACCGAAAGAGCACAACCAAAATACTTAGAGCCTATAAAATCGAAAAAAATCAAGGTATGGAAGGTATAAAACGTAAAATGGATGTAAGGTTTAACCTTTAGGGAGGTTGGATCTTTACAATCTACGGGAATCGTGACTCGTATAATCCATCTGGGGATGCTAAAAACGCTAACTTATTATTCTCTTGAACGTTTTACTTAATACATTAGTACTAATTTATCCTTACGACCATTTTCTGATTATAAAACTATTGCTACGATATTTAATTGGAATTTTGTTTCTCTATTTAAATAGTTTATTCATTTCCAACGTTGCTGCAGGCCGCTTAACTAATTGACTTCTAGATTGCATGCTCGATATTATTCATTGCTTATTATAAACTCGTTAGTAAATGATCGCGAAGTGGCGAAAGAGGTAAATTGTATATGTGAAAAATTAAGGATTATAAGTATTTAAAAAAATATGAAATACTATTATAAAGGTAAATTATATGTATGGATATAATATCTTTGGTGATTAATACTTTAATAGCTAATGTTCCTTAAATAGTTGGAATAATAAATGGAATATTCATTATCGAGGCAGTATTTTAAACTACGTAGATAACTACAGTTTTTTTTAAGATTGCCCAAATGTTTTAAGGTCCAAGATCAGCGAAGACATGTTATTATTGTTATGTTAGAACAAATTGAGCTTAACTACTAAGCCTGGAGTTCACCAACACATCAGCCGATTAACATGTTTTTGACATATTTTTTATGGGAAATTGTAAGTAATGTAAACTCGGATCTAAGTGTAGAAAATACCTATGCAACATTTTACCGTTCAACACAAAGTTTAGATAGACTAATTTGCAAGCATGGTGGTTGAAAAGCCATCGACGTAAATAATTTTATCTTATAGACATAATAAAGTTACTCTGTAGTTAACTTCATTAATATTTTCAACCCTTTTTCCACAGGGCGGCTGTGGTACACCAGCGAACATGACCTAGTGCCCCATGACATCGGCACATCTCGCGCCACTCACCCGCTCGCCGCCCCGACCATACACAATACGCACGTGAGTTCTTTTATCAAAAATATAAAATGTTTTCCAAAAACAAATGCAGGCGAAGAATGTGCCGACGAGCAATTTGTTTTTAAACGGCTTGTTTTTATACAGCCAGTTGCAGCGTCGAAATAGATAAATAGATTTTTCTTTTTATCAGCCAAAATGGCCAGTCATTAAACCTATACCATGGCCTAAAGTAGGTCTATAGGGTATAGAATAGATACTTTACCCTCTTACACAAATAACATGAAGAAGACTTCGAAGACCTAACTGCAAAAATGATAGCGAAATTACTAGAAAATGTGTCTGCATTGCCTTAAAATAAGAACATTTTCATTTCTATTTCGAAATTAAAAGAAACCCAGAACCCATGGACTTTTACAGCGTAGGTTGTTAATACAATAAAACGTTTCATCAAATCCATAAACTCGCTAACGCAATTTGTTTCGCTTTTATGGTTTTAGCGATGAAGCCAAATGAAATTACGACGGCTATTTACGAAAATAAAGTAGGGTGAGGGAAAACGTAAAATAAAACTTGGACTAGCTTATTTATAGGCCTTTAAGGGGTCCGTATTCTGACCTCAATAGGTCAGAATACGGACCCCATACGGAGCTTGAGAACTCTGCTAAAGATTTTTTTGTGAACTCAATTTACAAACATTCGACATTGTGACGACCGTCTTGGTGTAGTCGTTCTTGGTGTAGTCGGACTTCTAAACCAGGCGGTGGCGGGTTCGAATCCCGCAAGGGGCAAATGTTTGTGTGATGAGCACGAGCATTTGTACCTTAGTCATGGATGTTTATATTTATTTAAGTATTACTATCCGTTATTCTAGTCACCATAGCACAAGCTCACGCTTAGTTTGAGGCTAGGTAATTGGTGTGTTTGTTGAAACAATTTATTATTATTATTTATTATTGTTGCGGTAAGGTTTAGAGATAGGAGTTATTTTTTAATGAATCTAAAGTTGGTGCTGTATGAAATAAAATAAAAATTAGACAAGATCATTGCTATGATCCCCACAGTAAGTAGCTAAAGCACGTGTATTATAGAAATCTGAAACAAAAGTGACACCACAACACCCAGACCCGCGACTATTATAAATTTCTATATTGACTCGACCGGGGATTGAACCCGAAGATAGCGACACCTTGAAAACCGGTGTGCTAGCTAGCCACTCGACTACGGAAGTCGGCAAGAATGGATCTTTTTCATTCGCGGTTTAATACACAAAAAAATACTACAGTACTTGAGGGCTGTATTATTTATGTTGCGCTCTTTCTAGTTCTAAGTTTAATCGTGCTTCATTTGTTAATGGTATAAAATAAAAAGTACGGAACCAATTTTTCATGCTTACATCTTGCTTTTCCGCCATTTTGTAAGTTTGGCAGGTTGTTTTACCGCGATTAGGGCGATTTTTGAAGGTTTTCCAAGTTACGGGCCTAACAAAGGTTAATAATGAACGGCTTGATGAGTCCGAAAGAATAGAAATTGAATTAGCTAGCCCTGTCTACAGTCCGTGAACTTTTCTACTTTTAGGTCAATCGGATTTTTCTAGAAAGTTTCAATTGGAGTAATTTTAGGCGTGCTTTTAGCGTCGTAGTTCTATTAGAACTTCGGACCTTCCTTCGGTGTGAATGTTATGAATCCATAAATGGAAGTTAATATACACAAAACCTGAATCAAAACAATGTATTATTCATCGCTCGTAATACATCTTAACAACGTTGATTGATCTTAGCCAAATGGCTTATAAGTATTCGGAATCAAAATGCTTAACTTGGGAAATACTCTTAACTAAATTCAACAACCAATGATTTATCGTGCGTTTCTAGAACTATTCATAAAAAGAATTATTTCTACTAAAAGTAAAATTAAAATAAAAAAAACGGTGACCAAGAGAATCTGCATAAATACATATTTTTAAAGGAACACATCTTACTCCTGCACAGCATATTTTTTTCTGAATTTGCACCCTTTTTTAATTTAATTTTAAATATTACTCTTAAATAATGCTTTTTCATTCAGAAAACAAAAATTACAAATCAAAACTGTCCTTTTAAATGGTTTAATTCCATTGCAATGGTTCAATTCCAATCTACATGCAGCAAATAAAAGAAAAGATAAATGTCGGGTCGTATCAGGAGGTTAAGAGAAGGGCGGAAAGCAAGAGGAATGGAAAAAACTCCACCGACATGAGCCTAGCTCTTAAATTTGATGATGAATTCCATTGCCAACCTTTTGTGCTATTTCTAAAGAGTCGTTAAAGAAACTTAAGTTGTGAAGTCAGTACCTGCATCAAGTTCGCAATAATAGAGTTTGGACGAGTGCCAGACAACTTCTTAATTACTTTATTTCCAAAGTAGTTAAATAGTTTAAAGTTTCAGTCAGTTATTTTTGAATCAGCACTAAATACAATGATATTGGTACTTATCTATACTTCTAATATTATAAAGAGGAAAGATTTGATTGATTGTTTGTATTAAATAGGCTCCGAAACTACTGGACCGATTCAAATGAAATTTGGTACAGAGATAGTTTGAAACCCTGGCCATTAGGCTACTTTTTGTCGCGATATAAAATCATCAGGAGGGTGAAATGGGGGGTGAAAATTCGTATGGAAAATCGGGCGAAGTCGCAGGAAACTGCTAGTTTGTAATAAAACAAAAAAAGTTCTAGTTGTTATCTGAGTATATCTTTAGATGTAAATAACACACATCATATTACATCAAATATAACTGAACTAATCAAGGTACTTTTTTCATAATGTAAATCGTTCAATTAAGAAAAAGAAGTTGGTGAATGTTTGCTTCCTCAAAATAAACAAGCCAGTGAGCCTACTTTTGCTAAAAGGAATTAGGCAACCCTTGTCTATAATAATCAATAATATGGGTGGAAACATTTCTGCTATCGCTGTAATGAACACTGATATTATATTCACTAATATAGGCTTTCTTATGCGTTACTTTCTTTCCATTCAATACACAGTTTCCTTAATAAATATTCGTAAATTGCTAAGTAGGTAGAGTAACAAAAACATACATAAGTATGCCAGTGTTGTTACAAGAAACTGCAGTTTTAACATTGCCTTAATTTTGTCAATATGAGATTGAAATTTGCTGTTTCGTTATTTTTATATCTTCTTTACAGTCGTATACCTCAATGACTGAGGGTCATGATCATTATATGGAATTAAACACACACAACGACTTTCTCGGCAATTTTAATAGAATGGTTTGTCATTGTCTTCTCCATTTCACACACTAGCCTACTAGTGTGCTAGTTTACTTACGATGTTTTTTTTCACCGTTAGGCAGAGATATCTTTGAAAAGTACTGTACTTAAGTTTTATACTAACTCAGTGGTACAGGCGGGGATCAAACTCACGATCTCGGATGAGGAGTGAAGTTTATTCCGTTCGGCTATCGCGCCTCACCTCCATTTTTATATGCATCAAGTAAAAAGTCCCGTTTTTATACTTACTAAAACATGTGGCCTCTAAGACCATTAGTATTAAAACGCGCTTTTTTGGATTTCAGAGTACCTTTAAAATACGGTCCTAGAAATATTATAATTTTGTAATATATCACATTATAAAGTGTGTCTTTTCCAGTAGGGTAACAATGCATTCTGTCTCCCTAGGTAGCCTAACGATGTTGGCGCGCTGGCTGGTCGCCTGCTGCGTGGTGCTGTGCGCGCGGCCGGCACACCCGCAGGGCGCGCAGCAGTGTCCCGCGCCCAACACCATGACGCCCTGCAGCTGCACCGTCAAGAAGAATGGCCTCGACATCCTCTGCGAGTTCACCGAACAGCAGCACATACAGAAGGTAATATATTAAAATATACATACAGTATACATACACACATACTTTCGAAAATCATAACCCTCCTTCCGCAGTCGGGTAAAAAGAGCGTCGGTGGCGCAGTCTGGGTTCGATCCCACGTGCCGACATGTATCAATGACTTTTTCTGAGTTATGTACATTAGTTGTTACACTAACCGATGCGCTTACGGTAAGGGAAAACATCGTGAGGAAACCTGCTGCATTCGGGCGTCTGAATGTGTAACCATGATCCAAAACTGGTTAACAGGGTCACGGAGGTCAGATGTCAGTCGCTTTACTGTAATTACCTGATCTGCCACATTCTGCATCATGATCAGCGGACCCTGCACCCTTGCGTGCGAGTGCACAACCGGGATAACGCTAGGACGAAGATAATAAACAATTTAAAAAAAATGTGGCTCAGAGGAGCCAGGGTAATGGTTTGCAGCTTAAATAGAATGGCCGTAACATTCTCTGGTAATAATCCTGAAATGTTAATAAATGTAAAGATTAGCGAGGGTATCGCCTTGCAACTGCATAGTCAAAAAGAACAAAGAGTTGACTGAGAACACATACACAACTTAAAGTAAGGGTCTTACTGTCGTACTCAGAGACGACAAACTCGTGTCGTCCTTTTCTATTTCATTGTTAAAGAAAGTTACAGAACGAGACTTAATTATAGATTAAATTTAATTGACGTCACTGAGTACGGCAGTTACATAAAGCTTTGATTAAAAACGACCTCAAAAGGCGATTCCTGGATTAAAAAGGCTTAAGTAGTGAACTATAATCCCATCAAAATAAATAAAATGCATTGCATGACTATAGTCAATTTTTTTTAAAGTTCTGTGCATTTAAGATTGCACAGAACTTAAAAAAATTGACTATAGTCATGCAATGCATTTTTTAATGTTGGCACAATGTCGTCAATGACGTCGAAAAAGCCTAAAAACGATTACTATTACTACTAATCAATTATAGGGTAATAATGCACGGCCTTAAAATATAAGTAGTAAAAATTTAATACAGGTATCAGGCAACTTAAAACTACGTCATCGAATCCACACGGCTGAATAATTTATTTGTATTTCAAATCTGACCTTGACACTAATGTGACTATGGTTCAATAAAACTTCTAAAAAGTTACGAAAGCAAATATGACTTATTTGAGGACTGGTATTAACAAATCGATTTTTCAGGCCATGAACACGCTTCGTTCCAAGCCGATGATCATCTTTTACCTAAAGCTGCGACACAACAACTTGGCCAAGCTTCCTGCATACATATTCCTGGGACTGGACATCCGTCACCTGACAGTCCACAACAGCAGCTTAGCTGTTATTGAAGACTCTTCTTTGAGCTCTATTGGTAAGTGACAAGATTGAAATTAGATTAAGGACTATCGCAGTAGTTACACATTAGATATTAGGTACCTATGAACAATCTCATTGCATTCAGATAAGTTCTGAAATAGTAAGTTAACTCAACCCAGGGTTAACATTGTTTTTAGGGGTAAAAAATGTTCTCTACAGAAAATATTTTTCCCAATGAACTAAAAATTTTTTGTTTCAATATTATTATTACGCTTGTGCGAGTAATATGTGAAATGCATTGCCATTTAATTAAGGTAAACCAGACAAGTTTCATTACGCGTTGAGAATATTCGAATGTATTGAAATACAACTGTTATTTTCAGAACAACACAACAGAAGTTCCAAATTGTATTATAATGTAGGTAGTTAAATAAATAGTACGAGTATGATTTGTTATTCTACAGAGTATCTCATATTGGTGATTGAAACTATAATAATACTCGTTCATATTGTTTATTATTCAATGTGTAACTCCAATTCTCCTAAAGCTACCCTCTATAAGACAACTGCAAAGAAAATCTATTAACTGGAAGCCGAAGATAATACCATTTTGCATTACGTTCGCCTTTAGTACAAAATTTTAGTTGTGCAATAATGCTTAAATAAATAAATAAGCATGTCGTGATTTGCTTAAGAAGACGTGCTCTTTCGAAAAATTCGGTGAAATATATCATGTCAGACTACCCGTCATGTTAGTTTCCCTATTACATGTCTAGTTACTACATGAAATGTACTAGACATGAAATATGTCATTCAGATAAGTTCTGAAGACATGAAATATGTCTAGTTAGAGAAAAAATATAAAAAACTGAAACAATTTCTAACATTGTACCTAGCTATAGTAAACGGTTACTCTGCTAGAGCTGTGACAATAAAAAAAAAGTTTCTGGTATTCGTCAGCACGGCTGCTAACGGCTTTTTCTGTAAGCTGCTTTTTCCCAATACCCTCAAAGCGACAAACGTTAGCGGCAACTCCAAAAATCAATATTTGAGAGCTACAGTCTCGTAGTCGACAGTAGATATACAATTTTATTCTGTTAGAGACTTTCTCTTTGGTTCGGAGTTCACAATTTCATTTAATTGTTCTATGTTTACATAAATTTACCTACCTACCTAATTAGGTATAACTTTCTCTTTTCATTATCTCCCTTTAGATCGATTTGTGGCTGGTTTGTAAGTAAAAGAACTGTTATTATTGAGTTTTCTTTATTAAAATCTGTACAACTGAACCACTGACGTTCTAAATGTTTGCTCTATACTATAAAGTGGGTGTTAGAATGGGCCTTCACCTTTCATTTGCCGGTGGTCAAGTAGGGTTGATTTAACAAAATATCAAAGCTCTCTCTGGTTAAATCAAACGCAATACCTTTGGTTAAACCCTTTCATAACTATATATTTACTGCCCGTCGCGTTGCTCTCGAAACACAAGAGCACTAAATGTGTACCGATACTAAGCTTAATTGATTCGAGTCGGGCTGATTGATTAATATTGCACTGATCCGTTATCTCGCAGGAATAATCAAATCAGCTACAGTGATTGTTTGAATTCTGCATAGTGTGGACTAACTAGTTAACTGTGTAGAGAAGATAGGGTGTCTAGTTAAAAATGGAAACATGTCAGGTGGATTTTCAAATAAATTTCCCAGTATAATTATTAAACTTAAATCTATCTAGATACGGGAGACTTCAATTTGTAAAATCAAAGTTCTTCCGACCTTAAGAAATGTAACTCTAGGATAATAGGGTATTTTAAATATTCTGGTCGGTTTGCAAAAAAATAATGAACATACACTTGCTCATTTCAGTCTGAATTTGCTTGGTCAGCAATGAAAAGAAATGCATGCAAGGTGAAATTAATGTTATTACAAGATTATATTAAAGAAACTTTTTTTTCACAGGAAACAAGCTAACGCAACTGGACGTTTCTCAAAACAGCCTTGCAACAATACCCACGTCGTCGTTCACACATCTGAATCACCTGCTCATTTTAAACATGAACCATAACAAGGTACGAGTAAAATATACAATAAATTATTGTTTTAAGTGATAAGCATTCACTTTGCAATCTAAATATTAGATATTATTGCTTAAAGGATATAATCCCAATAACGTTGATGAAAGCAACGCGGCATTACAGCGTTAAGAAGCACTTAAAATTTCGACAGGCTCTGCCAACACCAGGGTGGCCGAGCCGAGACATTAGGCAATCGCGGTGGTTATTTTTTCAAATGCAATAATATCTAATATGTAAAACATACATATATACAGACGTCCCGTAAAGAGCGTACCAGACTGACACTGGAGATAGTTTAGCCATAAACCTCATGGTTTAGAAGATAATGCCACTTTTTTGTATTTTTCTTAAATGAAGAATACAATAAAGTGTACCTCCCAAACGGCACCTTTACTAGAGTCATGTTATTTTTATTTAAAAGGTCTTTGGTTAAGCTATCTCTAGTGTCAGTCTGGCGTGGAATTTTTGGACAAAAAGTGTAAAATTTTCCCAAACCAAAAAACGTTTTAGATTTTATCTAAAGGGTCTTTTTATATAAGTATATAAATTAATATATACTTATTTTTTATTCACTAACACTAATTCTTCCATCATTAAACTGGGTAGTTCATTCAAATGAGATCACACAGATGTTTCTTATGGAAGTCCTCATAGTAATCCTCTAAACACAAAGAAAGGTGGTTATGTCTTTACTTTAAACTTTAATCCCAAGGTGTGTCAGAGCGCTTTAGTACCTGGAAAATAATTGCTTTTGGATCTGTTCAACTACCCTCCTAAGTTTACGCCTGCAATACGTTATGTTACTCCTAATACAGAGATAGCTAGGGACCAGAAATTTTCATCAAAAAAAATGCCCTGTGAATGTCTTTGACGTGCTGTTCAAACTGACCTTTTTTTTTTCTTCTGGCAACACTAACGACAACATCTATTGACTGTTTGTCCCTTGGAAAAAATTTATTTAATTTTACAATGTGTTAAAGGCCGAAATCCGGTCAACGATCATAACAATCATTGCATTTATGTGTTTGTGTAATAAATAAGGTACTATTAGTGTTAAGTGCTACGCCGGTGATAACCGTCAGTGACATTGCAAAATTTAAACTTGTTAATCATTGTCGTCTCCATATTTTACAAAAATAACTGCGTAAATACGGCTTATACCACGTAAATACGCCTATTTTAATACCTTTTTTAATATCTATGTGCTTCGAACTTGTTTTAATCGCGTTGAGGTTATATTGTTTACATTTGCAATAACCTCTAGTTGGTCGAACAACACTTTGGCTTACGTTCGGTTTTGATTCTTTTGAACACTAAGATGCTTACTCGCAAGGCTTGTGCTCGCCAGGAGGAGTCTAATAAACTCAAACTGGCTTTGAGTGAACTACAGGCGGCCAAGGAGTTGATTGAACGACTGTATAGGGAAAGAGATAACAATGAGAGAGAAATGTTGGGTGAGTTTGATAGAAACACCAAACCCAGGAAAGAGATGGCTGAGCTGCACACCGACTATAACCTACTTAAAAACGAACGTGACCAATTGCAATCCGTGATAGATGGGTTTGGTGATTGCTGTGAGGAGTATGAGCAAAATCTCAAGCGTATATCTACTCTTCAGCAAGACCTTGGTGAGGCTCATGAGCATATCAACCAACTGGAGATGGAAAAACAGGACCACATAAACAGAAAAACAGGAAAAACAGGACCAGAAAAACACGGATTTATTTAACAGGTTGGTTGGTAGTGCGCCCAGCCTGACATTGGCTGCACCTAGTAATCACCCAAATTTGACTATTGACTTAACCAGCGATTCACCTCCTAAAAGGATTGCTAGGTGCAGTAAAAATAAGTTCAAAAAATATGTTAGAATTAATCGTTACATTAAACGGACAAAAAAATTAATTAAGAAACAAAGTTGTTTATTTACTAAAGTAAAATATATAAATGAGAGAAGGCAACTTGGTGACGAGCTAGACATGTATTCTTTAATGCTAGAAAATAATGTATGTAAATATAAAACTGATATTAAAAAATTAGAAAGTGAATTAAGGGAACTTAGACAATCATTGAAAATAATGACCGAGACCTATAATTGTACTAAAAAAGAGTGTGGTGAACACATTCAGGCATTGACAAATATCATAGCATCTGGTGATTGTTGCAATTACTTAGGCCCAATTTCAAACAGCCCAATTAATGATATGCCTGGGTATGAGTCATCTCAACTCATTAGTGAATCAACAAATACCAAGTGCCCTCTTATTAACCTATCATGCACTCATCCCAATAATTCTCCTCAAAATACTTTAAAAAAATCGAAAAGTAACATAGTTATGTTTAGTGACCAGATTGGAAAAAACATGGGCCACCTATTGTCAAACTATTCGGGACAAAGCGTGATTAACCATTGTATGCCTGGAGCTACCTATTCACAAATAATTGACAAAATACTTACCTTTGAATTTAAAGAAAATACTATGTTAATCATTTTCATAGGAAATAGAGGAAATGTGAACAGCAAAAAACTAATGACATATTTTGACAGCTTGCAAATATTAAATGTAATAAAAATTGTTTTGTTTACATTTCCCTATAGTAGTGGATTGCCAGATGAAGAAAATCAATTAAGATATAAAATTAACTTGCGACTTCATAATTTGACATTTTATAATACGGAAAAATTCCACCTAATCGACATAAATAGTTATTTTAAACATAATGTTTACTTGACAAGAGATAATTTTTCTATCAATAATTATCTTAAAAGACAGATAGCAATGTCGCTATCATTTTATTTTGATTATTCAGCCAAGAACTTGGCTACCAAATCTGCTTTTATTGAGCAGAATGTTGACATGAATATTCAATCATTGGAATCAGTTCCAATTAGCAATAATTTAAATTAAATACTCAGACAATAGAGGATTACTCTTGCTTAACAAATCTAGCAGACATAAAAATAACTAATTAGTTTAATATAGTACATCAGAATATCCAAGGCTTATCTGGAAAGGACTTGGAATTAGAATTATTTTTAAATCAAATGAATATTCATGTTCTCTGTGTTACCGAGCACTGGCTCAGAAATTATGAAGTAATGTTATCTTTAGATAATTATAGTCTTATAAGTTCGTTCTCGAGGGAGGCGGCCATTCACGGCGGGTCACTAATATTAATCAATAACAATCTAAAATGCAAGGAGCGCAAAGATATTGTTTCTCTCTCTGTAGAACGAACTATTGAGATATCTTGTGCAGAGCTGGGCGACCACATTATTGTTTGTGTTTATAGACCCCCAACTGGTAATTTTAAATTATTTGAGTCCATAATGGAAGAAGTACTCAGAAAATTATTTAATAAAAAAGAAAGTAGTTGTATGTGGAGATTTCAATGTCGATACTATAGATGAAGAACATACCTATCAAATAAGGATTTTAAGTCTTTTTAATTCCTTTAATTTATTGCCTGTATTTGCTAAACCAACTAAAATTACTGCTCCAACAGCTACTTGCTTGGACAACATTTTCTGTAACTCTGTAGTGATAAAAAAATCTATAGTAAGTTTTGTGAAATCTGATCATCGCGGACAGTTAGTTACGTTTAAACCACATTTTGTTCAATCTAAAAGTGTAATTCAATATAGACCTGTCACTGATTCTCGCAAAGAAAAATTTAAAGCTTGCATACATGACAAAATCCCGATTTTACCTTTTGTTAATGTCAATGTTGACCACTCATATGAAAAATTGTTTGAAGTAGTCAAAAATGAATTTGCCAACAATTTTCCTAAAAAGGAATTAGTGATAAATAATAATAAACCGAAATTCAGTGACTGGGCTACATCAGGTATATATATCAGTAGGAGAAAAATGATTGAATTATATAATCAAAAAGTCAACAGGAATAATGATCCACCGTTTGTTGAATATGTTAAAAAATACTCAAAATTATTTAAAAAGGTCTGTATTGTAGCTAAATCTAATTTCATACGAGATAAAATAAACAGATCGAGTAATAAAATTACAGAGACCTGGAATATTATAAACAAAAAAACTTGTAAAACTAAACCACGAGATCACACATTTACACTTAAAATTAATGATAAGAATATTAAATCTGATAATGAAGTGGCAGGCGCCTTTGAAGATTACTTCTGTAATATACCTATTGAAAGAACTAAACAACTTAATTCATGTCATTGATCAAGGTAAATTTCCCACTTTAATGAAATATAGTAAGATTATACCTTTATTTAAGTCAGGAGAGAAAAGTGACCCGAGTAACTTTAGGCCGATTTCCATACTACCTGCATTTAGCAAAATTTTTGAAAAACTCATATTTAATCAACTGCTCTCCCATTTTAAACTTAACAATTTACTGCACAAGAAACAGTTTGGTTTCTCTAAAGGTAGAAATACAACTGATGCTGGGGTGGCACTTGTCAAACACATTTTAGATGCTTATGAAGATAAACATGATGCGATAGGTGTATTCTGTGATTTATCGAAGGCGTTTGATTGTGTTGATCACAAAACACTAATTATTAAGCTAAAGCATTACGGTGTGTCAAATAATGCATTAAAATTGTTATAATCTTACCTCTCAGGCAGATTACAAACAGTTAATGTTAATGGTACTAACTCCTCTGGTCTCCTCCTCTCCTCTCTTCAAATGGGAGTGCCCCAGGGCTCAATTTTGGGACCGGTGCTATTTCTGATCTATATTAATGACCTTCCTTTCTATTTCAAAGACTCCTGTGAGATTGTTCTGTTTGCTGATGATACTTCCTTAATCTTCAAATCAAAAAGAGGCGAAGGAATATTTGACGATATAAACAGGGCTCTCTCTAAGGTGTTAAATTGGTTTACAAGCAACAACTTGCTTCTCAATACAAGAAAAACTAAAGGTGTTAAATTCACCATGCCCAACGTGAAGCAAGGTAACACTGAAATTTTACTAAATGGTGAGAAACTAGATCTATCTAACTCCACTGTGTTTCTGGGCATTACATTGGATTCGAGGTTGCAATGGGGACCACATGTTGACACTCTGGCTGGGAGACTTGCTTCAGCTGCCTTTGCGGTTAGAAAAATAAGACATCTTACTGACGTTGAAATGGCAAGGCTTGTTTATTTTAGTTACTTTCACAGTATTATGAGTTATGGTCTTCTCTTGTGGGGTTCTGCTGCGGACATCAATACCATCTTTATCTTACAGAAAAGAGCCATTCGTGCCATTTACAAACTGAGTCCGCTCGACTCCCTGAGAGAACTCTTTAAGGAAATTAATATACTTACTGTGGCCTCTCAATACATTTTTGATAATATCATGTACGTACGCAAAAATTTAGATCTTTTCACGAAAAAAAGTGATATTCATTCTTATAATACAAGAAACAAAAACAAACTTGTCGTTCCAGACTTTAGATTGGCCAAAACAATTAATTCATTTTTGGGAAATTGTATTAAATTTTTTAACAATATACCACACAATATTGGCGAACTACCTATTAATAGGTTAAAGTCGCATGTCAAACCTACCCTCATGTCTAAAGGGCATTATAAAATTCAAGGCTATCTTGATGACGAGAATGTATGGACAGTCCAGCCTGCACCAAACTGATGTACCTACCTTTTTATTGTATTTTTTTTCACTTTTTTATGGCAGCTAGTGGTGAGTGAGTTTGTTCCGGTGCTTCTTCTCAGCACTTGCCTGATTGTCTGTGTTTTGTCTCGAAGCACTAGTAGGGCCCAAAAGATAAGGAGACATGTTCGGGCCCCCTAAGAGCCAATATTATACTGATTTTTAAATTTTTGACGTTCATAAGTGGCATTTTCTGTCCTAAATTGAATAAATTATTTTTGACTTTTGACTTTGACTTTGAGACCTATGTTGTCAGCAAGTAACACTTGCTTCACAATTTATGCCAACTCCTATTGTAGAAATTTAAATGAATTTCCAAATATCGATCAACTATAAGCTTGCCTGGATTTAATTATGATTATGATGGCACAAGTCCGCCCTATTAACTAAGTTTTATTTGTGCAATAAATCTTAAGGGCGGATACGACCAAGTTTTTAATCCAGGGTAAACTACTAGTTACTCCAAAGTAACCTACATTCTACCAACAATGTTTTTTAATCTAGATATAATGCCACTACACGTGAGTAAATATTTACAAGGAGTAAAGATTTTAGCGGTGTAAATATTAATCTGAGAGTAGCGATGGGCAAGGGAAAGAAAAAAATGGGATGGAAAAGAAAAATACGGGAAAGTATGGGAAAAAACGGAAAGATTCGGAAATATTTCAATTCGGCGGAAAAATACTCAAAAGTGGACTTAAATTAATAAAATGCGAGAATTTAGCTACTGTAACAATGGTTTTATGCCTGTAGCACACCCTTACATAAAACCATAACAGCGGGACCACGCTAGTTTTGCCTGTTTGTCAGTTTTATTACACCAAACGTAAACTGCATGTTGTAATGCTTAGATTTACCTGAGTCTTGTTTTCTTTGAGATTCGACGATCCTGTAGTATAATTCCTATTACTGTGCCCACGATGCCGATGATGTTGTGCCCAACAATCAACGCTAATAAAGTAAAAGCAGAAGTTCGGGCCGCCTCTGGGCTTGAAGTTAGCACTTAGAACATTCTGAGTTGCTTGCACCAGGCTGGATTACGAGCACAGAGGTCTTGGCGAGCGCCTCTCAACGTCAACGACAGAGATTGGAGTAGGCTAGGCTTCGGCAGAATGAAGAAGATGAAGAAGAAAACATTTAGCAAAACTGTCTTCTCGTTGACGAATCGCGAATCAGTAGTCATCCAGATAACCGACGTGTCCATGTCTCGAGAAAACCAGGAGACTGTGAAAGGCAAAGAACTGCCACAGGAACAGTTCAGCAAGGCGGGAAATCGGTGTCCTTTTGAGGGTGGTATTATGATTGGAGCTGGAACACCTTTGATCCCGTATCGAGGCTTCATGACAGCAGGCATGTATAAAGCAGTTGCTATTGATGGAATTTTCAGACCATTCCGAGTTAACCATGGGCACCAATTTGTACTGGTCGATGATAATCCAGATCCAGCTTTATTAGAGCTCTATGTATACCTTTGCTGACGACACGTCGTTGTTGTTCTTTGGGGACTCCTGAGACGAAGCTTTGACCAACGCTCAGGAGGGCTTCAATAGGGTTGCTAATTGGTTAAGGCATAATGTATTAACCCTCAACGTTGCTAAGACGAAATATGTTCCATTTGCCATGAGGTCAAATTATCTACCATCCTCGACTTATGGTGTTATAGCCCATAATTGTGGTCAATCCCTTCCAAACGAGTGTCTTTGCCCAGAGTTGCAACGGTCTGAATGCACTAAATACCTGGGAGTGTTAATAGATAACACACTTAGCTTTAAACCCCACATTGAGTTACTTGCAGTCAGAATGCGCAAACTCATCTTTGTGTTTAAATCCCTTAAGAATGTCGCTAATCGTAGGGTAATTAAGACGGTTTATTTCGCTCTGAGTCACTCTCTACTAGAATATTGTATTTCTGTTTGGGGTGGTGCAGATAAGACGCACCTCTTAACTGTGGAAAGGGCGCAACGAGCTCTACTCAAGGTCGCAGCTGGGCTTCCCTTTCTTTACCCAACTGTGGAACCTGCACAAGGACTGGGATGTGCTTACTGCAAGGCAAACTTTCTTCCTCAGGGCTGTCTTGAAAAAGCACTCAATTAAAATATCACCCTGAGCTAATGAGAGGCAAAAGGCGAACTTGCTCAGTTTGCCCAAAAATCACTCTGCGAACTTCTTTCTCGCACAATTTTTTCTGTTTCCTTGGTCCTTACCTTTATAATAAATTAAACGAACATTTTGCTATGTGCCCTCTAAATGTAAGAAAGTCGTCACCAACTACCTAAAGTCTTTGAACTATGACGAAACCGAACAGATTTTATGCCCCTTGGAATGATGTTGTAGGTCAGTTCCACTTTGCTGTCGATACTTGTGAAGTTAAAAATTTTAACCTAACATCACATCACTATTTTCTGGCTTCGTTCTCATACACACGGCTCTCCCGGCAGGACATGCACTCTCTCTCTCTCACACACACACACAAACACACACTCACACACACTATACTCAAACAACACGTAACGATACATTTCACCTTAACTTCACTTTACTTCACTCTACAAAGTTACTCGTAGTTTTTAATTTAGCACTAGTATAATGTTTTACTTTGGTCTCGGCCTTCATTTGTCCTATATATTCATTGGTCATTACATAAGAAATTGAATTGTAAAGAACTGCGAGGGTGGCCTGGTTGACCTGTAGAACAGGTACTATTCCGTTGATAGCTCACTTATCACACTCGGGACTTTAAAAGTATGTTCACCTAGACACCTCGAAGAAAACAAACCTACACGTTTTATTTTCTGAATTTCTTGTTTTTAATAACGAAGATTTAACTTTATTATCACTTGCCTCAAATATTCAAACTTAACAGAAGCCAAACTGCCGTTTCTAATGTAGAGATTTTACTATGACCCGGTTTGTTTATGTCGAGATTTCTCCAATCCTTATCAAACGTCTACACTTCTGCACCAATTCGCGACATCGTGGACACAGTAGTAGGAAGTATACTACAGGATCGTCGAATTTCAAAGAAAAAAAGATTCAGATAAATCTAAGCATTAGAACATGCAGTTTACGTTTGGTGTAATAAAACTGACAAACAGGCAAAACTAGCGTGTTCCTGCTGTTATAGTTTTATGTAAGGGTGCGCTACAGGCGTAAAACCATTGTTTCAGTAGCAAAATTCTCGTATTTTATTCATTTTAGTCCACTTTTGAGTATTTTCCCTATTTTCCCGCCGAATTGGAAATATTCCGCATACTTTCCCCGAATTTGGGAATAAACCCATCAGTTGGAAATATTCCGGGGAGTAAACCCAACGCTATCTGAGAGTAACCTAATGTAAACGACCCTGTCAACAAGTGACATTTAAATATTGTATATTAAACTGGTTAATTAGGTTGTCGTCGCATTACAAGTTAAGTTTAAAAATTAATGTTTAAAGTATTTTAGTGTGGTTTTCAAGATTATTTTACTCTTCGAGTAAGTTGGTAAAACGTAAGCAAGAAGTTATCCGGAAGTATTTTTTAAGGAGTAATATTATCCTCCAGACAGCTACACTCGTGTAAGTTCGTGTTTGGTCAAATCCGCCCTAAATAAATAAATAATTAAAATCGGATCTTATCATTATTATCGTTATTTGGTGAAACATCATAAACATAATGTAAAAAAAAAATTATGTGACCGACTATATTTGTATAAGAAAAAGTTCATAATAAATCTAATTTTGACAGATTCAGGTCCAAAATTGGACTTAAAAGTCAAAAATAATTTATACAAAATGTTACTTACGTACACACGGCCGCACGCCAAACTTACTTGAAAACGCATCTTTTCCGTACGTAATAAGAGCTGTTTTCGTAGTTTAAATGGCTAACAACTCACCAAGATTGTCTATGAAACTGAATACCAGCTATCAAGTTCTTACATGCTAATCACAACGATGAATAATTACAACAGATACGAGTATTGTGTTCAGGCTCAGCTTACAATAATTATGGATGTTATTAACGTGACTTAATGAGCAGGTTTGCGGGGAATAATGACCGAATTCTTCGAAGTACAAAGCTTGTGAAGCCAAACGTAACGTTAATAATTTAGGTCAATTCCTAAAAATAAAATTGTAGGTATACCACTTATTGTACCTGGATGAGCTTACAATATAAATATGAGTTTTCCCATCAATCAGATAGTCACACCGTTTGCATTAATTGAGGTGAAACGTCTAGAAACTTTTCATCTCACTTAGATTGCTTGATAATTCCATTTGCGTCACTCAAACAATAAATGTTTCCTCTTAGTTTGTGACACTAAAATCAAGAGTAGTTCGCAACAATTTTTCTCATGATTATTTGTTTTATTTTAATAATGTTCTTTTAATGAACACAGCATTTTTTCCAAAATTGAAAGAAAGAAGAAGTGAAATTTTGCTTCATAAATACTTAAGAGACATGCATAAAAACACATCACAACTGCACACTCGCGATGTGTTTGCATTAAACATTTATGAACCAAGCATTTCTCAAAACTTCATTAACGTCATAATATCTAAGAGTTATTCTCTTGTTGGTGGAGTTTTCTCCTATTTTTTCTCACCCTCTGCCATTATTTTGACCTCCCAATAGGACACGACCGCGACGCCCAACTTTTCCTTCACTTAGACTTTTCTTATAGTTTTATTATCTTTATAAGGCCATCGTGTCCCAGCATATTTTCTAATCTCAAATAATGAAAATATAATAATAAACACGAAAAATAAAATATACTTTTCTTTCTTTCATCAATAAAATTATAAAATAACAAACAGCAAAAGGACAATAACATCTTACGAGTAACACAAATCTTTTATTTGTTTAGGTAACGGCGGTGCACAACCGCGCTTTTATGGGCCTAGACACGTTGGAGATCCTGACTTTATACGAGAATCGGATATCTGTCGTCGACGGCGAGGCTTTTAAGGGGCTAGAGAAGTAAGTACCTGAAGTTATAGATACCTTTTAAATTCTTAAGAGGATAAATATAAGATATACGAAATAAAACTGCCCCTTCTAGCTCAAACTACGCTGGCCTGCAAACGTTAGTACACTTTTAAAATCTATTAACTTTTGCAGGCGATTGTAGTTGACAATAGTTGCGGTGTCGATACAGCAGGCATCACCTTACTAGTTTGCTTTTAAATTTCGATAGCTATAGCTTTTCGGAAGGTAAAAACAAGTTTGAAACTAACGTCAGGAAGCTATTATAGCGTATATTTTTAAGGGACGCATTATTACAGACTTGAAAACAACACGTTTGCTGCTTTATTACTTTTATTTTTTTATTTTAATAATAACACAAAACAGTTTACAGTTGCGGTGATCAAATTTTTGTTTTTAAACACAAGTAGGTACTAAACTGTAGGCCAAAACATGTGTATGAGTAGTAGAATAATGTAAAGAGTTACATTAGAAGTGGTTTTGCAATCCCCCATAGGGCATCATACAAGAGGAGAGTTACAGGTAACAGGGTTTACAACTAAACTAACAAAGACCACAATACACCCTACGTGAAGTCTCACACATGTGAGACGAAATTATTTTGTTTTAAAATATCATGAATAAATCTTTTGAAGACATTTGGATTTGGACCTAGAATATCAACACTTGGATGGTCCTGGGATACATCATTGTAGAGGCGACACATCCGCACTAACGGGTTGTAATATGACGTGTTATTGCGATATATTTGGCGTGAGAACAGTTGAGAACGGCTTGCGGTCACGGGCCCTGTAGTGAGTGTTTAGGCTAATCGAGGCGCGCAGAGATGGAGAATCGATCTTAGAGTGTAATATTTTATTAAGAAATATTAGTTCAAACTAATTATTTAATTTACATCATCAGTAATATATATACAACTTATTAATACAAATGAAGAAAAAATTATTTAATACAATACAAAAACAAAAAATATAAAAAGGGTCCTTGTCCTTGTCCTTGTGGTCCTTGGTAGTTCGAACCATTTCCGTCTCGTTTCCAGGGTCGTATCATGTCAAATTACTATCAATTGAAATCTAAAAATATATTTTGCCGATTTCGATGTTGGTCTCAGAATGTTGCTATAACCATAGCTATAACAGAGCAAAAGAATCGATTCATAATTCGGTCCGGTTATTAGTGTATTTCAGATAACCCTGTATATTATAGTAATGTGCCGAAATTAAATTAATGCAAAATCAATATATCTACTCAGTTGACAATTTCCTATTTAACCCCCGACGCAAAAACGACGGGGTGTTATAAGCTTGACGTGTCTGTGTGTGTGTGTGTGACAGATGTCTGTGGCATTGTAGCTCCCGAACGGATAAACCGATTTTGATTTAGTTTTTTTTGTTTGAATGCTTAATTAGTCGAGAGTGTTTTTAGCTATGTTTGATGAAAATCGGTCCAAGATGGC
Source organism: Pyrausta nigrata (assembly GCA_949316185.1). NCBI lineage: Eukaryota > Metazoa > Arthropoda > Insecta > Lepidoptera > Crambidae > Pyrausta > Pyrausta nigrata. The sequence continues at coordinate 5,987,866 of OX438940.1, forward strand.
CGCCGTAACAAAATGGCGGATAACATATTTTTTTTAAACTCCTTCAATATGGCTATCAAATAAAAGGGCTTGGCTAGTAGAATACTATACACTATGACAAATTTCAAATCCAAGATGGTCGCTATCACAAAATTGCGAATTGCACTTTATTTCAAAGTTTACCTACTTACTTTTCCTCAACTATTTTATAATAATTATAATTATTTATTATTGATTAAGAAACCTGATGAAACTCCAAATTACTTAGAATCTTAAAACGCAAGAAAATAATTAAAATGATATAAAAAAAATAAGAAGTCCCCTACAAAAAGCTTGAAATAAATTAAAAATTTAAAAACCCCCGACACAAAATAATAGCACATAAAAAACCGAAAACAAGGTTTTATAACTATGGAATCATAGCTGGATACAATACAGTTGGTTTAAATGGAAACCCTATAAAAAGCATAAAATAAAACTGAAATTTTGACCCTTCGTAAGTACGTAGGTATACAATTTTTAATACTAATTTTGTTACGTCGGGGCCCGCACTAATATTAATTATTTTAATTTATTTTTTTTGTCTGTTTCAAAACCAGTTCGGTTTTTACTTAACAACCGTATTCGTATACCGGTGATTGTCGGTATCTGCCGTTCTGTTGGGCAAATAAATGACTTGAAGCGTATTTTCTCCGATCGCGACTGAAAAAGTTCAATTTACTTACAACAAAGTTTGATGGCGAGACGAAATGAGATAGCGGCGTTTTGACGATATATTGCTCCTTTTATACCTCAAGTCTATACATCTATAGCGAAAGTAGATATAAAAAAACTTTTCGTCATAGAAGTTCGTCCAAAATTAAGGGAACTCACCGAGTGGATGTAGCGATTTTTGTAAAGTCAATCAATTAACGTAACTACTTGGTGCGTACTGGCTCAACTTTTGCCTATAGATAGTGCCAGTATATGTATAGTGCCCTAAAAGATTATGATAATATGTTATGACTTTGGCAAGTTCGTGCCTGGCTCTCCTTGCCCCCCTCGGGGGGCGAGGAAGCGTCAATCACACGCGATTATCGAAAGAGATTGTCTTGCCCGCAACGTCACCCGTCAGCCGCTGACGTCAAGCATCCCTTGCCCCCCGCACCTCTGGCGCGCGCACGAAGGTCGCGCACTAACTTGTCAGACTTATAGTAAGGCTTTTTTAACATAATTGTCGTTATTGATTATTTTAAGATTACTTTACTTCTATACCTGTATACCTACTTATTAATGAAGCTCGAGGATTATGATCTGATGATGTGTCATGTCTGTCTAGAAACAGCATGTGCTGTTTCTAGACAGACATGCACTCTTTTCTAAAATGAATCCAAATCGTAGTATTTAGGGAACACTGCAGCGGACAAGGAATTTCAGTCTATACGTGTACACGTATAGACTGAAATTCCTTGTCATTAAAATCATTGAAAGTGTACGTGAAATTGTAGCCTAAAGACAATTAATCTTGTTCTAAGGAAGTTGAAACGGCTGAATCTTGGCGGCAACGACCTGACAGCGGTGCCGCAGAAAGCGTTGGCATTGCTCGAGAATCTGAAAAAACTTGAAATGCAAGAGAATCGTATCGCTTCTATTTCGGAAGGCGACTTTGCCGGTAAGGGTTATTTATTTTGCTTCCGTTAGAATATTTTCTGCGACAATATTTTTAGATATCTTTCGTTTGGTTACCTACTTTGAAGAAATATGTTTTACATTTGATGTATGTGTAGCTTTTAGTCTTCACAATATGATTTTCTTCCACTTTGAATGTCTTTGATATGAAATAAAATACGAATAAATAAATAATTTAAACGAATTCGAAATATTAAATTATATTTGGTACATTATTTTATTAATTATATTATTTGACTGAATGTTGGGTGTATGTTAAGATATAAAACATGTAAACTTTAACTTAAAGAGATGTGGATTTTGTTGTCACAAAAAAATTTTTTTTTTGCACTGATCAAATTACTCTACAAACGCACCCGTTTATAAAACGTAATTAAATATTAATCTAATTACATAATATTTTTATCAGTACCTATTAATTAGTAACAAACAGTGCTATAGTAAGTTTCCAATTCGCCAACATTAATTTTAAGTAATTATTTTGAAAAACTCATCAAAGGGTATGCAAATTTACATTTTCAAAGCGACGCTTCGATGTAAATGTGTCATCCGAAGTAACTCCTCCCACTTTGTTAAAGAGTGATCCCATTTAATTAAATCCTCATCAGAATTACCAAGTTCGAGTCCCGAATAGAACATGAACAGAATTTATAATTCGCCAACTTGTTTCAGGTTTGCGCAACCTAGATTCACTGGGTTTAGCTCACAACCAGTTACGTGAAGTTCCTGCTCAAGTGTTCTCTCATCTGACGTTCCTGAACTCTTTGGAACTAGAAGGGAACCTAATCCAAAGGATTGACGAGAAAGCCTTCTCGGGACTAGAAGGTACGAGTTATATTATACTGCGGCAATAGTCTCATGTCTACCCACAAGTTTGATATCACACGATACGATTTGCCTAAAGCAACATATCTTTATATCCGAGTTTACTCCGCAAACGTAGTAACTGATAAATAAACATTTCGTCTTTTACGTCTGCTGTGTGCGATTCAGACGTCGTTTATCCATTCATTACTATAATTGGGTTTACTTTCATGTTTATACGCGGTATTCTGTTGTTGAAAAAAAATATTCAGTCAGTTTTTTTATATAGGTACTTATGATGGTGGGCATGCATACTGACCGAGCATTATAGCCTCGGTATTTTTCTTTGTAAGCATATGGCTTTTGAAAGGTATGTTTTTTTTAGAAAACCTGCAATATCTTAGACTTGGGGACAACCGTTTGCACGAAATTCCGTCTGAAGCACTTCGTCCCTTGCATCGTCTACGCCACTTGGATCTCCGCTCTAACAACATTACGTACATCAGTGAAGACGCATTCACGGGCTATGGAGATTCTATCACATTTCTCAATTTGCAGAAGAACATGTGAGTATTATTTAATTTTATTTAACAGTTTTCAGTTTTATATTACAGCTAGGAAGTTCAGTAGCTTGTACATTTTCATTTTTACTTTGTAGGAATACTTCACCAACTTTTAGACAGACATTTCACTTAATTTGACGGTTAATTTGGCACAACTCCTAAATAAAATTATGTCAACGACTGTCAAAAATACTCCACTCAGTGTTGTCTGGTACCTTGTTACAAGAGGATCACTAATAACTTTGAGTTATAATTGTTGCTTATATGTTTACAACATAATTATTCTACGTATCTATTTAGCTTAGGTTATCTAATTCGGTTCTATCTCCTTTTGTTGGTGTCAGCATCAAAAGCGGCTTAACATTTATATTTGAAAGTGTCATGGCTACATCGTGACGCCAGAAATTCTTAAGTGTGAAATATATATGACTTAAGGGTAGTGTCTTACGCTTCAGAAAGGCATCTCATCGTACATTTTCACAAGCCATCACGACACGTCTCAAAACTTTAGTATAAACGTCGCCATACTAAGTATATGAAAGCAATTCTGTTCTGATGTGTCGACACGACCATAACAGATAAGTTTAAATCCGGAAACACTCAGACAATTGATGCTAACTGTACAATCTTCGTAGACAACTTTGATATAAGTCTTACATAATAAAGTAGTTCATAATTGCATTTGAAATCCAAACAAGAATTTCCTATTTATTTATCTTTGAGCGTAATTTGGTACTGACTAAAAGGAAGTGATGAATAATTTTTACCAAATCAGCCGTCAAGTCTTTGAGGCAGGTACTAAAGTGAAATTAATTAAAGAATTTAATTATTCCGTATTTCTAATTCAGAATAAATTTTCTTTGAGCCACATTATTTCAGCTTTACGATTAATAATTCCAGTTCCTCATTCTGTTTTGAATGGTGTTCTTTGATTAATTTATAACGTTGGTTCCATTGAAACATTTAATCTGAAAAACAGGCATTTAAAATAAACTGCATAAGGTATTTGATAGATAAATAGATACTCTTTATTGCACACCACACACAGTATCAATTTACATAAATGTTCATAGAGAATGGTACAATTTAGGCGGTCTTATTGCTGAAAGCAATTTCTTCCAGACAACCTTCGGGTAGAGGACAGTCCAAGATTAAATAAGGTCGGCGGTGAAAACTAACAGAAATGGGTAAAGAATAAAAATACTAAAAAAAGACACGATATAAGCATACATATACATAAATTACTAAGTCTATTAAATGTATTTGATGTAGTTAACTTAAAGTATGATTTGTGTCCAAAGAAATTCGGAAAAATAAGTTTAGAAAAGAAACAAATATTTTAAAATGCATAATTATTTTAGTTAATTTAGTGACAGATACAACTATAGTACATTTACCCACTACGCTCGCGTAGGTGCGTTTAATAAGTTAGTTATAAATCTTCAGTTTATTTAGTAGCTAATATTGCCACGTTGGATTGAGCATTTTTAATATAAGGTAGCCTTTCCCTTTCATGGTTCTAATGGTCAAAAAGATGCTGTATCAAGCTAAACATTATGTACAGTGAAGAATACTTCAGAATAGCCAATTTCATTGCAAACTCGTTCCTATTACAACTGCATTAAATGCTGCAGTGCTTACCTTAACGTGCTGCCGTCCGTACCTATGTAGTTCTTGGTACATCGGTAAAAGTTGTTGCTAGAAACTTTGCTTCTCCGTTACCATTCTTAGGTAGTTGAGGAGTAACTTCATCTTTTGTTGTACTCCCTTAAGCTGTTCCCTATTATTATTCTTAGCAAAATACTAATTTACTCTGGGAGATCGCTTGCTCCGAAGTTGTTATTAATGGTTAAATTGAACACTGACGAAGTGATCGGGATTTGTTTTCAAATGCCTGTAACTCAATTATTTATCAGAGTATACGAGTGTCGTTACTTTCACACTTAAATAATGGGTTGTATTTAAGAGCGATAGTAGTATTTGTAATGTAGAGTATATTCCCTGTTATGTAGTATATGTCTTTTTTTCTTTATGCATGCTGTGTTCGCCTGTAGGAGACTATACATTTAGCACTGTTGTATTAACTAGTCTTAGTTGTAATTATCAATGTATTAACTGTTGGTGAACCTTTTTAAATAAATAAAATAAAAACAAATTAATTATAAGGTATATGAATACAAAATCGGCCTGTTCCAACAACAACCAAATAACTTACAAGTTTGTTTATGCTCTATCTGGATTTATATTAAGGACTCAAACGTTCAGCTGGAAAAGAAAACCGTTAGATTTTAATATAAATGTTCTCTGGTCTGTCCATAAAGATTGTAACTTACTAGTAATTCGTTTTCCTGCAACTAGGATTCATCAGCTACCCACAATGGGCTTCGATAACCTCAACTCGTTGGAGACCCTGAACCTTCAGAACAACAAACTTCAACACATTCCTGAGGAGATCGTGGAGCCCATATTGGACACGTTGCGCGTGGTCGACATTATGGGTACGTGCAATATTACTGACGACTTAGATTGTAGGTATTTAAGATTTCACATTAGGTTTCGTCAAAGGAATTGAAACGGCTAAAGATTGAGTCTGTACCGAAATAACGAAAAATAAACCTTAATTTTAATTTAATTAATGACAGATACATACCTACAAAGACAGACTTTCAATTAGTCAAAATTACACTCAAGAACTCATCAATCGTCTTAAGATGAAATGGGACTCGAATACTCTCCAATTACCTGACGTCACGGGCGATGAATATTGAGGTCAATATTAAATTTTGTAAAAAAAATGTAAGAAAATTGCTTTAAAAATGAAGCTTATTTGTGAAACCTGTCATTGCTAAGTTATTCCCTCAATTAAAAGTACGCTCTACATTTAAATGCGCTTGAATACATAATACCTTATTCATTCATTTAGATAACCCATTGATTTGCGACTGCGAGTTGGCGTGGTACGAGGCCTGGCTGGCTGGGCTGAGAGACCGGGACGACGAAATGATGCAAAAGAAACGGACCGTCTGCACCATGGTCAACGAACACAGGGAGTACAGCGTCGCCAAAATGCCGCTGGAGAAGATGAGCTGCAAGAGGAAACCCGCCTACGGAAGAACTTCTACCGCACCCACAATCACCTGCCACAGCATCGGCTTCGTGACCAACGCACTCGTCGTCGCCATCACCAGAAGACTCTAGAACCATTAAATTTAACCTTAATTTTAGTCCTCTTTCAGTTCAGCGAAGACCCACATTCGGGCCAGCTGTGGCCGGATGGCCCGAACAGAAAGCCTTCGCCAAACGTAAGTTCTGTTCAAAACATTGTAACGTGATGAATTTGTGCAATAAAATACGATACATATCAATTTTGGGCTGATAAAACAAAAATAGTTGTATATTGGAGCGGTAGCTTGATAAGATGGAGTGATCTAAAGTCGAGTAAGTTAGTGTGATACGGTATTTTTACATTTAGAAGACCTCTTACGGTATGCCTTACCTTAGAGTAATGTACCAAGGAGTAGGTGGAAATGCTTTGATTACACCAATCGTTGATAAGTATCACTGGGAAAGTGTCTAAATTTTTGTAACGTAGAGCTTCAGATCCGAAGCTAATAACAGAAAAATAAATATCGTCATTTCACGACGTTGCTCTATTTATAGCACAAACTTTTAGTTTGAAATTTACAGTGCCCTTGATATTAAAATTTTCATATTTTTTATCATTTACCCCTGCCTTTACGATTGTAATTATACTAAGCTTTTATGCATTTACGATGTTGACTATTATAATATTATATCTATACTTATAAGCGTAAATCGAGGAAGAAGTGTTTTAAGCTATATTTATGTACAATTTACATCTGTCTTCAATCACTGTAAGTAAAATGTTACTCTTATATAATTTAATTTTTTAACTGTACAGTTAATTTCTTGTTTTGTTTTAGGATCGATCTTCTATCCGAGGTTTATTCCTTTCATTTGCAGACTCGCAAGTGCTTCCAAATATTTTTTTATTGCTAACATACAACTTTTTTGTAAGTTTCCCTTTATAGAAAATTACGGAAATTGTAGTTGCAGAATGAAAATCAAATCTATGAGTTGCTTTAAGATGATGAATTCAATATTAACGTTAAAATAAGATCTGTGAAGATAAATTGTTCGATTCGATGTAGATTAGGTGTAGATATTTAAGTGGTAGGTAATTACAAAACTTCTGTCGAATAAAAAAACGATGTTGATACATACGTTGACACTAGTAGATTTCTTGAATACCTGTTAAGTGATATTTTTGAGAGCCACTTTGGTTCCAATTTGTTTAAAGAAAACGTTATCTTACGAAGCTTTATAAGCTATGTTATTTTTGCTTTAATAATTTCGTTGATAGGTAATGTTTCACAGTAATTAAATTGCTGTTAAAATTAATCGATATAGGTAGTCGAGTAATAAATGTGACTTTAGACATCGTTTGCTAGCTTATTCATTTTGCAAGTTAAAATTATTAAACTAACACCGTTAAGTCACCGTTGTTAAACGATTTTGGCAATAAAATAATCAACATCGATCTAATCATTTAAATTAAAATAAAACATATATATGACTGGTGGTATGTGAGTAAGTGATAAAATTGTAACCAAAAACATATCCTTTAGCCTAAAACTTTATATTTTAGCGTAAGAGGTAAGGAAGTGATTGTTGTATTAACGTTGAATTTTCGTTGAAAATGTTCATAATACTGACACACATATTTAATGAAGGAATTTGAAAGACCAATTTAATATACTTTTTGATTTATCCTATTCCTTCCTTAGGGTGCCATCAAAGTGCGAATGTGAAAATATATTGTAAACTTATGAAAAATGTATAATGTGTGTAAGACGCGAGATAAAGTACGTAAACGTATTCTATTTACACACATTTACAATTTTTATACACTTTAGTCTTGTCTAACTTTCATTTATGAATCATTAAATAAATATATATTATACTCATTACACGATATATACACGTTACGGTAGATTATGCACAAATATACACCATATACAATTGTAATGCACATATATTTAATATTATATGTAGTTATAATCATAAGGAGCAGAGTCAAAGTAACCTGATAAATTAAGGGAATTTCATTATACCGTCTTATAAAATTCGTAGTTGAAATATTCATTGTACTGTCATATTTGGATGTTATATGTCGTGTTACATGTTTAATATAAAATTTAATAAATATTTACTGCTTTGTGTCTAATTACATATAATCTGACGCAAGATACAATTAAGGCTGTTGCGTAGTTCTGCTACGAGAACATGGGTGTATAACTTATTTAACTTTCATTAAATAAAATGTTATATATATATATATTGTAAAATATATTCCATTTTCAATAATGGGATTCAAATGGGAACCAGCATAAGACATATCGGGTAGGTGAGATTGAGAGTTTCAGGTCTCACTGGCTAATATCTGCATATCAAATTAGTGTTAAGTCATTTTAAACTACTCGTACACCTTTTTATCTAATGTTGTGTGTTTATAATATTCACTGTTGTATTCCTCATTGTTGTAGCATGAATGCATAAATTGCTTATACCTGTTTCTATTTAGTACATATCCTTCCTTGTTGTTAGCTGAAATCATAATAATGGTGGAAGTTAAGTGTGTTCAATGTATTTTTAAATGTGGTCTTCAAATTATCTTTCAGTCAGAAGCTTACTGAATTGGCAAGATTATACATAAAATTATTAAAATTATAGTATTACAGTACCATACGTTCGTTCTAAGACAAAATTGTTGCATTTTATATAAACTAAGATGGTGGTACTATAAAAAAAGAAGTTATTTCTATCATGTGAAAATTGCAAAGTTTCAGATTGAACTTTTCGGATAAACAGGCTGCTACAATATTTACAACATTTTAGAGCATTTTTTTCTCTATAAAATAAAAATAAGCGCTCGTTTATAAAATCCATCCTCGGAAACAACTGACAGTCTTTTGACTATTTGAGTAGAAAAAACATTTAATTGCCTTTTATTCACAATTATACCTACAGAAGTTTAAAATTTCGTTACGTTAATAATGGGTATGATTTTTCAGAAGTGAAAGTTAAATGGTTTGAGCCTTCTAATAATTTAAACAATCGGCTCGTTAAATAAATACGTATCAACCATGTGTATTGGCTAAGTAATTTGTCTATTAAAATATTCTGTATTCGTCTGTTAACCACGTGTTTATAGTCACATTTATTATTTATATAAATGTAATTGTAGGTTATCTATCTCTATTACTGAGATTTTACTGTAAAGGTGTATTTATTTAATTTCGGTTCAAATATAATATTAATATAATTCATAATGTTGTTTCATTTTCAACTCCCTTTTATGGGTTCCGTAGTCCGACAAGGAACCCTTATAAGATCGTTCAGTCCGTCCGTTCCGTCCGTCCTAGTCTGTCACAGCAGAATATCTTCTACGTTTATGGATTGATTTGCATGTAACTTGGTTCGAGGATACTTCACATATAGATCTCATTTTTTAAAATACGAAAAATTAAAATTACACCTTTTTAAGGGTACCTCCCCATACATGTAAAGCGGGGGGGGGGGTGAATTATTTTTTTGAGTGCACCCCCTTGTGTGGGGTATCGTTGAAAAGGACTATGAAAATAAGGAAGGGTTTCCATACAACACTTTTTTATCAGCTTTACCATTTGCGAGATAAAGCCCGTCAAAGTCGTTTACACGGTGTCCGGGGGGCCCCTTGTAATTTCTAAAGTCTTGGACCTATAAACTTCAAATCACTTACGTATAGAAACAGGCGCAAAAACTCTTATTTAAAATTATTTCGGATATCCTGTGATGAATACTTTTGAAATTATAAATAAAATAAATATATTTACTTTTTTGCCAAAAGAACAGTATAAACTTAAAAAGATTTTTTGTTTTTAGTGTCTAATGTTGTAAGTTAATGATATGGAACCCTTCGTGCTCGAGTCCGACTCGCACTTGACCGGTTTTTTATATATATTCTTACTCTTGCTTAATACAAGCAATTAATTATAAAGAAACAATAATACTACGTTCATAATTTGTTTACTATTCGTAAATATATCATACGTTATTCGCAAATAAAACGAATAAATATTTCATCCAAAGTAAAGTCTCTGGGCCTGACTAGTATATTTTTATCTATTTTATTTGTGAATCAAAGGCTAGCTATTTTAGACGGTACCTATTTCCTTTTGAAAAATATATTGTAATAACAAAATATCAATGTTAAGTTACCACCATAATAAAGTTATGAACTCGACGTGGTAGGTAATTAATGAAAACCGCAACTTATTAACTAGGTCGATAATCCATTAGCGGGAAGCACCTACTTACTCATGGAATTTGTATTTAGTTATTGGTTATGTTGGTTATTCAGTGCATTCAAGTAGATATGTTAAAATCTAGGTGGCTAATATCGCAGAACTAATAATATCCTGTATAAACCGTCATTTTGAAGTTGGGTGTAATCTGACTACAAAGTCAAAAGTCAAAGTCATATATAGGACTAGTTTCAGTACCTCGGACAGTTGCCACACGCAGACAGTTTATGAGTGGTTATAATTTAACCCATTAACGCCCAAATAAAACTATGTAAAATTTTTAGTAATCAACTTTCAATATCGTTATTAAAACACATCTTTTAATACAATATAAAGAAAATAAATCGAAAAAAAAATTCAATCAATTGCACTGAAAAAAAAATGATTGGTTAGCAGTAACCAAAATTTGGCTACTAGTAGGCCGTAATCTAGTGACTTGCGAACTTCTGGTTATCAGTAACAAACTAGTTTTGTTACTGAAAGCCAGAAGATTATTTATATTTAAAAAAAAAATGTCTTCCCTACAACGAAACCTTCACAAAACTAGTTTGGTTGATCCTTTTTTTTCAGAGTGTTTTTAGGGGTGTGCTAAGTATAGTACAATGGGTGCCTAGGAGTGATATTGAGCGAAGAATTCTCTATTAGCGCAACACGTTTCAAAATACTAATCACATGCTGTTTTGACCCGCTCGGACTACACAACACATCTTTATTGGTTTTAGGTATTTTTTTTACCCTCCCTGTCAATTCTTGAGGATGATGATATAGTTTTGTTGTTGCTGAAATATGTGCGTGTTGTATGCCGGCGGAACGCTATAATTGGTGTGTTTGTTGAAACAATTTATTTATTTATTATTATTTACAAAAATTAGTCACTTATCCATTTATTACTGTTGGAAATATGTAGTAATCTCCTCCAAATAAATAATAAGTACATAAGGGGTCAACTATAAAAAAAAACATAAAATGACAAATATCAACCGTATCTAATAGACATCAAAAAATCATTATAGACAAATAAAATGTACTTCCTATTACTACCCAGTCATACCCCATGCGCCCACTGTACTAAAGTTAGTACAGCAGCGCTTGATGTGGTATAGCATAAAGAACGTTCTACGAATGGGCTGTTTTTATGTATTTTACAGTGTTATCAAGAAAACATTAACACTTTGAAACAGTTTTCAAAGCTAACTTTCATACAGTAAAATAAATAAGTACTTACCTGCAGATGTAAATCTAAACACTAACATAAAAGGAGGATTACCCTAATTTTTATTTTACAATTTCGATTTGTTTAAACTATGTGCGTATTGCTTAAACTTTTATTGACCGATTAAAAAAAACCCCAACACAAAATAATAGATGCACATAAAAATCCTCAAACAAGGTTTAATAACTATAGAATTAAAGCTAGATACAACACAGTTAATTTAAATAGAAACCCTATAAAAAGCAAAAAATAAAACTGAAATTTTGACCCTACGTAAGTACGTAGGTATACAATTTTTAATACTAATGTTGTCGCGTCGGCGGACCGCACTTATATTAGACTAACTTTATGTTAAAGTACATACATTAAGTAGGTTTACTTGTAAATCTAAATAGTTACTTTAATTTGTTCGTTGTAATTTTAAAGTAATTTTAATTTTTAGGTCCCCCGACGCGACAACATTAGTATTAAAAATTGTATACCTTCGTACTCTGAAGACTTCCGCTGGATGCGAAGTCATAATGATAAAAATAAACTTTAGTGAAAAATCGCCTGAGATTATTTTTATCTTAGCTCAAAGTTGTGTACTACATATAGTACAGCAAGCGTTAATGGGTTAATAATATAAATACTCTAAGGGCCCACTGGCGCAAGTCCGGATTAGCTAATCCGGACTGGCTCAAGTGGACCTTCTGGATTAGCTAATCGAGACTTGTGCAAGTGGGCCGAAAATTGGTAGACTTACTTGGTAAGCTCAGCTCAGCTTTGTCCAAAACACTTCAACTTGATAAACGAAAAACCGAGTGAAAATCTCCTTCTTGCGTACAGATAAGCTTAATTTTTATATTACTTCACCGGCCCTAATTTAATAAATGACTCTGAGTCAGCCACTTCCTGTGCCGAGCTAAAGTTGGAGTTGAATTTCACGCACAAGTAAAAAATTATGTCTAATTTATCTAATGTCACATTACATAAAAGACATTTAATTATGCCTAATTATGTGAAGAGTCGCGTGTTTGTTTCAAGGGCCAGTTAATTTATTAAAGGAGAATAAGGCAACTGTATAATATCATTTGGCTAATGAAATAATGATACACACACATTACTTTCCTCTACAAATTAATATCTGACCGTACCAGTATAATTATTACATTAACTATATACAACTTCTGACAGTAAGGTTTGTCACTTGCCTTACATACCCCTCCACCAATCCGCACTGAGCCCGCGTGGTGGAGTATGGCTCTACCTTCTCATAGTTGAGGTGAGGCCTTTTTCCAGCAGTGATAACTAATTGGCTGACTTTACATTATTACATTAGCCAAATGATATACAGTTGCATAGGTATATAATTACCGTAAGTTGTGGTCAAATGCTTATAGTCTGAATAGAAAACGCATTTTACCAACAGTCCTTCAAACCGTCTTTTTAGTAGTGGCTAGCGGGTTGCCTCATGCGGGAGGCGCCGGGATCGATCCCACGTGCCGCCATGTGCCAATGACTTTTTCTGAGTTATGTACATTGGTTGTTTCACTAACCGATGCATTTACGGTGAGGGAAAACATCGCGAGGAAACCTGCACAATCAGGTGACTGAATGTGTAACCATGATCCGAAACTCCCGGTCAGGTTCCCCTGTTAACAGGGTCACGGAGGTCAGATGGCAGTCGCTCCACTGTAATTATCTGATCTGCCACAGCCTGGATCATGGTCAGCAGACCCTGGGCACAGAATAAGTACTAGTACTTCGTACAGAAGTATGACTTAGCAATTGTATTCAAAGAAATGTCTACTCAATGTCGTCGAAACAATATGGCGTAATTTAGTTCGCCTCAGAGTCAAGCACATTTTCGTGTAGCCACCTACAAAAATCCATTGCAAGATAATTTCATACTTATTGCTCTGGAATATGATTCATAATACACTTAACCTATTCAGTGACGTAATATCACACGACGCGATAGGGTTGACTGCTACGAGAAGCTTCTAACGCCATCTAGCGCCTCTTTCTAGTACTTTATTAATTCTCGTCCAGCCAGCAACGTAGCCGCGCGGCCGCCGGTGAATAAAACGCGCGAGCGTGTCGCTGGCCGGTAGCGACACGCAACTTGTTTTAGCCCCTAAGTAAGGGTCGCCGCGCGTAGGTACGTTATTGCAACCTACGCGGGGAGATACACAGGCCTGCCCTGGGCCCTCGCGTGCAAGTTCCCAACCAGGATAACGCAAGGATGAAGATGATGATGACAACTAAGTACTCATAGGTAAGCAGTACCTACCTACATTTACATTTAAAGTTAGTCTTCGTAAAAATTCCCAGTAATTATTCCCGACGCTTTTATAAAACCCATAAATTTTAGCATATCTTGCATTATGAGGGATATAATGCCTGGCCATTACTCCGAGGTGGCAGCTAATTTATAATGTTTTTCTTCTGAAAGCCTAGTGGAACATTTTAGAAACCTACTGAACGTACTAACTATAATATTTAACAATATGCAAAAAATAGATTCATATTAAAAGTACAATTTGACATAGGTGACCACGATAATTTACAAAATATAAAAGAAACAGAATCCCCGTTATTCCTAAAACTTAGTAGCGGGTTTAAGACAGGACTAAGCAATTAGCTAGCCAATTAGAAAAGCGCTTCTCTATTAGGTTATGTCACGAATGTGTCATTCATTCCTCTGTTGTCGGCTAATATTTAAACCCATTTTAAACCTGGTCAATTTTTTTTGTAATAACACAGAATAGGTTTAAGGTTGTTTAAAAACTAATTATCAATAATGAGATGATAAAAGCTATTTTAAGGTAGGTAGGTGGATCGGTTTCTACTTTTGTATATTTTAATTTAGTCTCTACTTAGCGCTTAACTTGACCATACTAAAAATATTCTACTTAGAATACGCTAATTTAAGATTATTGAGTTACTTTCCTCCTAAGTTTGAAACTTTTGAATGAACTATCAATGCTGTTTAGCGATAGTATCGCTAAAAAAATATCGCTGCGATACCGATACATTATGCCTACGGCAAAGACGGAGCTACACTTAAAGTATACGTTTAGTAGATAAACACATACCTTTGTTGGTTTTTAAAGCTTTACCATTTAAAATGGTAGTTAAAACTTTATTTTCAGTGTAGTTGTCACTTTACAACAGTTCATAAAAAGCCATTAAATTTTAATGCTTTAAAAATTTTCGGTTCGTTGAAAATGTAACAAGAGTTTTATGCAACTATAAAAACGGGCATTTCCCACTGGGGTAACTTTGTATGAGGTCCTATTGTGTAAGTTGTTGGTATTTTTGCTTTAGGCGACTTTCTTTCTCAGGGTAAATTCGAACAAACCCGAACTTACATAAAGTTGTCTAGGATTAATTATAGAAGTGGTTAGTATTGTTGTTGTAATTTATAAACCAGCAAAAATACGTACATCATTGATTCTTAAAACATGACTTGAGAGTCGGCAGCAACATAACTTTGCAATATAGAAATTTCACTTATTGACAGCGGTTAGTTGTAGGTTATGTTTTGTTTGACATAAGGTTACTCTCAAATCCAAGTTCACCAATTTTGAAACAGCCTCGATCGACGGTGTTATCGATCTATACAAAATTTGACAAATATTGCATTATCCGGCTAATAAAAAAATTAACACGTGTTAGTCAACTCCAGGCTAAGATTAATACTTATGCCGCCAAAACCGGTCCGTGTAAATATTTAATCGCGCATAGTTGCCTTATTCCTAGATTAATGTTGTTGTTAGAATGCAAAATTAGTAACTCTGCAGTAACTCGTAGTTTACTCTTGAATAACTAAAGGGCTTCCAGGAGGCTTAAAGAGGTGGGAGAGTTGACCAATTGAACTCAAACAATTGAATTCAAATGTTATGGTAATCTAAAATCAACATGATCGATGTTGATCAGTAGCACAGAAAAGGCAATAATAAACACGTATCCATATTTGTGCTACCCATTGACAAAACATCACCACTAAACATGATTTGAATTAAGAAGGATGGGTCATCCACCTGTTTTAAGTGTCCAGGACCAAGGAGTCCCACTCTAGCTTGTTCGAATCACCGTAGGTTACAGAGTGAAGTAGGGAGAGTAGAATAGCAGGGGCTGAAGGTATGGTTATTTATTTTAGATTTCCAGTTTCAAGTATACACTACACAATATTGAGGTGCTTGTGGCGCAGTGGCGGCAGCGCTTTGGTAGTAATACCAAAAGTTACGCAACCCACGGCGCGGTCGTGATTGGATGGGTGACCATTCCGACCATTTAAGTGACGTCCATGACAAGCATCTCCGTGCTTCGGAAGGCACGTTAAGCAGTTGGTCCCGGCTAATATCTGTGGTATTAGTCGTTAAGCCTAGTCAGAGGCCCTAGGGCGGCTTGATAACTTCTGACAGTAAGGTTTGTCACTTGCCTTACATACGGGGTGTATCCACCAATCCGCACTGAGCCCGCGTGGTGAAGTATGGCTCGTTCCTCCTCATAGTTGAGGTGAGGCCTTTTCCCAGCAGTGGGATCTAATAGGCTGACTTATTACTATACAATAACATCATCAGTATCGCTGTGCAGCTGCCACCTAAGTTTGGTGGAAAGTGTCAATTGGTATGTCTGTGTTGTAGTCTCTGATTTTGGCACTGGCGAGCTACACATGAAAAACAGTTAAACTATTGGTAAATAGAATTACATTTTACCTAATAGAGCCTAGTTCCCTACGTCCCTAAGACCCTACAGCCCTAACCTACAGCATAATTAATGTGTGTGATAAGTACAGGATATCTGCACCGTGAGATCTAAGGTAGCAGACAGAAGGTGGTGAGGAGAAAGGTAAAGGAATAGGTTTTTCTCACTGCCAGTCTAGCAAACTCACAAGGTTGGTCCGGGTTTGATGGCTAAGGGTGTATTGGCCACAGTAAGAGGAGTGTCGTTACAAATTTGAGTTAAACCAACGAAATCAGAGTTTAAAAAGAGGTTTATTTACAATTTTCATTTGCTTTTATTTCACGCCGAAACTCCAGGGGTCGCCACTGAATTATTAACAAAGCACAAACAGGGATTAGAGCCCGTCAGTGTTTTGTTTTTCACACCCGCTGATTACTGTGAATTGCGCTCAGTCGCTTTCAATTTTGCAAATAGGACTTTCACGTAAAACGATTTACGGTAGTGGTAATTGTAATACTTACTTTAGTAAGTCAGGTCCTACACTGAAAAAATGGATCAACCAAACTAGTTTTGTTAGTTGAAGGTTTCGTTGTTGGGAAGTCAATTTTGGTAAAATATAAACATCTTCTGGTTATCAGTAACAAAACTAATCTGTTACTGATAACCAGAAGTTCGCAAGTCATTAGATTACGGCCTACTAGTAGCCAAATTTCGGTAACTGTTAACCAATCATTTTTCTCAGTGTATTTGTGCATACTCTCGTATATTCTTATTTTAAAGTCATAATTGTAAAAACTTAAGTTTAAACATATCACGTCAACTCAGACTCAAGACGCGACGTCTTAACAAACCCAGTGGTTTAAATTCAGTACTTTTTGTAAAATTTTATGTTATGTTTGGCTAAACAGTAAGTAATACAATTTAATTAAACATTTGATCTTACTTAAAAAAAATTAGAAGAAGCATTACTTAGTTTAGATTGTTGTTGTTGTTGTCTGCAAACAGACTGACACTAATTTCACATTGACATTATAATAGGAAGTCATTTATAGGAATATCAAATTAACCAAGCAATTGATAGGGTTAATCAACAAATCATGGAGCCTACGTCAGTGCTGTTAAACACACTATCCTTTGCGGTTTGAATATTTATTGTAAAGTCACATCTAGATTCTAGAGTATTGAATGTGGATATCATTCTCCACCGAGAGTTAGCAAGCGTTATAAGCTTCAAAATAAAACTCGCATAATATTTCAAGCTGATTTGTATGCGTTGCCCTCTAGGGCTACGATATAAGTTTAAACAAAAAGTTCAGTTAGTTATTCGAGAAAAGTAGAAATTCCAACGCACAGTCAACCATCCGTTGACTCGTAGGCCAAGGGATAATAGTAAACACGCTGGTAAATTTATTCGCATTTTTTACGTAAGCTGTAGGTCCCGTCACAACAAGGTTCCTTCACTTGGTATTGGTGTCATACTTTCTAGCAGTGACATGACGTTGTACGAGGTTCATTCGTATATCAAAAACATGTTCGAAATGTGTACAAAATTGTACGCTATATATAAAAAAATGTACGTTAAAAAATTAAGAGAAAACAACAATCAACATGTCACCGCTGAGAAGTATCCTTCCTAGCGGGCGCTATTTATTTCGCTTAGTACTAATGAACCCTTTAGCTTTAGGGTTAGCCAGAATAATTGTACGAAATATGTTCATTTACCTTATAATAAAATATGGGGCATTATGTACTTGCAAGTGATGATTTTGAAATAAAACGAATTTGTTTCAAAATCACTATTATAATTGAAATCAAAAAAAAGATATTCCAACTGAAATAACTTTACAAAATAAGTCGTTTACACTTACATCTGTGATTAAGTACATTCCTGGTGTAAATGGTCACTACCGAGCAAACTGCAAATTGAATGGGAAATGGGAACAGTTTGATGATATGGCATAAAAAAGTATCAAGATAAACTACCAAGACGATTACGTGTCATTTATTGATATACATAAGAGTGTGATTGTTTTGATGTCAATAATAATAGTGATTTAGCAACAAATTTGTTTTATTTCGAAATCATCACTTGCAAGTACATAATGCCCCATATTTTATTATAAGGTAAATGAACATATTTCGTACATCTATTCTGGCTAACCCTAAAGCCAAAAGGTCCATTAGTACTAAGCGAAATAAATAGCACCCGCTAGGAAAGATACTTCTCAGCGGTGACATGCTGATTGTTATTTTCTCTTAATTTTTTAACGAGCATTTTTTTATATATAGCGTACAATTTCGTACACATTTCGAACATGTTTTTGATATACAAATGAACTTCATACAACGTCATGTCACCGCTAGAAAGTATGACATAGGTGTCTGGGGCAAACTCTGTAAGACGATATCCGTAGTTTTGGCTATATACCAGTATGTCAGTGCGAGCGATCGCGACGGCTAGACGCGAATAATTTGTAGTACAGTCAATGCGTTATAGGAGTAGAGCACCTGCCTATCCATCCTACCTTCCTAGTTAGGATCCTAAGTAGGATGAGACCCTTTTAGTTAGTCTTAGTAGGATCCTAGTTCGAAAGCTACATATAGGACGGTGTAATAAGTGTTTAACGGTCGCCGTAGATTGGTGTCATAGTAACAACTGCTTAAAAAGCTATTCTCAATAAGGTTGCATCATAATTTTTTTAAAGTTTTAAATTTACATTTAGTATGTTTTTTTATTTACTTTTTGTATGGTCATAGCTCTGAAATGCAACCACCGGGAGCCATCAGACCAACTCATATCGCCTGTGGAGATACCATTCTATGAATATGTACAAAAACTAATAAATTAACCTTCCATTTGTGTTTTAAAGTCCCATATTTTTTGGGTCTGCCGACGACTTCCAGCAGGATGTATAGTGACAGACTATCATTTTTATATATGGTAGATTTATAAATAATAACAAGGTTTCACTAAAAGTATGTCAAAACATCGTATATATTTCTATAACCCGACTGGAATGACACTGGCATACCTGATTTTTTTTACGAGTTTAAGTGTCGGTTAACGATCTAAAGATAGCCTATTGGCCAGCTTATTGAACCTTATGAGGTAGCCCCTGGTCGCTCGAATCTCGGGTTCACTGGTTTCAGTCATTTAGAACAGCAATATTAATTTGAAATTAATTCTTCAAAGCTTAAACGCATGTCCCCTTGCCTATGCGGCAGTGATTGCAATATTCCCGCCATTTGCCGTCACGGCTGCGCGCCTCTCGTTGATGAAAAATATGTGCCTCGGCGGTGTTGTACTCTTTTTGCAATTGCAGCTATAGTTCGGGGCGATGAGGCCATATTTATGCAGTTCAGTAGGCCCATCGCGAGCTACGATGAGTACCTTTCATATTTAGAATTGGAGCAGACATTTCGAGATATTGAGCAGTATTGGTTGTGTACTATGTACTGTTGTTATTAATACTTGTTTTTAGAAGCCGTACTAATCACTCTATTCGGTTTATTAGAATGGGTAGGAATAATACAGAAAAATTGTCGACATGGAGAATTTTAATGATATGACGAGTACCAGCCCATTAATGATGTCATTAAAATGAAATCTAGCAGCTGTTGCTATTTTATTTTTCTGCAAACATGATGTATTTTTTTTTTACTCGCCGTGATGACTGAAATTAAATTATAAAATGATGATGAAAAAAAACAAGAGCTACATAAAATCGAAAAATACGACACCGACGAGACAACAATTTACTTAGTTTAAAACTATAAGCCCCATAAGTTTGAATAACCTTAAATCTAGCTCTGATGCTGAGAATTTATTAAACGCTCGAAGCTAAGTCTGCTTTAGTCACTTACTCAGTCCCAAGTACTTTCGGACATCATAAGTTTACAACTCAACGGGCTTCGTTACTCCGGGACTGTATTATCTTGGGATAATTCGCTCAGAGCTCCATGTGCTACCAGCCGGTTCAAAACTAGGTTTTGAAAGTTTGGAAAAATCTAAATCTATATTTCTGATACTACTAATAAGTAAATCTGAACGAAAATCCCTAAATTGTTGAACAGGATAATTGTAAAAGCCTGGTTAATCCTAGGTTTTACCACAGAATACTAGTACTTCGTACAGAAGTATGACTTAGCAATTGTATTCAAAGAAATGTCTACTCAATGTCGTCAACAATATGGCGTAATTTAGTTCGCCTCAGAGTCAAGCACATTTTCGTGTAGACACCTACAAAAATCCATTGCAAGATAATTTCATACTTATTGCTCTGGAATATAATTTATATTACACTAAACCTATTCAGTGACGTAATATCACGCGACACGATAGGGTTGACTGCTACGAGAAGCTTCTAACGCCATCTAGCGCCTCTTTCTAGTACTTTATTCATTCTCGTCCAGCCAGCAACGTAGCCGCGCGGCCGCCGGTGAATAAAACGCGCGAGCGTGGCTCTGGCCGGTAGCGACACGCAACTTGTTTTAGCACCTACGTAGGTGCGCCGCGCGTAGGTACGTTTTTGCTACCTCCGCGGGGAGATACACAGGCCTGGTTTTACCAATACATTTTAGGATTCACTACCTGTGGTTGGATGATAAAGAATTTAATAAAATAAGGCTTCTGCCACTAGGATTTGGTAAATGGAACAGTGACGATTAGTAAAAGTTGCCTATGATAACTATCAGTGAGGTTAAAGTAGGTAAAGATTTTTTTATATAAGGAACATGCGACAGTTAAGAACGCATGTTTTGATTGTGTAAATAAGGGAATTAAGGGATGTCACCATATCCACAAGGAATTGCAGACTAGCGATAGCTAAAAGGGTCTTGAAAGGAACACGTTGTATAGGGTAAGGTTGATGTTATGCTACAAAAGCCATAGTGACACAAATATCAACTCGTAAATAAAACTTTACCGTATCAATCTGAGTAATTCAAAACTCCCTACTGCATTACGAAATTGTAAAGCCTCCGCTTCGCCTCGCTCGCGACAACTCACGAAAAAAGCCGATACGGTAACGTTCTGTTACCGAGTTAATATGTGTGCTATGCCTATCAAATACACATACAACAAAGTGATCTCTTAAATGTAACAAAGATAAAAATCACCCTGCTTACACAACATTTACATATTACCGTATCTTCAACGTAAATCTCTAAGATTTATCAAGTGAATAATGGTGGTTGAAGTCAAAAATAAATGAGTCTCAAAAGTCTTCTTTGACATTTACCAAGGAAAGTTTGTAAGTCTTAGGTTCAACGGGAAAATCTCAGGCTTTGCCACAGTTTTGACTTGTACACAAATATTTATTATAATTCGGTTTTGAATAAGTAGGTTCTTGGAGAATATAGGCTCTTTTTGTTGCGAAAATAGGACTTTACAGGGTTGAAAGGCAGAAAGTCATTGGAGTAGACGAGCTTTATATGTGTTTGGTACTCTTTAGTAGCCACTCAACAAAAAAAAAACGACTATGCACATAATCTGCTCATGCGGACTGCTTATGAGCAATAGAAGTATCCAATTAGGGCTGCATATAATGCACCCGGAAGAGATAACAGAACTCATTTTATTGTGAACCTAATCTTTTGGGATATCCTGGTGTTGTTTAGATAGAAAATCGGGATAATCTTAAAAGCACTTTAATCCCCTTTACTGACAACATCAATCTCAATCATAAAACAAAATCTATCAAAAGTGCAACCGTAAAAAAAGTAAAAAAACATAAATACTAAAAAAAAGGTTGATTAAACCATCGGTGCTCAACATTCCACCCTCCTGTGGCGAAGCCACACTACTGAGGGAACACCGACAGCTTAACCAGCTTTGTCAACGGTCGGCGCAACGTGCCCCCACCGTGGAGACCTCAGCTACCCGAACTACCCCGTCCCGTCCAGGGAAAACTTTGGCAACTCGACCTCGGGGCCAAGTTCCTCTGGGTAGCGAGGGGTCCACAACTAGGACCACGTCGCCAACGGCCACCGAGCGTTGGGAACTGCCCGACGAACCCCGTGGCAGAAGCGATGGCAAATATTCCCGCACCCATCGACACCAGAACATGTTGGCAAGGCGCTGGGACTTACGCCAATCGCTTCGGCTTAGGAGGTCACCATCATCAACGCCTAATGGTACTGGGTGATATGGAGATGAGCAACCAATAATAAAATGGAATGGGGTGAGGGCTTCTGGACTATCCGGGTCTCAATACTCAATACTCAATACTTTATTGCTCCATAATGTGTAGGTACATACAGGGTGTTACAATTAAGGGTACTAGTCAATCATTATGGACCCTGTCGGGCACTACAAAATATAGTAGTAATAATAATATGAGAGGAAGCTTTATTATAGTAATCATAGTATGTGTTATAGGTATTTGTTTATTTTATTTTATCTTGTAAATATTTGTTAATATTGTAGTAACATTTGGAAATTAATAGTTGCTTTAAGTGTTTAAAAAAGATATTATTATTTTCTTCTTGGGTTAAACGGTCAGGTAATTTGTTATATATTTTTATGGACATGTTGTAAGAGCTTGATGAAGTTAGTTGAAGACGGCAAGTAAGGATTGTCAATTTATTTGTGTTTCGAAGGGAATATTTTGTACAACTATATTTGCGCTTGGTATAAAACTCTGAATGTAAACGGACAAATTTGCAGATTTCTAAAATGTAAATACAAGGTACAGTTGGGATTTTGTATTTTTTAAACAATGGTCTACAACTGTCTGTTGGCTGGATGTTGGCTAGAATGCGGATAAGCTGTTTTTGTTTGGTAAATAGTTTAGGGGCATCGGTGCTATTTCCCCAAAGGATCACTCCATAGCTGCTGCAGGTTGCTGGCAGGTTGGTGAGAGGGCGGCTATTTACGATGGCTTCAGATTCAAGCAGCGCAGTATGCAATAACTCTTCTTTTGGGGCGCGATCTCGCAACATAGCATACAATGCAGTTTTTACAGTGCTAACGAGTCTTTCTCATACTCCAGACATATGAGGTGCAGCAGGCGGCTGAAAGGACCAAGAGATTCCACTATTCGCTCCAGCTGTGGCCATGGCTTCCAGAATGTTGTTAGCACCTGTGAATGACGTGCCGTTGTCCAAAAATATTTTCGTAGGAGTACCGCGTCTTGCGATGAAGCGTTAAGCGCCATTAGCGCGCTGTCTGAAGATAGGCTGCTTACGACTTCTAAATGGATTGCCCTAGCAGTCAAGCATGTGAATAAAGCAACCCATTGTTTTTCGTGTCTCCGCCCCACTGTCACAAGTATTGGCCCCATGTAGTCCAAGCCCACAAATGTTAAAGAACGCCGGTGGTGTGCTAGTCGTTCTGGTGGTAGGTCACCTGTGGGAGGACTTAAGGGTTTTGATTTATTTAATATACACCAAGCACATCGCAGAACTATTGATCGGTTCGACACTTGTAAGTGTAATACCCAATATGACTGTCTTATCTCATTTATGATCAATCTAGGGTGAGCATGGGCAGCTTTATAGTGATAATGAGTAAGCAAGAGCCGCACGGCGTGATGCCTGCCGTCCAGGAGAATGGGGCGTCTAGTCGAAGTACTGACATCTGCAGAATCTATCCGTCCGCGCAGGCGAATCACTCCTTCCGTGTCTAGATAAGGTGAAAATTTCCAAATTAGACTTCGCTTTTCGATCGGAATGAACTTTCGGAGTGCCTCTTCTTCTTCTGGGAAAGACTGAATCTGGCTACTCCGGATTATATGTTGCTCAGCCATCGCTAAATCTTCTGCTTCAAGAGATCTCAAATATTTGATGAAGTGATGTGGATTTAATGGGCGATGGATGTGATGTTCTGAAAGATTGCCTAAACGAGTTCCAGAAAATTTAGAATTTACTCGTTGACGAAGAATTTGGACGAACTGATGTGCACGGGCAGTTGCACGTATTAATCTAAGCCATGATGAAAACCGCGTGGTGTCTGCCACAACCGGCGATAACAATAAACGCGATGAAGGAACTAAGTCGGTTGTAGCATGAATAACCACAGGAGTTTTAAATTCCCGTAAGCATTTTGAGCTCAAAGTTGATGTTGTTTCAGAGGGCCAGGTATCAGGAGATGAAAACAAAAAAAGATGGGCCATTAAGCCATCTAGATGAAACTCCTTCACCTAATCGAGTAGCATCATCCGCTACATTGAGTTCAGAAGGAACCCAATGCCACTCATTTACTTTAGTTTCCTCTGAAATTTTACCAACTCTGTTTGCCACGAACGTTTTCAAGCAACGACCCTCGGTTCGCAGCCAACCGAGGGCGTTCATTGAGTCAGTCCAGAAAAATCGACTAGTAGGCTTTAAATTATGTTCCGCGACAATGGTACCTGCTAATGGTAATCGTGGAATCGAAACGGGGTTAGTTGGTGCAACACGAGCTTTACTAGCTATCATAGAAATGTGAACTCTACCTTGACTATCGACAAACCTCCAATAAGCTACACAAGCGTGTGCGGAAATATTGTGAACCTAATCTTTTGGGATATCCTGGTGTTGTTTAGGTAGAAAATCGGGATAATCTTAAAAGCACTTTAATCCCCTTTACTGACAACATCAATCTCAATCATAAAACAAAATCTATCAAAAATGCAACCGTAAAAAAACTAAAAAAACATAAATAACTAAAAAAAAGGTTGATTAAACCATCGGTGCTCAACACACTTCCTGAGAAATCTGGCGATTCCTGAATTCAAAGGGGATAAGTAGTGAGCTATAATCAAAAGGGCTGCCACAATTGACCAATTACTGGTCAAGTTAGCTTGTACTTGGCCCAAATTTTTAGTAATAATAATACTCTTTAGTAACTGACAAAGCATTGTTATCCCAGTACATAACATTCGTCAAACGTAATAACATGTTATTAGTTATCTAAATTGACACAACATACAATTCTATCAGCCCAAAAAGTAATACCACCAAACCAAATTTAACGCGGTTATCCTTACCCATGAAAACTTATCAAAGTATCTGTTTCTGTCTGTCTGTTTGTCCAGCTAATACCAAACACAATCCCTAATGGGGTGATATAGTGTTATTGTCATTGTTATCAGTACAGATTGCAGATTGAGCTGTTTTGTTCGGTCAGTTAAAATTGCGACGATCAACCGGCGTGTGGTTAATTCCTTTTGTAAAAAAGTTCTAATCCCTGAAGGGTTAAATTCAACTGATTCTTTTCACAAATGACATAAGCAAAATATAGACTGTGCATTGCACAATGCAAGTGCTTGAAACCAACTTTTTCACGAAGTCAAACAATACGCTCAATTCGGTAGTCAAGTAAGTTTTTATTAGATTCGTTTTGTGCTTGTCTGGAATACAAAACGGCTAGGTACCTATGAAATTTTCAAAACATTTTTTATCGTACTTATACGGTTGAGAAAAAGAATAACACTTATTGCTAGTAAAAGAATTAATAGCACTTTAATGTGAGATCTAGATTAAGCGAAACTCTTAAATGAGCTTTCAAAACTTGTCACAATATTTTATTGATAAGCATATTAGCTAAGCTAGATTCATAAGAATCTAGTCTAGCATTTGATACCACCACCAAACCTAGGTGAGTTTGACCGTCAGAATGACCAGATCAAGGGTCCAGTGCAGATCGACTCCCGGTACCACTTTGTACCGTTTGGAGTCGAAACACTGGGTTCGTGGGGTCCCAACGCTATCTCTTTTTTCAAAGAGATTTCCAAGAGGCTAGTTGACATCAGTGGTGACCTAAGAGCTGGCAGCTACCTTGCTCAGCGTATAAGCATCGCTATCCAGCGCAGTAATGCTGCCAGCATCCTAGGAACCTTACCACAAGGAACCTTTTTATAATTTTTATTTTTGCGTTGTATTAAGTAATTTATCTTAATTTTTATTAATAAGTTGTATATATAGTTAATCATATGAATTCAAATTCTACTTATATTATATTCACGTTACACTGAAGAAGGTTCTGTGTAAAATTGATAAATTTTACGCATTATTAAGTCACTTGTACGATGCGCTGAATTAGTTATGTATTATAATATCGATGGTTAAATTGATTAAAAAAATAGCTTACCTGACGATAACAGAGTGAAATAAATTAAGAAAGCCTTACTAAAAAAAATTGTTACGAAAGTAAATTATAAAATAATCGCACCAAAATGTTTGAAATATCTTTTTTATCATTTTCTTTGACTCTAAAAAAAGTTATTTTAAACTTTTTGTGTGCGGATTATTTTGCTCGTCTATTTAAAAAAGAATTTTGAAAATCGGCCCACGATTGACGGAGAAATCGGTGAACATATAAAAAATAAGCATACATTAAATTAAGCATAGAATTTAGCCGAACACAGAACCTCCTTTTTTTGAAGTGTGAAAATAGTACAATATATCAATTTTTACAATACAGAAACACATCATGCAGCCGCGGTTGGCTCAGACTGGTGGTGCAAACAGTTTTCGGAGCCGTCACCGTGGGCAGCTTCATCATGATCCTGAGCATGGCCATGCAAAGACCCACTTCACCCTCGACTCGGTGTGAGGTCCATAGCTGCCGGGTTATTTGCTTAGGAGTGCATTTAGACGAGAATGAAGAAGATGTCACTTCTGCAGCGACGGTAATGTACCCCAATTCGAGTTTCGTGTTCTAACATTGTTTATTCTGTGGTTCTAAAAGGGAAGCACTTAAGTACACTAAACGCATGAGCACTGACCTATACTATACCAACCACATGTATTCTTCTTCTCAGCACTAGCCCACAATTTGTCCCGAAGCAGTGGTAGGGCTTAAAAAATAATATGTTGGGACGTGTATTAGTGCCCCCTGTGGGCCTACATACATAGATAAATGACTTTTATGACTTTTGTATAATGTCGCAATTATGTATGTATGAGCCATGGTATAAGTGTAAGTTCGGGTGTAAAAGAAAGATTAAAAGTAAATAAAGTACCTATTTAAAAATTAAATACATGATGACCATCAATATCTAGAAAGTTGTAAAGATTTTAAGAATACATAGATACAAAAAATTTATCAAAAAGCATGATGCAATGTACGTAAATTAATTTATTTGGATTCATTTAGTTTCAAGCACAACTTTGTATATAGATTACTAACGTCGCAAGGCAAATCATTGCACGATTGTGCATGTATCATAAACCTTCGACTTAGAATCACTCTACCTATTGCTGAAAACTGCATTGAAATCCGTTGCGTAGTTTAAAACATCTTAGCCAACAGACAACGGAAGTAACTTCATTATACTTTGTAAAGATAAATATGAATTAATGTTAATAAACACAATATGAATGTTTCCTTACTCGAAATATATAATTATCTGTTTCAGGAAGCCGAACTAAGATGTTCAAGCATTGTACTAACATTACGAGGCACAATATTCAAAAACGGCACCATGCCTATGTATTGGATGAGCAGAATGCCAAAATCAGTTCACATACTGAAAATCATTGGGGGTAATCTACGCCACATCCCACCTTCTGCTTTTGTGGGACAGTTTGCTGGAAATCTAAGATCTATCTGGCTTGAACACATAACAATTTCTCAATGGGTGTCCACAACGTTTGTCGGCTTATCAAGTATTTCCCACCTTCACATCAAGAGCTGCGTGTTCGGCAACATTGCACGCAGTGCTCTCAGGGCCATAGATAGCACAATTAATACCATAACTGTTACCCATAGTGGCAAATGGGATCCTAAGGCCATTACTGGAAACAAATATTCAAATAACGCACTATTAGATACTGTTGATTTTTCATTTAACGACTTTGGTGATATTATCAAGAGAGATACATTTGACGGCGTGAAATCTTGTAAAAGTTTGTATCTCAATTCATGCAAAATTACTGCAATAGGTGTGGGTGCCTTTGATCCCTTGGAAAATGTTGAACTACTTTTTTTAAGTAACAACTACCTCCATACAGTACCGTCTGGCTTATTTCAGACCTTCCTGAAACCGAATCATATAAAACCAAGTATTCATTTGCAAGATAATCCCTGGAAATGTGATTGTTCCCAAAAAGACCTGATAAGACTATCGGAACACGGATTGCTTCCCGTAGATACGATATGTGATGGACCTTCTGGTATGAATGGTGTATCTGTCCGTGAACTAGAAAAACATTGCAATAACAGTATAGCTCAGATTGGTATGGATATTGTTGTTTTACAAGAAAAAAAGCAAGTTCCTACACAAGATTCTTTTACATATTTAGATCAGCCATGTTTTTATGGTAAGGAACAACGTTCCAGTGAGGTCTCCCTCAAGATAGTATCACCGTTAGCAAATTTCCAGTGTAATAACGTCAATTTTACAAATAGCTTTTTAAAAATCTCCCAAGCACCACTATCATCAATTGATTTGGGTGATCGCAATTGGATTAGACCTACATTGATACTAAAGCAAAATAATTATTCTATGATACAAGTCAGTTCTACAGTAAGTGGTCATGGCCTGCTTTGGTATCAATCATCTTGTCCAAACGAAATATATTGTCTTAAAACAGTTCCTAATTTCCTAAGACTCTACGATTCTTACTCAGAGACTGAATTTTTATTTTGTCCATTCGATTTGAAGAGATTTGAAATACGGGTACAAAATTGCGTCGCCTATGATTTTTCGACGCCGACAGTTACGGAAAATGTCTACAAATATCTTCGGAGCACACCTTTTTTGTATATCGGGATAAGCTTAGTGTGTTCGGTATTTGGAGCGACTTGCGTGTATATGATTATAAGGAAAAATCCGAATTTGCTGAAAGGCAGTAAGAGGTTGCTGTTTGTCAAACATCGGAACGTGGATGCTTTGGTTTTGCCGCCAAAAATTCCTTTGCGAAAAGGAAATAGCTTGCTGGAGTCGAATATTTCAATGAGCGATAAGATCTTCACTTTGACAGATGATGGTAGGTTGAGCGTGAATCATTTTATAAGGTCTAATTCTGTTCGGAGTGATAAAAGCAGCACCCCTACGTACGTGTCGGCGATGCAGCCAACAGAAGCCCAGCTGGCCGAATGGCGTATTCGACACCACTTTGACAAGAGCCCCTCAACCATATCGATAAGTTCTGACATATCTACGATTTCCTGGAAAACTGATTGTGCTTCTGCTGAAATTACTACCAATGTTGTATATGAAAGCCTGAAATAACATACAAAGTTATATTAATAGGTACAACTGTAAGGAAAAAGCGTGCTTGTTTTTATTGTTTTTTTTCAAGCTTTAAAGTGTTTTTTCGTTATATACAAAGTCTACACAAATATCTATTATATATGTGAGTATTAAGATTCTTAACTTTAGTTAAGCTAATAAATATAATATTAACATGAACTTGTTTGAATGTATTTGATTTTCGGTAAATTCACTCAAAGAAAATCAAACATCACCTTAAAGAAAAGGATTTTAAAAGTTTATAAGTAAGAAAAGTTTATTTAGTATATCGAGCTTATTTGTCTGTAAACTAATTAGTAAATAGTTCATGCAAACAAACACTTCAGAGTCTAGTTTCAAAATACTGGGTTTACGTACAAAACTATCACAACATCCCAATAGTTGCGTCTATAACGCCATTATTCACGCGAAACGACAGGACAGTCCATTAGCAAGGATAGATATATTACATTATGACGTACACTTGTACCGGTAAATTATTAACGGTTAGTCTGAGACTGTGGGTACTAGTTTCCAGTTACAAAAAATATATTTTAAACGGTACAATCTAAAAACTAATTGCTTAAAAACCCCGAGAACGTCAATAATTGTTCTAATTGGTAACGATCATAAAAATTAAACTTTTATACCAAGACTATCTATATTTAATAATGGATCTGTAACAACAGTCTTTGGTTTTAATCCAAATCCAAAACAAGTAGGAAAGTAGTTTAAAAAAATATCTTTAGTGTGGCCGACTGCTGGCCAGTTTCTGAAATGTATTAATTAACACAGCAGTTTGTAAGGCTATAGCACATATCTCAATCGATTCAATAAAGTAAATAGGATGATACCAATTTACTTTAATTTACTTACTGAGGTGCTTGTGGCGCAGTGGCGGCAGCGCTTTGGTAGTGATACCAAAAGTTAAGCAACCCACGGCGCGGTCGTGATTGGATGGGTGACCATTCCGACCATTTAAGTGACGTCCATGACAAGCATCTCCGTGCTTCGGAAGGCACGTTAAGCAGTTGGTCCCGGCTAATATCTGTGGTATTAGTCGTTAAGCCTAGTCAGAGGCCCTAGGGCGGCTTGATAACTTCTGACAGTAAGGTTTGTCACTTGCCTTACATACACCCCTCCACCAATCCGCACTGAGCCCGCGTGGTGGAGTGTGGCTCGTTCCTCCTCATAGTTGAGGTGAGGCCTTTTCCCAGCAGTGGGACCTAATAGGCTGACTTATATATATATATTATATAATTTACTTTATTGAGTCGATATTATGTTAGATTATTATGGTTAGGTTACCCATTGCTACTACAAGATACACAAATTGTAACAAACCCACAAGCATACACTGGCGTGGCGACAGATCGAGCGACTTCTCGTGTCGTGAATCAATCCCATACAGCTGTTTGACGAAATCTATTGTCTTTCATTGGCGTCTATTTTTGTTCGCGACAATCGACTGCATACCTTATAGTGCGAATACCAATAGCTAGAAGATAACACCACTTACAAACTTGTCAAACACACACTATTGCGTCATTGATTTTGTAGTTTAATATTTCACGAGGTTAATACAAATCCTTGTCACTGCAGACAGAATTTAAGGCTCTTGATTTGTACGAACAGATTGCACGAAATGTATGTGTACTAGTTGAATAATGTGTTGAGAGACACAAATCTTTGGGTAACATCAATAAAGATGTCTAGATGAGCCATTTATAATGACGATGGCGCTGAACACAATTTTCCATTTATTTTTTACTGGCTCTGCAGTGCATGTTTCCTAAATACAGCGTGATAGCTATTCAATATGAATTAGTTTGTCAGCGTTTCCTAACACATGTAAAATAATATTCATTGTTTTACCTATGGAATTTATTCTTTGCTTTTTCAGTCATGTATTAAAAAATACGAAGTAAATAAAAAAGGGTGTGTTTTATTTATTTTATTACAATCAAATGTTTTTTTATGTTGGCTAGAGATGTCAAAAAATCATATATACGCATAACCCTGTAAAAATTGGCAAGTGAAATTAGCACAGTGAAATAAAAACACTCTGTTTGCGCATGCCAATTAGAATGTTTATCTAATTAAAATTCTCGGCCTTCATAAAAAGCGAAATCGTCAGACCTACTTACCTAATTTCATTACGGCTTAGTATACACGCTCATGCTCAAATATACGCTGTTCAATAAATTAATTAATAAAAAAATCCATAATGTAACAAACAGTATTTTAAGTTGCTAGTTGCTTAATAACAATAAAAGTGTTAAAACTTTTTAAACTTTCTTGTTGGATTTTTTTTACTAGCATTGGAGATAACAAAAGTTTTGCTGAAAAGACAACACGAAGGCCATTCTAACTATACCTAAGTTTAGTCGTAAGTCAAGCTCTTTATTGCACTCCATAAAAGAGTTTACAAATCAATTTATATAAAAGGTGTACAATGTTGGTAGTCTAATCGCAAAAAGGGATATCATTTAAAAACAAAGCAAAAAGATTTTTTTTTGAAATATTCCGTTTACGTTTGCTAACTTAAGAAAAGAGATTTCAGATATTGCAGTGACTTTTATCACTTTTATACGATTCAGTGACTTTTTATAACATTAACATGATTAGGGCCGAGTTAAAAAATCGTGTCAGTCAAATTCAGTGGTTTAAATATACCAATACAAAGAAGCTTTGATATTATGTCCTAAGCCTTAAATATCGATACCGCAGTACACCGCCAACAATAGTTTGAAATGGACTACAAAATTACAAATGAGATTGGCATCCCTTGTCTTCCGCTAAACAATGGTCTTGGCAGTGACATTGTAGGGTTAGCACCGGCCAATGATTTTGTCATAATTTACACGGCAATCTAAACACGGGTAGGTTTTTGCAAGCAGCAATATTATAATTATGTATGTCCATAAATAATTTTCTTTCTGATTTTTTGAGTTATTTCATATAGGAAAAGTTTCCAAGTCAAAGCTATTTTCTGAGTTATTGAAGGATATTTGTATTTTTACAGTTAATGGATTTATTTTTTCTTGTTAGAACAGTAAAAAGCAAAAAATGTTGTCTTTTCAGGTTTTAGGAGTTTTTTTTAACCTAAAATTAGATATTTTAGATAAAAATTAGGAATTATTTATTTGCAAGGCTATAAATTTCTGCACCTCATTACTTATAATAACTATAGCATAAAAAAAAAATGTTTTAGTGCTGGTATCACATATTTTTGCCGCAAGGTGACATCAACCTGGAGCAAATCCTACAACGTTGTCATTGCTGAGACTATTAATACCTGTTGTGACATTACTGACAGCTGTCTACGACTAAAGAAGATTGTTTTTACTTGTCCTGTGTATACGAACCAATCGCAAATACATAGTGTAAACCATCCAACTTTATAACAAATGTCAAACCTGCCTAACCTAGTTTAAAATTAGGCGGGAGGATTCCGTTTGTAACATTGTAATTCACTTGCTCAGTGTCTTCTAAAAAAACATGTTTGTTTTATCAGCGGAATTAAT
The DNA here is from genome assembly GCA_949316185.1 of Pyrausta nigrata. Lineage (NCBI taxonomy): Eukaryota > Metazoa > Arthropoda > Insecta > Lepidoptera > Crambidae > Pyrausta > Pyrausta nigrata. The sequence continues at coordinate 6,020,821 of OX438940.1, forward strand.
TGAGGAACACCTGTACAGATGATTACTGCGCGAAGATGAAACATTAATTGGATGTGGTCGCGCGCGCAGTGCCAAGTCTATCAGAACATCAACCTACTGTGATCTATCAAAGTTTAGCGATCTAATGTTGAGGACATAGAGTTCAATATCGTTTGTAATATTTTTAGAATGGTAAAGTCGATGTGCCGTCGATTGTACAGTGCGCCTGCGCCTATGACGACACTCGCAGCCCTGCGCCAAGGAATAAGGGCTGTTACACACGATACGAGTAAATCTAGACTAGCGGGTTGCCTCTCATGCGGAAGGAGCCGGGTTCGATACCACGTGCCGTCATGTACCAATGACTTTTTCTGAGTTATGTGTACATTAGTTGTTTCACTAACCGATGTTCTTACGGTGAGGGAAAACATCGTGAGGAAACCTGCATATTTAGGTAACTAAATAAGTAGCCGTGATCCAAAACTGGTCAAGTTCCCCTTAACAGGATCACGAAGGTCAGATGGCAGTCGCTCCACTGTAATTACCTGATTTGCCAAATCCTGGATCACGGTCAGCGGACCCTGCTAGCGTATCCGCTAGCAGGGTCCGCTGATCGTGATCACGCTAGGATGATGATGCTTGGTGCAAGATTTTAGGTAACGGTCCATTATGGTGTATTCGATCTAAGTGACTTGCAAAAGGCTTTTCTTGCATGTAGGTATTGATTTAAATTCGCATGGTATAAAAGGCTATCAAAGCTACACAGTCACCAAAACGTCGCTGTATAAAATGATGATAGCTTCTATTGATGAGGTAAGAAAACGTTTGTTGTGAATTTGTGGTATTGAAATGGTGTAGTTCGTTCAAAGGTCGTATATGTAATTTTCACAGAAGAAAATGACTCTTGAAAGTCAATTCTATAAGATTTTGTAAAAGTACTTTAAGGTAACTGTACTAAAATTATACTCAATTTTTTTTTTAAATACGATTTTTTTCATGCTCCAAAAGACATTATACTTAGTTTCAAAGGTTTGACAACTGATAAAATCGAACACACAATGTATTCAGCACACTCAGAACCCCTGGATTCACAAGAGATTTACGTACGGCGGCGCGGCTAATATCGTGTGCAAGCCGCCCTAATCACTCGCTGTGACTTGTTTTGATCCACGCAACCCGATAGCTTTGATCGATTTATATCGAGAGAGATATATCGCGGGAGGCGTTTAATGACTTCAGCTTTGTCACCGATCTAGTGTCAATGTCGAGGTTTCAGTTTTGCTGCACTTAGTTTATTTTTACACGGTAAGGAGGGAAAGGAAAAACAAGGATACTAAAGATAAGAAACTCTTTTAAGCTCACCACACATAGTAGGTACTTACAAAACTTTATGGAGTTGTAAAATTTAGGCGGTGAGTTAATATTTTAGCCGGATAAAGGCAGTTTCTTTCAGAAAATCTTCGGGTAGAGGACAATCTAAAATTTATTTTTCTATTTTTTACTTTGAGGTAACAAAAATATTTAGCTTGATTAGCGAGTCGTTACAGACCAGTTAAGAAAGATTTAGCGGAGAAGTTTGCCCAGCAGGCGGATAGACATTGTTTCAAAATTTCTAACGAGGAATATTTTCCACTACGCCCTAAAAACACCAGATACTACGAAACGAGTGATTTAACGTAAAAAGATACAACAACATAGATGTAAGTATTATATTAAAAATAAAGTTAGCGTATAAGATCCCACTGCTCGGCAAAGGCCTCACCCTAACTATGAGGAGGTATGAGCCATACTCCACCACGCGGGCTCAGTACAGATTGGTGGAGGGCTTTCTGGAAGTCAAGTAAACCATCTTACTGTCAGATGTTATTAAGCCTCCTTAGGGCCTCTGACTAGGCTTAACAACTAATATGAACCCATATTAGCCGGGAACAACTGCTTAAATGCTTTCCGACGCACGGAGATGCTTGTGATGGACGTATATTTATTCATATTCATTTATTCACTTCATAATATAACAGCAGACAATACATACAGGCAAAAAGATGGTTAATTAAGTTACATTATGACCTCAACGAGGTATTTCTGAATTATAGTTATTAAATTTTACAAATTAAATTCATTAAATTATTTAATAATATAAATACAATACAATCAGTTCGCCATTAATACATGTCAAAAATTATAATGTATTTTGTCATTTTCTTCAAATAATTAAAAGTCGAAGATAAATCTACGTACGTACTACGTATATATGTACGTATATATGGACTGCCTCGTTGGTCTAGTGGTCAGCACGCTGGGTACTATCCACGTAGTCCCAGGTTCGAATCCCGGGTCGGGCCGAGAGTGTTTGGGTTTTTCTGTCTTGAAATTACTCAGACACAGCTCCGGAGTCAGGAAGTTGGTGGTGTTAACTCCCCCGTGCCTCGGAAAGCACGTTAAGCCGTTGGTCCTGCGCCTGATCTCTCTACGGTCATGTCGGACTGCCGTCTCACCGAATTATGAGAGTGAAGGAACAGAGAGTGCACCTGTGTATTGCGCACACACTTGTGCACTATAATATGTCCCGCGCAGTTGGCTAATCTCTGTTGAGATAGGCCGCCGTAGTCGAAATTCGGCTAGGAGGACATTATTATTATATGGTACATTGACTGCCTCGTTGGTCTAGTGGTCAGCACGCTGGGTACTATCCGCGAGGTCCCGGGTTCGAATCCCGGGTCGGGCCGAGAGTGTTTGGGTTTTTCTGTCTTGAAATTACTCAGACACAGCTCCGGAGTCAGGAAGTTGGTGGTGTTAACACCCCTGTGCCTCGGAAAGCACGTTAAGCCGTTGGTCCTGCGCCTGATCTCTCTACGGTCATGTCGGACTGCCGTCTCACCGAATTATGGGAGTGAAGGAACAGAGAGTGCACCGTGTATTGCGCACACACTTGTGCACTATAATATGTCCTGCGCAGTTGGCTAATCTCTGTTGAGATAGGCCGCGGTAGTCGAAATCGGCTAGGAGGACATCATCATCATCATCATCATCTACGTACGTGTATAAGTACGGATAAGGCTAATTAAATTCAAATCTCTGTTGAGATTGGTCATTGTAGTCGATATTTGGCTAGGAGGACATTATTATAAGTACAGATATAGAAGATGTAAAAATACTAATCATCAACTAATTGGCTATGTTGTCCTAAAATAACAAGCAAACAATAATAAACGTGAATGGGAAGCTCTGTCTGCCAGAAGAGTTTCAAGTTAAAAGCTCCTCTTACGACACTTGAGCAGCTTTCAAAAGAAACTGGTTCTGATGGTCTCATCTCAAAATGTCACTGTTGTATTCATTTTTTGTATTGAGTTTTATATTTCGTATTTCAAACAGTGGTTTAAGAATTTGCGACAGCTGTCATTGACAGCTTGGCGTTTTCTTTTCTTATTTTCTTTTTTTTTTCTTATTCCATTATGGGACACGGTCCTGAAATAAATGTTTTTTTAATTGGATTCCGGAGCACGGACTACTGCTAACTACAAATTCATTTAGTATTTTTTTTAACGGAGTTAGTTTTTTTTAATATGAGCTATTATTTATTATTATAATACATTATATTTCAGTAATTTAATTTAAATGTAGTTTTTTTATCAAATTAAATTTAAATTTCTAATGTAATTGAATTTCAGTTTAATTTTTAATGTATTGATCTTAATTTTAATTTGGTTTTAATTGTATCTTATCTGTAAATGAATGCAAATTTAGAATTTGTCTGAATAAATATATTTTATTGTATTTTATTTTATTTTTATTTATTACTACTACATAAAGATAATCGTTATTCATTAAATTAAGAATCCAATAAACACACTCAACTCACGAGTAACGGCTGTTTGCGGCTCTCCACCTGAGTGTGGAGTTTATGACATAATGCACATCAAATTACCTGCAGTAAAAGCGGATTATGGCTACCCCGGCACACTAGGTCATGCTAGTAGAGTATTATAATCCTTACGCTAACACAGCTAATAAGGAGCACGCAAACATCAAAATAAATGAGTTATTATGCTAGTTTGACCCGATGGATAAAGGTTTCGTAACCGGTGAATTTCATTTAAAAAACAACCACCTTCAAAATACGCACAAAAATCGAATTAAATTTCGCTTACAAAAGTTGATCGACTGTGTCGTCCGGTGGGATATAAGTCCCGTCGGATATCACAGTCGTTTAATTTTTGACACAGTTATTCAAGTCAATTGAAAACCCACTCTTCACTATCCGGGCGAATGCTCTTACCAACTGAGCTACACAGGACGTTAGTCGACGAATTTTTGTATTTTTGTATTTTTTTTTGTTGGCCTACGCCAGTGAGCCGAAGTCCCACCGGATGACACAGTCGGACAATTTTTGACAAATTTATTTTATTTCGTTAAAACTTGCAAAAGATTGCTTAAGTTATAAAAATAATTATACGTACTAAAAAGTCGAACATTCACACACACAAATCGCCAAATGAAAGAAACGTGGAAGGAACTCGGTGCCAATTTGAGTATTCATATACGTGTGTGTGACCTATGTTACGTGTATGTCTAAGCTGGCTGACTTTCTTCCACGTTTCTTTTACTTAGCGATAAAAAAAAATATTTCCATCTGTTAAGTGCGTTTGAAGGCGGTTGTTTTTTTTATCTTATCGTTTTTAGTGTTCGGTACACTATTTGCCCGCACTTACTAACACAATACCGAAACAGTTCAGAAACAACTATAGTGAATGTATCCACAATTTCCTAAGCATTGAGGACTTAGGTTAAGGATTATCATCATCAGGACAGCATAATAAAATTATGACTCCCGGATGTAAATGCTTGAATAAACGATACTGTAACAAAAATGGTATACAGTCTACAAAACTGAAAAGTTTCCTTGATTTTTCCAGGATTGCAATGAGGCCACCTCAGGAGAATCCCCTTTCAAATAATAAAAGTATTTTTAAAATCGGAAAATCGGTGAATACATACGTAGACATACGTGTGGGTACTCTCTTTAATTGTATGTACCTACTCGTCAGTTTTCATACTCGCTCTCACTACACTCTTTGTAAAACCTTCCAAGTAGTATGCTTTACTATAATGGTTTACTATAAATAAACAAATAGTAACCAGAATAATCGATAAAAAAATCCACAAATATTCTGTTTTAGGATAATAAAATCTAGTTTGCACACAAAATGCTGAAGAATATTATAGTAGACCGAATTATCTCAAAATAACTGTTCGTTTTGAAACCGGAAGTATCTTATTTTTCTACTCAAAACAATTACACTTTTATAGAATGAACATCAAAGTTAGTTAAGCAGTTGGTCCCGGCTAATATCTGTTGGTATTAGTCGTTAAGCCTAGTCAGAGGCCCTAGGGCGGCTTGATCACATCTGACAGTAAGGTTTGTCACTTGCCTTACAGACACCCCTCCACCAATCCGCACTGAGCCCGCGTGGTCGAGTATGGCTCGTTCCTCCTCATAGATGAGGTGAGGCCTTTTCCCAGCAGTGGGATCTATATAGGCTGACATTACAATAGAATGAACATCATAACCACGAAACTGTAAGGTTAGGACTTTTATCCCGAAGCGTATGTTCATTATTTTATATATGAAGTCGAATTAATTTCTATTGAAAATAAAAAACAATTGACGACCGTCTTGGTTTAGTGGTTCGCACTACGGACTTCTAAACCAGGCAGTTGCGGGTTCGAATCCCGCAAGGGGCAAATGTTTGTGTGATGAGCACGAGCATTTGTACCCAAGTCATGGATGTTTATAAAAGTATTTAACTATGTCTATCCGTTATCCTAGTCACCATAGCACAAGCTCACGCTTAGTATGAGGCTAGGTAATTGGTGTGTTTGTTGGAACAATTTATTTATTTATATTTATTATTTATGAATGCAATGATTCTTCTACAACCGACAAACTATAAGCCAAAAAATGTATTCAGTTCAAACGCTACCAAACAGTAACCATTACTGTTGTTTACCTTAAACAACTATTCGAAACGTGCGGCATTAGCTTTCGACTGCATCGCTAGTTGGCAACGTTCGAAAAGCGGCGATCGCAGCAAATATGTCACTGTCTACGATCGGGAACACCTGTCTTCCCCGCCCGCCGCAACCCTCATTTAGAACATTATGTTCATTTACATTACGCGGTGTGCGTTTCTATGGCTGTACCACCAACTTTTTTGTATGAGTTTCTGAACAGGTCGAATATTTAGGCTGCTCCCTGTTACGGTTACGTAGAGGTCATCAACAACATCCTAGCGTTTTTCCGGTTGTGCACTCGCACGGGTGGGCTCGGGGTCCGCTTTGGACCATGATCCAGGATGTGTTGTTATGATGTTACTTATAGAGGTACTAATATATAAAAGTACTTTTTTGCAGGAATCTGAAAGTTTTGATATTCGTTTTAGGTAATGTTTGTGCAACAAAACTGACACCTAATAAAAAAAGGCTGTGTATGATTAATTTTTTATTGATTTTAGAAATTAATAGTGTAAAATCATTAATTAGATGGCACTTTGATTTCATTTTAGCGTTAGTAGGTAACTAGTACCTACCTTAATAGAATGTTTATTTAGCAATACATAACAAAATTCTGAGTAAATTTCCTGAAAAGTAGAAGTAATAAATTTTATTAAAGGAACTCAATAAATAAATATTTATCAACCCTCACTCTTGAACTCGTAGCAGCATTCCAGACAAGTAGTTTCATTACAGACGGAAATTGAATGAAGTCAACTTATTTCTCGGCAAGCGCTCTCGAATAGCATCTAACAGTATATCGCTGGATCATAATAGATTATGGTATTTTACTATAAGAGTGTCACGTTCTCTTTACAATTCAAGTAATTCTAGAGCACGGACAAGGGTACATAAATATTTTGAGGTATGAAAAGAAGTGGAATTATACAACACACTATTAATTCGCATTGTTGCAAAATATATGAATAATAAATGCTGTCTTTTAATATGATTATTTCGTAAAAACCTGCAAAGAAATTGCTTAATTTATAAAATCAAAATTTTTTTTTGGTCCCTATTTGAAATCAGTATATTTTTGTTTGATTCTAGAAAGTTCCCAATAAAAGTGGCGAACGTCCAGAGTTGATTTAAAATTGATGGCAAAATAAATGGTTTATGGTCAATTAATTGATTTAGTAAAATGCGTTGTTGGCACTGCTGGCAGCACGCACACTTTTAGGTGGTCATCCGGCATTTGTACGTAATGTATAGTGGCCTTACAGAGTACTTTTAAAAGCATCACGCGCTGCGAAATATTGTGACTCGCAGCTTTGTAACAGGAGATGAACCTGTGTCTCTGTGAACCCGAGCCAACCTGGGTGACATTGGTTCGCGATTTCGATCAGTCGCTCAGTCTATTCAGATAAAAGGACTCGTGTTCCTAGTTCTTTGGTTCACCATAGCTTACTCCATAGTCCAATTTCTGTGAGAACAAGTGAAACTGTGAAAAATGGTAAATAGTTTGCTATCAGTTTGTTGTTGTGTTAGTTTCAAAGCGGAATCCTGATGGAATTGTGACAGTGTTAATGGAGAAAAAGCTCTAAAAGCTCGTGCGGTGTTTAACGTTTATAGAGTCTAGTTACAGAGCGAACTAATTTATGTTTATTTGTGGTTTACAGGAAGAACTTGGCAAGGAGCAAATCATAGGTAATATTTTAAAATATCTCTCATCTCACTTTTGTGTTACAGACTAGTGTGTTAAAATTGGTTTGAATTTTCACGTAACTTTCAATGAATGTCTAAGCAGGTACAAAGAAACGTACCATTCCATCGATTGAAATGAATCAAATATTGGTACAATGCGATACAATTTTTACTGTATTTAAAAGATCTTTAAATATAACTTCCTTAATGCGTTACATAGTAAATATGATTATATTGGACAAAGAAATATCTTAAATATAATTTGTTTACAAAATAACGTATCGTTTTCATAAAGTACATATTTGTACGAACTTTTTGTAAAGTAAAACTATTTTTTTTCTATATAGATTCCATTGCTGGGCAAAGGCCTCACCTAGGAGGTACCTCAACTATGAGAGCATTTTGTAAAATGAATAAAAGAGAAAAATTATGCGGTCTTATATTTACTATATTGAGACAGCACTCGCTTGATTTAAGGTCTCAAAAGAAAAATAAAAGCCAAGTTTTTCTTCTGATAATAAAATTTATTGTGTCATTTAGGGACCTAAAGCGAGCGTTACAGGCTAGACACTCACACAGTTTATCATTATTTTTGTTAGCTGTAATTCTGTAACTATTCCCGAGTTATCAACAAAATTTATTTTCTAGCATATAAGGTATTTTCCTCGGAACCTTACTCAATTAAATATACAATTCATATTTTTTATGGATCATTACTTTGATTTACGAGAATCATTCTTTTGATTTGGGAAAGAGTTACTTTACCAAAGACAATGATAACTGTTGTGCTTTACTAGAGTTGTTTAGTTCCTTTGATTTTAGAACGACTTTTAGTTTCTTAATATTTAAAAATAATTGGTAATATTTTTCATCACTCTTTCATAACAAGGTTCTCGATAAGAGTTACATAAGTTTAAAGAAGAAACCAAAAATTTCAACACTGATAGGATTTGAACCCAAGATCTTTGGCTCGTGGGTTCAAATCCAGAGAGGTTCAGGTTCAAAACCAAAGCCAACCGTGGATTCAAATCCTACCCGTGTTTGAATTTTTAGTTTCTTAAAACCCATTAACAGCCAACGCCAAACCAATAACAATGCACTGAGACTCGAACTTAAAATGAAGACAGAGAGCTTAATTATAAAACAAAAAGATGTTTTTATGAAGTACTATATTTTTACACAAATCAGTATTTTATTAAAATTCTGGCAATCGAAGGGTAGAAAACAGTGATTACCCTTTATTTAGCTCTTGATATTCACATTTTTACCAAATTACAACATAATCAACCTACATTTATTAAGAAATTTACAAAAAAAAAATGTTCAACACTGTACTCGCTTGGGTACAGCGGCTGCAAATGGGTAAACTAATATAATTAAGAAAGAACACTGTTAGTGTTAAAATATTGAAAACTATTGTTACGAGTTATGTTAATATAAAGTTTTCTTCACATACCTTTATTATTCCTACAGTTCTGAAAAAGGCGTTCGAGGCTTTCGACCATGAGAAGAAAGGCTGCATCGGCACAGTGATGGTGGGCACCATCCTCGGCATGCTGGGCCATCCGGTCACCGACGAGACTCTGAAAGAAATTATCGACGAGGTTGATGTTGACGGTTAGTAAACATATATTGTCTTTATCTAGACGTAACCTGGGTGTTAATATTTTTTAATAAAAAAAACTTTATAATTCGTAAGTCTTGTTTAAAAAATATTTAAACGTGAATAAATACACAAAAAAAAACAGAACGATTTTTTTGTGACCGAGCGAGATTCGAACCAACATCTTATGCATGACACCACAACGCCGATAGTCACCGGGACGAAATTAGCAATCTAAATCTGCGTCGAACAATTACGCAAGAAAAACGCATGAAAACTTGAAAACACGCGTATTCCCAAACATAAGACTAATATCTAGATCTATTTTAACTCTGATACCACCACATACTAAATTTAAGCGAAATCTTTAGAGCCGTTTCCAAGATCGCTAATATATTTAAATATAAATTAATAAATATACAAGAATTGAAAGAAAGAAAGAGAACATATTTATTCGGCGATCAAAGTTAAGGTTCATGTTACAATAAGCATGGCACATTCTAAGAGCGACCTACCGAAATGGCGTCCGCTCAGCATTAGTCATGGCAGCGGGGGGCGTACCACGGATGCCTGTGGGTAATCCAAAATAAAAATAAAATAAAGCGGAATACAATTAAGACTTAAGTTTAAAAGTATCAACACAACAAATAATAATCAGATAACTATCAACAAAAAAGAAAGCGTGATAATATAAACTTACAATAACTATAATTTGCATAATTAAAAATAATTGGGTAAAAATTAACATAACATTGAATAATTGATCATACTATAACATTAAAAATAATATAGAAAATTGTAATTGCTCGTTTAGAGGTATAAGATTCGTATGAGTCTATCCACACTGGTCAGGTTCCCTTGTCACGGAGGCCAGATGGCAGTCGCTCTATGGCATTACCTGATCCGCCATATCTTGGATCATCGTCCAAAGCGGACCGTGCGAGTGCACAACCGGGATAACGTTAGGATGACGATGATCTAGAATATGAGTAAAGTTCATTAACATTTGAGCATTACCAAGGCTTCATAAATGTACATTGAAGGGTCCTTCCTTATTGTATATGATTTAGGGGAAAATTGGGAAACAACTTCAGAATTTTAATGTTGGTAACATAAAGTTTATGTATTTAAACTCTAGAATCGACCCTTAAGAGGTTAATATCTTACTTTTATCCCCCATTTAACCCCGTAATGTTTTTGCATCGCTACAAAAACTGTTCTTTGTCCTTCCTACGATCTTAAAGTATCTCTGTTTTATCCAAATCGGTTCAGCGGTTTAAGTGTAACTGACAGGCAGAAATTTCCACATTTATCATATTAATAATATATGTTTAAAAATATAATATGGTGTGCTTCACTTCCGAAGCTATCCATAAACGGTATAACTTTATGAGATTGTAACTTTATTTGTCACCTGGGTTCCGGACAGGAACAAAGTTTCCACTTCGAATCCCTTGGAGTTTCAGGACAGTTTAGCTTTCAAAACTGAACCAAATAAGAAAAGTTGGACACGGAAATATCCCGATCGTCCCGAGTGGGAATTAAACGCGAGGCTTTATGCGCTAGGTGAATCACTGCACCATACAGGTTGTTTCTTTTTTTTTTGTTTTTTTTGGGTTCCATACCACAAAAGGAAAAAAGGAACCCTATCTAATAAACTTTGTTAATTATATTGTTGAGTGGATCTCGATCTGTTTGGCAATACCCACTTTCTCGGGAACGCGTGGTAACAAGTTAAAATTAACAACAAATAATAATGTCAACGGTCCATTGGCGTTGTAGAAAAATAAAACTTTTGTGTGAACTCAATCATTTGAGCCTTATTTTTAACATTATGTAGGAGAATATAAACCTAAACGGTGTTATTACAAAAAAAATAGACCAGGTTTAAAATTGGTCTAAATATTAGCCGACAAGAGAGGGATGAATGACACATGCGTGACATAACCTAATAAAGAAACGCTTTTCTAATTGGCTAGCTAATAGCTTTAGTCCTGGCTTGAACTCGGTACTAAGTTTTTGTAATAACACCGATAGAGTACTTCCAATAGATCTAAAATTGAAAATTTGTCAAGAAAGAAGGTCAGCACAATAATGGAAAAACCCCGAAAATCGTTTTGTACCTACTTAAATCATATAGAAAATCCTGTTAGCCCTTAGTTTATGGGGTGAAGCGGCTTATTGATTCGATAGCCATACTAAATTGATAAGCGAACCGCCGTGAAAGTAGTTAGCGTAAGGCGTTATTTTTATAACCACGATAAACATTCGAAATAAAATTTATTTTTGTCTGGCGAGTACACCAACGCTTGTTCCTCTATCGATTGTATCGTTACAAATGTATCGATATCGAATTGTTATCGTGTCACGTATAAACGTTTGAGATAATGTTACTTCAGTATTTACATTCATTTTGAAAACGCCGTCGGCGTGCTGATGTTGATAACGATAACCCAGTAACATGGCATGATAAAGTAGGTTTTTTTACAAGTAAACATACTTTTTAAAGTAGGTATTACAAAGATAAAAAATTTTGATTAACGATTCAAACAAAATAAAACATTTATATAAATGCTTTTAACTCACATAATTAATTTAGACCTTAAATCTTACCGATGAATATAAATATTGGATAACATTCCATACATTGCTCAGATCCCAAAGTAAGTAGCAATAGTATTTGTGTTATGGAAATCTGAAACAACGGTGGGATGTACCACAACACCCAGACCCGAGACAATAATTATAGACCTCAGCGATGGCGACACCTTGAAAACCGGTGTGTTAGCCACTCGGCTACGGAGGTTGTTTTTTTAGTATTACCGTATTGGTTATTATTATGAAAAATTATTTATTTTTATTATCTTTAAAAAAGTGATCGGGTTCATCTTAGATTACAAACTAATTTCATCACAACATCAGAAGATGCACCTACACAATTCCAGAGGCCTTTAACATAGATTTTTTGGTAACAGGTTTAGTGTGTTTTGCAGTGTACCTAATATGTTTAATGGAATGCAGATAGGTGGTCTTAATGTACCTATTAGTAACAGTACCTAAGTGGTAAATCAAAATAAGTTCGTTTCCACGGCACAACTTAATAAAATCGGTTAAACTTAAACTACCAATAACCTAAAAACTAACCCCTTTATTCATAAAACTTATCAGACCTATAACTTATATCTTGTTGGTTGTCCCTTTCTGACGAAGCAAATATCAAATATGACAAACAAAGACATACGAACTTTACTGTCAAATCCGCTATAACAATCATGTTGGACGTTTATGAATAAGACTATAAGTCTTTAAAACTACTACTTCTTTTGTACGATATGGTTTCCAATTAAAAGCTAAAGAAGCTTTTGTAAAGTTAATTTGCAACCTAAGTATAACGATATGTATTTGCTTTCTTTAAAAAAACTCATGTAAATATACTAACCATTGTGAATTCTGATCACTGAAACGATGGTTACTTCTGTCTAAAAATAAAATATACTTCACTGTTTAACCGCTCCGTAAGAATGTAATTAATAAACATGTGGATGGAAGGGATACAGAAAAAAGTATGTTACTTTGTAAGCTAGTTCCTGTGGGGTATAGAAATATATAAAAGGCATTTTATGAACATTTCAGGTTCTGGCGAGTTGGAGTTCGAGGAGTTCGTAACCCTGGCTTCAAGGTTCATGGTTGAGGAGGATGCTGAGGCCATGCAGCAGGAGCTCAAAGAAGCATTCCGGTTATACGACAAAGAAGGTCGGTAATAAAAATGAAGGACAAACATTCGGCCAATGTGAATTTGATGCTCAAACACAGAATAGGTTTAGGACCATTTTTTTGGCACACTCTACAGACAAACGGCATAATGCGATGTTGTTGAATTTAATAGAATAGTGGTAGAGATATCTAGACTACTTTTGAAATTAATTTTTGAAAATGGCACCCGCCAATAAAAAATAATATGGCGGGTTTTATTTCAACTTACCTATATAAAATAAAAGCTAGTGAAAATACCATTTCATAATTAAAATCGTTTTTGCAGTTAGGATATTGTTCTTATAAAAATATGTTTGCTTGTTCGTCGTTGCTGGCCAGTTGCCATTTATTTTTATACATGTGTCTACATACATAAAGCTTTTTTTGCTTTGAATTTAACTTGGGTAGGTTAGTTCTATAATACTTATTTAAAAAAAGAACAAATAAAAAGATAACCAGAGTCAATCTGAGGCCCCGGCGAGATTCGAACTCGCGATCTCCTGTTTACTAGACAGGCGCTTTAACCAACTAAGCCACGGCGCCGCTGCATCGTGGCGCGAAAATAAGAAACTAAACGTACGCTGCGCCAAAAGTGTTTTTTTTATCAAGTGGGTCGGTACTTCTTTTTTTTATGGGCCGATCTTCCACGGACAGATAAAATTAAACTACAGTGACTATTATAAAATATCGTTAAATATGGCTGTCTACATTGTAATGAGATTTCTCAGGTTTCAACATTAGTCATGTTGTACCTGTTCTATTCGAAAGTTTGTCTTATTTGACTATTCAAAAATCAGATCTTAAACTCATACAATGTACTCGATAATCAGTAATGATAGGCCAAGCAATGATGTGTAAAAATACTCTATCATTGAGTACAAGAATAACATGACACTAGCGGGTTTCTTTCACACTAGCGGTCCCCCGCGACTTCGTCCGCGTAAATTTAGGATTTCCTGTGGGCATTGTTAGGAGCGGAGTATTTTGTGAAACTGTGATATCTTTTAAGATAAGAATCAAAACGCGTGTGAATAATAATAATAATATAATAATAAAACGTTTATTTCAGACCAAATCAAAGATCCGTAGCTACAGATAGTTGTTAGTAACATATAACTTAATTTTTTTTAAATACTACTTAAAAATAAAATCTTCAAACTACCACATACAAAATAAAAACTACTAAGTGCTCAGTCAAAAAACCGATTCCTGAATCCCTGCACATGTATTTGTATCCAGTGCTTAAAGATGGAACATGATGGCCTATTTCTGGTAACCATCAGAATGATGTTGGGGCTCCGCCGTATCCTAGCAAACATCGACGACGTCCGCTTTCAAATGATAGTGTAGAAGTCATCCACATGAGCTTCAGCGAACATCGACGACGCACTGCAGAACCTAGGTAACCCCATCAGCATCCTGAAGGCATTATTGTACTGAACACGGAGAGCGTTATAGGTCCTCTGCGTTTGTAAGTACACCACAGGCTGCAAGTGTAAAATGTCTGGCAGAATGCCTTAAAGAGAGTAATTTTGACGTCTCTTGTACACCTGGCAAACCTGCGAGCGAGCATGTTACATCGGACCGCTAACGACCTCCTCTCACGTTCTATGTCACAGTCATCAGATAGATTTTTAGTAACAACATGTCCCAGGTATTTAAATTGACTAACTCCTCTCAGTTCAGTAATTAGAAGTTTTACTGGAGGTGCAGGAATCGACTTCCTAGTACCTGAACGAAAAACCATTAGCTCACTTTTTTTTAACATTATAGAGAAGTCCATGTTTGGAAACATACTTCTCACACACTGACAGTAATTTACACAGACCATTCGCCGTGGGACAAAGCAACACCATGTCGTCTGCGTAACTAATGCTGTTGACCATGAGACCGTCTATTGAGCAGCCGACCCTGGTGTTGCTCCACGATAAGGTCATTAACATAAAGGCTGAAGAGAGCGGGAGACGACAAACCACCTTGTCTTACCCCACATTCGAGGACATATTCGTCAGACAACGCTCCAGACCACCTGACCTGGTTAATTTGATTACCATACCAGTACTGAAAAGTGGCAATTAGTTCAGGTGGTAACGCTATGTCAGATAGTTTCGACCATAATAACTTATAATTAACCAGGTCAAATGCCTTGGACAGATCCAGGAAAGCAGCATACACAGGCAACCCTCTGAGTATAGTACCTGACAGTATGCTTAAGCGAAAATAAATAATATGAACATATTAATTATACCGGTCCCCCGCGACTTCCTCCGTGCTTTTTGATTTAACTGCTTCCCCGTTGATTTCTAGGTAGGTATCATGCATTTTATAGCTCTCTAACACAAAATATTTTATTCACATCGGCTTAGCAGTTCCTGTAATTAGCATGTTTAAACAAAAAAAATAATTCCTCCGTTTTTCCAGTTATAATGTGAGATATGGTGCAACCGACCCTAACCTCTTTATAATATTAGTATAGAAAAAATAGCAGTCCCCGAGGACTTGATGCGCACCTATTGATTTTACTCCATTCCTGAAAGACATAACGTGATTTTTTTAAATTACCTATCTTATAGCCTTGCTAGATACGTTGTACCTTACACAAAGGTTTTTTTCAAAATCGGACCATGAATAGGTAATTCTGGTCTGAGATAAGTGCATTCAAACAATCAATTAGACAAAAGTCAAAAAGAAATCAGAAATATTAAAGTACTATCCTGGTCACCACCGCCTTACCACGATGGCCAAAGAAAGAGCATTGCGTCTTGTCGTATTGTGTGTAAGCGACAATAGGTGAGTGGAGTAAGGGAGGCGTCAGAGATATCTTTGCTTGAACTTCAATTCAACACATCGTACATCCGTGTAAATACCTACTTACTTATTAAGTTATTGGGAAAAACTCAAGCTGACCCGCGAGTTAAATACGTACAGCGTCATTATAATATTTTGTTGCGTCTTTTAATTTCTATTCGACTACATTATCCTGCACATTACAATTTTTCTGCATGACTTATAGGTATGACTGGGGGAGAATACTTTTAGCATTAAGTCCACTGTGGCTTTCTTTTTGCCGCCGCAAAAATTTCATATTTTTACCTAAAAAAGGAGTTATTGTGACTTAACTGTAATAGTTAGACATATGTTATTGCGGATTTTATTGTAGATAATGATGTCCTCTACAAAACTGTAGAACATTACTTTGCTCTATTGTCAATAGTTTTCGCAGCGTTCGCAATTAAATGATTTTCCTTTTACACCTTTGGTTACATAATCGAAGTTTTCATACGGAACCCTCACTTTTTTGATAATGTAATATAGCCTATGTCCATCGCAGATAATGCAGGATTCTAATGGTGAAAGAATTTTTCAAATCGGTTCAGTAGTTTCGGAGCCTAATCGTTGCAAATAAACAAACAAACAAATCTTTCCTCTTTATAATATTATATAGTATATATAGAATAGATGAAGTTATTATTGCGTAATGCCATTTGTTAAATCGTGATGAATTAGGATAAAATGAAGTAATGAACTTAAAAAATCTGGATAGAAAGCTAAATATTTGTAAAATCCTTCATTATTTAAAATGGTTTCTCATATGTGAGCAATAGACGTTCAAAATACCTAAATGCATTTTAATTAATTGAATTTGTATTCTTGTTGCAAATATTACATAATATAATCCCGTAAGATTATTATATATCTTCAAGGTATAAAAACTATGTTTGTCTGTCATTCCAGGTAACGGATACATCACGACGGATGTGCTCAGAGAGATCCTTAGGGAGTTAGATGACAAGATCAGCGCTGAGGAACTTGACATGATGATTGAGGAGATTGACTCTGACGGCTCCGGGACCGTTGACTTCGATGGTAAGATCTTCAATGCACCTACAATTATGCTCGCTGGCCTACCGCCTTAATTGCTTTCAAATTTTAATAGTAATAGCTTTTATGAAACAAGACTATGAGCTGTCAATCTGACGTCTGGAAAGCAAAAGGTACGAGTAGCTTGCAAAATAATGATTTTTTTCATTTCAAAGTCAGTTCAGTCAGTTCAAGCCAAACATTGCATTGGAATTTCAACCGTAAACGTGATAGTTTTCGAATTAGGTGGCAGGTATCGCTGGATTTAGGGTAGGGCACCGGCTACAGCCCCGGGGGCCCCCACAGTAGACTTCGAAAAATAAAACTAATTCAGACTAGTAAACAACTTTTCCTTTGATATTTTTTTTCGAGTTTTACCTTACCTACAGTAACGTCTTTGCTTACTGACCTCGGCTTCGAACCCGGAACCTTGGCAAAGGCAAATCATTCGTTTTTAAAACTTAATGAAAAACAGTTTTTCTGAGTAGTATAATCAGTTGCAGTGGTATCATACAAGGAATTACGGTATGCCTGTGTCAAGAGGCCACGCTCTCACTTTACAAAGTGTAACTTACTAAACTAACACTTATTGTAAAATTAAGTTTTGGACTAAATCCATGACTATTCGATAATTAGCTAGAAAAAGGTGCTATACCTATTTTTAAGTCTTATAATAATTTTCGAGATGACAAGTTCAAGGATTTTTATTCAAGGCAGTAATAATAACATTTATCACACCCTGCAAGTAAAATACATTAGCTGACAAATGGGGCTTGCGACACAGCAATACTGAATAATAATATGGTTAATATTTAATTAGGTGCTGATACTACTCCTGCGTCATATCTATGTAAATATTATTCGCCTACGTGAATACAAAGAAAAATAATATATTTAATTTCAGTGATATTTCGATACAGACAAGTATGCGTTATTTGATTTGAAAACAGCGCTTTTGAAAACGACTTCTTACTAATATTAACTAGTTTGGAATGCTAATGTATTCGATTCAATATAAGTTCATTGCCTCGATATTTTCAGTCGTGCCTGATCCAGACAGTACCTACTTTATATTCAGAATTTACGGTAAGACATGCAATGGTGATATGCAATCGTATATAAACCACCATGTCATGTCATTGTAGGAGTATTTCGCTTAAGTCACAAAATGTCACTCTAAGGCTGTTTAAAATAATAATTGGTGAACTCATATAGTTCACCAATTATTATTTTAAACAGCCGGTAAACATCGATTGTCGTAATTTTTGACGAATTCTTATACAAACTATATTAGAAGTTGCTAAACCGGCTGATTAAAAATTAAACAAACTGTTGTTAGTTTTAAACCTGTTTCAAAGTTATAACTATTAAAATTAAAAGCAATTTAGTTAGGCGGGAAGCCTAGACTGATCATAGCGCAGCGCCACTAGTGAACGCATAGTTTATAAATAATTAAACCTATTTGGGTTCACTCAGCGCTACCAATTGTGCGTCTACCTACATACTCCAAAATTCACAAAAAAATATAATCAAAATCGGTTTAGTCCAAAATCATCAAAGTGTAAAAAATAATAATTACACAAATAGCGATACCTAGGTCCTGAAATAAACATACTCCCCGTTATTCCAAAAACTTAGTACCGGGTTTAAGACAGGACTAAGCTATTAGCTAGCCAATTAGAAAAGCGCTTCTCTATTAGGTTATGTTGTCTGTTAATATTTAGACCCATTTTAAACCTGGTCTATTTTTTTTGTAATAACAGCGACTTAGACTTTGTGTCGACTAAAACGTTAATGTCATTGACATAAGCTAATGACGAGATGTCTGCTATTAAAACTTTGCACAGGTAGAAAAATATAAGACGTGTAAAAGTGCCTCATTATATTTTGACGTTTGTTTACAGAATTCATGGAGGTGATGACGGGCGGTGACGACTAACTACAACCAGCCTTCGCAATCATTAAAACCACTATCCTTCCATACCCCACTGATGTGGCCGTACCTAATGTTAAATTAAAAATTAAGTTACTGTTAATTTATTGATAAGCTATTTTTAATAAACCAACACTTTCCATATAAGCAACAAGCTTTTATTTCTTTTTCCTATACTTATCCACCACCACTGTATACAGTGGGTGCAGATGGGCACCTCCTTTGATGGCCTTGTACCAGAAAGTACCTACTATCTTTAAAGTTTTATAAATTCTTTATATCAACTTTGCACACTGTAACTACGACGATGACGACCAGAAATTGCTTTTTGGTGAATCAGTATTATGTAAGTTAGTTAGTGGGCTCAATTCCAAAGTGTCTTGTTTAAGATTACGCAGTTTAGGTAAAAAAAATGAGGTTAACATACACTAACTGTAGCTCCCTGTGTATATTAGCAACTCCAATTTGTCGTAAGGTTTATAAAAAATCGGTTGATTTTGATATATTTCATGTCAGGAGAATGATTACTATTTAATAATGCACTAGCAACAAATAATTTGAATTTTTTTTGGACAAAAGTGTGATCTTTTAATTCTTTATTTAAATAC
This sequence comes from Pyrausta nigrata, assembly GCA_949316185.1. Taxonomy (NCBI): domain Eukaryota; kingdom Metazoa; phylum Arthropoda; class Insecta; order Lepidoptera; family Crambidae; genus Pyrausta; species Pyrausta nigrata. The sequence continues at coordinate 6,040,253 of OX438940.1, forward strand.
CTAGGTACTTACATAATAATATAAATGTTTGGTGGAAAGTGAAAGTACTTACCTACTTACAATTAATGATAATGCAGTTTTTAGCAATAGATAGAGTACTGATAAATTCAAGACTTTTCATGATAGTCACACTTCCAGGTATTTAGTCTCAAATAAGGTCATATTTGATTATTTGCATAAGAATACGGTATTAACAGGTATTATAAAAAATAAAGTGTGCACATATGTCTAGCCAAATTTTTATCATTAAAAATAAAAAAAAACAAATTAACGTTCTAACTAAATCCTGGTAAAATTATGAAAAAACCACATGGAAAATAAAACGTATTAATAACAATAATAAGTATTAAAATGTCATGGTAAAATAAATACTACTCCAGTCAAAATATAATTAATATCTCCATTTGTAACTAGCCCTATGCTGTGACTGTTCAGATAATGGACTCAATTCCAATGTGTCTTGTTTATGATTAAATTTAAGTTCAGTCTCTCTCTTTCTCTGCCAAACAAACAAAAAGAAACAGACTATATAATTTGGAAATTTCAGAGTAAACAGCTGTCAGTTGATAGGGAAATCAGAGAATCCATAGACAATTTAGTAGGAATTTCATTCGTTGACGACTAAAGTTACACGCAATTAGGCAAAAAAATTGTAAAAATACGTCACGTACGTGTAAGAAATCCCATTACTTAATTTGACGTTTCTAAATTATTGTAGTCTATCGCTTTTCATTTGGATTTGGAGGGAAAGAGAAAGACTGAACTTAAATTCAATCTTAGACACATTGGAATCGAGCCCATTGTCCCCAACGCTTATTTACTACCGAGCTATTTCTGTGACGTGTGTTCTAGCAATTATAACGCGTTCGAAAATGGGCTATAAATATTACGAATGAAGTATACGTCACGGGCTGCTTGTAGAGTGTCTATGAAGTTAAAAAAGTTTAGGATAAGAGGGCCTATTCTATAACGAATACTGTCACAGCCTAATAAAGATTACACGAAAGATTTATCAATCTGTCTAAATTGCATTAATTTTCGTTTTCTTTATTACGATAGAATAAAACGCAACAAACTGCAATTTGCAGTGGGGGTGGAGGGAGATAGAACCCAACATGGGGTTTTTGTCGATAACATTTGATAAACTAATAGCCCATAAATTATCGCTAGTCCAAACCCGGACACAATCTATATGAATTTTTTATTAAAAATAAACATCCTCTGACCCTATCAAGAATGCGGCACATTCCTTATAATATCGATGATGATGTGATCCCGACCGATTTCGGCCACGGCGACTGTCTTCAACTCCGATTTTGCCGTTGATGTGCTCGCATGTGGCTTATGTAGCCAATTTTGTTTGTGAAAATCCTCGCACATTGCGGGCATGAGAGCACACCGTCCACATAATTGTAGCTGATAGCCGCAGGTGGTCGAGCTTTCAGCTCGTCGCTTCTGGCATCCAGCTCAAGAAGCCGCCGGTTTTCAAAGATTTCGACGCTAGATTTAACAAGCGCTCTCCAATATTAAATAGTAATGAGAGTAAAGCTACTAATAGGTACATATTAAACTCTTATAAAGACCTAAAACTATCTTCATTCCAACATGGCCACACTTCACAAGTGTTTAAACGTTGAAAGCAAATTAGTAAGAACGTTCCCGTGAACCAACAGGCAGTGCAAAGGAGACTGCATAATTTAGGAATTTCTCTGAATCCCAGGAGCTAGTATATTATTCGCAGACAAGATGGATGGTGTACGTAGTTCTATTTTGTTACGCCCGGTGCCAACCATTTGCAAAGCCGCACGCGTATCTTAGGGTGGTCGCATACAGTACATTATAATTCACACAAAGCAGAATTTAATTAATTAGTGCCCATAATGGTAACACATCGACTCACCTGATTTCCGCAATTTTACACTTTATGTTGATCATAATGAAATAAATCATAAGATATGCCACAAAAAATTTAGGGTCATTTTTCAGGCTGCTGAAGCGCCAAAAAAGTTCTCCATTCGCTTTGGAACCTAGACAAATCGACGCAAAAAAATGCAGTCCAATGGTATACATAAAACATATTTTGGATCAATAAGCGCTTCAGTAAATTTGCCTCTCCGTCGACGATATAGAGTTAAATATCATATAAGATATTTTGTCAGGTTTGGGAAACCTATGTTCCCGACTGTACAGGTTTTGATCAATTGTGTAAAAGATTTGTGAAACAGTCAGTGAGTTGTTTTACAACAGTTGCATCAATTTGACAAATATTATCACGTAGAGGCTAAAAGTAACCGAGAAGTAAAGCAATTTGGAGAAGTATTTAGCGACGATATTTAAATAAAAGAATTTTTAATTAATAAGTCAAAGCAAATATGCAAAGGGGTCCCCAATATGAGTTTTAAGGCTGATCCTCGAAGGCAAGATTCCTGGCAAGAGATCACAAGGCCGACCCAGAAAAAAAATGGATAGATGACATCAAAGACTGGACCAAATTACGTTATTATGACCAGAGCCCCTAGATAAGATGCAATCTTTCTAAAGCGAACTTCGCTATCGCCAACAAAATGTATGCAAAAGTCACGTGATATTTCAATGGCTTATGTCAGTTTCATACATTGTGTTAGCGATAGCGAACTTCGCTGTAGAGTAGATTGCATCTTGTCTAAGGGCTCAGCTAAAAAAAACGGCTCAAGACCGTATAGGTTTCTACATGCTGACCTCCAAACTTTAATTTGAAGATGGCACCCCATGATAAAGTCAGAGCGATTGAAGATAAAGTTATTCAGGTAAAAGTGCGATTATTATTCAGTGTATCGGGCCTCGTTTGGCTGCCCGCCCAGTGTGACGCCGCCCTTGTACGAGTAGAGTGTGTAGACGTCACCTGGCAGCTGGCATTCGATTCGGTCTCGTGAAAGCTATTAGCAATGATAGTAAACATGAAAAATACGCTCATTGCATATTTATTGTACGTGTAATATTATGATTTATTGGTATTATATTCATTGTAAATGTATAAATTAAAGCATCCGTTATCACCTCACAATTCAAACATTCACAATTTCACACGTCGTAGTGAAAAGTCAGAAAGGGTAACCAAGTTAAAACCAATAAGAATAAAAAAAACATATTAATATTTAACAGTAAAGTTAACTACTTTACATGCTTTCTCTACCAATCCGCAAGGGTCTCTGCATAAATGGGATAATACAACGACCTACCTCCCAACTCAGTTGTTTCAAAATCGCAATACTTATAGCTTATGACGACCGTCTTGGTGTAGTGGTTCGCGCCACGGACTTCTGAACCAGGCGGTTGCGGGTTCGAATTCCGCAAGGGGCAAATGTTTGTGTGATGAGCACGAGCATTTGTACCTGAGTCATGGATTTTTATAAATATATATAAGTATGTCTATCCGTTATCCTAGTAGCCATAGCACAAGCTCACGCTTAGTTTGGAGCTAAGTAATTGGTGTGTTTGTTGAAACAATTTATTATTTATTATTATTCGAACTCGATGACGTCGGTGGTAAGGATGTAGCGCCGGTTTTCGATTTCAAGTAGTTCACTATTCGACCACAAGTCGATTGGCGCTATAACCGATTTGCAGAGTACCAAATCACTGATTCTCGACGTCGATTCGACTGTGATCGTAACTTCAACTCGTCAAGAGACACCCCTGATTACAATAATAGTATTATTATCGACAACACACCTGTGTTGTTGTTTTTAAATCGATCTTTTTACTTAATAGTTTATCATATTGATTACGAATGACACTAGAAAGTCGAATTCTGTTATAACATTGATTTACACAATGACCCCTTGACCCTCCGCCCTAAGTATAGGTTTGTACACAACTGTACGAAATATCCTATACCTACTAATTTTAATGCATATACCAAACATGCAAAGTTCGGTGAAAAACATAGGCCAAGTTCTATGTCGATAAAGTAAGTAGGTACATTCAGAAATTAGTTGACTTTTATTCACTAAACGACATAATATATGAAAAATAAGAAGTTATGATGTTTGTGAGTCTGCATAGACGAAGTCGCGGGCAACAGCTAGTCATTAACGAAACGTGAGAATATTCGCATTTTTGAAGACAATTTCGCAGTTGATTGTTATACCGTGGCTTATTTCAATGTCGGCATACACTTTCATTATTTGCTTCAATCGGACACTGTGTACCTAAGTATTCAGGTGGCGTGAAAATGAATTTAATATTATTATTTTATGAACGCGCTTTTTAAATTTAGAAAAATGCTATGATGGCTTAGCTCACACTGGAGTGCTATATTTCCAAATATAGATAGCGGAGTTCCGTGTTTGCGAACTAAATAATAAGTAAAATATTTTAAAGTGTGTGTTTATGAAATCAAATAATCAAATAAGCGAAGGGACGTAGGTGACACCGGATGACACAGTCGATTAATTTTTGTGAGCGAAATTCAATTTGATTTCGTAAAAACTTGCAAAATAATTGCTTAAGTTATAAAAATAATTTCAAACAAATTATATAATTTACCAATATAAGTACCAATATAAAAAATGTTAAAGGTTAACTTACTCATAAGAAAAGACAATCGTCTGAAGAGGGTGTCCTTTGATTAAAAAACGTGTGATTCGGACTCGCGCACGAAGGGTTCCGTACTGTATTTTTACCAAGTCAAGCGTCTGCCTGTTGTCGTTATAAGTATCGAGTGAAAAACTGAATAAATACGTGTTTTTTAAATATTGCAAAAGAAATACATCATTTGTAGAAATTTCAACTGTCTAGCTATCACGGTTTATAAGATACAGCCTGGTGTCAGACAGACGGACGGACAGCGGAGTCTTAGTACTTAATAAAGCTCCGTTTTGACCCATTGGGTACGGAACCCTAAAAACCAACGTAGTCTTTGTAAGTTCGTACAAAGACACGTCTCTTTGCTTTTAAAAAGGCCTAAAATTTTAAGAAAAGGCAGATAGGAACCGTCTTGTTACATTATGGATATCTAGTCCTACGCGTAATAAGGCAAGCGACGCCAGCGGGAAGGATTTCCGCCTTATAAATTATTGAAACTGATCTATCTAATCTGATTGGAATCGGCTTCAGACATCGATTTATCTGATTACGAGATAGACTGAGGTGTTGATTTCAGGTCTTCATTGAAATAAATCATCGTCTGATTTCCATAACATTAGATTTACTTTGGGATTAGAGCAATGTGTGCGATGTTGTCCAATTTATTTATTTAATTAAATGTGCTTACTGTTCTATTCGTTTTACACGGCGCTACACATATTACCTATATCTAAAATAAAGGCGTCGGTATGTATACATATGTATGTTCAAGTTGAAATCAGAAACTGCGAAGCTGTTTTTACGCGGTCAGTTAAGCATTAATAGAGTAATTCCTGAAGAAGATTCAGGTGTACTTGTTGAGTTTTTTATGTTTTTTTTTAAATATGTCAAAAAAATTAAGGTTTCATTAAAAATGCTGCATTTTCTTGTACTGTGTGTACTGTAAGATACAACAAAAAAATGTACAAAAAAGTTCGTGATATTTATAACCTTTCAGGATTACTCTCATTACATCGACCATAGATTACTAAACTATCGTATAAGGCATTAATTTATATTCCTAATCATTTAAAGTTACTTCTTTCTACATTCACACACCATGTTGTTGAGAACATTAAAGAAATTAAGTAAGTATATCACATTCTTAAACATTACATGAAGCTTAACTAGGCACCCAGGATCCTAACTCATTGAGATATCCTTTAAGGCACGTAGTGGTATTATAAGGTATACCCTTTGTAATGAGATATTAAACCTAGAAGAAAAACATTTCCTCTTTAATTTATGCTGTTTAATCTCGCTGCTGGAAAACAAAAGAGAGCTTATGGAAGGCTGATAGCATAGACGATGTCTTCGATTTTAAACGAGATATAAAATTAAAATTAACTATTACACTTGCACAAGATGTAATTGAGATACTTGTAATACTTGAAGATAATTAAAACATAATCGTACGTTAAACTAAACTAGTAACTATCGGCCACGTATAAAAGGCGCGTATTCCTGGGTTCAATTTATTGTGAATGTACCTACTATTTATCTGACTATGCTCTATACCCAAAAAATTCCACGAGTCCGGCAAAAAGTACTTAATTTTAAAACCTATAATAATAAATGAGTTGTTTTAATACTTCTTGATGTTAAGTCTAGTGATGAATTTTGCGCTTACAGGACTAATAAAGTACATCACGATCTTAAGAAAAAAGGTTTTGATAGACAGCCAGCAAAATTGTTTTATTTTAAAGACCTATCGAGTAACCACGTTGCTTACTCGCAATATAGATTATTAACAACTAGCCATTTATTTGATAAATGAGTTTTTTTACTTCAACAATATTTTTTAAGAATAAAGCTACTGAGTAGCCTGCTGCATACTAGCAATATGGACCATTAACAACTAGCTCCTTTAATTGTCTTAGAACTACCACGTCCCGACACGTTTACCTGTGATGATTCCATTTCCGAATGGTTATTGCGTCCCGTATCGGGAAATGGAGGTAGCCACGTAATAGAATCACTCCAATAAGCCTTGAAGAACACTACGTAGACGATTTGGCGACTGTTTCTATGTGACAATAGGGTTTTTGGGGTCTCTTAATAGGGACAATGACCGTATTAATGAGTTGAGTAAAATGTAATTTTTCAATGAAAGTTATGATGATATAATTTTTTAAATTTGATTCCATAATGCAAAAAAACTATTCCTAATTTCCGCATATTTGTAAATTCTTAAGCCTATAAAGGTAAAACCAAAACATATGTTTAACCATTATACACACAACTAAAATTACATATTTCACTTCGCCTTAAACTGATAGCCTTAGATATTGTATAAATAGATAAGATTTGATAACCGTTTACCTAGTGTCAGAATATATTTTAAGAAAATTATATTTAATAATAACAATTCATCATCATTATCATCCTAGCGTTATCCCGGTTGTGCACCTGCAAAAGAGGGCCCAGGGTCTGCTATGGCCCATGATCCATGATATGGCAGATCAGTTTATTACAGTAGAGTGACTGCCATCTGACCTCCTTGATCCTGTTAACAGGGGAACCTGACCAGTTTGGATCGTGGTTACACATTCAGTCGCCTGAATGTGTAGGTTTCTTCTCGATATTTTCCCACACCGTAAGAGCATCGATTAGTGAAACAACTAATATAACATAACTCAAAGTCATTTAAAAATATATATGTTTAAAATATGTGTGTAAAATTAATTGTTGTTTTCATTAGATTTATACGTACCGATTTCACCGAACGACGATTGAAATTTATTTTACACTCCAAATTCCAACGCTCCACATAAATCTTCGACCATTCACAAGATCACCAGGAAATCAGTCACTATTACCAACTCATTAAGCACTTGTTGACTTCCGAGTCAAACATTATAGTCGTTTAAGTAGCATCGTTGATTTATTAATAGTAGTTTAAATCTAGCCATGTCAATATCATTGGCTGTCACAGGCCTAGGATTCCTATCTCCGCCCGAGCAGGGCTGCTCAACAATTTGTTGATTAATTATCTAATCAACTTATATACATTCAATTGCTTAGTGCTTAAAACTTTATTTTGCGAGATTTTGTCAATTTTAGTATGAACCAAAATTTGGAGCCAGTCTGAGCTTTATCTCAAATAAAAGACAAAAAAACGTAATATGTATCTACACAAAAACTATAGCAAAAGATTTACCAAAAAATACAAAACGAAAACAAAAAAGCATCGCTGGGATTCAAACCCGAAGCCTTAGGCGTAGGTAGCCAACACTTTGACCATAACACTATTCAGACAGAAAATATATCGATGAAAAGGATTACGTCATTATTTTATAACACAAAAAGCTATAACTGTCCCTCAAGGTATAATCGTACGATTTAAATTTCATTCTAAAATATAACCAAATGGACATTATTATTTTAACGTATGAAAATGTTATTCCAACGGCAAGTTCTCACCCAGCTTTATTGTTCTACATAGAAATGAACCAAACCAATTCATTTGACTGAAGGCAAATTAATAGTTAAGTAATAGATTGAGATATTGTAAAGTAGTCTAGACTAGATACTCATTGGTTTGAATACTCGTTACGTTGAGAAGAAATAATGAGAGACATATACCTACCTACAAATCTAGATCTTATATTAATCTAATGCAAGGTACTTAAGCATTAAAGAAAAGGTTACGCATATCTACCTATTATAAAAATGAAAACTGAAAGAACTAAATTAACTGAACTATATTACATATTAATATTAAATTAATGACTGACCAACGCATAGTTTAAACTACTGGAGTTAGAATCTTGCAATTTTGCATTATGCTTCTTTTTAGTATAGATGAGCACTAAGATAGGATTTTAGTAAATTCATCCCTAGAGGTAGTAAAAAAAGGGTTAGTTTGTACGAAACTCCAACAGTTTTGAAGCTAAATCGATTGAATTTGGTAATCAAGCTATTTGGTGAGAAATTAAAATGACGTATTTCAGGATTTTTTTAAATTCAAATTCTAAAACTACCACTAGTTTGTATCGGAAATTTGACATTTGCGCGGACGAAGTCGCGGGCAACCGCTACTAAAACTATATCTCATAAGCATTAAAGCGTTTATGTGAGCTTAGCTAAAACTATACCTAACACAAATATCATTCTTTGAAAGGGTACCTAAATAAGATAAGTTGAGATATTATTGAGTGAAAATTTTGTGCAAAAGTCTAAGGCCCACTTTTACGAAACTCGTTAAATACGTTTAACGGTAATTATGTTTAAAATATCATCCCGTTTCTGCCAACGTCGAATGACTGACAAAGACAAAATGATGTTTTTAAATATGTTTAGCGCTAAGTGTATTTATCGAGTTTCGTAAAAGTGGGCCTAAATGCAACAACCGCAAACCAGACAGAAATAAATTGGAAATGGCCGACAAACTGTGATATTTAGCATTATGCGCTAAACAAATCAGTCATGCGTGCGTTCAAAATGGCCGAATTTGTGACCCTACTCTTTAAGACGACTGTATTTTCGACTCTTGCTTCCCGTCCTTGTTCTCATGCATGTTAACACGGTAATGAAAGTAACAGCGATCTCTAGAAAGAAAAATTATCATTTTTGTGATAGGTACACCATTATTACAGTACAGAAAAAACTGTGGTAAAAGTATCCACAAATTCCTTTAAGAGTTTAGAATCATCATTAAATCAGCGCCATAAAACTCTGACTCCCGGATGTAAACGCTTGAATACTACGGTATACTTTAGCAAAAACGGTATATGCCTATTAAATCTGAATAGTGGTCTTGATTTCTCCAAGACTCCATTATCAGATCCTGACTTGGTGACAAGGATCAGCTCTGAGGTACGCTCTTTCAGTTAAAAAAATAATTTTGAAAATCTGTCCACAAATGACGGAGAAATCTATGACTTACATAGTGGCGCCCTGATTAAAACCGTTGATGTGTTTTGCCATACTCTCTGTTTAGTTAGCAGAATGGGCGAATGTGCTACGATTTTTGTATCTACAAGTGTTATCGTTTGATTGAATAAATTGACTTCTAATTATTTAATGGTTGCTGTGTCTCAATTTGATGATTATGACACATTAGTGAAGTTATGATATGTATTGAAAGTCTACTAAACTATTTTATGTACCTAATTTAAAAAAAAACAGTACCAAAAAACAAATTGTATGTTTTAGGGAGGCAGTTGATAAAAATCTTTCTTCAATTGAGCATAATTTTTAAAAACACTTTCTACTTAAATATTTAAATAGAAAAAAATAATGTCCACCTGGCTGAATTTTAGTTGAAATTAAAACCGGCGATCAATCTCAAAAGAGATTAGCGACCTACGTGGTAGATATTATAGTGTGTACAATTCACAGGTGCAATATCCTACATGACCGAAAAGATACATTTTTGAAATATAAAATACTACCTGATCAATAGCAATTAATAATTCAAATGTTTACCACCTCTGAAAAATTCTATCTAGGCGGAAAACATCGATGCTGTGATATATAAACGACCTACATCCAGAAAGTCTGGATCAAACTGTGATACAGACATACTGAATTTATCAGACCAATTTGTTTATTATTATATCTGTGATATTTAAAAAAATAGAATAAAATGGTTGGTGTTTGTTCTTCTCATATGGATTTATTCGGTGTTTTTTTGAGTGGAATATGTAATAATATGTGTTTGTTATATTTTTCATGTGCTGTGAATAGGAAGAGCTTGACAAAACCCAGTTGCAGCGTGAGTACCCGTTGTGTTTTTTAAGTATTTTTTTTAATGTTAGAGCCTTTATACTTTTCTGTGCAAAAAAATAAAAAAATGCCCTTGTGTTAAAAAATAATTCAAGGAACTGATTGTTAACAGAACTTGTTTATCAACAGGTGTTATTGTAGACGTTTATTAAAAATACGTCTGGCCTGTAACTAGCTACTACTGAAATAGGAGGACTAAACAAACTTCCCAAGTTCTTACTTTTACTATCAATGAAAAAATAGTCCCTTAATATTTGTGTACATAAAATAATTAATAATAGATATTCAAAATGGTCGCTGGTTGAGATTTTAAGGCAATCCTATACTATTTGCTATACACTTTTGTTACAATTCTTATTAATTAATTTGAATGCAACTTTAAGATTAGCGCATTTCATATATTAATCAAATACTAAATTAATAAGTCTCTAAACATGCTATTATTAGGTGAAATATAATATCAAACGTGTTCCTACATTAAACACTCATAACTAATAACCTACATCTTTGAGGTAAAATATTTTCAGCTTCAAAACATCTAAGTATTATATTAAAATAAGTATCTACAAGTACAAGTAAAAAAGTCCAGTGTTGAATCCTAGATATAATGATTTTAACCTGTCTATCCCCATAAGACCGGTGGGTTGATAACAATTAATTTTCTATTGTGTCTGGAAACATGATGTTATGTGAAGGTTTAGTAATAAAAATAATTAATTTATATAGTGCTCAAGAACGCATTCGACGCGTTCGACCACGAGAAGAAAGGCATCATCAGCACAGACATGATTGGCACAATCCTGGAGATGCTGGGTCACGAGCTGGACGAGAACACGCTGAAGGAAATCATCGAAGAAGTCGACCAGGACGGTAAGTTTGTAATACAATTTATGCTTTTAATTAGACGATTTGCTTGACCTGTCAACGAGTTTGCATAAGCATGATAAGATGTATGTTTACCTTAGACGATTTACCTGTCCTGACAACGAAAATAAAAATATAAAAAAAAACCGTCCATCCATCCAAGGTCGTATCTAAACATTGCTTAGATTTTTATGTTCTAAGGGAGATGGGGCTTTTGCATTCAGATGTAGGTATCGGTTTATACCAAAACCTAATCATGATATTTTAAATGTAAAAGAAAACACTTTTTCGATACACAAATAATGATTTCTAATCAATAAGAAAAAAAATGTATTTTTTATAAACTGCACTTCTCGTGGATAAAACGCCATCTGGTGAATGGATAGTTATTAGCTGCTCGATGGCGGAGCTTTACGGCAAGATGTCGTTTGCCTTATCCACAAATATTATAATACGCCCTTAAAACGACGAACAGTTTAAAATAAAACAACAAAAACCGTTTTTTAGATAGCGCTGTAAGTCGTTAAAAATGCCAAGGAATGTTTTTTAACATTAATTATTTTAAAAATGAGTAATATACATTTTGTATTTTTTATCAACTCTATAGAGCTGCGCTTTTTGTGATTATAGCGCCATCTGGTGAGTGTATAGATAATTAGCTTGTTGATTGTGGAGCTTTACGATGATTGTTGACTTAGCACGACGCTGTACGTTTGTTTTGAAATAAAACAACAAACACTGTTTTGCAGATGGCGCTGTTAGTCTTAAAATAAGGCAAGGAATGTTTTTATCATTAATTATTTTTAAAAAATAGGAAGATATACATTTTAAAAAGATTTACTTCATTTAAATAAGATCAATTACGTTTTCCTTACTTTCTTCAATCCAAAAGTGTTTCAGAAAAAACAGAAATTAAATATTAACGGACACTCAAAATAAATATATGTTTAAAACTTTACGTAAAATAAAATAATTTGCTACATCTTAACAGAAAATAAAAAAATACAAAAGAAATGCCTCACCGTGACAATGCATCGCATTGCCGTGACCAGGATTCGAACCTGGGTTACTACGGCCACAACGTAGGGTCCTAACCACTAGACGATCACGGCTATCGAGGCTTACGTATTCATGGCGAAATTACAAGTACCTAGACGAGTACTTTTTGTCTTTGTATTTATTTTCGTAATCATACAGATGATAAAAGTTTTAATTAAAGATTTAGAAATATTTAAAAAAACATACCTAGGTATTTCTTTATATTATTAGTATTTTTCCAAGCACTGTTGGTTTTGCTGTTTAAAACATAACAAATGCAATGTTAAATGGCTCATTTGGAGAGTTAAGAAATTTTTCAAAAATGTTTATAATTCTTGCACAGGTTCTGGAGAATTGGAATTCAGTGAGTTCTGTCAGCTAGCATCTAAGTTCTTGACAGAAGAAGAAGAAGACGACGAAGCGATGGTCCAAGAGTTAAGGGAAGCCTTCAGATTGTACGACAAAGAAGGTAGATACATCTTATAATAAGTATTATTTAAGTATGTGAATATATCAGTAAACTTTTGACTGCATCGTCGCTTGCGAGCAGGTGAGATCGTGGTTTAATGTATGTATAGAATTTAAAATAAGAGCCAAATATACTGAGCCACGAGAATACTCTCCATAACACTTGGTGATAAGGCCTATTTTGGATCAACTTGAATATTTTTGTGTCCAGGAAACGGCTACATCACAACAGACGTGCTAAAAGAGATCTTCAGAGAGCTGGATAACACCATCACAGCGGAAGACTTGGACAGCATGATTGAGGAAATTGACTCTGACGGCTCAGGCACAGTCGACTTTGATGGTAAGCAAATTAAAAAGAAAAAATATATTTTTTTAAAACCCCCGACACAAAAGATAAGCTCTAAAAACTAACAAATTTGCCTTTATGTGGTTGCGGCCATCTTGGATTCGTAATTTGTCATGGTGTATAGTATTGAGCTAGTAAAGCCCTTCCATTTGATAACAATATTGAGGGAGTTGTAAAATAATATTTAATCCGAAATTTTGTAGCGGCGACCATCTTGGACCGATTTTCGTCCAACATGCTAAGGACACTCGAGATAAAATTATCTATGATACAAAAAAAACTAAACGAAAATCGGTTCATTCGTTTGGGAGCTATGATACCACAGACAGATACACAGTCAGACCCGTTAAACTTATAACACCCTTCTCTTTTTTCGTCGGGGGTTGACAAATCACACCTTATACACGATACCTACCTAAAGGACTTGTCCATTAATGGTTTTTTTATTCGTCAATATTTCTAACCAGAATAAACTAAATATTGTATGAAAGAGTTCACAAAAACTAGCTTTTCTGCATAATTAATATATTTTTTAAGGCCTCCGATTAAGAGAAAAATTGAAATTAATTTTTCTCTTTGTCTGTACATAAACCGCACCTTCGCCTATGCCAATTAAGGCATGAAAAAAAAATTAGCAAAATTGACATTCCATTGACAGTAGTACCTATTATATAATCTGTGGTAGTACCTAGTAGCAATGGTACATAGCCATACAGCCAGGAAATACAAGTAATGATCAATGGATGATGCCTCATTACAAAACATATTTTTTCTCAAAAATGGAGGCGTTTAAAAATCTGATTTCTATGGTTTCGTGTTTCATATTTTAGTAGCTTAAAGATAAATATAGGTTTATTGGTGGTTGGTGACACCTTGGAATAAAAAACCAGCCTCCATACAAAAAGAGGACAAGTCCTTTTAGGTTTTCATTAGACATAATTTCAAAAAGACTCCACAGTTATTGGTGACTTATCGTGTGTTTATTATAACAAAAATAAAAAAGAAGTTTAATTAAAATGAACTAAATATTTTTTGAGCAGATATGTATTTTTTGAGGAATATAATCATACTTCTATTTTTATTTTATTTTTCAATAAATACAAGGGAAAGACAACATGATTGTTATGACAATGGCCATAACCTCTTATCAATGATATGTAGACATTTTATCGATACCTTCAGGTTCAATTGGCGTATAAACCATTTTGGCCAAATCGAGTGTAATATACCATTTTGATCAGAATTTTTTTCTATTGATCTGTATATCCAAAATGTTAAAATTCGCTAAAAAAATGTTTGTATACCCCAAAAAAGTATTGCCGTAAAGTTAAACAAATTCCATAAAAACAGTGTAAAAGCCGTATGGTTGTTTTTGGTATTTTTGTATAGATATTTTTAAACCAGGGCGTATAAGCCCATCGACTTCGACTAAATGTGATGAATTTAAGACTTTTAAACAAAGAAAACGAGCCACAGAGTACTCAAAAGAGAAATTTATAAGTTTTTGAGATGCTTTCTACTGAATTTCTTTTTTTTAAAGTATCCAAACTTTTAATTATTCCACAAATGGTTACTTTTAGCACCATAGAACTTCTCAAAAAACTACAAATTCCTTCCCTGTTTAAAAGTCTTACATGCATCACAACCAATCGAAATCAATTTTTTTGGCAGCAGCCTCGCACCAGAAAAGAACTCCTACTTTTTTGGCATAATTGCATAAAAGAACTAAATTATTTTTGGGTTTCAAGTTCTAAAATGTTTATTTTTTTCTACTTAGAATAATTAAAAATTCTTAGTGTTTTGCCATAATTTTGCTTATAATTATTTTTATAACTAAAGCAATTATTTTGCAAGTTTTTACGAAATCAAATTGAATTTCGCTCTCAATCCCACCAGATGACACAGTCGATTAATTTTTGTAAGCGAAATTCAATTTGATTTCATAATTTTGCTGCAAATTTGTAAGATAAAAACAAAAAAAGAAAGGTATTTTCGTACTTTGGCAGTTTTATTTTATCTACTTCAAATAAATACAGGTATCACACTAAAAAATATATTTTTATACATTCTTGTAACAATAAAATGTGTTTACTGTCAACATTAAATTTTTTTTATGCCATTGCATTTTATTAATACATTTAAATTAATTGCTCCAATTAATGATTGTAAAAACCAAAAATTTTGCATCTATCGGTCTTTACGACAGCAATTGCAATCTCATGTTACCAAAAATTCCAATACGACGTAAAGGGATATTTTAGATCCATTATAGTGGGTCGTATAAACCACCAAGTGTATTTTTTAAAGACGTAAATCCAAGCTAACTTTCAAACTAACGAAGATGGGCATGTTTTCAATATTTAGACTTTTTCATAGCAAAATTTCAAGAATGTCTTATCTTGGACATTTTTTTAATGACTTCTGAAATAAAAAGTTATGATTTTTTATTAAAAAGTAAAACGTTTTTCGGCTCTCCTGAAAAGTACGGTTTTAGTTTATACGACAATTGAACCTGAAGGTATCGTTATGGAATGTAGCCATTGATAAGCTCATTCAAAATCCATTTTCAGGAATTATCATAATCAATCAATGAGATGTTGTTTATTTTTTAATTTTAGTTGCCTAAAAAGATAAAGATAAATAACATCTCATTGATGATTGAAGATGTGATAGTCAACATCTTTTTTATCGTTTTAAACATAATTCATTTTTGTTTCAGAATTCCTTGAAGTAATGACGGGAGAATAAATTATTTTAGAATACTTGTTTCTACAATAGTTGTAAATATTATTTATTATACCTAGTTTTTAAGACTCGACCAAAGTACATTTTCGAACTCGTCAATTAAATGTTGAAGATGCTAGGAGAAATGTATTTTGATGAATTTAATTATAACAAATTAAATGTAAGGACTGTATAACAGCTGCGCACAGCTGAAATATTTTAATAGTAATAAATATAATAATTTTAAGTACCTTAATGGTATTTTTATTAACAAAACATGTACCCATTGTTAATTTTTGGCTATTTACACAACTGACTCGTGTTACAAAAGAATGTAAGTATATTTCACGTTTTTAATTTATTACTAGAATATGATTAATTAATATAAAATAAAACGAATAATAAATTAAACCTTGCAAGATAGACTCACGCGAAGGGACACACGTTTGCTGGTGAAAACTAAAGTAAGTATTAACCATCTAACCTTAGACCTCTTCCACCATAGTGTCTTAACACTTAAAAAGGCTTAGAGCGATGTGTTCTTTGGGTGTAAGTAATTAAATGTTGTGCACAGTAGTGATGTTACATCCGTACTAACACATTACACATAAGTAGAAACTTGTAAATGACCTTACTTTTCTACTGTATTAAATAATAATAATAATAATAAATAAATAAACAGTTTCAACAAACACACCAATTACCTAGCCCCAAACTAAGCGTGAGCTTGTGCTATGGTGACTCCAATATCCAATAATAATAATATCCAATAGCTAACTATGCTTTTCCCGAAAAGTGTTAAATAAAATAAACTAGGAAAATTATGATAAAATTACTGTAAAAGTAAAGCTATATACATAGATACTTTTCTACATAGCAACTCCTTATATTTTTGACCAACGAAGTTAAAGAGGTAATACATAAATCAACCGACTGTCTGTATTTAATTTAGTGGACCGCACTCTGGACTATGAAAACAACGGTTGCTAGTTCAAATCCCGGTACAAAATAATGTGTTTTATATTTTACTAGCAGGTCGCCGCGAATTCGCCCGCGCCGAAAGTCGGATTTTCTATACAAACTTTCATCCCACATTTCACTTATGATTTAATATTGCCATAAAAAGTCCTTCCCAGGATCTCAAACTACCTCTGTACCAAATTTCATTTAAAACGGTCCAGTATTTTCAGAGCCTATTCAATACAAACAAACAATCGAACATTTTCTGTTTATAATTCTAGTGCAGATTTATGAGCCATATGCTGATCTCTTTAAAAATCTAATTATATTATAAGCCCAAAAGAAATGATGTCTATTTAAAACCTTTTTACGCCTTCTCCTCCTAAATAGATGCCTTTGCAGTATCTGATAGAGCTGCAGCTTACTTAACACTTATAATTGCGGGTCTAAACGCGACCTATTTTGGTATGTAGTAGTATTGATACTACTTACATTGTATTGTAAATATTTCGGACTGGTATTTATTGTCCGTGTCCAACATTATTTTGTGCTAATTTTAATATTGCGTGATTCTGATCACATAATGTTTCACAATATAATTATTCCAAGAATTGCTCTGCACCCAGAACGTGACTGTATAGAATCATTTTAACCGTTTCAAGAGTTTAGCATTGCATAAAAAGGCGTTGTTGCAAATATTTGCATAAAAACTTCCGAAATGTTTTACTTCAACACACAGTCTGTGCAAACTTAAGCACTTATTTACTGCCTTACATACGAGTAGGTAGTTAAAAATTTAAACTGTTTTCAACGTAACGATGGCTACTTAAATTAAATTTCGCTTCCAAAATTTATCAACTTTGTCATCCGGTGGGACACAGTCAATCGATTTTTGTGAGCGAAATTAAATTTAATATCGTAAAAACTTGCAAACAAAATGCTTAAGTTATAAAAATAATTATAACGCTGGCTAGTTTGGGATTAAAACAGATAGCTGACATGACATAATCGATACAGATACAGACATTTCGAATTAGCCGTTTCACACTTATTCAAAAGTTAAACACAGTTCTGATTATTAATCAGAAATTCTCTCTCCTAAATACAAATCGTATCGATTCGTATTTAGGATAGTGGTCAAATTTTTTTGGTCCTGGATTTGCATCTATACACGCTGTTACTTTGCATCCTTGCCATATTTACAGAGGTTACGGAAGGTAAGGAACTATATTACGGACACTGAATTCAAATCACTAAAAAAATAGTGACCTAAAATTTTGATTTTTAATCTTGATTATTTAATTTTTTCGACAATCTGTTACGCACACCAATAACGATCGCAGGACATACACATCACTGTTGGCTGTTCATCGGCACAAAAGAGCCGCGGCGATTGCGCTCTCTTTCTAACATCATAAACGCCGCCCCTTCTTCTTCTCCTTTTTTTTCTTCTTTTTTTCCATTCTTTTATTTATGTGAATATGGCAAGGATGCAAAGTAACACCGTGTATAAACCGGTATCTTTACAAAAGGGAGGTAAGTACTAGCATCAGAATCGGAGTTTTTTTTTTATTATTATCTCTCACTGCCGCACTCATAGACATAGTAATTAAATTTGTAGATAAGTCACGTTCTGTCACTTTCTTTGTCAATGACATAGAAAAGGACGACATTTGACTTAATTGGTTACATTTTTTAACACACTAATTACCTAGCCCCAAACTAAGCGTGAGCTTGTGCTATGGTGCCTAGGATAACGGATAGAAACACTTAAATACATATAAACATCCATGACTTAATCAAGGATTAACTTTGATTGACGACTCTGAGTACGACAGCTAGTACCCAAAGTTTACACACACGCATTACAACAAATCCATAACAGTAATGAACAATCATCATTCCAACTTAGTATCTTGATTTACCTTCCTCATGGCCAGGAAGCCACGTAAACGAAAGTCTGGTAATTGTGTCTACAGCTAATGGGTTTTAAGGGATTCTGTGGTTAGTTCGTAAGTACGCACTCCTCCCTATTATGTGCGTATGTGATATAACATCAGAATTTGATTTGTGGTTCACCAGTGAGAACTTAATTTCTACCTACACTCATCAGGCAATTTCCGGAACCTTTCAAAACAACGTAGATCACGTATAATTTCAACATAATTTGGGATATTTTGTTTTGTTTGGTAAGTCAATGTGATGTTGATTACATTTAAAAAAAACATACAAAGCTGAAGCGAGGAAATTCTATTGGTTATTTGGTGTAGGCTTCATCAACTCACTTCTCGTATGTTCTCCACCTTGGTGTGATCTTTTCAGGCTGACCGCAGCAGGCCTATCTCCTAGTTTCGAAACCTTTTGCAATTACGATTCTTATTCTAAATTATGACATAAGGATTGAAATTGCCTCATTACTATTTTTAAATAATTGTGCCGCTGTTATAATACCTGAATAAATATAAAATGGCTAATTTTGAATAAATAACAGATAGGTGACATGACATAGTGGAGACAAACCTTTCATGGCTAATAAGCCGTCTGATGTTTATTCTCGTGCTATAGCAGTGTCATATACAGTGTGTTCGGGTTTCGACTGGCGTAAATTTATGGGATTTAAATTTATTTATTAGATCATCAAATGTTATTGACAAAAAAAACCCATGTTCAAATGGCAGCCATTTTAATTATTTTTTTAAATGCTATCTTTATAGATCTGGAGGTTTTTAAAGTTATGAAAATGATTCTTTTGGCCTATCAAGTGACATAAAGATAATTGTCATAAAGGAAAATAAATTGTCAAATTGTTTTTTTATTAGGATTATGTCTTTAAAATTTGATAAATAAAAGGCCCTTAAATTTTCGCTGGTCGAAATCGGGACACCCTGCATATTAGTAGTAACCTGGATAGTATATAACAATAGACACCGCGCAATGAACAATTACTCACACAAACAAAACAAAATCCGATTTGAACTGGAATATCGAGAGTTCGAGTAAGTTTTTACTCCAGTGTTAACTACCAGGGTAGCCTAATTTAGTATTTACCATAATTGATCTAGGAATAAAGCTATTATACGAAAGTTAATATTTTGCACGGTCGATTTTGTGCGGTCTAAATATTATTCTGAGAGGAGCCTTATGACAAACGACTTACAACTAGCCGCTGTCAACAAGTGAAAACACTCACTATTAGAACGAAGTTCAGAGTTTAATTTTTAAACACCCGTTGAACCTAAATTGATGGTTAATTTGTCATTATTCCCATTCAAAATACTTATGTCAAATAATATAGTAATGGCTGTTTAAAAGTTAAACATATGTTGTTGAACTGGACTTTTAATAATTTACGCAACCTAGATTATTTGTCTCTTCGAGTAAGCCTAGAGTTCTTCCAGATAGATGCAATCCATTTTCATCCATATCAGCTTATTGCAGTCCACTGCTGGACATAGACTTCTTCAAGATTGCACCAACTTTCACGGTCCTCCGCTTCTCGCATCCAGCCACCACCGGCCACCTTCCTCAGGACATCAGTTCACCTAGCAGGGGGCGTCCAATACTACAATACATTTAGCTACAATCGTGTAACTTAGTTATTATAATATCTGTGACACTAGGTCGTGTAAGTTCGAGTTTGGCCGAATCTCACACTCTAAAGTAATAAAATAGATCCAAGGCCAAAATCAATTATTTTTATTGAGAATTACTAAAAAATGCCATTAAAAGAATACGAAATTATCTTGTACAGACATCCGCTTACACGTAATAGTTATTGCCATATTTCCTTTACGATACTTGGTGGGAAAATTCATTTAATATACTTACAAATTGAACTTGATTTTGAATATTTATAAATGAGCATACATTTTTTTATTAAGACTTAATTTATGAAAGTCGTTGCAGCTAAACAAGTTTAGGTAATACTATTCGTATTTCAGGGTTCCGTACCCAAAGGGTAAAAACGGGGCCTTATTACTAAGACTCCACTTTCCGTCTGTCTATTACCAGGCTGTATATCATGAACCGTGATAGCTAGACAGTTAAAATTTTCACAGATGATATTTTTTTCGCTATATATAACAACAAATATAAAAAAACAGAATAAAATAAGTAATTTAATGGGACTTACGTACAAAAAGCATGTTTTTTTAGCCGTTTTTTGCTTGCATTGCTTTAAGAATGGCAGCAGACTTAAAATATTCACAGAATATTAGGTTATATATTCACATTACAATTAAAAAGAACATTAAGGGGAGCTCCCATTCAACAGACGTAGTTTTATATCCTTTTTACATCAGACATGATTTTCCCCTATTTCAAAACTAAAAAGGATATAATATTATAGTGTATAATGTTATAATTATTTTTATATTTCAAGCAATTTTCATGTTTTACGCAAGTAAATCTTGCACACAAAAATTTATCATTTTATAGAAAATGGTACAGAACCCTACACGCGCGATTCTGACTCGCACTTGTCCGATTTTATTATTCTTAGTTTAGTCTGAACTGAACTGTTCAGATGAAATCTAATTTTAAAGCAATGTAATCAAAAATGTTATTTCTAAATGGATTGCTAAGCAGAATCTATAAGGAATGATTGTACCATGGGGCTGTTATAGTATTTAAAAAAATAATGAAATCTAAAGCAATTCATACGAAGAAAAAGACACTGGAACGGGAATGCTTACAAATTATCGGATTGCTCCTTTAAAATGAATGTTGCTTTGTAGTTTTGTTTTGCTTTTTTTTTCGACTAAACTTCTAATCCCATATTGATAATTTGGCGCTAACGTTGATGGTGAATGCTTTCCAATTTAGGAGATTTGAGATGGCTTTTAATGCTTCCAATTAATACTATCTTATATAAATTGACCCCTCTTTCCAGAATTTTATAGGCTTACTCCTGGGCAAGCTCGCTCCGTCGAGACCTTATTTTGCTCTCGTGCTAAGGTGAAGATCAACAGCTAGCCCATTACCTATAAAAAAGAAATAAAATAATAATAATAAATTGTTTCAACAAACACACCAATTACCTAGCCCCAAACTAAGCATGAGCTTGTGCTATGGTGACTAGGATAACGGATAGACATACTTATATACATTTATAAACATCTATGACTTAAGGACAAATGCTCGTGCTCATCACACAAACATTTGCCCCTTGCGGGATTCGAGCCCGCAACCACCTGGTTTAGAAGTCCGAGGCCTAACCACTACACTAAGACTGTTGTCAAAAATAAAATAAAAACTTTCCAGTCACCATAAATAGTCTTTGACACAGTGATAGTGTATTGCAATTGCTTGGGCAAGACACAAGCTTGAACAAACTTGCTCATTCATCGCTCAAGGAATTCATAGCTGACAAAGGCCGACGCCCAAGGCTATACGCTGTCAACTTGACACGACCTATCAGATTATTGACAGGCACCTTATTAAAATGTCATAGGGTACAAATTAGAGCTTGCTGGTACATACTATAAGTCCATTCTTAAGCACGAGTTTGCCATAGAAATAAGGTCACTCGGGACAGGAATTTATAAAATTGCTTTATCAAAATAGTTGATAGCTTATCGCACTAGTAGGCTATAATTAAAAAGTATGATGCCATTTTAATTCTTTATAGATATGTGATTTCTGCTGTTTATTAAAATACAATGTCAATGGTACTTATATCGTTTTGAGAAACAATAGTGACACACATTTTTCTAAGGTACCGAACAAACAGGTAAACACATTTGTCATAAAATTATAAGTGAAAAAATATATTTATTTACTTTAGGACAAAATATGTCACTTGTGAAAGTTAAAAACAAATAATAATAATATGAGCCCATTAAAGAGCCTGAAAAATGACTCTATTTTTTTTCCACCAGCGCTTTTAGCAAGCAACACGGACAATTTGGCACGTGTTGAGAATTAACACCGGAATCAACAACTCGGTCACCATAAATCGATCAAAGAACCTGCAACCATATAATTTTAGTTTACAAATTCATTTGTTTAAGTTCACATGCGTTGCGTAAGAGATCACCTCTGGCCCAGTTATGACACACAGCTCAGGCGCCATTCATTCATTCATTTGCAGTAACACAAAGATACACGCAGAAGGTTCGCCAAGCAGCGTAATACAAGCATTCTCTATAAGTTGTTTATAGCATACCTCATAAAGAAGTTAATTTATTAATTTTTAGTGTATGCCTAACTTACTTACTTATATTATTATGAAGTTTCCAACCTTTAGTATTTTATAAAAAATGTATTTCTGTGATGAAATAGAAAAGGCAAAACAAAACGAGATGACGCCCTATTAAATTAAAAGCGAAATAGTTTATTCGACGTAAAAAAACCTTAAAAGTTTTATATATTATCAAAAAATTTGACATTTGCATTCAAAGTGAATCAACTGCTCACTTCTACTGTATAAAGGTTATGTTATTGTTTTGTTATCTATACAGACATTATTCACATACCAACCGTAACAAGGCTAAGAAGATAATGCCCAGAAGAAAAATATAACAATAAGACAAGCTGTTGTGCTGTTGAACACATTGGGCATTATAAAATTTGTAAGGTTATGGTTTAGAAAAAAATTAGATACGATCAAATAAAATATGTCACAAGAGAGAAATATTATTTATGTACCTATCGGATATGAGGGAAGAAAAAAAAGAAAATGCAGCAAAACGATAAACTACGGAATCATTTCATTTGAGTTCAGATTAATATTTATTGCCTTTGAATTTAATGACACTGAGTAACGTATCAAATTATCTGTGGTGTGACCAAAGAATGCAATGATTACTACTTACCAGTATTTAAAATTAGGACACAACATTTTATGTTTGACGATAAGACAGCCAAACATAAATGAAATTTTACTACATTGTCTGTCTTAAGTCAATGTGTTAGTTACCTACTTACTTACTTTTAATTCGAAACTAAATATTTCCGTCACATCCGTTTTCAATCAAACGACGCGCTCTGATCTAGCCAGTCGAGATTTTGTTTTAGGGGTTCCATATAACCTACTCCCTACCTATGGGAATCGTTTATAGCCAATGCACTTTTCTGTATATTAGACAGCAAGCAAAATAAGGCGTACCTAGTACTTACTGATCAAGTGTGACTCTACGAGTACCTTAGATGGACATACAATACACGTGATATAAAAGTCAAGTGTTTACTCAATAATACATAATATGTATCATAACAAAAATCTTCAATTGTCGGTATTCCCGTAATTACTTCAAATAAAAAAGCTGTATTTAGACCAATGACAGCTTGCAATCACAATGATTACTTGCTAATAAAAATTTTCGGCAAGAGATCGTAAAGTCAAAGTTTCTTATTCTTTTACATCATCAGTCATATAATAATAAACTAAAAAGTAGTTATAATCATTGCACCAATTAAAATAAGCATTACTTATGTACAAATCGACTTGATTTCAAGTTATTATTTTGCCTGTAAACTTGCAGAACTACAGCTCAAATGGTTTAGTTATGCAGTCGACCGTCAAACACAATTAGTCAACTTAAAAAAGTATATTTCATCCAATCTCAAATAATCCATTAACGTGCCGTGACACAAAATACCTACTGTTGGCAACTTGGACAGTGAAACGATACAGAGCGTTAAGCTAAAATCCATTGTGTAGCAAGGTGAGTTGCCAAATAGAGACAGGGGCGGTAAATATCCGTAATTGTGACCGAAACTTTATCTGAAACCATCGGATATTGTAAGTAATAATGATCTTGAAGTTAAATTGTGTATAGTATATTTTTGTGCGGATAAAAGATTCTTAAAGCATTAATTAATTAGTATAGAGACCCAGAATCGGCAAGAGGTGCGTTGGTACTTCACCAACCTATGGTCCGATGAAATAAAAGACCATGCCGGGACAACCTGGTCCAGAAGTGCGCGACTGACGGTTGTGGAAAAAGCTTGGAGCATAATGCCTTACAATGGGCAGATACAAGCCATAGAAAAAGCAAAGAAAATTCGAAAGTCGGTCGGAGTTTAAGACTTATTTTGTGTTTAGTTGATTATTTTATTCCCATAATGTTTTTATATTTACATGATTATTGATTAGTTAGTATTGTTTTGTTTTGTTTTTTAATAAGAATAACATGGATAAAATAAATATTTTACAACTAATGAAATACTTTTAATATAGAATTCCTTACAAACGCTGTTGACAGTTATTTAAAAATATGTGGATAATACTTTGCAATATATTGCTATATACAACCGATAGAAAACTCAATATCTTACCCGAAAATATTTCAATCTTTTATGATAGTAGGCACTTAAAGTAATGTTAAAGGTAATGTTATACGCCTACCAAAATTAATTTCAAATTTTACGTGGTGAAAATTTTTCGGATACGGATATGCCTGAAAATCTTTCAATGTGCCAACTCTTATGCATGATCAAAACATAACTCGAATTATTGTTCTATAGAAGTCCGATTTTTTACTTAATAATGTTGAAACGAATACATTAGAAACGTTTAATGGAAATCCAGTTCAAAGTGAGAAGGGATTGTGTAAGACCGCCCTTGATCACCTTCAGTTGTAACGTTATTTTTTTATTATTATTCATAGTAATAGCAAACAGTACTACTTTAAGTACACAGAGATTATAAAATATACTATATATTTTCCCTTTTATGTGGTTTCTTAGAAATGCCATATTTCGCCACATTTCTCTATAAATCACTTATCTATCACGCTGAGCTTTGCCTGGATTTATGTTAATTTGTTAAATGTTAATTTACTGTTATAACTAAGTAAGTAGTATAATTTCGATGCAAATTTTGCTCAACTGTACCTTGTCCAATGGGACAGGAATATGCCATATATACAAAACAGTAATATGTCCAGACAGATGTAAAAATTGTGTATACAGCTAACACTTTACAATACACACATGATATCGTATTACTAAGTATATCTAGTTACACTGAGCCTGCTTGCCGATTACGGCAGGCCTGTGTATCTCCCCGCGTAGGCAGCAGAAACGTACCTACGCGTGGCGACCCTTTCTTAGGGGCTAAAACAAGTTGCGTGTCGCTACCGGCCAGCGACACGCTCGCGCGTTTTATTCACCGGCGGCCGCGCGGCTACGTTGCTGGCTGGACGAGAATGAATAAAACTAGAAAGAGGCGCTAGATGGCGTTAGAAGCTTCTCGTAGCAGTCAACCCTATCGCGTCGCGTGATATTACGTCACTGAATAGGTTTAGTGTATTATAAATCATATTCCAGAGCAATAAGTATGAAATTATTTTGCAATGGATTTTTGTAGGTGTCTACACGAAAATGTGCTTGACTCTGAGGCGAACTAAATTACGCCATATTGTTGACGTCATTGAGTAGACATTTCTTTGAATACAATTGCTAAGACATACTTCTGTACGAAGTACTAGTACTTATTCTGTGATTACGGCTTATCCGGTAGCATATTATATCAATGAGGGATTTTCTGACAACTCAAAATTTTAGTTTTATTGCATGATGATAGATGGCGCTATTTATCTAAGCTATACAAATATTGCGTCGAAATCTTTGAGCATAAAACAAAAACAAATTATTGTAATATTATGTGTACAGACACGTAGTGGAAGTACTTACGTTAAAATGAGCAAGTTTTAAATTGCAGTAAAAAAAATTATAGAAAAATCGCGTCTTGATGATCACTAAATTGTTAAAAAACTACCTCTTAGTACGCGTGAATCAAAAACATGCTAAACATAAACATTATAATATACTAAAATCTAAAACCAGCCTTTTTCCTAAATAAAAATCTACTTGACTTAAATTGGTCAACGCCATCTAGCGGATTTTTAAGTACTGATTTTTGACACTAGGGAAATTCCTCATTATTTTGAATTTCGAATTCGATAACTTTACCTTTTCGTAGTATCATCGGCTAAATTCGACGTACAAAACCTTACAGTACAGCTGACGTTTCATCATTGCGATCGAATAATGTCAGACGCCTATTTATGGTGACACAAAGTAGAGAAAAATGTGGTTAATGAATGACTGAACAATTAGTTCTTTTCTGGCAATACACGTCTTGGTGGCCCATAACAATTCGTTTTTCGAATTGAAACGTCGCTAAAATTAAAAAAAAAAACTTATGTAAGTAATGCGCCTTAAAAACTAAACACTCTTTTTTTGCCTTCTACTCTTACTCACCTGTCTCATGACGGCGCAATCCGATAATGATAGGCACTGTGTGTGGGTGGAAAATTAGAAAGTTAATATTGAGGCCTATCTTAATGCCTTATTATTTACACTTTTTTTGTTTCATACCATACCAAAATGCGAATCAATTTTACAAATATTAGATGTCGTGGTAGACCCCCGATTAACTAATTTAATGTCAACTCGAAAAAAAGACACTTGCAGGTTTCAAAAAAAATTGCGTAACGAAATTTTTTATTAATACCGTTACGTGGCAAACTGGTTTCAAAATCAGTTTAATTATAATTTTTCAACAAATATTGTCCGTGTCCGCGTTGATTATTCACTAATTATTTTTATGACACTCGTGAGTAGTTCATTAGCAAAATTTGGTTTCAAGTTGACTTGTTACACAACTTCCTAGTTTAGGCCCACTTTCTGCGTATTCTTTGAATAAATTTTCAATGAATATTTAGAGTAGAGGCAGGCCTGTGTATCTCCCCGCGTAGGTAGCAAAAACGTACCTACGCGCGGCGACCCTTTCTTAGGGGCTAAAACAAGTTGCGTGTCGCTACCGGCCAGCGACACGCTCGCGCGTTTTATTCACCGGCGCCCGCGCGGCTACGTTGCTGGCTGGACGAGAATGAATAAAGTACTAGAAAGAGGCGCTAGATGGCGTTAGAAGCTTCTCGTAGCAGTCAACCCTATCGCGCCGCGTGACATTACGTCACTGAATAGGTTTAGTGTTAATTAAACTAATTAATTAAAATAAATAATTGCTAAGTCATACTTCTGTACGAAGTACTAATACTTATTCCGTGGTAGAGGCCACCAACCACTTCGTTGGGTGCGGACGTTGGGTCCAGCGCCACGTAGGATGAAAGTGGCACGGGAGAGACGAAGATGGTGGGTGAATATGGAGGAGGCCTATATCCTGCGATGGATGGAATATTTAAAGTAATAAGAACTCTATCCAGTACAAGTTGTTCGACAAGATGCAATCTATAATAAAGCTGCTGCGAACTTCGCTATTGGCCACAAATTATCAAAATAGGTACGTATTCAAAAGTTACATGTTTCGATGGCTATATGTTTCGATATTAGGTTCAATATGTTTTATTAGCGTCAGCGAAATTCGCTACAGAATAGATTGAATCTTTTTTAACTGTCTTGAGTCCCATGGGAGCGAAGTTCGGCAGATAATATAAGTAGGTATTACTTCCCATATGACATAAGTAACTTAGGTAGTTTGGGCCTCTATAGTACCTATTGCTCTAGGTGTAACCTACGGGAAAACATGCAAGCCTACGGGGCAAAAGGAATGACATATGAAAAAACTCTTTTCACTAAAAGCCTAGCGACAAATCAGGAACTTGATCATATTGCTACATTTTTGCGCTATATAATAATTGTTAGAATTGAGTGCCAATTAGATTGCAGAAATTTTTTCCTGTCACTGGCAATTATGCTAAGCGCGCCATAATATCCAATTTAGAAATAGCTAGCTGTGTATAAATATGGTCAGACAAATAGTGCTAACTGCCGGTTTTGACTTTGAACAAGTGCGAAAGTATACTTAGAAAATAATTAAAGTGCCACTTAGGTTGAAGCTAATGTGTTAATTCAAGGTTAGTTAGACCAATTTGGCGGGAAGCAGAAAGTTGTCGGCTATTGGCTAAGTCTGCAGCATGATAAAATAATAAATACCTACATCAATATTATTAAAGAAATCATAAACAACAGTGATACCGAACCCGAGATAATATAGAAAATACTAGTGGTTCCCCGCGCGCGACTTCGCCCGCAAGAGTCGGATTTTCCATATAAACTTTCATCCCCCATTTTACCCCCATAATGTTTTTATATCGCGATAAAATGTAGCCTATGTCCTTTCCAGGGTCTCGAACTGTTTCCACACCAAATTTCTCAATCGGTTCAGTGGTTTAAACGTCAAGAGGTAACAGACAGACACACTTTCGCATTTATAATATTAGTATGGATGGATCGGAATCCATATTTTACTAGCTCGACCAGGGATCGTACCTAGGAAAACCGGAATGCAGGACTATTTGTTTTTTTAATTGTTTGTTAATTAATAGGCAGACATTTAGCTGAAATCTCATCTAATCTGATGTAGGTACTTATTTTATCTAATAAGCCGAATCATACCGAGATAATTATTATCAATGCACCTCAAGCAAAGGCATATCAAAGTAATGAGCTTTAGATCAACTCATTGACAGGATAACTCGCGTTTACACACCTTTACACTTGTCAAATTATGATTCAGCAAGAGCCCTAAATCTGTTCATGTGAGGTCATTCAAAATTAGACTCAATTTCTTTAGTTGCAGAGCTATGATTTCTTTTCGGGACAGTAAAATAGATTTGGTAATGAATTCAGTATCACTTCACTTAATATAGTGGCTACAATCGTAAGTGTTAAGAATTTGATCGTATATAACAGTCGTAAGCAATTATTTTGAAATAGTAATGGTCTTATTACTATGCAAAATGGTATTTGCAAGCAGTACCTAAATAAGTGCTAATAAACGATTTGATTGAACTTTATATTGCACCGAGATAATATTTTGAGTAGAGTGACCTCTAAGTGGGCTTTGTTAGTTGAAATGCGCAGTGAGATATTTTGATTATTTTTTTTTCATTGGCATGCAAAGTCGTCATTGGCATGCTTATGACATCACAAGTTTACATTTTCAATTTCTGATTACAGAATAACTACTGAATAAAAAGTCAAAATACTCAAATTACTTTCTCAATTTAGTCTTTATTTTAAGAAATAAATTACAAATAAAACATTAAAACTTTACATACCGAATTTGTGTATTTTAGCTTGTTAATTTTCTAGGTCTTTCTGCATTGTGGCTAGGACTTTGTTGCAAGAGTCGTGATCGTGGGCCCGGAAACGTGCTCCAATTTGACGTAAGCATGAAATCGGGGAGACGGAACCACGGGGTGGCCTGGCAGTTAGTGTTATGCTAGCCCATAAAAGGGCCGTAAGGGACCTTAAGCACTTATTACACCATCCTATTTGTGTAGCATCCTACTTAGGAAATAGGAAGATGTTATCGCAGTTTACTACTTAGGTTCCTACCTTCCTGGTCAGGAAGCTCGCGTCCTAACTAGGATATTCGTCTGTGGTTTTTGCTGTACCCGTCCCTGTCATTAATGCCAGCCTGTCAGCACAAGCGAGCGCGACGGCTAGACGTGAAAATACGGACAATGCGTTATCACTGCCTATCCATCCTACCTTCCTAGTTAGGATCCTTAGTAAGAAGCGACTTTCCTTTTTAGGATCCTAACTAGGATTGTACCTTTCTAGTAAGGATCCTAAGTAGGATCCTAGTTAGGAAGCTACAAATAGGATAGTGTAATAAGAGCTTTACATAATTCAAATAGATTTAGGAAACTCAGTCATAGTAACCAGCGCTGTGTGGGATCACATCCTATGTCAGCACAAGCTGAGCCAGCTTCCATTTGCTTTCTATTTTTTGTGTTTTTCTGTAATCACACTATTTGCAGTAAAGGCAATAAAAAATATTATATTCTATTCTAAACTGCGTTTAGTCGTGTGGTCTCCAGCAGAGTGAAACATTGACAAGACCTTTACAGATATGGAATTTCTTCGCTCTTGTCTTACTTGATATTTATATATACTAAAATATTCACACGATGATTTGATTTTGTAATAAAAGAATGCAATGTTTCACAACGGTTTTGTCACATATTTTTTTCTCGCAACATATCAGTATGTTATACGAGGGTCAAACTGAAAGTTCTTAGAACTGGCCACTTATAAACAATATAATAAAAAAAATATTCTAAAATTTGAAAATAGAACTCTTTGCCAATATTACTGAGTATATATTTCATTCATTTGTCATTTGTTTTACGACTTGGCGGCAAATTGAAAATTGTCTGTGTCACGTCAAAATGAATTTAACACGAGAAAATTTTCGTGCAATGATTTTTTATGACTTTCGATGTCATTTAAGTCAACAAGAAAGTTATGATAGACTACGATTGGCCTTTCACGATGAAGCCCCATCTCGTGCGACTGTTTACAACTGGTTTAATGAGTTTAAACGTGGTCGCACTAATCTCACTGATGATGTACGTGAGGGACGGCCTTCTACGGCGACGACTGAAAATAACATCTGTGTTGTGCGGCGTATGATAGAGACTGACAAAAGAGTGACCTATCAGCAGATTCGGACAAGCTTAGGCATCGGTATGAGTCAAGTGCACAAAATCCTCCACGAACATTTAGCGGTCAGGAAGCTTTGCGCCCGGTGGATACCTCATAATTTGACTAAGGCTCAAAAACTCCATCGTGTGGATTGGTGCCGTAAAATGATTGAAAGATTTAACGGAGGTGACTCAAATGCTGTGTTCGACATACTAACAGGTGACGAAAGCTGGATTTACTGTTATGATCCTGAAACCAAAAGACAATCTGCTCAGTGGGTGTTTCCTTTTGGAGGAGTTGCCAACTAAAGTGAAGAGAGATCGAAGTGCGGGAAAAAAAATGGTGGCCTCGTTCTTTGGAAGGATAGGTCATTTCGCAACAATTGTGTTAGAGGATCAAAAAACAGTTTCTGCAGAATGGTACACTACCAATTGTTTGCCACTTGTCTTGGAAAAAGTTCGAGAGAAACGACCTCGCAGTAGGATCCTCCTTCACCACGACAACGCCTCGTCGCACACCGCCAAGCGAACGATCGACTATTTGGCGACATCAAACGTTGAATTACTGGGTCACCCGCCGTATAGCCCCGACCTCGCGCCTTGTGATTTTTATTTATTTCCAAAAATTAAAGAAAAACTTAAAGGAAAGCGGTTTATGAATGCTGAAGAAGCGGTGGCTGCGTATCGCGATGCCATTGAAGAGACCCCTAAGGACGAGTGGGCAAAGTGCTTTTCCCAGTGGTTCCATCGCATGCAGCGGTGTATTGACGTCAATGGACAATATTTTGAAAAGATATAATAAAACTAATAACTGGCTAATGTAATCAGTTTTTGATTTTCTAAGAACTTTCAGTTTGACCCTCGTATGTACCATTCTTTACAAAATAAAATATATAGACTTATTCGCCAACCGTGATTAAAGCTAAACTCTTTCGAAATACGGAACTCTGCGTCGCTATACTACCACGTTACAAATCAACTAGGTACGTAGTCAAAGTCGTCTATCAGCTTTCATTAAATAGAATTTATGCATATCTTCCTTCTTCTATCTGCATGGTTATTGTCTGTACTTTCTACCTTATCATCGTGTTATGCACGCCTCATACGATTCTTAATCTATTGATATTCAAACTAGGGAATCATTGTACCGTTGCGAAGCATCATTATCCAAGCATGCAAGGCGGATGCGAGAAATTGACCAAAGTATCATATTTGTCATAAACAAAAGCAAAGTCACGATTAAAAAGCAATCTGAATTGTCTTTGACAAATACGGTGACTTACAATATGATACGCACTACAAATTTTATTTTTAAGTAAAAGTTTATGATTGTAATGTTGATTTGTTTGCAATTTTTATGTCTCTTAGAAAGCAAAAGCCACACGGTAATGTATCTTTGAAAGTAACATAAAAAAAAATAAAAAAAAAAGCACCAACAGTTTGTTAATTAACTAACAATTATCTTTTTGAAATTAAAAAAAAATCTTAGAATTTTTTACTATTTTGTACAAACACCAACTAGCTAAATAATTTAATAAGCAGTTACTTACCTGAACCACAGATAACATACAGTGTGTCCGGGTTTGAACTAGCGATAATATTAATATTAGTTCATCAAATGTTATCGACAAAAAACTCCAATGTTGGGTTCTAACTCCCCCCCCCCCCCCCTCTTAAAATGGCAGCCAATTTCTTTATTTAAAATAAATGCTATTACTCTGGATCTGGAGGCCCAAAAATATATGAAAATGATTCATTTGAAAGGTAACGCTATCGCCTGACAAGTGAAATAAAGATCTATTTAAAATTATTAACCGTCATAGATGAAAAAAAAACCTTAAATTATCGCTAGCCGAAATCCGGACACCCTGTATACTAGCCTGACCTAAAACATGAACGGATGCTATTGCCAACATAGTGTTGCTCTATTTAGTTTCAAATTGTGCAAAAGAGGACTCAAAATTATACATTATGCACCGGAACAGCTGATCACTAGGTACGTGCCTAAACAATCATAGCAAATACTACGTTACCCAACCGAAGTTTTTGTTACATTCTATTGTATAACGCCGCAGGTCGCGTAGATTAACTTAGCGAGTTCTTGACATGATTACACAGTTATTTTGACATTGTCTCTTGAAATTTGTGTACTCGATTTTATCTTAACTGCATGAATGGTTAGATATACACGCCGTGAATATTGTGTGTATAATTTTATTGACAAAGGATTATCTCATAGTTATAACGTAGAATTGTTTAATGCTCTTCAAATGATAAAGTTAGTTCATATAATACGATTACATGTCAACTAACAAAATCAGAGTCCGTATCTGACATAAAAATCACGGCTTAACCACGGTTTAAACTGGCTCAGAAAAGTTGAGAAAGAATGTTTGGATACTTTGCTATCAATTTTCGCGCTATGTGCCCTGCTCATTGCCACTTGAGCTTACTTCTTAGGGCTGTAAAAAAACAAACATTTATTTCGGGCCCATAGAATGTTAGTAAACAATAAACTCATATCTTATGTTGGTAAACAGTTTTTTTTAAGTAGTAATAAATAAATAATTTATTTTATTACTTACGGTGCCGCCCTGAGGCACCTGGCGCAAGCACATGTGTGTGCTATGTGTGACACCTTTGTTCTTCTACATATCTCCTCATTTCTGATTCGACCTCGTAGAAAAACACCGAGCATAGCCCTCTCCATCGCTCGTGGTGTGAATGAGTTTATCAAGATAAGTTTAAATACGTCATGAAAAGCATAATCTCAATGATCGGTTTCAATTACCCCCCTATAATAATCAGGGATATAGGCCTCAACTCAAAAAGCAGGTAATATAATTATGTACTAATAACTATTAGCTAATCATATAGCTGTGGTATTTAAATTACTTACTTACAAAACGTGATCTTAGAACGTTATGAGTCAGTGCCTCACCCTAGGTTAGTATTAATATTTTGCGGTAGTTATATTATGATGTAACCGTATTTTTTTAGATTTTCTTTGAGGTTTTTATGGTCTCACTATTTTTATTAATTCCATCAAATTAAGCTGAATTCCTATACATGTGCAATAAAGAAAAATAGTTGGTGTAAATTGGTACAGTCATACCATGCGAATTGCGGTCTTTTAAAAGAACTTAAAGGGTTTCTAAAACAACCTGAATAACCAACAAATACATAATAAATTAAATTCTTACGTTTACGCGAATTGTTGAACTCATTAAAACACAATTTTACGGATTACTTCGCGATTTATTTACATTTTATTTTAAACCCGACGTTTCGAACACTTTACAGCGATCGTGGTCACAGGGAGACTAAGGTATTATTTGTCATTACAAAGTTTTGAAAAATTTTAACTACCGTCACTCAATAATATTAATTTACGTTCCTATTTACGCAGAAAGAGCTAACCGTGTCTTGAGATCTTGCAGTGCTAGGTGTTGCTTTGGTTTTTGCTAGAATAAGATCCCATGCCGGTGGAACTTTCCAACCATCTTCTCTATTGAAATTTGGATGTTTTCTAATTTCAATGGCTTCACGTAGCATTCCAGGAATAAAACGCCGTTCTTTTGCAAGTATTTTAGGTTGGTCAAAACGAATGAAGTGGTTGGGTTTGTCTAAGGCATGTTCACACACTGCAGATTTCATGTTCCGTCTATGTTTTACGTCAGCTATGTGTTCTTTTATCCGCACGCCTATACTTCGCTTTGTTTGCCCGATGTAGGAGAGGCCACAGTCACACTCCAGCTTGTACACCCCTGCATCTTGAAGAGGTATGTTGCACTTGACAGGTGGTAGGAATTGGTTAATCTTCTTTTGCGGCTTGAAGTAAGTTTTGATTGAAGCACGCTTCAAGATATTCCCAATCTTGTCAGTGACTCCCTTCATGTATGGTAGTACTGCAGGTTGGCGTTCAACTGTCGTAGGCTTGGCACGGGGTCTGCAACGACGTGGTACTGGAAGCTGGTTGTCCCGTAGTACCTTCCTTACATGCTGAAGCTCAGCAGCCAGGTGTCGGTCGTCACAGATGCCCCTCGCTCTCTGAAACAAAGTTTTGCTCACGGTAGCTAACTGTGAAGGATGATGGTGAGACGCACCATTGAGATATTTATCGGTATGGGTGGCTTTTCTAAAGACTGTGTGGCTAAGGGTATGATCCGAATTCCTAGTTAGTAAAATATCTAAGAAAGCTAGTTTACTGTCTGCCTCAATTTCCATAGTAAATTTAATTAGATATTGTTTTTTCTCGTGAACAATATCTAGCCTTAAAAAACCTAAAATCTAGACCAGATCTAACAATCGTACGCGCAGATAAAGGTAACGCTACGGTCGTAATGGATACATCGGACTATAAACTTAAAATGTCGCAGTTGCTGTCGGAAGAATCTACCTACAAACGCGTGAAAGTAGATCAAACAAACAAAATCCTGAAGAAAACCAGCGACTTAGTACGAAAACACAGTGACAGTTTAAGTCTAGATGTTCAACAGTTAGTACCTACGTGTGCAAAACCACCGAAATTGTATGGGTTGCCAAAAATTCATAAGACTAATATCCCGCTACGTCCCATTGTGAGTCAAATTGATACTCCAACCTACAGATTGGCTCAGCATTTAGCTAAAACATTATCAAAGCTAAGGGGAGAAACAACGGCGTATGTGAAGGATTCCTACCATTTCATCAGCGAAATTAAAAACTTACAATTAGCAGATGATGAAACTATGGTTAGTTTTGATGTACAGTCCCTATTCACAAGCTTACCAGTACAGGACTGCATTGAAATTACTAAAAGGAAGCTGGTTCAACTCGACATGCCAATAGAATATGCGGAACTATTGGAACATTGCCTTACATCTGGCTATTTACTGTGGGATAATGAGTTCTATCTGCAAACCGATGGTGTAGCAATGGGCTCTCCGGTATCCCCAGTTGTTGCTGATATATTCATGGAGGATTTTGAGGATCGAGCTCTGAGCACATCCCCTATATCACCAAGGTTTTATAAGCGGTATGTAGATGACACTTTCACAATTTTACCCACCAATAGTGTTCTGCTTTTCTTAATCATCTTAATTCAATACATCCAAAAATTAAATTTACTATGGAAATTGAGGCAGACAGTAAACTAGCTTTCTTAGATATTTTACTAACTAGGAATTCGGATCATACCCTTAGCCACACAGTCTTTAGAAAAGCCACCCATACCGATAAATATCTCAATGGTGCGTCTCACCATCATCCTTCACAGTTAGCTACCGTGGGCAAAACTTTGTTTCAGAGAGCGAGGGGCATCTGTGACGACCGACACCTGGCTGCTGAGCTTCAGCATGTAAGGAAGGTATTACGGGACAACCAGCTTCCAGTACCACGTCGTTGAGACCCCGTGCCAAGCCTACGACAGTTGAACGCCAACCTGCAGTACTACCATACATGAAGGGAGTCACTGACAAGATTGGGAATATCTTGAAGCGTGCTTCAATCAAAACTTACTTCAAGCCGCAAAAGAAGATTAACCAATTCCTACCACCTGTCAAGTGCAACATACCTCTTCAAGATGCAGGGGTGTACAAGCTGGAGTGTGACTGTGGCCTCTCCTACATCGGGCAAACAAAGCGAAGTATAGGCGTGCGGATAAAAGAACACATAGCTGACGTAAAACATAGACGGAACATGAAATCTGCAGTGTGTGAACATGCCTTAGACAAACCCAACCACTTCATTCGTTTTGACCAACCTAAAATACTTGCAAAAGAACGGCGTTTTATTCCTGGAATGCTACGTGAAGCCATTGAAATTAGAAAACATCAAAATTTCAATAGAGAAGATGGTTGGAAAGTTCCACCGGCATGGGATCCTATTCTAGCAAAAACCAAAGCAACACCTAGCACTGCAAGATCTCAAGACACGGTTAGCTCTTTCTGCGTAAATAGGAACGTAAATTAATATTATTGAGTGACGGTAGTTAAAATTTTTCAAAACTTTGTAATGACAAATAATACCTTAGTCTCCCTGTGACCACGATCGCTGTAAAGTGTTCGAAACGTCAGGTTTAAAATAAAATGTAAATAAATCGCGAAGTAATCCGTAAAATTGTGTTTTAATGAGAAATTAAATTCTGTTTTGGCATATAGTAAAGCTGGCTCGTTCCTCGCTCAAAGGATAAGTATAGCTATCCAACGCGGTTACGCAGCCAGCATCATTGCCTCCTTGCCTCAAGAACACGGGCTTATTTTTGATGAAGTAGGTTTTATGTTTATTTTTTTTATTTCGTGCATGTCTTTGTTTTTCTTTCCTTTAATGAATAAAGTACTTATATGTATTATACAAATACTACAAACAGAATAATAAAAAAAATTGATGTGGGCTCCCATACAACAAACGTGATTGTTTTACTGTTTTTTGCTCGCTATTAATAACGGCAACAGGAAGACGCTGGAAATATTACCGGAATATTACATTTTATATCATTTAAAAAAAAATAATAATAAAATAATAATAATTAAGGGGGGCTTCCATTCAACAAACGTATTTTTTTTGCCATTTTTTGCACGATATTTATAATGCCAACAGGCTGACGCTTTAAATATTCACAGAATATTGTGTTGTATTTCACTTTTAAAATAAATTAATCAATTAAAATAAATAAAAATTAAGGAGGGCTCCCTTACAAACGTGTTTTTTTGTAAGTTTGACTAACGTTGTAAGTTAGTAATAGTATGGAACCATTCGTGGGCGAGTCCGACTCGCACTTGACCGGATTTTCAATTTCCTCAAACTACGACGAAAAATATATTATTTTTCGTCAGCAACAACCGATTTTAAAAAACCAAAGGGAAGAATAACGTAAAACGAGTATAACTAGAAATACAGGGGTGGTTCTCATTATTTCTACAGTTTACACGATACCGAAATAATGTATAATGTAGAGTAAAAATTTACTTCTCTGGCAGCTCACCGAATCATACCGCTCTACTCAAATAGAACAAAAAGCTAGTATTCAAATAATTTCGCCACATTCGCCAAGCACTAAATTTCTGTTTTTGTTATCTAACATAGACTTAATAGTAAACCTGAATTAAGTAATGTAACATTTTACGCTCTACTGGATGCTTTGAAAAAATGACACCGATTCTATTTTAGTGGTTTTTGTAAGACGATCATCCTAATGTCTTTTGTTAGTTTGATGAAGCTTGACATTAAATTAGCCAAGACTTTTTGTAACAAGGCACAATTTTGTTTCGTTGTTATACAGGATTCAAGTCACCTGATGACCAAAGAACCAAAATTAGCATGTTTGCTTAAATATATTTCATTTAGTAACTCTCCGCAACTTTTTACAGTTAATCTCCAACCAGCAACTCTACGAAATTATACAAGAAACCTATTTCCAATTTATTATCTGTTATTTTTTGAAGTCTCAGTTTCAGCCGTCAGAGTCAATTAATTTCTTGCAGTAATTATATATTTCTTGAAATAATTATACACTGTGTTAGATAACCGACCCGACAAACTTTAAGAGCTTCTTCTACATAAAATTTTAATCATAAAATGTCCCTTACATGTGGGGTGAAAAACCAACCAGTATTTTTTGGGTAATTTTTTTTTTAACAGTCTACGATATTGTTTTCGATACTTTAGTGATATTTATTGGATTGCAACTCATTTTGAGTTATCCGACAAGATTTTTTCTACACGATGACCAAATAATTAAAATGCCGCCATTCCGAAAGGGTTGAGTTTTCACCCCACTTATATAGGACATTTTATTATTAACCCGACGAATGTTTGATTGACGCACGGGTGGCCAGCAACATTATTGGCGCGACGTGAAATTCGGACGCACGGGTGGCGCGGTGTAGCACCTATGGATGGCTAATAGATTTCTATGGTCCGTATCGTTCTGCTGACGTATTTGGTGCGTTATTTTTGATCTTTGGTTCATAAACTGTCAGTTTTGCATTAGCATTGAGTACAATTCGGAACAAGAAATAAAAAATATACGAAATTTTCTTGACGATCCTTGACAGCCGCCATCTTCCTAGTGATAAGTGCTAATTGTGTGTGATGCCTCCGCAATGAAAATGCTGTACAGGAGTAAACAGTAAGCAGGGTAAAGATATCGGTTATCGGCCAGTTAAGCGACTTGTTGACTTCAGAGTTGATTTCTATCATATTGCTGAGCCTCAAGGCTTTTTTAAAAATAAGTCATTTGACCCTTCAATAGTCTAGTTTCATAAAACCTAAAGTTTATAGGCGTATGAGTAATACATCATTTTAAAATATATGATTATAAAATAGCGAATATACCGGTTATCGGCCTCGTTAACCAGTTATCGTCCACCAGTTTACTGGTTATCGGCCACCTGATTCAAGGTAGAAAAACGAGTCTTACTTGATAGCTCATAAGGTTTATAATAGTATGACAGTTAATCAATTAATACTTTAAAAGGGGTGGTATAGTTTTACTCTCTTCTGCGACTTAAAACACAATTAGGTAACAGATTAAAATCTCGAGTCAAACAAATAGCTATTTTTGCCGTTGGACGAAAGTTTAGTGGCCGATAACCAGTAAAAACAAAACCTATTTTCGGCCGTCTAAAATAATTATAACTTCATGTTATGTTTGAATTTAATTTTTTTTACGATTCTGTTGTGGGATGTTCATTGATTAAATATCGCCTAAAACAATCATATAATAAAAACACCGTAAAATTCAAACTATTTTAAACGACCGGAAATAGGTTTAGTTTTTACTGGCTATCGGCCGCTAAACTTTCGGTATTTTGGAAAGTCATATCTCAGAATCTATGAGGCCGGAATCTAGTAGTCAATTCACAAAATTCTAGCTGATCACTTATATAATGAAATTAATGTTGGTGAATTTAAGGTTTTCGCAATGCAGGCAAACAGAAATGACGTGATTAAACCGGTTTGCGACCACCCGGCCGGAAAGCGGTTTTTGACATAAATCGAAACCTATTGTCCGACCACTAAAAATATTACAGATTATGAAATGTTTGGTGAGTTTGGGCATTGGAATATTAAATTTTAACATGTATTTAACACACAAACCATAAACAGTCACCAATAAAATAATAGTAACACTTAAAAACTTAACTTTAAAAATTCATCCACCTGCTATTTTTTTTGTTAAATCTGCTACGCATCCACACACCAAATTTTGAAATGACGACCGAGGGCTTAACACGCAAATGACGAGGTCATGCTTAAGGATTATGAAGCGTAAAGTTTGTCCGGGTTGAACGGCGCGAAAGGAGCTGTCTATTAACCTACCTATTATTCAAAATAATGTGCAAAGTGGCCGAAAAGGGGTAGTGGCCGAAAAGAGGTATGTTTACCCTATTCTTATAAGATTTTTATATGAAATTACTGGGAAAAGAACATTTATCATGTGTATAGTAATGGTTTCCGGATTATTTTTCTAAATTTTGTGAAAAAACGTTCAAACTTTTTGGTCGTGAAAAAATGGTGAATTGCGCGCCATATAATGCCATTTTTTCCTAGCTATTTATGTTGTGAGTGGTAACAAATGCTTATAATTCAGTCAATTCTTCTTTTAGGAATCGGATAATCCAAGTATTATTGCATAAAACGTCTGTTCCCATTCATAAAAATCAAAAATTCCGCAAACCATAACTTTTTATAGCTAGCGGACCTTGACCTTGGTATGAAAGTACCGATAGCACGACAGTTTAGTTTTGTAAACATTCAATGATGCAAATATGATTATTCTAAATGGTTGTAAATATTTTATGGATTAACTATATTTCTTTAATGTGTAAAAATATAATAGTAGCCTCTAATTTTTTTAAGATGTACTTTGGTATAAGTAATGTAATATTTTTTAAACTAAAATTTATCATATGAGTGAATTTTTTGGCAGTATGTAGTTTAAATTAAGTACTCATAATTTGAGGGGGGAGGGGGGCAGCGAGAGGATAGATAAAGAGGGGAAAGTGCTACCCGTTCTCGGAAATGCATAGTTTAAAAGATATGAATTTTTAAATAGTAAAAATTTTAGGGAAAAAACAATTTCCTTATAAATAGGTTTGAGCGTTAGGTATTCCGTATTTTTTGAACACTACAAAACCAAAATGCCAACATACAGCCAGTGTAACATCAATCATTTTTCATACATTTTGATGTTAGTTTTTTTTACTAATAAAAAAAATCATACATTTTGTGGTTAGGGTTTACTTATTTAAAAAAAACATATCATCTACAGTGGCCATTGAGATGTGTGGTTATTTTTTTCCTGCTTTTGTTTAAACGAAATTTTTAATTTCTTAACAATATTTTACAGACCTCTCATCGTCAGACAAACTCCGGGAAGGTCGATGCGAGTTACTGGGGGGACCCGCTCCCTATCGATCAAACCGCTGGAGGCTGCCTACTTATAACAGTGAAACCACCACCTCTGAGGTAAAATTTTTTGGTAAAGTTCACAGAAATATAACTAGAAATTAGTAATAATTTCCCATTTTAGACACAAACTTGTTATCGGAAATTTTATTGTTTTTGTCTTTTCAAAACGACTTTTAACAAAGCATTAGAAACCTGTAATAAAGATGAATTAAATAAACAAAGTCGTTCTCAAGTTAATTGTAAGCAAAGGAAATAAGCATTTAATATAGTGTGTGTGTATATATCTATATAATGCTAGAATAGTGTTTACTTATTCAATTTTTATTTACAGTTTCAACGTTCTTGAATGTGTGGAGGCGATGGAGTCATCTGACTTGGAGACAGAAGAGTTGATGGAGTGGATGGGGTTAGCCAAGGCAGTGATTTTGAGTTATACTTCGATGACAAGGGACACTGATGCCGACGTACTATAGTATATTTTTTTTGTAAAGAGTTTGTAATATTTTAATCATGTTTTGAATAAAAACTATAATTTTTTATTTGTTTTTTAACCCTGTATTTACTTATGATGTATTAAAATTGTATTACATGTAGGATGCTTTCTGATCAATAAATATCAAAATTTTATAAAATAATCCTATAATAGACTTGACCAATAACCGTTTTTTTTATATATAATGAAAAAGCCTGACACATTGATGTAGTTCACAATACAGCTCGGTAAGGCGATTCAAATGGTAAAATCATTTAAAACCGTAATTGAGACATAATAACATAAACTAAACTCCCTTCATGTATGATATATAAGAAAAAGACGTTTAGATCAAAGTTTTTATTTCCTTTTCTGCCACTGTAGCTAACACTTTTGTTTAAATTACATTCGTAGCTTTGCAAGTACATATATTTTTAATAAAATATAAATAAATATTGGACAACGTCACATACATGGCTCTTATCTCAAAGTAAGAAGCTAAACTACTGGTGTTGTGTGAATCAGCAACAATGGTGAAAGCACGACACCGAGTATGTCTCGGTAACACAATACAGAAAATATATGGTTTTCTATATTAAGCCCACTGGAAATCGAACCCGGGACCTAAAGAGATGGTGAAATCTTGCAACCAGTGTGCGAGCCACTCGGCCATGGAGGTCGTCATACATTACTAGACATTTTTTTATCTCATAAAATAGTAGTAAATAATTATTTATGCAGCAGTGATTTTACGGCAGTTTTTCACTTATGTGAAATTACAGCTTGTAATTTTCAAGTATCAACTT
Source organism: Pyrausta nigrata (assembly GCA_949316185.1). Taxonomy (NCBI): domain Eukaryota; kingdom Metazoa; phylum Arthropoda; class Insecta; order Lepidoptera; family Crambidae; genus Pyrausta; species Pyrausta nigrata. Next base: position 6,083,069 of record OX438940.1, read on the forward strand.
TATTTTCCCTATAACTCCATCCTCCATTCCTCTTAACCCTTCATAATGCAGCAGAAAACTAGCCATTTTGTAGGTACACAAAGTTGCGAGCCTATCTTTTATTTTAAAATAAATAAACAAGTCATGAAACTGGGAAAAATGAGCCTGATGGCGTGGCATTTTAATTTTTTTTTCTTTATATTATTAAGTTTACAAGTATATCTGAAGCTTCTAATTACTATACAAAAAAAATTATAGAAATTAAAACATTTATATGGACCACTAGGCCTAACATAATGCAAAATCACAAAAATGATAAACCACAATTAATTGACAATCACATATTTCATTTACTCTAAAACACGATGTGGTTATAATTTTATAGTTTTAGATTAGTAACAAAATTTACTAAAACAAATAAACAAAACACGAAGAAAATATTATTTGACCTTACGATTTTTCTGTCATCAGTATTTTTTTTAGTCGGGATAGCGCCCGCGTAATGCGCACGTGTTAGTTTTTGCTGTTTTGTTTATAAAAAACTTTTGGAGTGGTTATATCGTGTTTCAGAGTTTTTAATTTATGTGATTGTTTCCTGATTGTGTAAACTTTGTTGTGGAAGTGTTATTTGAGTGCTAGTGCATGAGCAATCAGTGAAAAAATGTGGTCAAAGTTAATGGATAGTGCAAAAATGCACCTTTCAAAATATTCATCACACGAATTCTCTTTCAAGTAAGTTTTTATTCGTGTATTAGATATTATTGTCGTATTAGAAATTTTGTGCAGATTGCGGTGATATATATTTCATGACACATCAAAAGACCGTATCAACGGTATAAATCATTTTTTCGGTGGGGGAATTCGAGACTGGGTCGATCTGACAAGTAGTCATCACAAGCCGCCATATTTGAATTCAAGGTCAAAATCGTGTCACGGGTTAAAATTCACTGTAGAAAAAGCCCTTAAAGTTTGACGGGTCGGTTCCCAAACACAATGTATATTTGTATTGTTCGGTTTGGAGGGAGAAAGAGAGGAGAGAACTGCGCATTTTTTTTTCAAATCGGTCCACACGTGACTGAGATGTGAGGTAACATAGCCACAAAAAAAAAGAAAAAAAACATACAGTCGAATGAATTACCTCCTCCTTTTTTGAAGTCGGTTAATTACCAAATAAATTGCTTCAACGGTACACCAACTACCTAGCCTCAAGCTAATCGTGCATAGCGACTAGGATAAAGGATAGACAGATTAGTTTTTACTAACTTTCATGACTTGTGTAGGCACAAATGCTCATGCTTATCACACAAATATTTAACCCTAGCGGGATTTGAATCCGCAACGGCTAGCTTCGTAGTTCGGAAATTACTACACTTACACGATCTTTTTTACCCTGTATTACTGAATCCAAATTTGTAATAAGTTTATCGTAAAAAAATTGCAACAAAATTGGGTAAATAATTCGAATGGCACATTACTAAATACAACAATAATTAATTTTAAAAGATACTTATTACCTCTCAAGGATTTGATTTCAGCCAACATTATTTTTAAGGTAATAACCAACAGCTTATTAGTGTTAAAATTATTTCTAGACTATGCGGAATGTTAAAAATTCAGGTCGTGATGTCTTTATTTTGTCTTTTAAGCAATGCTTATGAAAAAGTTACTTAATCTGAGTGTATTTTTTATTGGAGTAGTAATAAAAGTCATTGCATTTGATTACTACAGTCACCTTCAAACACAAAATCAGCAATCAATAGTAGATTGTACAAAAGAAAATAAACCATTTTGGGTGGATAGTGAAGTCAAGGGTAAAATGGGGCTTATACTCGTACTCTAGTTTTACACTCTCCCTTTCACGATTCGAGTAAATGAATTTTCAACAGCAACACAACAGCTAGTTATGTCGATCAATTAGTTTCCCGCCACAATATTAAATATATTTTAAATTTTCAACTTTAAGTCAGATTCATTAAAACACAATTTTACTTATTACTTCGCGATTTATTTACATTTTATTTAAAACCTGACGTTTCGAACACTTTACAGCGTTCGTGGTCACAGGGGGACTTGGGTATTATTTGTCATTACAAAGTTTTGAAAAATTAAACTACCGTCACTCATTAATATTAATTTACTTTCCGATTTACGCAGAAAGAGCTAACCGTGTCTTGAGATCTTGCAGTGCGAGGTGTTGCTTTGATTTTTGCTAGAATAGGATCCCATGCCGATGGAACTTTCCAACCATCTTCTCTATTGAAATTTGAATGTTTTCTAATTTCAATGGCTTCACGTAGCATTCGAGGAATAAAACGCCGTTCATTAGCAAGTATTTTAGGTTGGTCAAAATGAATGAAGTGGTTGGGTTTGTCTAAGGCATGTTCACACACTGCAGATTTCTTGACTGCACTTTAAATAAATCGCGAAGTAATCCGTAAAATTGTGTTTTAATGAGTTCAACAATTCGCGTAAACGTAAGAAACAAATATTTAAGTCAGATTCTTAATGCTAAGTTATTATTAGCGTGCGTTATTTGTTTTTATGTAAATAATGCTGGCCCGTATACGTCTTAAATTTATTTTTACATATTAATAGGTAATACAATGTTCAAATTAAATTAAGGTATTTATGTATACCTAATCTGCATCTTAAAAACGTATCTAGTAAATAAATAAAGTGTATGGTGGCTGTAAATCTTAATAGTCTTAAAAAAACTTGCACGTAAAAATCATTTTATAAAGCCTTTCCTCGATATAAAGTACAACTTTACGAGCATGAGAAGAGAAAAAGGTTGTTTTTTATGAGATTAAGGTTCGGTATGTATTGTCTTAATTTGAGTGAGTGATCCTTCCGACCGATTTAGGCCATGGCGACCACTTCGACTCCTAGTCGGTACGTGCGCCCGAAAATGGCTGATGTAGCCAATTTTCGCAGTGAACTTACGTCTTAATTTGATTAAGATACTTTATTACTACCTATTTATGCATTCACATTAAAAACTAATATATCTCATATAAATAAATTTGGCAATAAGAATCTGATAATAGTTGAAAGTTGCAAGCAAAAAAAAATATGGTGAGAATTCTGATAAATCTAAGAGTTTGATATTTTTTTAGGATTTCGAAGTTTGTCCCACAGCGAATTTTCTTGGACTCATCTTCCTAGCGTTATCCCGGTTGTACACTCGCACGCGAGTGCCCAGGGTACGCTGACCATGAACCAGGATGTAGCAGGTTAGGTAATTACAGTGGAGCGACTGCCATCTGACCTCCGTCACCCTGTTAACAGGGGAACCTGACCATTAGTTTTAGTGAAACAACTTATGTACATAACTCAGAAAAAGTCATTGGTACATGGCGGCACGTGGGATCGAACCGGTACCTCCGGCAAAAGAGGCAACCCGTTAGCCACTACGCCACCGATGCTCTTAGCGAATTTTCTTGGACTAAAGTAGTAAAATCACCCTTTTAAATCAATCACACAGTTAAAAGTTAAGCATAATACTATAAAGGTTCACTTTCATTTTTACTATTTGTTTATAATTAGTACCTACACCATTTAAATTATTATTTACGTAAACATTTTTCCAGGAAGGCTTACTTAATATAGATCATGGAAGTTGAACATTGATTAATATAAGTTACGTACAAATTTATTCAGACATAGAACGGTGTTATTACAAAAAAATTAGACCAGGTTTAAAATAGGTCTAAATATTAGCCGACAACAGAGGAATGAATGACACATGCGTGACATAATCTAATAGATAAACGCTTTTCTAATTGGCAAGCTAATAGCTTAGTCCTGGCTTAAACCCGGTACTAAGTTTTTGTAATAACGGGGAGATAGTTGCTAACTGTTAAAATTAATTGAATATTCGTACAGAATAACTAGTTGCGGTGAAAGATTTAAACACTAAGAAAAACTTCCGTGAACTGCTTACAGTCCTGACAAGTAATAAGTAGTTTGGTTCTTACGTTTGCAATTCATCACAAAATAGATCTCCGTTAAAGCATTTAATATGGAGGTCTACTACAGCTGCCTATTTTTTGTCTCTATTTAACACTGCAATCTCACATTGGGATATTCGGCAATATTTTCGGCTATCCTCCTTTCTAGACAAGCATTGTTTATGTCCAGTGACACATCCAATTATTTCCTCTACATACGAGTATATTTGGTCTTGAGGTGTTTTTATTTTAAGTCTCGAGCGAAGCGGGCAAAAAGTCTGCCATGAGGTGTTGGGCCAGCTCATTCGGGTGATTTCACTATCTATTAAGGCGAAATATGCTACTTGTAGATGATCTCTTTTTGCAAATATATGATAAACTCAGTCAGGAAGAAGCGCATTAAAGAAATCAAATTGAATTTCGCTCAAGAAAATTAATCGACTGTGTCATCCGGTGGGACTCGAACCCACGTCCCTTCGCTATCCGGGCGAGTGCTCTTACCAGCTAAGCTACGGAGGACGTTAGTCAGCCGACGAATTTTCGTAAGTGCTTGCTCCGCCAGTGAGCCGGCGTTCGATTTCATCAATACTTGGGGAATGTACCCGCATGTATCCGATGGAAATATTTTTACAAATATTTAACCATCAGTTAAGATGAAATCAATGCTTAAGTTATAAAAATAATTATACGCATTAAATAAGTTCATTTCAATAATAAGAACTTACGAGTAATTGTGAGTTTCTAACTGAGATTAACTAAAACTTTAAGACTTCGTCGAGTTAATTTTGGATCTCGAAACTCGAGAGGAATTTGGTTAGATAGAAAATTCTCCTGAAGTTTGGTCTGATCTGGCCCTGGTAATAATACTCACTATTCTAGATTAATACTCGTAGCGGAAAATCGAAAGAGAGGGAGGTAAGTAAGTAGTCCTTACTATTCTCAATTAATATGACTTCACTACAGATTTAGCTAAGTTTTTACGAGTTTTATGGATAAAAATCAATTTACACAAAATTGAGGAAACTCATAGTACTCATAAGACTAAAAGCTCTTTTGCTTTCGTCACTTTATCACGCCTACGCCTAACAGAAAGTTGCCCAGTAAATTTGCTTAGATAAGGGAATAACGAAACGCATATATTATTTTTAATACTAATAGTTCCTACTAAGTAGGTAAAACTTTTCTTAATATTACTTATTTATTCTGTGATATAACTTAGTTAATATCTAGGTTTTTGTCATTAATGAAATTAATGATGCCGCGCGGCGGTGCTTGCAAAGGTTCTAAATTAAGTACATAAATATTATAGTTATATGGTAATGATTTTCGAACACTAAATAATAGTAACAATAATGTAAAAATGTGTATGTAGTTGATACCCAGCCACAGTATTGGAATCCTATCGACATACGAACGAGTTGGGTGGTTGCACGTCATTATTTAGAGGTATTGTTAAAACCTTCTCGTATGTTTTCAGACACAATAGAAAATTGTTATCGGCCCGCCCGCAGGTCTTATTAGGGTTGATATGTTAAATCAGTGTAGAGCTGGCAGTTTGTAAGCTGCAGCCCTATGTTTCGATCTAGGTTCCAAATGCTTGTTCCGCTAGACTAGTATGATAATGGTTTTGACTGTCCATTCATTACTAATTTGAACAGATTCATTTTGGACTTTAGTGCATAGTGATAAGAGATATAGGAATATTTGATAGCATAGCATACAACTCTAAAGGTACAGACAGTCGGTCGCTTTGACCCATTAAGTCGTGATTTATATCGCAAACTCGGGAAACATTCAATTTGAACAGAAACAATCTTCCAACCTATCGAGTTTCTAGTTGTTTACATATATTATTTTTTAATTTTAACCACTTTGGTTTGCAAGTTTTTTCGGGAGGAATACTAGGCGCCATTTTTCCATAGAAATGTAGTTCACTGTTTCCTCCCTGAGTCCTATTTTTCGTTGCCCCCAACACAGGAAAAATTTGCCTTCAAAAACTAAGAAAATTGCCTTCAACTTTCAGAAGCTCGCCAAAAAATCTAAAACATAGGAGACTACACTTTATAAAATTATTAAAAAATATATTATATTATCATTAAGGTGTGGTCGAAGAAATAAGGGACTATCAATTTTAATAAGCTATTTATGGGTCTCAGCACATATGTGGGTCTGAGCACACAACACCCTTTCTTGCTTGCCTGGGCCGCCAAAGATTACTTACATCGAGACAGCAACATTTTAATTAAATACGTATTCTACCAATGTCACTCAGACCGCGTTTCTGCGGTCTTCTCAGACCAGGATCTGATGATGGAATCCTGGAGAAACCGAAGGAGCTCATTAAATTTTGTGGGCACGCATACCTACCGTGCTTCAACATCGCTAGGTATTCAAGCAAGCGTTTAGATCCGGGAACTATAGTTTTATGGTGCTGGGTAGCGATGGGCGATTATTACTAAATTAATCGAATTATTCGAATGACCTCTGTAATCGAATGTATTCGATAAACAACCGCAGTCATTCGATTATGCGGCGAGCATACCGGAGCGTGCGGTGTGCAGGTCGTACTACTAACGAATGAATGGTCATTCGTCGCGTCGATTAATCATTCGGTCGCTACCTGTCCTGTGCGCATAGTCGCGACAGTTGGATCGAATGCATCGAAGGGCCCAGTATAGATTATCATTCGATTGTCGATTATTATTCGATATTTTTTTTTCGAATTACTAAATCGACATTCGATAGTTCGATTGGTCGATAATCGATTCATTCGATTATTTTTTTTCGAACAATCGCCCATCGCTAGTGCTGGGCCCGTAGCCAAATGGCAATCTTTCTGGAGCGAACTTCGCTATCGTCAACGAAATGTCAAAATATGTATGCAAAAGTCACGTGATGTTTCGATGGTATATGTTAGTTTCATACATGTTGTTAGCGATAGCGAACTTCGCTTGGGAATAAATTGCCACTTGGCTACGGGCCGGCGATCGACCAGTCGATCGCGACTATTTGTCCAGTCGATCGTGGCAAGGCAAAATATAAATACGTTGAATAGACTGCGCAACGTACCTTATCAAGAATGTAGTTGGTAGATCGCACAGGGTGTAGTCAGTGAACAGTAGATCTTGGGTCTAACCAAGTTGGCCACCCCTGGACTATATGATGATCCTTAACGCTTTTTAAGGAGTCTGCGGAATCTTTCACCACAGTTTTTTTTATACTGTTTCGGTATTGTGTTTAAAAGTACGGGCAATTAGTGTGCATATTACTAAAAAAGTAATATAAAATATTTTTTGTACAAAAACTACACCACCACATACTTACAACCACAAAATACAAAATATTTGTGTGTATTTTTTAAATAGGCGGTTGTTTTTCTATTTTTTAAGCATTTATTTTATATCCAGAAAATGTAACATCAAACGACACGTGGGTAAAGTACTTATCAAAAGTCCAATCCTCAACACACTGTAAAATAGTAATAATTGGTATAGTGAATAAAATATTGAATCAGATATAAGCATACCAACCAAAATTTTAAATGTCGAACGATCAGACATAAAACGAACGTTGTATATAAATAACCCCCGTAGTTATGGATCTACGGATTACTATGAATGATTTGGTAAAGGTCGACTAACCATATAACTAGATTTAGAATTAAAAGGGCAACATTTTGACACAATTTGATTGTAATTTCTAAGCGCCAATAGCTATCAAATTAATCGAAAACGGAACTATTTATTATTTACCAATGACAGTTTTAGATTCTTATCTTAATAGTGTTGGGAAACGCATTAGTAATGTTTTTATTTGTTTAGGAAATAACATAATTCAACTGACACAGATTCATTTGACTATCACGACTTCGAGTTTATAGTAGTATTCAAGGATTGCTCCTAACGCAACCATATGAAACGCATTCATTAAAATTAAATAATTAATTAGTCCTTACCAGAATTCATTTCCAATTCTAATGATTTGGAAACTCATTCAAGTATAAATTAAATGCGTTTTTCAATATATTTTCGTGATATTTTTAATTTATTTATGTACGTAGTTAAATTTTTTTTGTTTTATTGTTGCCAATAATAGTAATCGCTACTACTGGTCACTGAATTATTCAATTTGGTGATTCATTTGCCCTGCTTTTAGGAAGAGCCGGTGTCATTGCAAAGTTATTTGCAAGCTACTTCCTTCCTTCCTTAACCCAGTCAGATAACTAATTTATTTTTACTTTTTACACTATTTATATTACCTATGTATTTGTGGCCATCATTATAACAGCCATCTCGGCCAATAGTCTGTTCTAGCAGCCCTTTTGATTAAAGCTGCCTACTTATGCCTACTTGAATACAGTACCGTTACCATGAGTTTATGGCGGTTTTACTCGCTAGCGACGACGTAAAAAAAGTTTATATAAAATTTTAGTTCACCGAGTAAACGCTAGAGGCGCTGTGCAATTTTCCATACACTTTTTTTACGTCGTCGCTAGCGAGTAAAACCGCCGTAAACTCATGGTAAAGGTACAGGAATCACCAGATTTTTCATAGAGTCAGTTTTGTTATCTTTGGTGCATTATATGCTGCCATAGATGGATACTTCTTTTGCTCATAAGCGGTCATGCGCGTTTGCGCATGAGCAGAGTATGTGCATAGCCGTTTCTTCTGATGTGTGGCAGAATCGGCAAAATGCGTCCTCGGCCAACTTCATGTTTACAACTTATCATTCTTACTTATGTGTAAAATACCATTAATTCATTTGGAACAATTAAGAATATCCCATATACATTTCGAAACAAGAAAAATGACTTAATTAACTCGGTAACGTTTTGTTTGAAACGAGGTTAAAGCATTATTTATTACCATTTAATAGCACACCTATTTCACTAAATTTTGACATCAACACAAGAATTATGAATGGTCTCACAGCCCGGGGCGGTAATGCGCTTAAACCAATATTGCTCACTAGTTTCCATTAGACTCATAAAGTCATAATTCTACTGTTTAGAGGTAGATGTTTTACTTAAATTATGGCAACTCAATTCAATGTAGTGAAACTTCCCTACTCTTAGTGGATGGGAAAATGCCACGGGTTAATTGCAAACTGGAAAAGCAAGATGTAAATTGAGGAGCTGTGGTATGAGTAGGAATTATATAGTCTGACAAGTTATTGCGCGACCCTCCTTGCACCCCGGAGGTTTACATGGTTCGAGAAAGCGCTAACCACACGCGGTTGTCAAAAAAAATCCATTTCCCCAACATCACCCGTCACCCGCTGACGTCTAGCGTGCGTCGCCCCCTGCACCTCTGGCGACGGCAGGAAGATTGCACAATAACCATTCGGATTATAGGAGACATTCGGTCTTAGCAGGGATATTATTAAGTTGCGACTAAGGTTACGAGAACACGTAGGAATTAATAGATTGTGAACTGTTGAATGAATTTCACACCAGTAATATTATTTTGCATTCAGAAATAATAGTAGTAAACTTGTTATTGCTAAATATCTTTCGGGTGTGACTCAATATGGGTTGATATGGGTAGGGAGGGCGTTGGTCCATTTTGGTCTCGGAAATTTTATAAGTGGTCTTTTAAAAATTAATGTATAATTATTTATGTTCGTGATTCACGGTCGGGTTATTTTTACCTATCATCCCGTTTTTTTATTTACCCCACATTAACTTGCAGCGTGCGTTCGAAACGCAAACAATAAAAATGTTAGCGAGCAAAGAGCAAAAGAAAAAAAAAGCAGACTACTAATGTCACATTGATTGGTGATTATAATGCATTTTGTAGCAATCTTGACATTAAATATTTTAAAAATACAGTTTTTATTATGAAAGACTTTACTTTTAAGTCAAAATAATACAATTTTCAAATTGTTTAAGGTATAATAATTAATTGTAAAAAAACCTTTTTTAGGTTATTATTTTATTCTACGTTAGAAATGAAGTAATAATGATCAAGTTTAAAAAATTTTTACTCAATTCAATATCACCTACCTATAAAAATAATGATATGTGACATTTGGTTGCTAGGTGAGCCAATACCTATCGGTGACTAGGTATATTATCAAATCTGCACGGTAGTGCACAATCCAATTTGCATTGCAGATCACTCCCGTTTGGCATCGTTACTAGAACTAGCACAGCCGTTATCTCGAAATATTATGTGGTTCTTACTCGTATAAGATAAATATTTTATTAGAAAGTTAAAAATTGCACCTAGTTTCTTAAACCGTAATCGAACGGTTTTCGGTTACGAAAATGTAAGTAAAATGCTTTAGTATTATCGCGTCCCAGTAATAACAATTTGGTTATGTTACCTTCTTTCATTCAAAATTGAATTAAATTTCGCTCACGAAAATTAATCGACTGTGTCATCTGGTGGGACTCGAACCCACGTCCCTTCGCTAGCTACGGAGGACGTTAGTCAGCCAACGAATTTTTGTAAGTGCTTGGTACGCCAGTGAGCCGGCGTTCGATTTTATCAATATTTGGGGAATGTACCCACATGTATGCGATGGAAATATTTTTACAAATATTTGACCATCAGTTAAGATGAAATCAGCTTAACTTTTAACTTAACTTTTTTCAATAACTCCTAAATAATCAGTCATTAAAAAAATATCCTAGTCATTAATTATTTTTAGAATAGAAAACAATAGAATCACTCTATATTGTGATCACGGGCTACTACGGAACCCTATACTGTACGTGGCCTGGCACGCACTTGGCCGGTTTTTAATATTTACTTTCATCTTTAGACCTCGCATTTAATTAGATGTTTAACCGAACTTACCAAGTGACGTTCGATTGGCTGGTCGTACTAAGAGTAATAAAAAGCAAATTAACAGTAAATCTCAAAAGCAAAAATAGGATAAATTAAGACAATTAGTCGTTTTGTGGTAATGCTGGCGTGTGATCGTACACCCACCTCATTTGTTGTTCGGTAACACATTCGTCTCGCAAGGTGAATGTTACGAGTACCAGCCTGCAGGTCAGCCGGTGGCATTGACCCTGTTTATATGATCTATGGCTGATAGCTGTGCGAATGTAATAATTAGAGTATTGTCACTATGGTTGCGCCCGTCTGATTAGGCGACCCGATTTGCTTAATCGATGGGTGTACTACGAATCGTAAGTGGTTCATTAGCTTACATGCAAATGCCAAGTCATTCTGACTTATCTAGGTACTGATTAAGTATTTAAAGATAGCAGATATCTAGTGCAGTCTAGCAGATAAATATTATAGGTAAAAAAGGGTAACATTTTTAGTTTAAAGTTGTGTAGAAAACACATGCACGTTAGTTGCTCAAATAATAATATTGCCACTTAAATTGAAACAAAAACATGATTTAATAAATGATATCTACATTTACTTGACTTGACTGCCTCGTTGGTCTAGGGGTCAGCACGCTCGCTCGATAAGTCTGAGGCCCTGTGTTTTCACGGGCCTCGACAAGCGCCACCAGCAGGGTCCCATCTCTCTGTGGGCGGCACACAGATTGTAATAGGGCGAACCCTCAAATACTTGGGGCTGACGCTGGACCCCCGCTGGAGTTTCCGCGCCCACTTTGAACGGTTGGCGCCGAGACTCCTGCGGGTGGCCGGAGCGCTCGGCACGTTAATGCCGAACTTGGGTGGGCCCTCTTCATTCAGCCGGCGTTTGTACATGGGCGTCGTGCGGTCCATGGCCCTGTACGGGGCACCAGTGTGGTACGACGCCATGTCGGATCACAACGCCATGCTGATGAGGAGGGCGCAGCGCCACTTGGCCATACGGGAAATCCGCGGCTACCGCACGGTCTCGGCGGATGCCTCCCTCGCGTTGGCCGGGAGCATGCCATGGGATCTCCATGCACTGGTCCTCGCCGCTCTTTATCAGTGGCGGGGAGACCAGAGGTCCCAGGAGCAAAGGCCTGCACCACGTGAGGTCGAGGCGGAGCGGGCTCGGTTGGAGCAGTCCGCCGTGGAGCGGTGGCAGGATCGCCTGGCCGTCAGCCAAGCCGGTCGACGCACCTGTCAGGCCCTCCAGCCTGTGCTGGAGGAGTGGATGCGTCGTGGGCACGGTCGCCTGTCCTACAGGCTGACCCAAATGCTGACTGGCCACGGCTGTTTTGGGGCGTACCTCGCCCAGATTGGTCGCGAGTTGACCGGGCGGTGTCACCATTGTGACGGCCGCGAGGAGGATACCGCGCAACACACCCTCGAGTCGTGCCCGGCCTGGACGAGGGAGCGCGAGGACCTCATCGCGGTAGTCGGAGGTGATTTGTCACTCGCTGCCATCGTGGCGAGGATGGGCGGATCCAAGGAGGCGTTTGCGGCTGTGCAAACCTCCTGCGAGAGCGGAAGGAGGCGGCGGAGAGGGTGCGAGAGGCTTCGGCTGACGCCCCGATGATCCGCCGCCGACGCACAGGCCGCTGGAGGGGACGCTTTGCTCTCCTCCTGCCGCCTCCCTGAAGGACCCCGGGTGTACTCGGTGCGGGGGTACCGATACGCCCACACGGGGTCGCAGCGGCGCGTGTTTGTTCCCGCGCGTCGTTGCTTGTACCGAGGAGGGGGCTGCTCTCCCCTCCTCGAAGCCGGGCGGGGCCCTGTCATATTCGTGGGCCGCAGCTGGGAGCGAGTGCGTGGTGGCATAGCGTCGGCTGAAACCCATGCACTCGCACCGACAACAGCACCGGAGGACACCTGCAGGTTTTTAGTGGGTTGGAGCCCCACATAACCCCCTCCACCATCCCCGCTGGCGGGGGGGGGGTATGCATCGCATTTTCCTGACGCAAAAAAAAAAAAAAGGGGTCAGCACGCTGGGTACTATGCACGAGGTCCCGGGTTTAAATCCCGAGTCGGGCCGAAAGTGTTGTGTTTTTCTTGAAATAACAAAGCTCCGGAGTCAGGAAGTTGGTGGTGTTAACATTCCCGTGCCTTGGAAAGCACGTTAAGCCGTTGGTCTTGCGCCTAATATCTCTACGGTCATGTTGGACTGCCGTCTTACCGAATTATGAGAGTGAAGGAAGAGAGTGCACCTGTGTATTGCGGTCACACTTGTGCACTATATTGGCCACTGCAGTCGAAATTCGGCTAGGAGGACATTAATATCTACATAATATAAACCGGTCCTAACTTTGTCAGCTCTCTATTCACGGCACACCAATTTGAATCATCAATCACAATCTTTCGCTAGCTCGCAATCACTGATTGAATTTTATCTCACTTGTCCGCCATATTTCCAACGACGCATTCCTGCGCGCAATTATATTCGATATAAATTATTCGTTATTACGCCAATCACATTTTATGCTCACAAACCAAACATTGGCACGTTAAACGCCAATTTAGGTGTTAGTAATATGACAGATCTATTTTAAATCGGGTGTTACTTAATAGTAACATAATGTCGTTTTATAGTTTGCAAAGTAAGTATTCAACTAACGTTATTTATTACTCAATACTGAATGAGGAAGGTCGTGTTTTAAGAGGGCGTCCATTACGTGAGGTAGGCTGGGGGAAGAGATGGAAGAAATGGATATTGATGCCTAATATCCCAAAAAAATTAAATCTATATGAAATAAGCGCACGTGGCTATAAAAAATGTTCAGAAAGAGGGAAGAAGACCTTAAGAAAAGTCTTAATCCTAAAAATTCCGGCCTAATTTATTGCGTTTGGGGTTCACTTATAAAAACTTTTTTTACCAATGTTAGTTGTAAGTTGTTGCTTTATCTGATTCTAAGACGGAGAAGACTTTTTCCCCTATTTCGATTTTTTATAGCCACGTGCGATTCATTTTAAATTATTTTTCATAATATGAATTATTTTTCATAATATTAATTATTTTTCATAGTATGAAAAATAATTTAAAATAAATTATGTATGAGGAACTGGCTAGAGAATAGCAATTCAAGTCAGACCAAAGGGGAAGACGTCTAAGTATTTTTACACGAACATGATACATAGGTATAAGAATATAAGTAATATCATGACGATAATTATCATCATTACAAAAATAAAGCACATTGTACCTACCAACACGTTTTTTCTTTTATTGTATGTTTGTTATGAATTTTTTGGATGCAATAAAGAGTATCTATTTATCATTACAAAAATACACATCAATGTAGCAACTTTCCTAATGACAGTGCCTGGGTGGGCGAGTGCGCACGCGCCGACTTGCCCTTGAGCCGATTTGTCCATTGATCATTTATCGATTTTTGGCAACAGCACCTATTTAGATAAGTGATCGAGATTAGCCCATAACAGGCAGGGCTAGGATTTCAAAACATCAATTTGGTACTTTTATGCATATGAACATACGTATTAGTTGAGATATGTATCAAAATAATGGAAGTAAATTGATAATTTGACTTTACTTGTTTTTAAAATTACTAATGGTAACATAGGTCCTAGTTACTACTGTAATTGTAAATGGCTGGTAATAAACATAATAACATGTAAAAACATATTTACTGTACTGTTTTTTTATTGTTTATGCTACTGGCAGAATATTAGTAAATATATCTGTGTAAATAACTAATGTGTGTGATAAAATTATGTCGTTATGTCATGTTTTTACTATATTATTCTGTCTGCAAGGACGTCATATTTTTATGGCAATAACTTATATAGGTAAACACGTATAAATTATTTATAGCATTCTATTTTTACTATAAAGTAAGTCTACCTAATATTTTATTTATTATACAATGAAAATGGACAAAACTGTATTGTTTCTTTTCTGAGCATATATACTTCCTTGGCATTTTAGTAAATATTGATTTTACTCTTGAATTTAAAATACAGCAGATCTCGACTCACAATATTTAGTAAATATGATAATAATAATATTAGCCTATTTGGTAAATTAATACTAATATTATAAATGCGAAAGTGTGTCTGTCTGTAACCTTAACGCTTAAACCACTGAACCGATTGAGATTAAATTTGGTATGAAGACAGCTCGAGACCCGGGAAAGGACATAGGCTACATTTTGTCGCGATATAAAAACATTAGGGGGGAAATGGGGGATGAAAGTGTATATGGAAAATCCAACTCTTGCGGGCGAAGTCGCGAGGAACCACTAGTAGAAGATGTTTTATCCGTAGGAACAAAACATTGACAGCGTTGATGATTACTAATTAAACCGTTAGATATACTTCGTAAAAAAAATATCAGTTTAATGTCATGATGATCTTCTTCTTCTTTTTATATGTGGCGAGTGCACATAAGTCTATGCTGCACAGAAGTCTAAGGTATACTATTGCGCCGAAGTCACGTGTGAAACATTGACGCGTCTAGAGATTGTAAAGTATTTTTTAATTAATAAACTAAAACTAGCTATTGTGAAAACTTCACCACCTGAAACAAAAAAGACAAAACGACATTGTGCACACGTAATGTACAGTCACGCACGAGCATCAATATGTATCTGTATTCGATTTGAGACCTTAATACAATATCAGAAAAACTTATTTGTATACTTTTTATTGCTTGTGACTGTACATAAGATAAAACACTTGCGTAGACAATATTATTCAGTTTATGATAGCCTCATTAATACTATGTCAATAATATGATTACTGATGCTAATCAACTCATTATCAACAATAACTATTTCAGACAGACAGTTGAATAACTAACCACTTTCACAGTCCAAATTTGCGGTTTGCGCAACTCAGCCTGCCTACTCACTGTTTTTAAAAAGGTGTGTTAGGCACAGTAGACCAGCGATACAGGTGGTTCCGGGCTCATAAGCACCTACGACTAAATATTACATTGAGTCTAAATAAACCCCCTTCAGCCGGAAAACACACAGATATATACTATTTATTATTACTAGAGAGAAAATATTAATATCAAACCAATATTAATATTTTCAACAAACACACCAATTACCTAGCCCCAAACTAAGCGTGAGCTTGTGCTATGGTGGCTAGGATAACGGATAGACATATTTATATACATTTATACTAGCACAAGCTCACGCTTAGTTTGGGGCTAGGTAATTGGTGTGTTTGTTGAAACAATTTATTTATTTATTTATTTAATTATTTGAGGTTATAATAATAACTGAAATTTTTTATTGTGTTTTAAAACTAAAACTGGGAAAATAAAAATAATTATAAAACTGGGTTTCACTTTTTACCCTTACTCGTAGACTGACCAGACAATCGCATTTCAATTAAAAGACTAATTTAATTGATGAAAATAAAGATTTATTTGTATTTTTTTAAACATCATTTAATTTACCTCACTTGTTGTTGTTATTTTTGAAGTTTAAAAGTCTCTAGTATGCACTGTACCTTATCAAATACCAAGCCTTATACGGACTATTTAGTAATTGTAGTATTTTTAATGTTATATTTTATTCGATGTAAGTGGCCAGTCGGCCATGACAGAGCTCCGTTGGGAGCAGTCACGATACTTATTGTGACTTTATCGCACATTTTGTCGATAAACATTGTAACGTCTAATATTTGTATAGAGGCCTTGGTTATTATTATGAGATCTGTGATAAGTTTGCTACACTTTCTAAATTCTAAGCTAGCCCTAGTTCTCTGACAAGTAAAATCTATGACTTAGGTACTAAATTTATACACTTGTCCCCCAAAAAAGCTTGATGTGACCAAGGTTAAAAAGGAGTTATTTTTGTGTAAACCTATAGATTACCGACGTCAATTGCAGATATTTGCAATACTTAGTTATATATATTTTATAAATGAGCTTGTGCTATTTATTTTCAGAGAACTTCTTACTAGCTACTTTTATACTGGCATTTTTTGTTTGGAGAGTACGGACCATTAAACCCACCACCCTGGTCCAGTGCGTGTTGGCAGGTTATACAGGGTGACTGGTACTGAACCCGCCATAGCAAAAGCACATATAGAGGAGGTCGTTGGCTATTCATTGAACATTACTTTCCCGAACTTAAGATTCATAGTTTGGGAGATATGTCAATTTTTATACTTTATTGATATTTTTCCAAAATTTTACTTTCAAACAATCGTAACTCTTTTTTCTTTTAATATTACGGAACTTTTTTTTAGAATCAGATATTAAGTTGAAAAATTTTTTTATAAAAAATTGTAACATTGTGGTCAAATTCAACCGAAAATATTTTTAAAAAGTACGGTGTTTGAATACTTAAAACACTAAATTGGTTCTCTACTTTATAACTTTTCCAACGGAACTAAAAGAGATTGCCCATGGGACTAGGCTGAATGTTACCTAAAGATTTTTGTGTCATGGCGAAAATTGTTATTTTTGCTTAGTAATCTATGTTTATCACACGTCTCAAGTTATTATGTATTTTCGTATAAGAGGTTCGGAAATATTAAAGAAAAGTCATCTGTTGTAGGTCAAAGAAAAATGAACTCTATTTAATGTAAGTCAGGTTGTGTACAGACCTAAAGATTTTTGTGTACGAAAATTGTTTTATTTGCTTAGTAATCTATGTCTATCACACGTTTTAAGTTATTATGTATTTTCGTATAAGAGGTTCGGAAATATATAAGAAAAATCATCTGTTGTAGGTCAAAGAAAATGAACTCTAAATAAGGTTGAGGTTTAACAATAAACAAGTCCACAGCGGTTTAAACATACAATAACATATTGATCGAAGACGAAATATTAAGATATAGAACAGTATAATATCTTACCGGTGTAGGCGTGATTCAAGTTCGCAAGATGCTCTCAGGAATCTTCCCTATGATGTGGCCGTATAAACGGTGCCAACAACAAGAAAAAATAAGACACAGTCTACGAGTACTAGCCATTCAAAAACTTAAGACTTAGGTCGAAAGTCATTTACAAAAAGTCCCATTTTATTTTCACATAACTCATTCACACACTCATTTTTACGAAGAAACTAAACCCAACACGTGAAACATACAAGCAATAGTAATGACAAATGTCAATGTTATCTTTTTATTTAATTTAATTACCTACTTTAATCAGAGTCTGTAATGACTCTTTGAGGTTATTCAAACTTTCAATTTCAGATTTGACCATTTCCGTTGTTCCTACTTTTTTAGCAATATGTCAGAAATGTCAAAGACAAGTTTAAAGGAAACAACAAAACAACTTATTATTTTGCCCCCAAAAAATAAGCTCTTAATTATTTTTATTTTATACCTCCTTGTAAATTTGCAAATAATACTAAACTTTCTGAATTTCGCTTCATCCCTTCGTGGGCACGTTTACTATTTTTCATAAAAATTACTTTGGTTGACCGAAAAATCCTTACAAAGTCTAGCAAATCAAACTTGTTGATGCAAATTTCGTTTCGTTGGAAAGGTAACAAACTAGAGAACTAATTTAGAGCATAAGCCGAACTTTTTTAAATATTCTAGGTTTAATTTGACCAGTTTTTTTTTACTTTTGATGCTTTACAGCATGGTTCGAGATAAGTCCTAACGTGTTTTTATTATAAATGATTATGACTGCTAACAAATAATTAAAAAAGTTCTGTAATAATAAATGAAAAAGTTAAGATTGTTTGAAAGTAAAATTTTGGGAAAAAACAATAAAGTATAAAAATTGACATATCTCCCAAACTATGAAACTTTCGTGCTATGGCGGGTTTAGTACCAGTCACCCTGTATTGTCGTCAGAGCCTCGTTCGTTTTTCAGCAGGATATACCGACAGTAAGCTACTAGAAAAAATATTTATGTAAGCTTAAACTAATCGATCAATTTAATTCGAGGGATTAAAGTACAACTCTAAATAAATATTCTAGACTCAGACAGGTTAATTTCAATCTATTAGTTGGCTAATACCCTCGTTATTATATGATTGATGACTTTATCAAAACGCTATAACTTTATAAGGTATATGCCGAGACTTCACAATTATCTGTTAACTATTGTTACGACTCAGTGAGATTGTTATTGAATCTTCAAAATTTTACTGTACAACTCAGTATAAAGATTTTGCATTAGATCCAAGGTAATGCAACGCTATATAAGATAGTTATAGTATTATCTGTTTTAATAATCTTTTACAATTTCACCAGTAATGAAAGTTACTTTGTGTTTTAAAGCAATTGAAAAGATACCAATGTATTTTCTAAGTGTGTGGTCGACAGCCTACTTAGCAACACCTAACTAGGAAGTGATTGTTCCAGTGGTATCATTATTTTGGATCGATTATCCTCCATCATATCACAACGCCTTTCGTGACTGGGAGATTGCCAACTGAACCAGAATTGGTCGCCACAATGTGTAGTGTTTAATAGTCACTTATACTATACAGAATTTACTGGCACTGCTGGAGTACTTTAATGCAAAAATAAAGACAACGGCACAGTAAGCAACCCAGAACGTTTTAGTGAGAACACAAGCCTCGCATATAGGTCACCGACCCACTCAAACGAAGGTGGTCGGTGGTCGCCACTAGTGATCGGTAACCGCTACAAATCATTTGAATCAAATGGGATTAGATTCCCATCTCTACCGATATACTTTGACAGATGTTTTGTCAAAATAGCGAGTAGCTAGGGGTCGCCATCGCCAATCGCCATGGCACATCGCGGACACTGAGCTGCGAGTGGCAGCCACCAGTAGCATGTCGCGAACTCAGAATCGCGAGTGGATGCCACTCACTACATGTTTGCAGTAAATTCATACCTTATTAACACAGCTTGTCGCTAGCCACCGTTGACTGTGGTCGGCGGCCCGTCTTCGCGGAGACTAAGATACAACGTACAGTAGCCAACATATCAGACTAAACATTTTTATTGCAAAATCCCCTTTTACAACACTATAAGGGATATCTACCTTAGTCTTTACTGTTTACCTTGTGCGCTGTCTTCTAACAGTCATCAAATAATTTCAGTAACGCATATTGCCCAATTAAAGTTTAACTGTAGTGTAAGAATAGATAAATGGACCAATTAAACAGACACAACAGGTAACTATATTACAGTGATATGTTTTTAGGGTTCCGTAGTCCGACAAGGAACCCTTATAAGATCGTTCAGTCCGTCCGTTCCGTCCGTCCTAGTCTGTCACAGCAGAATATCTTCTACGTTTATGGACTGATTTACATGCAAATCAGTCATGCAACTTGATTCGAGGATTCACATATAGATCTCATTTTTAAAAATACAGAAAATAAAATTACCCCTTTTTAAGGTTACCTCCTCATACATGTAAAGGGGAGGGTGAATTATTTTTTTGAGTGCACCCCCTTGTGTGGGGTATCGTTGAAAAGGACTATGAGAAAATAAGATAGGGTTTCCATAAAACACTTTTTTATCAGCTTTACCATTTGCGAGATATAGCCCGCCAAAGTCGTTTACACGGTGCCCCCCCTGTAATTTCTAAAGTCTTGGACCTATAAATTTTAAATCACTCACGTAAAAAGCAGTCGCGGAAACTCTTATTTTAAATTATTTCTGGTATCCTGTGATAAATACTTTTGAAATTAAAAATACAATAAAAATATATACTTTTTTGCCTATACTGTCTAATGTTTTAAGTTAATGGTACGGAACCCTTCGGGCGCGAGTCCAACTCGCACTTGTTTACTATGGTATCATAAAGTTACTCCAATATTGTAGCTTAGCCATGATTGGCCCAATAAAGGCATTTGGTCACATAAAACTCTTAATTAATCATTTTAAAATTGCTATGTGATAATAATATTGCAATCACATTTATAATTATAAACGCGTTTAACCTTATACGAGCTTCTGGACCACTCCCATTAAAGGCCCGTACTTTATTTAATATCATGTTCCTATTTTTAATTTACTTTCACAAGGGAAAATTATATTTTGATTGCATTAGTTAAATCAGAGACAAAAAATCTTTTTTTTTTCACAGAACAGAAGTGGCGTGTCAGTCGTGCGTACCGACATAATGGCATTATGATTAAAACAACTCGATAGTATATTTGTTTCTTACGTTTACGCGAATTGTTGAACTCATTAAAACACAATTTTACGGATTACTTCGCGATTGATTTACATTTTATTTTAAACCTGACGTTTCGAACACTTTACAGCGATCGTGGTCACAGGGAGACTAAGGTATTATTTGTCATTACAAAGTTTTGAAATTTTTTAACTACCGTCACTCAATAATATTAATTTACGTTCCTATATCTTGCAGTGCTAGGTGTTGCTTTGGTTTTTGCTAGAATAGGATCCCAATGCCGGTGGAACTTTCCAACCATCTTCTCTATTGAAATTTGGATGTTTTCTAATTTCAATGGCTTCACGTAGCATTCGAGGAATAAAACGCCGTTCTTT
This sequence comes from Pyrausta nigrata, assembly GCA_949316185.1. Lineage (NCBI taxonomy): Eukaryota > Metazoa > Arthropoda > Insecta > Lepidoptera > Crambidae > Pyrausta > Pyrausta nigrata. Next base: position 6,104,252 of record OX438940.1, read on the forward strand.
TGCAAGTATTTTAGGTTGGTCAAAACGAATGAAGTGGTTGGGTTTGTTGTTCGAAACACGAAATCTGCAGTGTGTGAACATGCCTTAGACAAACCCAACCACTTCATTCGTTTTGACCAACCTAAAATACTTGCAAAAGAACGGCGTTTTATTCCTCGAATGCTACGTGAAGCCATTGAAATTAGAAAACATCCAAATTTCAATAGAGAAGATGGTTGGAAAGTTCCACCGGCATTGGGATCCTATTCTAGCAAAAACCAAAGCAACACCTAGCACTGCAAGATATAGGAACGTAAATTAATATTATTGAGTGACGGTAGTTAAAAATTTTCAAAACTTTGTAATGACAAATAATACCTTAGTCTCCCTGTGACCACGATCGCTGTAAAGTGTTCGAAACGTCAGGTTTAAAATAAAATGTAAATAAATCGCGAAGTAATCCGTAAAATTGTGTTTTAATGAACTCGATAGTACACTATAAAATTAATTCATAATTTTAATTTGCAAATTGAATTGCAGGCTAACGGCGAGGCGTTGATGTTGCTATCAAGTTAATTTGTTTATACTCAGATGAATTAATGGTTTATAAATTAAATAAGAATGTTGCTATTAAGAAAATTAACCCCTAGTATAATAGTCAACACACTTAATGAGCCAATAGCCAAAAGCATATTATCAAAATGCCATTTGCGATATAAACAAATGTCAACGTTGTTGTTATCAAAATAAATGTAATGATAATATACATATTCATCTAATATAATGTCCTCCTAGCGGCCTAGCCGAATTTCGACTACGGTGGCCAATCTCAGATTAGCCGACTGCGCGGGAGATATTATAAATAATAAATAAATTGTTTCAACAAACACACCAATTACCTAGCCCCAAACTAAGCGTGAGCTTGTCCTATGATGACTAGGATAACGGATAGAAATACTTAAATACATATAAACATCCATGACTTAGGTACAAATGCTCGTACTCATCACACAAACATATGCCCCTTGCGGGATTCGAACCCGCAACCGCCTGGTTTAGAAGTCCGGTGCGCGAACGACTACACCAAAACGGTCGTCATAGCGAACAAGTGTGTGCGCAATACACAGGTGCACTCTCTGTTCCTTTACTCTCATAATTCGGTGAGACGTCAGTCCGACATGACCGTGTAGAGAGATCAGGCGCAGGACCAACGGCTTAACGTGCTTTTCGAGGCATGGGGGTGTTAACACCACCAACTTCCTGACTCCGGAGCTGTGTCTGAGTTATTTCAGGACAGAAAAACCCAAAAAGTTTCGGCCCGACCCGGGATTCGAACCCGGGACCTCGCGGATAGTACCCAGCGTGCTGACCACTAGACCAAGGAGGCAGTCATATAACATACATATGTAATAAATAATATAATAATAAAATCAGGATGTTTCTAGTTTAACTTTCATACACATCAAAAAATGTCTATAGCGTCATGAATATGATATTTATCATTCCACACATGGTAGAGTTAATAATTAAAACTACTATCATGTTTACATGTTAATCGGAACAGCGAGTTCGACGCATACCGGTGGCAAGTCGTGCGTATCTTATGGCCGCCTAAAAGCATGCTAGTGATGTGTGTAATTCTCGATATAAATCATTTTGTCGAGGTTTATTTAAATGCAAAGTTTATGTTTCTAGGGTTCTTTGACATCGGTGTCATTTCCATTCAAAATTTAAATATGAAAAAAAAAACCGGCCAAGTGCAAGATGGACTCGCGCACGAAGGGTCATTTAAGAGAATTTATTCTAAGGATTTTGTATTTGATACAAAATTATCCAACACCCAATTTTAACGAATAATACTGCTTAGCTAGTAAAGTTATCGTAACGGCTATATTTTTCCTTTAAAGTTTATGAAATGCACTATCATCCTGCATTTTGTTAGATTTCTCGAGCAGTTAAGCTTTTAAAGGGTGGGGGACGCCCTACTGGCCCAAAAAAAATCACCTTAAAGTTTTATATTTCGTAAATTCAGCAAAAATCGAAAAAATATCAACGCACAGCCCGAACAACTAAACTCCGTCACTTTAAAAGCTAGCCAGTAAAAAATGGTATTTATCTATTTGGTTAGAACTCGTAGAATGACGTATTTCAGGATTTTTAAAAAGTCAACCTGTATAAAAGTGAAAAGGAGAGTGGAAGAAATTTGCAAGAACGAAATCGCGAGAAAATCGGCTAGCACTTTAATAAACCGCTTTCCGTAAACCTCAGAAATCAGGCCTAAGCGACAATGATAGATTTTAAGAGAGCCCTATATATGGGCCAATGTTTCTTGTTATAAGCATTCTTATGTGACATTATCTATCCTTACCTAATTGAATAAACGATTTTCGACTTGACTGTCCATGTTTTAAAAATATTATTCATGGATTGTTATCATTAGAATCTTGATATTACGATTGCAAAGGCAAGAAAACGGACTTTAATTATGACAAATTCGCACGTTGTCATTTAGTGATAATCTTTTTAAAAGACATTGCTGCCAAATGTTAATATGATACTCTTTAGTATATCGATATTCATGCATCTTACCTCCTTTAGGTAGATTGACCTACAGATTAAAGTGTCCCAAGCTACTGTGCCTAATTGATCCGCAATCCGCATACCACTATCACTGAACCGATTTCGCGGTCCGCTTACAATAATGAGCTGTTCTGAAGGTTGTTAGGGATATAATAGTCTTAATAAATGTATAAGGAATGGTTTATGCGAAATTTATTCAAACTTAGCACTTTTCGAAATTATATTTTTGAGTTGACAATAGGCTTTAACTAAGGGATAACATTTTAATGTAAAATAGTGTCTATTGGTAGATAACTAGGGCTTGATAACATGTGCCAAAAGAGTTGGTTCCTTAATGACACACCTCCACCATTTCGCATTGAGCCAGTGTGGTGCCTCATAATTGAAGTGAGGCTTTTGCTCAGCAGTGGGATGCATATTGGCTAACTCTATTAGGTATTGGTGAGCATGACACACAGCTGCATAGCAACATGTTTTTTCAACAGAGATTTACATAGTGGGCTTTCGCCGCTCACTAAAATGTTGCACCCATTTCCAAATGACAACGTAACTTTTCGAAACTACATTTTTGGTTACGTATTTGATGAATTTATTACCCCTTTTGGAGACAAAACCCGAAAAGAGATCTGTGTGGATTGTGATCGATCGAATCATTTTGATTCGATCTCGAGATGAGAATGATTGATCAGCTCACAGATTTTTAAAAGATTAAATCAATTTTGACCCGAACTTTATTCTCGTGTAGTTGTTACGTAACAAACTTGTTTGTGCGGGTTGTAAGAAAATATAGACTATTCACATTTTCCATACTATACAGTGATTTGAAGAAGACCATATTACAGATTGCCGTCAAAAATTTGGCTGTGTGCGCCTTTGCTCGAGTTTGGATTAATTTTAGGTTAGGGTGGCCCTAACCTAAAATTAATCCAAACTCGATCACCTCGAAAATCACTCAAAATAACAGAAATCAAAACAAGCTCAAAATTCTCTTTTCCAAATTAAATCTATTTTCATCTGGTCCTCACAGTATGTTAATTAAAACCTATAACCACTTGCCTAATGTGATTAAAAACTCAGAAACGCCTTCGCTTTTTAACAATAAACTAAAGAAAATGCTAATAGATAAATGTTATTACAATTTGATGAACTCTTTGATGACAGTACAGATAAATATAACTTCATTTGATGTTTTAATTTAAGTTTATTATGATAGTAATTCTAAGTGACTATTTTGTTATATTAGTGACGGTCATTGTTGTCAAGCCCTTGCAGAGCGTCACATATATACCTACCTTTATTATAATCTACCAACTTAAAATGTAATGTGACTATGAACAATAAATGATTTGATTTGATTAATATCTATAGCACACAAATGGGTCACGATCGAACCGGGTCACCAGAAATGATCGATTGACACAGGTCTACCCAAAAGTGCAAACATTGATTAAGTCGGTTGACACGCAATAGCCTAGTGCTAGAGAGATTCTTTATGCAACTTTAATCTAATTAGTGATGACTTTATATTACACATTGATAATGAGTATGTTAATTAAATGATGTAAAAAAAATTATACACTGATTTGCTTTTATGTTGCTGCGAAATATAAATAAAACTACCAATCAGATCTATTAGCTGGCCATATATAGTAACCACATCGATATTGTGTTAGGGGCATAATAAAGTGTTAGTTAACAGTATTTGCATATTATTACAAGAAGTTGTCTATTTTATTGGACTGAAATTGACTCATTATATTTTTAGCGAGTCAATTATGCTGATTCTACTGGTTGCATTCTCTTTCAATAAATGTTAAATTTTATTGATATTTTGACAACTGGCTAAACCACTAATTTATGCCTTATTTCAGTACTTAGATAGCAAATAAATCTATTTTTTTAATTATTTAAATTATGATCTCTTTATAAATGTGATATTTAAGCCATTTAAAATATTTTTGAAAACATTCTTGAAGTTATATAAACTACATAGTTAAGTCGGGATTTCACTAAGGAAAAAATAAATAGATCACATTTTCAAAAAAATAATAATATTAAAGACTTTAGAATTAACAAACGTGGTGCTAATTTTAGTTAAATCTTGACACAAAACTTATTGCAAATTATAAAATATAATCTACAGTTTTTTTTTCAAAAATAAGGTGCTTTTTATTATGTTCGACAAAAAATATGAATACGAGTATATAAATGTTTAATCACTGATACAGATTTTCATAATACCATGCTTTTTATTTTTCATCAATATGTATACCATGTTATGCAAAGGATATAGAATGCTTTGTTTATGAAAATGACAAAACAACAAACCTTCTTTAACCAACTAAGTATGACACCATAACATAAAGTTATTTTCTTTTCGAGTTAGTTACTTGTTGTGTCGGTGGGGGTACTCAAGCAGCGCAGACGCCAGCTGTGTGGAGAACCCCTGCAAACCATGGCTCACCTCACTAACTGTCCTGCATGCCCGACCACCTGCTCGCGTGAGGACTTACTTGTCAGTAACCAGAGGGCCACCACGGTAGCCGCCTTCTGGGCAAGTAAGATTTAGCCCGTGTTTTTGCCGACACGAAAGAAGAAGAAGACTGGGCATAATTAATACATAGCACTAAGTAGGTACTTAAGTTATTATCACCTTGTATTACAAAGCAGATCAGAAATACATAGCGGCATATAAAGCAATTAGATGCGGTCTACTTTTTGTAATACCGAAGCAACTTTAATTGGTACATGTTACGTAACGCTCGCGTTAAATCATCTTTATTTATCTTTCTCTTTTCGTCGCTTATTGTAACGTGAAAAAGCAAATAAAATACTTTATAGTTACGTAGATTAGCTCTTGCTAATTTTTGTTACAGTTTGTTATAGCCCTAATCGTTATTTTGTATTTTTTGTGTGGATAGCATAGATAGCTCTATTAATTGTGTGTGTGTTTATTAAAATTATGGGTAATCATCATTGTTGATTTGCTTACTTACCTACATATCTTTTACCACCTACGTACTAGTAGTACTTATTGTGTCCACTAACACCAATTATGTCTCAATAAAGGCACTCAAGAGGATATTGAACTTAGAGAGTATTTTGGTCGAAAAGGGCATTTGGATTTTATTTTTTTATTTTAGGGATCACAAACAAATGTGTTACACGATTAACTTAATGTTTTAGCTTTTTAACTACAAAACAAAAACAGAACGATGTACAACGTATGTGGTTTTATCTATGAAATCGATCCAAGACAACATTTAGATAAAGGAAACATTTTCATTCACAGGGAGGAGATTAATACAAAAATTCAAAATACGTGTGGGAGGTTGATGCTAAAATGCAAAATACTTAGGAACTATTTTCTTATTTACACTGTGCCACAACCTTAAGTTACCAATCCATAGTACGCCTGCCGTCAAATGATTAACTCAATTGAAAGTAACCACCATCTACTAAGTAAACAATTTTCTTGCAAACGCGGCCCGTAAATTACACACTGATAATAATCTCACCACTTATAAGTAATGCTATTTTGCTAAGCGAATCGAAACCGATGTACTACACCGATGATTACAAGACTTACGAAAGGCCTACTTTCATACTTACTAATTGAAAAGAAGGTACAACCCAACCTTAGCAGTACTTTAACTTATTTCATAAAGCTTTAGCATAGCTTTTGATAGCTACCTCAGTAAGTTTCCTGTAGGTTACCTCAGGAACTTATTAAATGAGATTATAAGGGCAATTCTTTTGCTAAATCTAATAAAAGTGGTATGCAGGTAGACCCACGAGGGGCACGTATTTATTTATACACGCCCCAAGACTCGACTACTGCTTCGGGACATTGTGGGCTAGTACAGAGAAGAAACTTTTGTCAAAGCCTAATAAGAAGCTTGATACAGAAATTACGCCCGTGAAGACGGTCCATACATGTTCAGCAATCAAATAATCATCTTCTTTATAAATACAAGGGGTCCAATTCCAACAACCACTTTTAAACTTGAACTTAATGTCAGCGTGTCTCTTATTGTCTCTGAAGGTAGGAAGAAGAAGTATAGGTACTACCATTTCAAGATGCGTCAGACTATGATACGATTTAACATATTTATATTCGTAGTACGTATACTTTTGTGTATGATGTAGTTACTTCGTTATTGTCAACTATTCAGTTAATACAATTGGTTATTTCTTAATTCTTTTTAGTCTGCTCTTTGTTTACGAAGAGAAACAATCAGATATTAATTGGATACTATCGATAAAGGAGTAAACTCTATTCCTACTTTTTACGACTAGCTAAATTCTTTTTTACACGCATCCTGCATAGTAATCTTGCAACTTAATTAATTTGTAATTAATTTTCAAAAGATATGTAAGCTAAGACAAGTAACATGCCCACTTATTTATTTAGACAATTAATCAATCTGGTGTGTAATATGTAGTAAATTGATTATTATTATGTAAGATATAATACACACAGTAGGATTATTATCAATCTTTGTCACAAGGTATGGAGTATGTCCGCGTACTATACAACTAATAAATTATATCTTACTGCAGGTATAAATGACTTTTTAATGTATTTACTTGATAAATGGTAATGCTTTGGTGGTTTAATATAAATAGGAACTAGATTCGTGTATTTATTTTATTAACAATCGTGGCTCGCTATCAATTCTTGAACGAAACGAGATTTATTAATGTGCACTTCAATTTCCAAATATCGGAGCCATATTTAGATCCGAGTTTACTAATTTTTAAACAGACGGTAAACGTAAGTTGACGGTTTATTAGGCATTATTTACAAAATTTTATCTTTCTTCTTAGTCGGGCACTCTTCTTACGATGTCTTTCCACCTCTGCCGGTCTTCTGCATTACGAGCACATTGTATGGCAGTCGATCCGATAGTTGTTTTAATAAGGTCGATCCAGCGGGTTGGGGATTGACCACGTGGTCTTGTGCCTTCCACACGGCCCTGCACAACAAGTCTCTCCATACAGTGCACATTCCTAATTATGTGTCCAAAGAACTTCAATATTCGCAGCTGTACAATCGATGAAGTCTATCTTGTATATGAAGCTCTTTGAGGATGGAGTAATTGGAGTTATTACAAAATTTATTAGAATAGTTATTTACTGGATTGCTACCATGTATTCTATACCATGTATTATATATTGCTATTCTAATGATAATGACCATGAAAGTTTAAAACAGTATATTACATAATTTAATATCAAACTAGTGGTTCCCCGCGACTTCGCCCGCAAGAGTTGGATTTTCCATATAAACTTTCATCCCCCATTTCACCTTCTTAATATTTTTTATATCTTAACAAAATGTAGCCTATGTCCTTTCCAGGGTCTCGAACTGTCTCCATACCAAATTTCATTTCAATCGGTTCAGTGGTTTAAGCGTCAAGAGGTAACAGACAGACAGAGAGACAAACAGATACACTTTCGCATTTATAATATTAGTATGGATAATAATATAACGGCTGATTAAAAATTAAACATGTGTTGGTGATGATCAGATGACATTTGCAATGTCGTAACCAAACTAAACATTCATACAAATTAAAATTTCACCATTTCAGTATTATTTCAACATTCTGTTTTAAACGGGACTTCCTTAAATTGTATTGGAGGAAGTCGTAAAATAGTTGCAATTTCGTTCCAAATCACAATAACATATAATTAGTGATAGAGTATAGTGTTGCTCATATGCAAATAAAACTAGAGTAACATTTTAATTCGCTAACCATATGCATTGAAATCGTAATGTTTTGCCGCGGCTTTGTCAGCATCGAATAGCTTTTTTCCAACACCAGTACTGTGCAATTGGTTTAAAATGAAGATAGGTACTTAGTAAATGTAATCTTTTAGTGGGTTACTAATACCACAGAATAACATTATAAAATCCATAAGAGTTTGCTTATTTTAATAACTCAGTTGTCATACAACTTTTCTTCTGGATCGACCGATCGATTCAATAACGCACGATTCTCAATACCTTTAATACAATAAAGAGCCCTAAACTAAATACTTACCTTAATTTAAGGACTTACATCTTATTTTGTTCGGATTGTTCTTACAAATGGCTTATCTTGTTCGTTTGTGATTAGAATTCCGACTGAGAAGATGGCAACTTTCATGAAGGAGGAGTTTTGGCCGAAGGGCGTCGTGTTCCGTCGTTTTCGCGGAAGGCTACGCGACACCACGAACAGAAAGACGTCATCGACCTGACGTGTGAATTAATTAATTGTGTTTTTTTCTATAATATTTTGTATGTATGTTAGTCTGTAAGGTACCTATGCTATGGGCCTGTGTTACGTCCGTAATCTGCAGCCTGATATAAATAAATAAATAAAAATTATCTTATCTCTTAAGCTTCACATCTTAGGAGTGATTTACTTTTCTAGAGCAGCTATCAAATGAGAGTATCCGCAAAATCGCTTAGCCACGTGCATTACCGCAGTTAATGGTTCTTAATAATGAACTTTACTCAGCAGGAAACAATATATCGGTGCACGGTAAATACTCCTAATAGCATTGCGAAACATCATTTAGATAGTTACACAGGCCTACTTTGATGCGATTTCACTTCTCAACGGCTTATATTTACATAATAACGACGTCAAACTCACAGTGAAAGATTTAATTCAACGTAGATTAGTAGTTTAAGCTCACTTAATAAGTATCACTTAATGCTAACTTGATAAAGCTTAAGCAACCTGCTGACAGCTTAACAATTTATCATACGGGCGTTTGATGGAAATGGGCCGATCAAAATTTTATTTTTCTTGTTTTGTTATGTTCGTTTTATTAGGACAGATTATTTTGTGCCATCAACTAAATCTCAGACGTCCAATATACATGTATTTGTCAAAAAAGGGATCAAGGCTTAATCTGGAACAATTATTAACATGGATTATTCACCCAGAGAAAGGAGAGTAGTCAAATACGTTAGTAGTTAAATAACGTAATAAAATATGTTGAATTTTAAAAAGTCATAATTCAGTCTCTAACTACCGCACTCAGAGACGTCAATAAAATCTAATCTATGATTAAGTCTCGTTCTGACGCTTTCTTTGTCAATGAATTAGAAAAGGACGGCACGAGACTTAACGAAGGATTAACTTTAATGGACGTCTCTGAGTACGGCAGAAAGTACTCTGCATTCATTTGAGTTAGAAATCGGCTTGTTGTAACTAATAAGGTAAGGTAAAGGTAAGGTAAATAATTAATATTTTAATTTTTTTGTGATGTTTTAAAAAGGGTAGCACCAATATGTGTTAGACAATTTTAATACCTACATTCATTCGTTTAAGTCTCTGTTATTGGCAAAATGATAGTAACTTTATTATTTAAGTAAGTTACAAATATTAGTCTCAACACACCATGAGCATAATACGAGTATATATAAAGATTTGTTTTTAGAACAGTAGTGTGACGCAGCAGTATTTTTAAAATTAGAACCTACGGATGGGCAGAGCGCTAGGGTTGGTACACAAAAGGTAAAAAATGTCTAGATTTTCATTCTTCTTATGTGTATTGTTTTAGATTTAGGAATGAGTCATATTTTTATTAAAAATTATTTATCATATTAAATATAATAATAAGTTTATTGTCTATAAACAGCACAGTATGTCAGACTACCCCTATTTGACCGAAAGATCACCTCTATATCCTACGTAATATAAGCTGTTTTCATAGTTCAAATATGTAATGTGAAAACTGTCTAGCTATTGCGGGTACAGCACAGCCTGGTGACAGACAAACGGACAGTGGACTCCTAGTAAAACGGGCTCGTTTTTACATTGTCAGTTCGATGAGACCAGGTACAATTTACGAGTTTGATCCTATACATACTGAGCCTTAAAAAATATATTTAAATCCTGTGTATGAAAAATATCCACAGACCCTGCAGTTCCCGCAATCTTCGGAGGCATTAAAAATTTTGCGAAAATAATTTTTATTTTTTTTACATGCACACCAGTTGTCTAGGGTGTTTCAATTTTGACAGCTGTCATCCGAAATAAAGTTCTCGTCGAGCCCTACGATTTGTCCTTACACACCCGTAGACTTGGGTGAATAGTTTTCGAGATATTTCTGTGTCAATTTTGACAGCTGCCATCCGAAATGAAGATCTCTACGAGCCCTAAAATTTGCCTTTACACACCAGTAGTCTGAGATGTGTAGTTTCCGAGATATGGCCGTTTTAATTTTGACAGCTGTCATCCGAAATAAAGATCTCGTCGAGCCCTAAAATTTGTCCCTACACACCAGTAGTCTTGTGTGGATAGTTTCCGAGATATTGCCGTTTCAATTTTGACAGCTATTATCCGAAATAAAGATGTGTCCCTACACACCAGTAGTCTAGGGTGAGTAGTTACCGAGATATGGCAGTTTCAATTTTGACAGCTGCCATCCAAAGTAAGAAGATGATTTTATACAATGTTTCATATAACCTACTTTGTTCAATGATTCTATCTGCATTTCGAAAGTCAGTCTTTGACAGCGAACAGGCTTGCGCCCCGCGTGTCACTTCGTGGGTTTGTCTGCCCAAGTCTGCTCAACGGGCCGTGTAACTGACGTGTATGCATGTGTGTGTCGATACGGGTGCTCTAGTATGTAGATAAAATACTGTACATCTATGTTCCGTGACATGAGTATGTTTACTAAGCCCAGCGTTATTATAATCCATACTAATATTATAACTGCGAAAGTGTGTCTGTCTCGCTGTTACCTCTTGACGCTTAAACCACTGAACCGATTGAGATGAAATTTGGTGTGGAGACAGTTCGAGACCCTGGAAAGGACATAGGCTACATTTTGTTGCGAAATAAAAAACATTAAGGGGGTGAAATGGGGGATGAAAATGTATTTGGAAATTCAACTCTTGCGGGCGAAGTCGCGGGGAACCACTAGTATGAACATAAAAGGAAATTAAATAGGTTAACCGCCTACAGACTTTGAAAGTGTAACACTGTCATAACGTTAACGTCAGTTGCACATAATATTTATAAATAAGTAATTAAACACGACACTCCATGTCATTTTCATTATTCAAGCATCCTTTGTCATATCTGTAGATACAAGTTGTTATATTAATATTACATTAGCATATCTCATAAATTCTATATAGTTGGCGGAGATTCGTATATGCACCTTATATCTAAGTTAAGTTGTACGAGTAATTTGGCTGTCGGTAAGTATCTTTAGTAATACATATATAAAAGTTGCTAATACCAAAATAGATTGATCCACATCAATTTATTGTGGTAGTATTTACACCTAAACATAAATATGAAATCAGCTTTACGGCGTGGGTGGTGTATGTTACATGTATGGACTGTGTCATCTTTTTATTCGTAGGCGTAAAAACAGTAAGCCTAGATGGCTATCTAAATGGCTCTATGGCTTAGGGCTCTAAGATTACTTTGATATCGGTTGTGATCTGGCAATGATCTTTATATATTTATTGCATCAGTTAACGCTGGTTTGTATAACACCTAATAAATCAGTTTACATTTTAGGCTATAACTAACTTTTAAACACTGCGTTTTTGTACAACTACCTACGCTTTCTGTAAAGTTTAGTTAAACCTTATTGACAGTTTATCCTTATAGAGGCAGGATTACTGAAAATATAATGTCTCTTAATTAGGCATCGGGAATGAGAAACTAAATATTTATGTGGTCGACATTGACTCGTTAAACGATTCCGTTTATTAGATTAATACTAAACACGCTTGGGTGTCCTAAAAAGTGTGTTATAAGGATTCTCGTACACTAAAGCAAGCTTTAAGTTGCGACAGAATGCCTTGAGGTACATAGAACATGCCTTTAGATAGGAGCCACTGGGCTCAATTTCAATGCGCCCTGTCTAAGATTACATTTAGGTCCAGTCTCTCTCTTTCTATGCCAAACAAACGAAAAGAGATATACTCGTATTAATTTAGAAACGTCAGACTAAACAGCTGGCTGTTGCTATGAAAATTAAAGAATCCACAGACAGTAAGGGATGTCATTCGATGACGACTAAAGGTTGAACACGCACGAACTGTGAAAAAACTTAAGAAATCACATCACTTAATTTGTCGACTCTAATTTAATTAGTCTGTCTCTTTTAATTTGCTTAGCAGAGAAAAAGAGAGACAAAACTTAAATTATATCTTAGACAAGACACATTGCAATCGAGTGCACTCTCCTAAACTTAGGGCTTAGATGTGACACTCAAAAATAACGTGGAGTAACTCGACATGTAAGTATCAATCAAAGCATCATGTAATGTTAGATTTGTTTAAATTGTAGGTACTTTGTCTGTAACTTTATGACAATTGCTATACTCTTACAGGGGTTCTTTTTAGGTTTGTCAGGGTAATGCTTGTTTGTAAGATTTTATAAGTTATGTACAATGTTTTAATAAATAAACAAATAAGTTAACCATGGGCCGCTTGCTGATGTTTCTCATTAGTTTCTACGCTTAAGCTTTTGTAGATTTTATGTAATTTTTAAGACTGTGTTGTGGGAAAAAACTTCATGATCTTAATGTGCGACTCGGCTTAGTGTCAATCAGTCCATACATAAGGTATGATGTAGAACTGACGCAAAGATTTGCAATCTGATAAGGCCGCTAGTTTAGTCCTTATCAGCACTATAGTAGATCACACGCGAATCAGCTAGACATTGAACTAAATTAGATAACCATCTGGCTTATCTTTCTAAGACCCGAGTACACCAGTTTTTAAACAGACGATAAATGGGAATTGACGGTTTATTTGTCACAATTCCCATAAAAATTATGTCAAATTTTTTTAAGAATTAACCATGTGTTGGTGAACTCGACCCTGAGCCCCGTTTTCACCAATTTTTAAACAACTAGTAAACTTCGATTGACTATTAATTTGATAGAATTCCCATAAAAAATATGTGTCAAACAACGCTAAACCGACTGATTAAAAATTCAACATGTGTTGATGAACTCCAGGCTAAAAGTAACATCAGCATCAGTAATCAATAAGCATGGCAGTGAAATGTAAAATATTATAATGTCTTCTGGTTCTTTCCTGAACCCACGACTTCTCGCTATTCGGGCGATTGCTTTTCCAACTCAGATCAAGGCCGCAGATTGATTTTTTAGATAAAATGAATGCAGATTCCTTAATCCATTTACTTAGTTTAAAATATTTTACACTTTGTATTTTCAACCGTACACGCACGGCCCAACATTAACTTCTTAGATCTGTCATATTCCCGCAATCAAATTTCGTCCTTATGTTGATCGTAATATAGAGTTCCATATCATTTGAGATATTTCGACAGATTTGGGTAAGTTGATACACTGCCCCCTGTACATGTTCCCTTATTTCATGAACCCTTATACTTGAACACCTACAGATAAAGAAATATTTTTTTTACGTTTTCTTATGCGCTGTAGCTTAGATCTGATGTGATACATCAGCCTTAAACCAACAATGGGCACTTAGCTGAAAATTCATAAATGACATTGGCATATTGTAATTATTTTTAAACTTAAGCAATTTGTTTTTACGAAGTAAAATTAAATTCCGCTTACAAAAATGGGTTCGAGTCCCATCGGATGACACAGTCGATCAATTTTTGTGTGCGAAATTTAATTTAATTGGCATATTGCTCCAAACATCTGTCTCTTGGCAAAGATTGCCACCGGTGTCATAGATAGCCCAGAACTGCTATCGAAAATATCATTAAACACCAACATGCTAAGGTTCCGCTAAGGATCAGAACGCATTTCTGATCCGTAGTTGTAGAAGTTTTTCCAAATTAACCATCGACATTGACCTGTTCTTTACCAGCACAACCTCTATTAAGCGATTAATGACTAATTCATATTTTGAGATTCTCAAGCTTCGTGATAAATTGGACTAACACCATTGTTCCTTAGATATATATTTTTTTTGTATTGTGAGATTATTTTTTCTTTTCTTTGGATTGTAGTTGCCCCAGTTAGACCTTATCTTGTTATCTGACTACTCATATGTGGAGACTTATTATTAGTATTGATGTTAAGTATTAAGTTATTTGGATATAGTGATTATTAAAACTGTAAATCTTCCTAAGAATAAATAAATCAACTAGGCTTCGAAGGTAGGAGCTAAATTAACAATTATATGAAACTTATTATAAAACAAATCAAATTACGACAATGATTGTCATTTCCGATTAAACGTCGACTCTAAGGCAATTTATAAGCCTTCTAATTAATTCGTTATCAAAATTCTATGTAAATTAGGCTCATGATCTGGTTTCACAATTACATTTTATTTCAATACTCAGTATACCTCATTATAATTCAAATATCCAATTTTGATAAGCAAAAAATCGTTAAATATATACCCATAGGGTATAAACGGGACCCTATTACTAAGCCTCCGCTGTCTGTCACCAGGCTGTATCTCATGAACCGTGATAGCTAGAAAGTTGAAATTCTTACAAATAATGTATTTCTGCTGCTGCTATAACAAAAAATACTAAAAACTGAATAAAATAAATATAAAAGGGGGGCTCCCTTTAAAAACAAATAATAAAATTAAAATAAATGATTATATTTAACGGGGGCTCCCATACAACAAACTTGACTTATTTGCAATTTTTTTAGCACGAATTCATAATGGCAACAGACAGACGCTTAAAATATTCACAGAATATTATGTTGTATTTCACTTAAAAAATAAATAATTAATATAAAATTTAAAAAATAAATTTAAGAGGGGCCCCCAATCTTACGTATTATTTTGCCTATACTGTCTAATGTTGTAAGTTAATGGTACGGAACCCTTCATACGAGAGACCGACTCGCACTTGGCCGGTTTTTCTATCATGGTGGTAAATGGCCTCCTTCAAATATTTCGACTCCGTTCGTTTTGGGCCATACTTACGATGTCGTCCTTCCACCGCATCTGTGGTCTCCCGACGGGTCTTTTTCGGTCCCATGATCTCCATTCCAGGATAGCTCTCCACAATTTCTTAGGTTTTCTGGCTATGAATCTAGCCTTGAGCTTTACTATTGGTGGGTATCATCCGAGACCTGACTTCGTTTTCGGAGCCACTTATTAGTTCTCCGGTCTCGGAGTGTCATCCCTACCAGTCTTTTCTTTAATGCTCTTTGCGCTATCTCTAGTTTTGATTTCATAATACTAGTACATATTTAGATCTAGTTGCATTAACTATTTTACGAAAGTATTAAATCTGGCATCATGTATCGACGCTTGAAGTTGAATTAAAATGCTGATTAGTAACAAATAAAAATCTCTCACCTTATTGGCAAAAAAAATAGTGCATTCAAGTTTTCGATTGTGTCACTTCTGTCTCAAGTTTCAATAAACTAGTTTAAGTGCGCACGAGTTATGATATGATTAAAGGCCGAGCAAGGTCGCCACATATTTGTGAAATTAAACATTGCCCTGCGCCCGGTGCAATTATTTCTTGCTCATTAACCAAAAGTGACAGTTAAGAGGCGGGGGTCGCCACAGACCTTGCGCTTGCAGTGTCACTAGCACATAATAACAAAATAGAAAAGCCACACCATTATTCACATTAATCATTTATGAAAAAAATACATATTCGCCATAGCAGCAACATAAAGTGATGCAGCGAAGCGTTCAAGAACTAAATTCAATAGAACCGTACCGGAAGATAGCCATTGATGCATAAACGATTTAAATCGAATATAATAACATTCTAATCGTAAAAATACGCGAGTTGATGCTGTTTTAAAGCAAAAAAGCAGATAAGGGGGTTTCCCTTCTGTTATATAGAAGTAAAATTAGTGGTGCGGACTGCGTACCCCAACCGGACCGGCTCAAGGGCGTCATAATAAATCAGTGTGCTCTCGACTAAGCTCGTTTGATTGACGTTCACTACTCTTGTCGCTCCTTTGCTAGTGCTTAACACCTTCCTTTAAGAACTCAGTTAAAAGCAGTTGGTACCATCATGTCAGACGAACTCGTTATTTAAAAAAATAAATAATTAAAAAAATCCGCGTTATTACGTACTTAACACATAAATTGATATACAGATAGGCAGCGTGTCTGTAGATCAAAATTCAGGTGTACTAAAAACGGAGAGAAGTGTACTTACATATAAAAATAAAATCTTTGCTATCATGTTTAGTTTGACAGTGGGCTGGCCGTCTTATTCGGCTTACATTGGTACTTAGCAGTTAGCAGTGTGGCAATAATGAGCAGTTTTGCTGGACCGTGTAGGTGCACGAATGTGGTATTCCCATGAAACAAGATAATGATAGATATTACTGTATTGTTCTATGTATTAAGCTAAACAAAGGTCACCTGAAAGGAGGCTTACAACATTGATTCTTGTTTCCGCCCACTGTAGGTGCATCGAATAAAAAAAAGCATTCAGGTTTTTTTAAAGTATCTATGCGATCAAGTGATGTTTTACAAAGCATGTTAAGACCCGTGTTCATGAATTGTTAAAAAATATATATACTAGTCAAAACAAAATAAGGGCCACTTATTTATTTCGACATCTGGAGCAATTTTAATAATTTCTAACTGATGTTAAGTACCTACCTTATTTGTGGTGTTACCTTAAGTGTTAACGAACATCGTGAGAGTTTACAGCTTGCATAGTTTTTGAAGTGGGTGACAGGTTCAATCCAACTGTGAATTCGTGCGCGAGCAGTAAAATTTTGCTAAGTTTGAGTGTGAATAAACATTTTCAAAGAGCAATGCCGAGAAATCGTAGACATATGGACGTGCAAACCGCAACTAGAGCCATAACATTGATACAAGAGGGGCATTCGCAGCGTTCTGTAGCTCTGCAGCTGGGATTTTCACGAAGAGCCATCCAGAATGCTTGGAATCGATTCCAAGAGACTGGAAGTGTAACCAGAAGACGGGGAACTTAAAAGAATTCGAGCAACCACAACACAAGAAGATCGCTACATACCCTTAACTGCGCGCAGAGAGCGATTCGTCACCGCTCGCTCCATACAAAATCGCTTGCGCCAGGCGACTCGTGTAAGCGACCAAACGATTAGGAATCGGTTACACGAGGACCAACAATTTTCTAGGAGACGTGTAGTGCGAATTCCGTTGACAAGTGCGCATCGTGCGAACCGTTTATCTTTCGCAAGACAACACCAGGACTGGGTCACAAATGATTGGAACACAGTATTGTTCACTGATGAGTGCAAAGTAAATTTTTTTAGTGACGATCGTCGCATTAGAGTTTGGAGACGAGAGCGATTTTCGGATGCCTGCATCCATGAAAGTGACAGATTTGGGGGTCCCAATGTAATGGTATGGGGCGGAATCTCGATGTCCGTTCGAACCGAGCTCGCAGTTCACAATGAAGGTACGGTAACGGCTCAACGATACATTGAACAGGTCATAAGACCCCCTGTGGTGCCATTTGCACAAATAATTGGTGCAGGATTTAAATTAATGCACGACAATGCTCGCGCTCATACAGCAAGAGCCACCCGAGAAGCCCTAGAGGAAGCTGGTATACAGGTTTTACCGTGGCCCGCCAACAGTCCGGACCTTAACCCAATCGAGCACATGTGGGATTCATTAAAACGAAGTGTCCGAAACACAAACCAACCTGTGCATGACGAAAGACAGCTCATTAATGTGCTGAAAACAAGCTGGGAACAAATTGCACAAGAAACAGTTCGCCACTTGGTAGAGAGTATGCCCTAGGCTTCGAGAATGCATTCACAAACGAGGAGGGCATACACGGTACTAAAAAAGTGAAAAAATGAGACAAAAATAAGATTGTTTAAAATTTTTTTTTTCATGTAGTGTATTTTTAGCCAAAATTCCTTTTTTTCACAAAAATCTAACATTTGAAAATTTTCAAATTTATCTTCGTTAATTTTAATGTTAACACATTAAAAATTAAACAATAAATTAAGTCGAATAATTTATCAACCCCTAAATATAATACATTTATTGGAAAACTAAAAAAATGTGGTGGCCCCTATTTTGTTTTGACTAGTATATATGTACAAATTATATTTAAACGATTGTTTAGAAAATAATTATGTGTTCGTGAACTCTAAGACCCGAGATTACTAACATTTAATAAGCCGGTAAACGTAAGTTAACGATTAATTTGTCAAAATTCCGATACAGACTCTGTCTGTTTTTTGAGATTTAGCATTTTATTATTAAAATACATTATTTTCCTAAAAGGCCGACAGGTCAGTTGGCCTGTGATGGATCAGTGCAACCCAATTGAAACGTTAGGAAAATTAAAGGTAAATTATATTTACCTACCTACTATCGGTCGCGTTAATCCCCGTTTTAATGTATTTTATTTGATGCAATCAAACGCTATCGTAACGATAATTTCATGCAAAGTATTCAGATAGTTAAATTTGCTTACCTACCTGTTGTTAGGTGTAGTGACGCGTTGACAGTAAAGAAAATTCTAGTAGATACCAACGAGTAGGTACACGAGAAGCACAAACATCCTGAACTGTAAACCATCATTATCCTAGCCGATTGTGCGCTCGCACGCGAGGCCCCAGGGTCTGCTTTGGACCATGATCCAGTATGTGGCAGATCAGGTAATCACAGTGGAGCGATTGCCATCTGACCTCCGTGACCCTGTTAGCAGGGGAACCTGATCAGTATGGATCTTGGTTACACATTCAGTCGCCTGAATGTGCAGGTTTCCTCGCGATCTTGGCTCTCACCGTAAGAGCATCGGTTAGGGAAAACAACTAATGTACATAACTCAGAAAAGTCATTGGTACATGGCGGCACGTGGGATCGAACCGGTACCTCCCGCATAAGAGGCAACCCGCTAGCCACTGCGTCACTAACGCTCCTACATCCTGGTTTGTAAATAAAAACCACATATTCATAAATAAATGACACAAAAGGTGTGGGGTGGACTAAAGGCCTTTTAGAGTCGTGCGGTTTTGCTCATGCACGTGGGATTGAGATACATAATCTGTGATGTCAAAGAACATTTCACATGTCACTGCGCTGTCGCGGGTGCTACGCAACACAGATTATATCTTAATTTCGCGTGCGTGAGCATGCATGACTCTTAAAACACCATAAGACCCGAGTTCACCAATGCTTAAACAGCAGCTGAACCTCAATTGACGGTTAATTTAACAGAAGTCACGTACAAAATATTATTTATTTATTTTATTTGTTAGGATAACCAGGGTTTACAAGTGATTAGTAAACTACAAATTATACAACTTTTAAACCACTTATATGTCACAACAATGCTAAACCGGCTGATTAAAAATTAAACAAAGTGTTGGGGAATTCTAGGCTTAGTGACTGCTTGACATTATTAAACAAATTAAATAGAAACATTTTTAAAATGACAAGCGTATTTCCAATTTCAAAAGAATCGTTTGAGTTCTGAACCATACAATCAAAAAAATAACAGTTTAAAAGATTTGTTTGAACTGCAACTTCGCCCTCGCCGAATTTTCCATACAAACTTTCATCCCAAATTCCACTCCCCTGATGATTTTGTATCGCAACAAAAAAGTAGCATATGTCCTTTTCAGGGCCTCAAACTATCTCTGTACCAAATTTCATTTTAATCAGTCGAGTAGTTTCAAAACCTATTCAATACAAACAAACAATCAAATCTTTCCTCTTTATAATATAAGTGTAGATGTATATTAAGTGCACGTATGTACTAGATGCATTTATTAAAACTATCAGTTCGCTCGTTTGACTTACTAATCGTCTGCAATGATTGGCTCTTGTTAGAAGATAGATGAATTTCATCCAAACTCAAGGTCACTGCAAATCACTTGTTTCGTGGGCGTCATGATCATTAGCTTTCGAAATTTTTATATGAAATCTAAATTAATAATGTCTGTAATTTTAGGTGGTTAGCGATCATTGTTGGATAAGAAATTATCGTGTATTGTAATCAGATAGGACCATGGCTTCTGGCTTAACTAACAATTTTAGTCATGTTATAAATCAGGTTTTAAATTGAAAATTTACCATTGGTAATTAACTAGTAGGGACTATTTATCTCTAACATTAGTATATTTATCTTTAAAGTTTATACTTAATTTTAACATTGTAAAAGTATCTAAGCTATCAATTAAGTATTTTTACAATACAAGGATACGCTTTGAATATTATTTCATTCTTTCTTGAGAAAAACATTAAATTTCGGAAAAAGAAGAGAAAATATTTTGTAAGCTGTAAAATACAATAAAGAAATACCTACTTAATACTGACGTATGATACCTAAAATTAAATAAATTATAAAGCTTAAACTTCGCAAACAAGGCAGAGTAGTTTAAAACTTAGGAATATAGATTTTATCCCCGTTATTACAAAAACTTAGTACTTAGCTATTAGTTAGCCAATTAGAAAAGCTTTTCTCTATGTCACGGTGTGTTACGGATGTCACGAATGTGTCATTCATTCCTCTTTTGTCGGCTAATATTAACGAGTAGACCTAGTTTAAACCTGGTCTATTTCTTTTGTAATATAACCGTATATGTCTCAAGCGGCTCGGAGGCGTCATTTTTTTTAAAATATTGCTGAACATATTCGAAATGCGAAAACTAACAAGCCTGCCTGTGACTCACGCGCAACAAACGTAGGTTTAATTGCCATCGTGTACCATTACAAAAGATCAATCAAACTGCAACAATACCCGCAAAAGGCCTAGCTGTTGCGATGGCGATTGGGTTAACAGGGGTCGTAAACAATTTTATTCACGAAATAGTATTTTTTTATTTTTAACACTTTGACTAGATACCGACATAGAACTAAGCTGAAGAAACACACACCCCGTTATTGCCAACAATGGTACCTACACTCATTTATCTCCTACTTAAATAAAAAAGCAAATCAAAACCATTAACCTCCTTGTGCCGCAGTCGGGTAAAAAGGATAACCATGAAAGTAAATGTTGTACAAAAAAAATTGACCATCTAACTGCCGTTCTCAGATACGTCAATTAAATTAAATCGTTCATTAAGTCTCATGCTGTCCTTTTCTATTTGATTGAAAAGGAAGTGACAGAACGAGACATAATAGAAGATTAAATTAAATTGACGTCTCTGGGTGCGGCAGTGAGTCTTGTCTAATAAGATGGCCAATTACATGGTTGACATTACATGAGTGATTCTCCGAGGGCCGGTTTTTGGTGGTCACACGTTCTTAATTCCCAACCCATTTAATAAACAGCTTCGAAATCAATTTTAAATGATTATCTGTTTATTCATCTACACAAACGTAGTTTTAAACATAAAATAGGGCTTACAGGTTTTTTTTAAATAATACTTAACCACCAAAAACGGGAGCAAAATCGGTATTCTCCGCGCGTCCGCACGACCTCGCCCTCAGTTCAACCACTAATATCTTTATTGTTTGTTGTGTTATGTACACATACTATATGTCAAAAAAATTGTTAATAAATCAAGATTAATTAATTATAAAAACAATAATGATATCGTTTAAACAGAAAGAGTTAGAAAATATTTTGTCTCGGTCACACGATTGTGGTAGATTCGTGAACGCGACATATAAACTCAAAGCCTCATAGCATCAAAGAGCCTCAACTTTCTGACAAGCTTAATGGCCCTACGGAAACTTTAGTTCCATTACAGCACATAAATTCATCAACTTTTTTCTGGCAACCTTTTGAAGAAACCCTTCATGGTAAAATTTTAAAGATATTAGAATGATTTAGATGTAAGTGTTGAATATTCAGTATAAAACCCCTTTTCAATTTCTTCGTTCGCTATTTAGTTTTTATATTTATCAAAAAACAACTTGTAAATTTTTGAAAACGTAAAATTTGCGTAACTTTCGTGACATGGTTTTCGTGGACATTTGACCACGAAAGTTATCTTTCACTCCACGTAAGGTTACGAAGGTCTCTTTATGCAATCTTAATTTACTTCTTTATCGGTCTGTACATGTTTTTACATAACCGTGTTATCGTTTACTCCCAAAGGTATTAGCAAACGATAGTTTGTGTAGAAGCATGAGTTTTTCTTGTATTTATCTATTTTAGTCAAATATGGTTGATATGCCTATTTGATTAAACCCTGATATTCTACTAACTAAATAAATGGTTGGCTTATTAATTTATCGACGTCAATAAGGAAAGTTCTCCATAGAATTCATATACGAATAACTTGATAAAACACTGCCCTTGATTGAATGTGTGCACATATGGAATAAAAAGGATTTGGCATTACCAATACATCACACACCTTTGATTAATAGCATCACACACAAAGTTGGGGCAAAAAGCTGATGGGTCTTGGCACTATGCTTGTCTAACAAGTGAACCTTAAAATGAACTTGGGCCAGACGAATTTTAGTCGAATTTCCGTGTTCAAGTGGCACTCTCTCCTGTATCTATTAGAAACGAAAACTGTCATCTACTGTTTTAGACGGCAGGAGTACGTTTACCTGGGACAAGTGATTTAATAAGGTACTCGTAGGTTCACCTTGGCTGGTCAGAGTCCGAAAAACTACGCGAGCGCATCATTTTGACCCAAATACTTCAGTGCTTAAAAATGAACGTCTAGAACTAATTCGAAACATGGTCTTTTTCTATGGGCGTAATAAGAAAAGCTTAAGGACTCGACACAACGAGCTATATGTTTGGTGTTTCTCCACGGGATTGAATTAAAGAGATACGTAGAAGAACTAAGGTAACAGACCTATGTGTAGATCACCAAGCTCAAGTGGCAGTAAGCAGGGTGCAGTGCAGAAAGGTTCTTGATTGGATTCTATTTGGTCAAGAGCGTAGCGTAGGGCGTCCACCAGCAAGATTGACGGACGACCCTGCAAAGGTCGCATGATCGCACTGGATGCAGGTCGCATGTAACCAGTCTTGTACTGGACTAGAAAACTTTACTTTGTATCTACTAATTGTTATTAAAATAATACACATTTTATGCCGTAACTGTCTGATAGCTGGGCATTGGCCTCCCCTGAGTGTGTCCAATTATCTCTATTGTTGTTTTTAGAAAAATCCGCAGCAAAATGAAACATCTAAACAATGAATTGTTTTGAATTAATGTAAAGACCATAATGACTAGTCAGCGGTCAGCGCATAAGTTGAAACAAGAATCACTATCTCAGTGAATACAATGGCTTTTTGTATCTCATATTAAATTATGAGGAAACATCTTATAACCCGTAAGATAATACAATAATAATTTAGATGGAGGTGCTGCGGTGAGCAGCAAAGTGATCTGACTCGTTAAATGACGTTACGAGTGAACCAGACTTTTTCAAAGTGGCTTCTGTTGCGAAAAATATGGTTCCAAGCTAACTGAGATAGATTGGGCATGTGTAACGAAGAAATAAAAAAAACGCTAAATAAAAATGAGTTCGTAAAAAGAAAGACATATTGCAGACATATTACATATTATAGACAATAAAGAAGACTGCTGGCTACATGGTGAACAATCATTGACAAAGTCATGTAATAAGAACAGCCGACCTAATGAACAAAAGACAAAATGATCTGGCCCACAGTTAATAACAGCTAGCAGATATTATATTATCAGTCATTTGCCTACTGATACATAAAATTTATTTTATGTTTTAAGTTGTTTGATGTTTTAACTTTAGCTATAGTTATCTGCTAACAAAACATTTTTTTCTACTTTATCGTCAAATCGAAACCTTTTACTATATAAAAGGTTTAGAGATTTATTTATTAATGCTTTTCACGCTTTTAACTTCAAAAAAAACTATATTCTTTTTGAAAAACAGGTATAATATTAGTTATTTAGGTTTTACTTGAGGTATTTTGATGTAATAAAATAGGACTTCGCTATGAAAAATACGTTTTGTAACTTTCGTGGAATCAGAAATAACTTTCGTGGATACCGAAATTTCAAAATTAAATATCGGAGGGAATAACAAACTGATTTGCTTGATTCCAACAGGATTCATTTTAATTTTAGGCCTTCTTTAGTGTAGTATTTTTTTCTTGTCATAAAAACTTTAACTAAAAATCGCCACGAAGTTGACGCGGAGAATGCTTTCCGGAGAATCACTCACATAATAAATACATTGGTTGTCCACAAATTCAAATGAGCCAATATCCTAATAACTCCGTTACTGTTGCTCGCTTTCTGCAGAAACATACAAATTTTGGGTACATTCTTAACAATTATAACCCTTAAATTCCTTGCAAATAGAAAAAAAACTGTTGGCCATCCCTGGGTTAAAACAATACAATTAAACCGTGCTTCCCTATCGGGCGCCCTTACACGGCATGTTTGAGCGGCTGTTGGCCAATCGTGCGTCTACATTGGTCCATTTTAACAAAAGTAGGTACCTACATTAAGTACTATGTAGGTAGAAAACTCAAGTTGTCGTTATCAAACGAATGAGGTCGTTTGAAAATTGTCTCCAATATAAAAAGTATTTGCAAATACTTACACGGTTAAGAATAGGCTACATGCAGCACATATAACAAAACCGGCCAAGTGCGAGTCGGACTCGCGCACGAAGGGTTCCGTACCAATAACTTACAACAATATGCAGTATAGGCATAAAACACGTTTGTTGTATGGGAGCCCCCTTTAAATATGATTATTATTTTAACTAAATTATTTATTTTAAAGTGAATATACAACCTAATATTCTGTGAATATTGCCGTTATTAATAGCGAGCAAAAAACGTTTGAAAAATCACGATTGTTGTATCGGAGCCCCCTTAAATACTTATTTTATTCTGTTTTTAGTATCCGTGTTATAGCGGCAACAGAAATACATCATTTTTGAAACGTTTAAACTGTCTAGCTATCACGGTTCATGAGATACAGCTTGGTGACAGAGAGAGAGGCAGACAGCGGAGGCTTAGTAATAGGGTCCCGTTTTTACCCTTCGGGTACGGAACACTAAAAAGAAAAGATAAATCATAATTTGGCTTTGTTTGTTTTGCATCTCCTTATACAGACTTATGACCATAATCATGGACGTGCCATAATGTATGCCAAAACTGTATCAAAATAATAACAATACAATTACGTTCAAAAACACAAATTCATTTTTAATGTCGCCTCAACGGACAGCTGATACAAAATTCTTTTCAAATTCGAAAAACGGTGAAGCTTTCACATGATTACTTTCGTAAGGAGCCCCGCTTATAAAGCTAAATGGCTGACCAGGTATGCTGGTTAGATGACGACATCAACAACACGA
The DNA here is from genome assembly GCA_949316185.1 of Pyrausta nigrata. Taxonomy (NCBI): domain Eukaryota; kingdom Metazoa; phylum Arthropoda; class Insecta; order Lepidoptera; family Crambidae; genus Pyrausta; species Pyrausta nigrata. The sequence goes on from OX438940.1 coordinate 6,130,008, forward strand.
ATTGATACAGATTCTGCACTGCAGCGTGCAACATTTGCAAATCCGTTATGCAACTACAAATGCAAGCTTGGACTGCACGAATTATCTGGACAATCGGACAGGTGCCACTGTTGAATAACGACGCGTTACACAATCTCAACAGCTCAACGCAATTGTTAACCTTGTCATCGTCTGATCATAAACACCTAGTCTTGCGCCAATAGGCCTCTATCGATAAGCATATCGATAACCGATATTCCCACCTTAAAACCTTATTTGAGGAACTTGTAAAACATACTGAAAGTGATGGTTATAAATAGAATGAATAAATAGATTATTTCACCAAACGCACCAATTTCCTAGCTCCAAACTAAGCATAAGCATGGCGAATGGCGATACGGATATCGGCTAGACATACTTGTATACGTTTATAAACATCCATGACTTAGGGACAAATGCTCGTGCTCATCACATAAACTTTTGCCCCTTGCGGGTTAGAACCCGCAACCTCTGGTTTTGTAGTCCGGGACGCAAACTACTACACCAAGACGGTCATCGTATTGATTCAAACGACAGTGTTAATTTCCTTGGAATGCTGAGTTTCTATCGAGACTACGATATCTAGGACTCAACGAAGTGAAGGAGAAAAATAAATAAGACTGACCCCACCATGATGTGGGACGTATAGCCAGAAAAAGAGAGATTGTTTATCAGCCCCTCACTCATCTGGTGCAAAACTTAAGGAAACACATAATATGGGTATTGCTTCAAACATCAAAGACGCCTGTACATCTTGTAATGTGGGGACCAGGAGAAAACAAATGAAAATCTTATTCTTGCGATGATGCTTACTTGTATAGATTAGTCTCTAGTATCGTCGTAGTTTTAAAGTACAATGAGAACAATTCCACGGTTCCACAAACGATTAATAGGAATGTTCAAAACTTAACTTGACCTTCACACAAAATATCGATATCAAAACTATCGATAGTTAGGCATTTATCACAGTAAAGTTAACTTAACAGCTTTTCGTGTATTCGTAAGTAATTAGTGTGGTCACTTAACCTCGATAAGCCCATAATTAGATTAAATTACTTCTTTTACTAATAGATGAAAAAATTACAAAAGCGTTCCATTTATCCATGTAAGGTTGTCAAAATTGAGTGTGTAACCATTTTGTAACAGTAAACACGTGGTAGGAATTATCTATTTTGAAAAAATACCTGTATGATAACTTCCAAGACGATGTACTAAGAATAAATATAAACTAAGCGATGAATGCTAAAACGAATTCAAAAGTTACAACACAATGCCTAGAAAAAAAATCGTTTGCTATTTGTAGCTTAACTAACAACGACCATAAATAAAACGAATCACGCAGAACCAAACTGATTGAAAATATTGCAATTATTTCGCGACAATTCAGATAGGTTAACACAAATATAAACCAACATTAAATTATCGAGGTAGATTAGATTTCATACCACGATCGCATTAGAGGGTAGCAAAAAGTTAATTACACCTCTATCTCCATATAGAGAATAACGTTCATATAGTGTCCATAATCTTGGTTTATTAAGTATTAGCTATGGCTGCAACTTTGACTGAGTGAACTTTAGTTTAAATCAAATAACAAACCGGGTAAATAAATAATGTCCTCCTAGCCGATTTCGACTGCGGCAGCCAATCTCAACAGAGATTAGCCAACTGCGCAGGACATATTATAGTGCACAAGTGTGTGCGCAATACACAGGTGCACTCTCTGTTCCTTCACTCTCATAATTCGGTGAGACGGCCATCCGACATGACCGTAGAGAGATCAGGTGCAGGACCAACGGCTTAACGTGCTTTCCGAGGCACGGGGGTGCTAACACCACCAACTTCCTGACTCCGGAGCTGTGTCTGAGTAATTTCAAGATAGAAAAATTCAAACATTCACGGTATTCAAACCCGGGACCTCGTGGATAGTACCCAGCGTGCTGACCACTATCTTAAACGACATGGACTAGACCAACGAGGCAGTCAACGTGGTACACACGACACGACCGACCCCACGTCAACCTACCTTGGTCTATTAAATTTCCTCAACCATAATTTAACCCTGTACAGTTACGACATGGAAATGTCGTTTAAGATATTTTGACAGATTTGGGAAGTTGACGGGGGGCTACTGTACCAGATTCTTCAGAACTTTCTCACCAGGTAAAGCTGCTACACAGTATATATAACTAATTCTGTAAAATGATTAATGGTATCTTTAATATGTGTTTGTATCGTAAATGCAAATCCGAAGCAATGAATCCATCCACTCTGAAGTCTCACGTAACGCAGACCCTCTGACAAGTGTATAGAAAGTATATTTATTGCTGGAGGATGCGAAATATCAAAATGAATATTGAATTCTACATTAAGTATTGAACTCCTGAGTGTCTTTGGTAAATCATATAGGATATACTACGCCAAACAAAAACAAAACCTAAATATGGAACAAAATTTAACTAACAGCTACTTAACCATAATCATTATTGGTCAACAACAGATGTTGATTCGCAGCTTTAAAATGTTAGCAAAAATGTACACGAATAGGATTTAAAGTTCACTAAATCGCGTTTTATTGGACTTCAAAAGGCTTTCAGTTTTATAAAATATCTACTAAAATAGTTTATCAAAGTACTTTACAATAAAGTTATGTTGATGGGACGTTGCGCCACAATTCGGAAGCAAGTAGCTGACGTGAAATGCTGCGTGCATTGTGCAAAGTGATCTGACTCTGTCAAAGAAAGAGACATGTGTAGTTCAATAGAGCGAGTTACTTGCGCGGGCGCACGTCGTATTAGCATCTATTGATAAAATTTTGCCAAGTGAGAGTCCGACTCACACATGAAAGGTTCCGTACCATTGACTTACAACATTAGACAGTATAGGCAAAAAAACACGTTTGTATGGCCACCCTGAAATATTTTTTCGCGTCTACCTAGTCTAGCGAGCAAAAAACGCTAAAAAAAAAGCACGTTTGTTGTATGGGAGCCCCTCTCAAATATTTATTTTATTCTGTTTTTAGTTAGAAATACATCATCTGTGAAAACTTCAACTGCCTAGCTATCACGGTTCATGAGATACAGCCTGGTGACTGACAGACAGCGGAGGCTTAGTATTACCAACTCCCGTCCCGTCCCGTTTTTACCCTTCGGGTAAGGAACCCTAATAAGGCGGGTTTACATGGACTCCGGATTTGGTCTAGTTTGTCGCAAAATGTTGTTTGAGCCAATTTCAACAGAGCCGTTGACATTGTGTTGCGTCTAATAAGGGAAACTTTTAATGTGCAGTGGTTGACACGCTTTATTAATTAGAACATTAAGTTTATAGTGGTATTGCTTTAATTCAGTTGCAAAAGAACATTACTTGTCTAATACCAGTACTATAGTTTTAAGTGTATATTTTACGACTGATGGCTGCTTTTCCGAGTCACTTTATGTGAAATCGTTATATACTGGTGTATACTAAAAAATAACTTATTATAATTCATTACAAAGTTAAAACTTTAGTTATTCGTTGCAATCTGTAGAGATGGAATGGACCAAATCTTAAGCTGAGAACATTTTACACTATACTCAAGTTTCCGCTTACCTAAAAGGAAAGTGTTAGACAACCAAATCAAAATAGCTGTTATATACATATATAGTATAATCTACAAGTTTCGCGCAATTTTTTTAATAATAAGCATTGTTTAGCGCACATGGCATCAAGTCGCTGACGCGTGTTCGTTCGTGTATTTTATGTCGAAGCTTTGTTATTACCTGTATATTGTAATATTTTTATTAGATATAACTAAATAATTTGTTGCCTGAAATAAATAAATACTTTAAAAAATTACCTCTATCTACACTAATGTTATAAATAGGAAAGATTTGATTGTGTGTTTTTATTGAATAGGCTCCGAAAGTACTAGACCAATGCAAATGAAATTCGGTGCAGAGATAGTTTGAGACCTTGGAAAAGACATGGACTACTTTTTATTGCGATATAAAATCATCAGGGGGGTGAAATGGAGGATGAAAGTTTGTATGGAAAATTCGGCTTTTGGCGCGGGCGAAGTCGCGGAACTGCTAGTACGTACATAAATGAATATGAGTAAATAAATGTATTTATCAAGTGTGAGAAGTAATTTATAGATATACAGCGTGTCCCGTCACCGGTGTCGGAGCCTTAATGTGGAGACTAAGAAGCAAAATTGCAACCATTTTCATAATAGGACCCCACATTATTTTTCTACTTACCCATACTAATTAGTAAATCAACTTAGTAAATTAGTATGGAAAGGTGATGTTTTTTGGTCTGTTTTCGAGGTTTATGTAACAAAGAAAAATGTTGCAGGTGAACTCATATATCACCTCTTAAAATATATACTCAAATCTTTATTGTTAATTGTTATTTCTGTTTTTCTTTTGTGGAGGAAATAAAGATATTTATTATTATTATTAAAGGCATCCGACATCGGTGACGGGACACACTGTATATAAACAATTGGTCCTTAACATGTAAACACATGGAACATAATATCGTTCGATCGCACTGAACGCACGTCGCAAGATCCACAGCGGTAGTTTCTAACCAATCGACTCGCGACGGGCACACGTGACCAAAATCTACTTAAAAGGACAAATGAAAGTGCAAGCGGATCTAATACTAATACAGTGATAAAAACACGATTTTTTGGAAAGTATGAGATCAGTATTAGTTTACCTTAGAAAGTGGGGTTATTCTAAGTTGCTGAAACAAACAATTTAAAATTAGAATGTTTCTTTACCCAAAATACCTCTGTTTTTTTTATTGTACTCAAGCGAGTCCTGACTTCTTCTACAGAAATGCCAGATTTTAGGGTGCCAGAAGGGTAAAAACGGGACCCCCTAACAAAACACTCATTTTTTTTGCCTTTTTTGCTCGATATTAATAACGGCAACAGTTAGACGCTTGAAATGGTTAGAAGATAATGATCCGGATCCCTACGTGCGCAAATCCAAGCCAGTTTTTTAGATGTTGTTATAAAATTTGAGTTATTCTGCTGGTCATGAACGAGACACATCTTACAAATCAATGATAATGAAAATAAGTCCGGGTGTTTTTGAGTTGACTTTGTTCTCAATTTAAAATTGTTGTTCTTGCAATTTATGTTAATGTTAGTATGTGCACGCGGCCGCACCACAGACTACCCCACTTTAACCGCCTCTATACCCTACGTAATTAAAACAGTTTTCGTAGTTCAAATGGGAAAGTAAACTTAAGTGTTTCCGACTGTACCTACATCAAAGAAGATCACTCTATTTTGGACTTCTTGTAATTATATTATGTATCTTAAATATTGTGATTTTTTTATTTCTTCAAGTAACTCTGTTTAAACTGTGAACAAACTATTATACTGCAGTCATGTCGCCAGTTAAATACGTATGAAAAGTGTAGTATGCAAATCGTAGGCGAAATTACAGACTGTAGGTAGCCTTTTGTAGGCGATCGATTTGAAAATAAACGATAATGTTTGTGTGTTTGCTAATCGTGCCTTTGTCTGCAAAGATAAAGTCAGATAACTTAAAAAATATGGTTAGAGTCTATTATGAATCAGCTTAGAGACTTGTTTGAAACACTTTAGTGATAGAATGGCCAGTGCTAATTTAGGCTATCACGTTAATCTTGTCTGTTAACTAGCCAAGCTAGGAATAAGCATAAATAAGTTTGTAAAGGACACGAAACTATTTTTACACAAATCGTCAAAGCTGTCGATTATTTTAGTGTGGAAAAGTGATTTTAGTGTAGTGCATCTTTATTAATCATAAATTAATGTGGATATCAAATAAAAGGGTTTGAATAGTAGAATACAGTACGCTTTAAAAAAAAGAAAATCCAATATGACTGCCAGTAAAAAGTTGGATTTCATTGATCACAACCCCGTCAATAAGGGTATCAAATGACATTTATTAACAGTAGAATACAGTAATATTAAATAACAAAATAAACATTTGTATACAGAAAAGCTATGAATGCGTCTTTTCATTATTTTGTCTGATCTGGTTGGGTACCTAGGACCAACTGAATTATTTTATGCTTTTAGTACATTATTTTTTCAATAAAACCGTTTTGTGTGGATCATTTTTTAAGCACCTTGTAATAATAATAATAATAATAAATTGTTTTAACAAACACACCAATTACCTAGCCCCAAACTAAGCGTGAGCTTGTGCTATGGTGACTTGGATAACGGATAGAAATACTGAAATACATATAAACATCCATGACTTAGGTACAAATGCTCGTGCTCATCACACAAACATTTGCCTCTTGCGGGATTCGAACCCGCAACCGCCTAGTTTAGGCGCGAACGACTACACCAAGACGGTCGTCGACCTTGTAATTGCATATAAATGTTAGGTAGCTTAATAGTTAGAATAAATAAATATGAGTGAATCGATAGCTGATTGATTAGAAGTTCCCAACTGGGGAAGACCTGGGGTGCCCCTATTTAGCAGGTACAGAGAAATCTAATTCCGCCCAAGGGATCTTAGGCTGAGTCATAATTACAAGACCTTACAATTACCTATCGCTGCCTCAATTAAATTCCTCAATCGCCATGTTTATTTCACAAAATCGAATAATTTCTGCGATTGCTCGAGTCACTAAAAACAATAAGTCGGTTTTACGGATATCGGTCGTGACTTGACTTGTTTGAAAATGTCTTTATCTTCCTTAAATCGCGAGACCGTCACGATATCGGGGTTGGGAAAGAGAAAAATACTTATTGAGACGTTTCTTAGGATTTCATTTTTGCATCGAACAAAATCAATATCGCTAGTTAGAGGCTAGTAAGTATTGTGTGATGGATGATTGGCTAATAATGTTTGTTGTTGTTAGATCTGGATCTTAATTCCATAAGACGATTACCTATCGCGTTCCATTACAGGTATTAGAACTGTTAAGGACGTGTTTTCCGGACTGACATTGTTTTTGGACGTACTGCTGACTGACTTGTTTGAAATTTTAAACTAACAGAACCACTGACTTCTATAATACAAGTACGCTGGACTGCATACTGTTAACCTTAAAATGAAGCCATTTGATTATCGCCATTTCGGTGCTGATGGCTGTAGTGACCGTGCGGTGACCGTCCACGGAACTAATGAAAGTTGATATAAACAATTGCAAGTTACTTCATTTTAGTTCCCTGCACACTCGGTGAGGGCGCTTTGGTTCGGCAAAAAAATATCTGTCATTTGTTAGAGAACGTTTAGTCCAGCGTACCTACTTGTATAAAAGAGGTCAGTGAACAGAACTGACATGACGGGAGACACCTGACAAAGCAAGACACGTCATATTTTAAGACATTATTAATTTGTTGATTTTACCTGTTAATTTGTTTTATTTTATTTAAATATAGCTACCATTATGAAAATTTATTTCCTTGGGTACCAATGCAATGGAATAAATTAAAATGCTGAACAAGACAATTAAAATGATTTAATAAAAGCTTTACACCACTATTTATTATCCTAATGCTGTGTACGAGAAGGACTTATAGGTAAAGATTTTTTAGTTAAAGTTTTTATTGCCAACGTCATTATTCAAACCTGTTAGGTTTTAGAAAGGCAAACATAAGTTTTGAACAAAACAAACCACAATTTAAACAGGTGACTTACTGTATGAATATAAATTGCTATACATTTGTAAGTAATGCGTAAGTGGTTGCATTAAAGTTTACTTTACTAACCTCGGCTGGCCATAGACATAAATAAGGGTTGTTAGTATTTTAGTATTAATTATAATATTAATATGTTCGACTTCCTCATTAAGCATTAATTTAATTTTCGACTAGGCAATTCATATGGCATATAAAGCAGGTGTCAATCTATTTAATACGATTAGTGATAAGCACTAGCTAACCTCGACTTATTTAGGTTCTCGTAACAGATGTAATTAAAACTTATGGCTATACCTTCCTTCACAAGTGAGGAAAATTACCAAAGTCTTATTTCTTCAATAAATTATTGTTTTTAAGTGATAAGCATTCACTTTGCAATCAAAATATATTTTTGCACTTGAAAAATGACCACCAGAGGCGGGAATCGAACCCGCGTTCCTCGCATACCGGGCAATTGCCTAACCTCTCAGCTCTCTGGCGTTGGCAGAGCCTGTCGAATTTTTTTAAGTGCTTCATAACGCATGTATTATTTCTTCATTAGAATGCATATGAAAATACTTTTATATATTTTTTGTTCAGTAAAGATGCTCCTGAAGGTCGGTATTAAAAAAACATAAATCAATGTTGTTAGGTTCAAAAGTTGTAATCACTACTGTCATATTTAAGATCCAATATCAACTAACCTTGTACTAATTGCAATGGAAACAAAACCGAAGCTTATCGTGGCATTTATTGCACTGTGACAATAAATTAAACAAGAGATTAGTTTACCGTGATATATAATTGTTTAGAGCTCTCACTGTTTTAAATGACGAATTTTATCAAAATTCAAACACATCGCTTACATATGACATTAGACCAGACTAGCATATGGACGGCACTAGGGCCCCATTGAGATGAAGATTGTAGAGAGCTATAGTCTCGTGGGAGTTTAAAAGGAACATATATAGGGGCAAAAAAACTAAATTTTTGTGCTCTACTGACCTAAAACTATAAGGTATTTTTAGATTTTTTAATCAATGTACAGAATCAACTTTCTACTGATACTGTACATTTATTGAACTTTTAATGATACTATAAGGTTACTTTTCAACTAAAGCACAGATGAAATTTGCATATAAAAGAAATTACTATTTTACTGGAATTTTCTTCGTATTATAAGTAAGTACAAGTTTTTCTGCCAGAGCTTATTTCATTAGATTTTTGGGGATCTAGGTGCTTTAGAATTAGAACTAGGTATTGACAGGTCGAAATCACACTAGTTCTATAGAACTAACCTTTGTTAAGTGTACATTGTCCAAAGCATTGTCCAGGCCAGTCATTTGTGTCATTATTGTATGTTGTATCATTTGGCATTTGTTCCGCTGCTTGTGAAATAATCCGCGGGTAAAAATATAGGCAGTTCATTTGTTTTACATTAGCCACTCTGTATGCCAAATAGTGATACTTACGTGCAAATGAAATTCTACCTCGTTGGTATTTAAATTGTTTGCCATCATTTATTAGAAGAATATTTTTTTTATCTTTACATATATTTTTTGTGGACACGCGTCAAACGTTGAATTTGAACATGTACATTAACGCGGATAAACGTGACTTCTTCTTCTTCACAGTCGTACCTATACTTACCTCAATGACAGAAGGTCGTGATCATTATGTGGAATGAAACACACACAACGACTTTCTTGGCAATTTTAATGGAGTGGTTTGCCATTGCCTTCTCCATTTCACACACTAGCCAACTTGTGGGCAGGTTTCCTCACGATGTTTTTCTTTTACTGTTTATGCAGCGATATCTTTGAAATAAAAACGTGTCTGAAAGTAGGTAAAACATAATTTACCTTTAATTTACCTGACGTTTGATCCCCGTTTTAAATGAAACGTGAAAGTAGGACTGTTTGTTTAATTTCAAAAATGAATAAAAATAATTAAAATTGTTTTCCCTCAAAACATTTTACAATTTACCAACTTGTTACACAAACGCATAGAAAAAGTTTTTGTAAGGCGATTCCTGCACTTAAGTCAAAAGTCAAAAATTCTTTATTCAATTTAGGACACAAAATGCCACTTATGAACGTCACAATATCAATCAATTATGGCCCATATAGAGCCAGAACATGTCTCCTTTATCTTATGGGGCCTACTAGCGCTTCGAGACAAGACACAGACAATCTGGCAAGTGCACAAAAATAAGCCACAAAAATAAAACAAATCAAAATAAACAGGTGGGTACATCAGTTTGGTGCAGGCTGGACTGTCCATACATTCTCGTCATTAAGATAGTCTTGAATTTTATAATACCCCTTCGACATTAGGGTAGTTTTGACATGTTACTTAAATTTATTAATAGGTAGTTCGATAATATTATGAGGTATATTATTGAAAAATTTGACACAATTTCCTAAGGATGAATTAATTGTTTTGGCTAATCTGAAGTTTGGAATGATAAGTTTGTTTTTATTTCTTGTGTTATACGAATGAATATCACTTTTTTTATAAAAAGATCTAAATTTTTGCGTACGTACATGATATTATCAAATATGTATTGAGAAGCGACAGTGAGGATGTTAATTTCTTTAAAGAATTCTCTCAGGGATTCGCGGGGAATAAGTTTGTAAATGGCACGAATGGCTCTTTTCTGTAAATTGATAGCACTAATTTTTCACCGTTGAGTAGGATTTCTGTGTTAGCTTGCTTCACGTTTGGCATAGTGAATTTAATACATTAAGTCTTTTTTTGTATTAAGCAGCAAGTTATTGCTAGTGAACCAATTTAATACCTTAGAGAGAGCTCCGCTTACATTGTCAAATAATTCTTCGCCTCTTCTTGATTTGAAGACTAAAAAAGTATCATCAGCCAACAGAACTGTCTCACAGGAGTATTTGGCATAAAAAGGAAGGTCATTAATATAGATCAAAAATAGCAAAGGTCCCAATATTGTGCCCTGGGGCACTCCCATTTGAAGCGGGGCACCTGAGGAGTTAATGCCATTAACTGTTTGTAGTCTGCCTAAGAGGTAGGAATTCAACAGTTTAGACGCGTTATTAGATACACCGTAATGTTCAATTCATAGTTGCAATTCGTCTTTAAAAAAATTGTAATCTAAGTTACCAATTAGGGAGCGGGCTTATCTGTTTTCTATCTTAAACAATTTATTACCCAAAACGGCCTAGTATTTAATATAAAATGTAACAATAAGGCTTTTATAGGAATTAACCGATTACACAACGATAAAAAATATATAATTGCTGGTGTCCTATTAAAAAAAACATATTGCTAGTACGAGTATTAGGGCCCTAACCCTAAGGCAATTAACACACTGCCACGCACCACGCAGCGTAGTGCGTGAATGCGAGTTCTAAAGTTGCTTATAAGTATCTCCGTTTGTAAGAGCACTCGCCCGGATAGCGAAGGGACGTGGGTTCGAGTCCCACCGCAGCGTAGTGGCACAGTCGATTAATTTTTGTGAGCGAAATTCAATTTGATTTTATAAAAACTTGCAAAATAATTGCTTAAGTTAAAAAATAAATATATCTCCGTTTGCTTATAATAAAACCCGCACAGTCCATTACACTGAAAACGCATCCGGATCAGCTAAGGCGCACTTGCGCACGTCGGGATTAGCTATTCCGGACTTTTTTAATTCCTATTATCTCAGTTGAAAGCCCACTTGCACAAGTGTGGATTAGCTAATCCGGACTGACGCAAGTGGGCTTTGAACTTAGATAATAGGCCTTGAACAAATCCAGATTAACTATTCCAATCCGGTAAGTGACTAGTCATTTGTAAGGAGCGGAAGTCCGAATTAGACCAGTAGTTGAATTTCTTAATACGGATCTCGATGGCACACTTGCAAACTTACTTAGATTTTTTTATCATGAATTTTGTATAAAAAATGAATGAACCGACTAAAGTTCCAAGCTTTTTTTTACTTAGAAAATGCTTATTCATTAAAACACAGTTAGTAGATTGTCGCAATCTTGCCTTAATTATTTTTTGAGTAATAATTTTAGGGTCAGTTGGTTGATTCGTCATAATAGTTATGATTACAATTCATAGAGGTATTTTTATAGCCGTAGTTATTTTAATAAAATAAAATATTCTACCAGATAGGTACACATGTTTGCGACGGTACATATATTACGTTATTTTAAAATAAATATAATTGTGTGGTCTTACAACTCAATTGTTATTATGACTTAGTAAATTTTAAACGTTTTTGTTTGATATTATTTATTAACGCACGTAATACTTAGTTGACTCAGCTTATTCATATCCGTGACGCATGGAATATAAAACAAGTACAAACATCTTACTAAAATATTAGGTAAATTATAATTGAAGTAGGTATCACACACGTAAGAGCGCTAGGATGATACGTAATACTTATTCTTTAATTATGTATACTGCGTTAACTCAGTTCCACTTTCTAGATAATAAAATCAAGTATACAAACATTCAAATCACTTAGAATTGACACCTAATTGGTCGAAACAGGTTAATACGGTGACCTTAAGCGCAATCGGCTTCCTATACTAAGTATTTACTTTCAAATTTTCTGTTACTTACATGACTTGCGCAAAAATAACTCAATTATAACTTGCCAGGACACTATTTGCATAAGCCGTTTCGTGTAGAAAATTATTTTGTCGACTGCCCACGCTATGAACGTAAACTAGTTAACTCCGAAATAATATCACAAAACTACGTTGAAATTAGTACTCAGAAGTGGTACAGTCAGCAGCACGTCAGGTTACACATTTGGACTATGCAAACAGCTTTTATACGTAGGTAATAGAGGCAGTGTCAAGATCCTAATTGGGTTTTCTGACGTGCGGAAAGTATCTTTACATGAAAGGACACAAGGGCCCTGGAAATTAATTCCCGGAAATAATACGTCGGTTAAGAGGTACACAGTTGATTTGTGATCGTAATAATCATTAATAAAGTAAAAAATAGTAATACCGAATTTAATTATGTTTAATTGTCGCGATAACCCTATTGCACCTACCCATAACGGCTCGATTAAAGAAAGGAACAGGGCGTTGGGAAAACTCCGAGACTACACTTAAATTTGAACATTGACCCAATCACATGTTTAGGGTTGACCGAATTAGTTTTTTGGTAAATGCTTAACAGGCTATAATTTAAAAACGGCTGCATAATATGTTCACATAAGTATGCATTAATTATCTTACATGTTTATAATTTAGCACAGCAGAGCATCATTAATTAACATAAATATTGACATGAATGAAAATGAGGTGCAGAAATAACCTTATATCAATTCGAAAGCCCATAAATTATGCGCAACTAATAAAGCTTTATTTATAAAATATTTACGCATAGTATATTAAATCATTCAGATTAGTATAATAAAACAAAAGAGAACGTTTATATTCTTAGCGTTAACTAAACCACATACTTCCTCCAAAATGATAAACATCTATATGGGTTGCTGCATGAAAAAATCAAGGTCTCATATTTTACTAACCTAGCGATATCCGCGATTTGTATCAAAATGATAAATTGTCATTAACTTACCGCAAGAAATTAATTAGGCCAATAACTATATCGACGACCGTCTTGGTGTAGTGGTTCGCGACCCGGCTTCTAAACCAGGCGGTTACGGGTTCGAATCCCGCAAGGGGCAAATGTTTGTGTGATGAGCACGAGCATTTGTACCCAAGTCATGGATGTTTATAAATGTATGTTAGAATGTCTATCCGTTATCCTAGTCACCATAGCACAAGCTTACGCTTAGTTTGGGGCTAGGTAATTGGTGTGTTTGTTGAAACATTATTATTATTATCATTTGTATCTCTCCTGCGGGAAATCACGGCACGAGGCCGGTCCTTTTGGAAGGCGTACGTGGGGATATGGATCCAACACGAAGAGGCCCCTTTGAGATACGATAATGAGTTGGGATATGTACACCTAGTGGATACTATCTCTGCCTGCACTATTAAGAAGATACAGCCAAAGACAGCACCCGCTAGGTGCAAGGACTATTGCGGAGAAGATGGGAACTAATACTGGTTCTATGGATGGGAAATTGCTGGACTGGTTGCCGAGATATTGATGAGACAACGGGACGCCTGCCATATCTAATGTCTCATCTCGATAATCACGGCAGACGGTGACTCGCCGCTCACTAAATGGGCCGCCTATAATAGCTACCAGGTGGGTAGCAAGGCAGCAACATTGGTGAGAGCGGCTAAGGTTGTAGAGAGGTGAGTCTGCGGGGTGCAAGTGGCCAGTGCTGTGTGCACCGGCCAGCAGGCCCCCGGTGTTATGACATTTTACACTTCCAACCTGGAGCATAGGTTCCGCTCTTGCGATCTCCACTCTTGGCCGGCTGGTTAAGGCAAGCACAAGAGGCGAGGGCCATATAAGTTAAGCCGGGCCCTCGGGAGTCAGGGTACGAGGTGTCGCCACTCACCTACAGCACGCCACATGCTGCCCCTGCGCCTTTATTATCATTATTATTATATATTCAGATTAGCGACCACCTCTAGCTTCACACAGGGGTGTAATTAAAAGAAATAAAATACAGCCTAATGTCAATAAAATAGCTTTCTACCAAAATCTGTTTAGTATTCTCAGAGATACCTGCCTACAAAGAAACTCAAATATTATTTTAGTATGGACTAGTATACATTTTTAAAGTTGTTGTCGTTTAATCTTAATACAAAACAAAGTCACATTCATTTTTATGACTTGTATAAGGCCAAATATTTAAACTGCTACTTTTGTAAGTGTACACATACCTATTAATTGTGTTAATATATGCAATACTAATTAAATAAATACTTCGTTAAAAAGCGTTATATCTACGAGTCAAAAGCGTTTACGTCATAATTGAAATGAATATGGAGCGAACGCAGTTACGTAAATTCATTCAGATTGGTTCAAGATAATAATTATCTTAAATTGTTTCGTAAAGATATGAGTTCTAAGAGCGCAAAATGATAATAATTATGCTTTGCAGAAAAATAAATATTCGAGTGTGCAAAAGGAAGATCGACTAGAAAGAAAAGACTAGTGTCTATAATATTTATAGGAATATATAATTTTTACCCGACTGCGAACGGAGGGTTATGTTTTTCGAGAGTATGTATATATGTATAATTGTTTGGCATACAATTTGGCATACAGTCCAAATGGCAAGAAAGTTTTTGACATATTATGAGCTTTCGTTGAATTTTTCAAAATTGTGAGAATGAGATAGGCTACGTCTAAACGGAAATAAAGGGGGAAAATCAATCTCTCTGATAGATTTTTTCCTTATTAATCAATATAGGTATCAAATGAAATCCAGTAAAAAGTCAATTTTTAAAAATATTATAATTTTTACATTCGCGTGTTTTGTTTTTCTTAAACTATTGCCATCTGTAAGGACCTATGAGTTGTTTAATAGTTTCTTACACTGTATTATTAACATCTATATGCAAACCCTAATTTTCCTAAAATAAATAAATAAAAATAAAATGAAATTAGTATGTGAGATTTTGTAAGAGTGACACGTAATACCTGACTAATAAGCGGTAAAACTTAACGCTTTTTGTATTTAAGCGGCAGAGACGTCAATCAAATTTAATCTGTCATTAGGCCTTGTTCTGTTACTTTGTATGTCAATAAAACAGAAAAGGAATGCATGAGATTTAATAAAAGACAACTTTACTTGACGTCTCTAAGTACAGCAGTTAGTCTGATTTATATATGAATATTTTTTATATCTTTTATTTTTGATTAACCATTTATTTTGAACCATATACTAATTAGTCTTAAATGCTCTTTCCCAGTAAATTAGTATGCTGAGACCTGGCAATATCCACGTTAACGCCTCGAGTACCAAGAACGCCGGCGTCCCGTTATTAGTGTACCTATTGCCTAATTGTATCTGATACATGATACTCGTACTTTAAGGATTAATATCGATTAAAGTCATATCTAGCTATTGCGCCAGATTTTGTATTGGAATCGTTTTTAAAAATACATTTTCTTATAACATCGGAAGGTGTTTGAATATTTGAATACAATGAAGTATAAGCTGAATGCAACTCGTTCGTACTGTCCAGATAACATCGTATCTCAGACAACTTAGCTTAACAGATGCCAACTGGCCGGCGCAAAGTTGAATTAGACCACAAGTTTCTCACCTCCCAGACAACTGAGCTTAATACGATAAATTATGCATTCACTTTGCGATTCGAAGACTAGATATTGCACTTGAAAAAATTACCGCCTGAGGCCGGAAAGTGAACTAAGCTTACTGCGGTTGGTTACTAACTAGTGAATAATTCAAAGATTGGTCGTTTAATCTAAGATTAAGATCTAATTTAGCAATGGCAATTCTAGAGTTTCTCTATAATCATGAAGCTACAAATAAGTTTTTTTTTTATTGAAATGGGTTTGCTCTTGACTCTAGACTAAGCCAGACGTGGCGAAGACAGAATCGATGATGGAGCGAGCTCACCCAGAAGAAGCCTGTTCACTCTTAGTTTGAAGGTCTTTGGGTTGTAAGTAATCCGTTGGAAACACTGAAGCGGGTAGTGAGTTCCGCAACTTAGCTGTGCACATTATAAATGTTGATGAGAAGCGCTTAGTTCGTATAGTTGGAATATCAACGCGATATGGGTGGTATCCCGCGGTGCGTCTAAAAGGGCGACGGTACGACAGAGCCGGTGGAATGAGTTTTCGTTTTTTCCTTTTGTCAAAATGCACTCTAGATCCTACGATCTACAAAACTTTCTTTCTTTGCTTTCAAACAAAACATATTATTGCGGCGTCTAACAAACAAAGTGGTACCTGTGTGGTATTAGCACACAATAACATATGAGGCTAATGTCCGAATATTACCTACATGTTTTGTCACATCGTGGGAAATTCGTGAGCGATATATGATCTATACTATACTTTTTTTATCAAATAATAAATTCGTACATTTTGTGACGTTAGAACAACCACGTTTTAATATAAGTACTTGAAATATGAAAAATGACAGTTTGCTGAGGTATATTATTAGGGTGGGAAAACGGGAGAGTGGCCAAACGGGATGTACTAAGCCTGCCTACCTAACCTACTTAAACTGTGTTTGCGTGTAAATAAATACATAGTTTAAGTACGTACACTTTTATGTGTTATGTAATGTCCATCTATTAATAAATAAATGTATGTTTTCTTTATTCTTTTATATTGGGTATTTAAATAAATGAAACACATAATTCAAGTTGGTATTCATGTTGAATTTTGAACACATAGTCATAGTAAAAGTGTTGCGACGCTTTTGACACAACAAATAGGACAATCTGAGCAAAAGCAAGTTTTTTTCAGTGATCAGAATCAGGCGTCGTTTAACACCATTTAAATACCTTTAAAATAAGAAACTACTCTACATCACCAAATAAGTAAACATTTGTGCGGTTGGAACGTTAAAAGCCTAATTACTGCAAGCCTTAATTATTTAAATGTACTTTAGCACCATTAGGCCGTTAACTCTTCCTGTCAAAGATTACCCTTTGCAATAGCAGAAAGGATATTACATTAGTAAGTACCTACATTAGATTTGGTATCACGAAATGGTACTTATCAACACGACAATATGTCGCAATACTAACCGTTTAAATTTTACATCTTTCTTTCTTTATTTATGTTACACAATTTACATTAAAAAACATATTTCAATACCAACAAAAATCTATTTAGATTTATACGTGGTAATGAGAGTCAGTACACTACTCGTAACAATTTAAGACAATATGTAGTTCTTAAGTATTTTTATACATTTAGCACTATTTTCTAAATTACTTATTTGTTCAATAATATTGCAAGGATATTCATTTAAAGTAGATGGCAGGAAATACTCCCACATTCTTTTACCATGAACTTTGTTGCATGAAGGTATTATATATCTGGGTAGGTATAATAAGTTACGCAATCCGGTGCTTCTAGTTTTTACTTGTAATGATTTAATTTGATCTAGGTTTTCACACACAATTTGAATTTTTACTTTATCATATATGTTTATTACTTTACAATATTTATATAGGTCCACATCACTTAGTATATATTTATTTTTTATTTTATTCGGTGTAATAGTTTTGAGTAAGCTTAGTTGTAATTTGTAAACATTAAGACCCGAGTTTACAAATTTTTATACAGCCGGTTAACCTCGATTGACGGTTCATTTCACAAAATTTCTATGCAAAATATGTCAAATAATGCTAAACAGGCTGATTAAAAGTTAACCATGTCTTGGTAACTTTCAGGTTTCGTAATATAGCATTGAAACTGAGCTAACTAGTTACCTATCAGTAATCTCAAATGAACGACATACGATAAATTTTACTAGTCGTTTGTTATTACACCAATTGTATGGCCTAATTTTGGTGAGTAGTATCTTAAAGCCTATGTTAGGTTGGTCCAGATACTATTGATTCTCTAAGCAAAATAAGGTTATACTATATTGCTAACTGTACGAAAATTTAAATGTTCCCCATTAAATAACCTATGAAATATATTTATAACTTATTATAATATAATAAATAATAAATTGTTTCAACAAACACACCAATTACCTAGCCCCAAACTAAGCGTGAGCTTGTGCTATGGTGACTAGGATAACGGATAGAAATACTTAAATACATATAAACATCCATGACTTAGGTACAAGTGCTCGTGCTCATCACACAAACATTTGCCCCTCGCGGGATTTGAACCCGCAACCGCCTGGTTTAGAAGTCCGGTGCGCGAACGACTACACCAAGACGGTCGTCAATATATCAACATCACAAACACAGGATCACAAAGCGCAAAGAACCGAAGGCCGCTAGAGAAAAAAAGGTCTAGTTTAAATCTAGAACCGTCCTATAAAAAAGCAGCCTAGGACGTCCAGCCGACCAGCAGTATGGACATACGACCTTTTAGAGATAGCAGGATAATAAAGCGCCTTAAATCAATAAAAAAATCTCAAGCTCGAAGAAGTATAATAATAGACACACTAAAGCAAGGTAATATATCCGTCAAATCATAATCCAACCGCCTAACTGAGACCTAGTCTGCAGGGTACAGAGGTGTTGGGGTAAACGAGAACGGGGATCATAAGCGGTGCTCGCGCCGAGTGCTTCGATTTGATTGGGTGATTTGAATTTAGAAAATATTATGATGAAGATTGGCATAAATCAACCCAATAGATAGAGACACCGTACTAAGTGAGACACATGAAATATAAATATCACTTTATTAGCGGGCTTTTGTATGATTTTATGGTAATTCAAAAAGCAGGGAATTAAAATTAAAAATTATTCCAGAATTTTATTTTTATTTTTTATTTTATTTAGGACAAAAAACAATTGTACAATACTCTTTATAAATAATCTTAATAAAGATGAGTAACATTATTGCACAACCAACAACTTTATCCACATATTGTGTGATTGAAAAAACAATCTAATCTAGTTCATAATATTGTGCGACTCTGCAGCGCGCCCGCGGTACCGTGAATGATAGGTAGGCGCTTTTGCCGACTCGGGCCGAGCGCAGCACAATAAGTGTGTATAGTCAGTTGCCAGATGGTACACTCAACATTCACCGCCCGCTAAGGCACGGACAGTAACATGTAAATTTGAATTTTACGTAGTTGTAGGTAGGTGGTATACCTAACCTACCCAAGCAAGAAGACATATTTTAATGACAAAAAAATTAAAAGCATAGAACAACAATTAGGTGGGCTACTTCCGAGAAAGAACTTGGGTAACATGCTTTTTGTATAAAGTCAATGAAAGACCAAAAATATCAATATCATTAAGGTCGGTATTGTATTGTTTCATTACCCTGTACAGCGGTGCTCGCTTTCCAGCATTGGTGTTGCATTTTGGGAGTGAGAATAAATCGTGGTGGTAATTATTACGAATTCTTATGGATTTTTTAGGTATTTTATAATAAATACTATTTATTAATTGAATACAGTCAAAGTAATTATGACATAGGTTATATAAAAACGTTGAACATAGGAGTGACCTTCTAATTTGTAAAGAATGTAGTGAGAACTTTTCTAGGGATTTGTCGTACGACATTTTAGATCGATAGCATTTAAAATTGACATATTTAAGAAACTTACGCTGAACAGACTCAAGCTGATTGTGATATTTATCGTAAAAACGATTCCAGACAACATTGCCGTATTCAAGTTGAGATCTAATTAAAGATTTGAAAAGATGTAAATATTCACTTGGGCGTTTAAAAAATTGACAAGATCTTGCTACGAAACCAAAGAGTTTATAGGCTTTGCTAGTAATGTTATCTATATGTGCATCTAGATGTAGCTTGGAGTCCAAGAGGATCCCCAAGTCGCGAATACTTGAGACATTTTCCAACGGTGTATTATTTAAGACGTATACATTATTTATGACATTTCGCTTTTTGGTTAAGGTTATCGATTTACACTTGGGTAAACTAAGGAATAACTTATTTTCATTGCAATAAAGTGACAAGCGGTCTAAGTCTTGTTGAAGCTTAATACAATCATCTTTACAGTCGATGGTACGGTACACCTTTAAATCATCAGCATAGAGGAGGAAGTTACTATGCTTATAGCATTCGGAAATGTCATTAATAAATAAAATGAAGAGCAGCGGTCCCAAAATGGAGCCCTGGGCGACACCAGACGTAACATGAATTGTAGAAGAAGCAAAACCATTGATAACTACTTTCTGAGTCCTATTAACTATGTACGAATGAAACCAACGAAAGAGATTGCCGCATATTCCATTAAACGCCTTTAATGGAATATGCGGCAATCTCTTTTAGAATATTTTACGCAGAAGCAAAGTATGATCGACCTTATCGAAAGCCTTGCAGAAGTCTGTGTACACTGAATCAACCTGTTTGCGAACGTCCATACTGAAGAATGTACAAATTATTAACAACTAAACGTCTTCAAGTCTTCAAGGATGCAAAAACAAAACGAACGACGTGAACTTTGACGTGTCAGTCAAACATGAAGTATGTGTTTTACATAAAACATCATTGTTGACCGGATCATACATTGTTTAAATGTCAGTCCGATATAATGCACCAAATAAAATGTCGTTTAATGTCAGTTATATTATTTTTTCCTCTATATAGTTTTAGGCTTTTTACCAAAGACTAAAACATGCCAGTATTTGGAGCTGAGTGGGGCTGAGCATCTAAGAACTTTGAAGTTCTTCTTTCAGTATTTAAAAATTCAAATTACCTAATCAAATCACAAGCGCCCTCCGCCCGCACCGCTCATGGTCCCCGTTAGGGTAAAACCGGGATAGATGCCACACTTTTTGAAAATATGTTATATCTCACTGTACAATTATTTCATTCTCTTATTTGTAAAACTGGCAAGTAATTTGATATTTTATCTAAGAAATTATGAAAGGAAAAAAATATTGTTTGACATTTCCAGAGTATTACCGAATATTGCAGACCTCTAAATTTTGAGACATCTATCCCATATAGGGGATAGTTGCCAAGGCCATATAAATAACGTTAAGGATAGACGACCCGCTGAGAAATAGGCCATCTATCCACAAAAAGCTTTGATCGCACCTAGCCGTCCCATGCAATTGCACAGAGAAATGAGAAACGATCCATTTGGTGGTAATTGGATAGTCTCTCGACAGATGAATAAAATAACGCGCTATGTATTTGCGAAACTAGAGTAATTACAATTGGGGCATCTATACCACTGGGGCGTCAATCCCGGTTTTACCCTACACCTGTACACGAGAATACCTGCACCGCAGGCGAGGAGTCATTTAGGTGGTCGGGCTATAATTGACTGTTGTATTTCAAATAAAGGTTAAATTGACTGAGTAGCTTATCGTGACTATAAACCTGTAGGTAGTTGCAGAGGCGTGGTTTGTTAAGTTCTAAGGGCGGGCGGTACAAAATGTGTTATTTCATAATCATAACTTGTAGAATGGCCAATCTCCTTCGTGTTACCGTAAACACTTGACATTGGCAGAATTACTGGGTTATTTTAAATACCTACTCGGTTATCAACAAGTTTCTGTTGTCTCGCTTAGCTGCTGTCAGAAGTTAAGTTGTACTATTTTATGTTTTATTTTGTCTTACTGTCATCATGCAATTATATTAAATTTCGCGCACGAAAATTGATCGACTGTGTCATCCGATGAGACTCGAATCCATAATGTACCCGTAATGTCATAATGTAAATGCAGTCGGCAGCAACTCAAGTTACCCATTTAAAATACGAAATCAGCTTTTATTGCTTAGTGAATAGAGGCAATCACAAGGTCAAATTGGGGTAAACTGACGTGCGGCCGTACACAATATTTTCAAAATTTAGAAATGAGGCTCTCATCGATTTTCGTAAAATTTAGATCCCAGCTACGTGCGGACGACAGCACATCCAGATAAACACAGAAGTAAAATACTTCTGTGTTGTCATACTGGTGTAATAGGGGTGATTTTTCAACGAAAACATAACGTTTAATGTGATGGCCACAAAGTTTATACGCCAGTTTTCAAAGTATTATTATGAAAAAGAGGAAATTTTCCTGTCAAGTATTGTAGGCAAAGCTGGAAAAAATAAAGCTCAGAGCATAAACAGCAAAGCTAAGACTCTTCCATGATGTTAAAAATATAAGAAATACGGTTTCTAGCGCCTTCGTCCGCGCAATTGTTAAAATTCCCTTAAAAACTTCCAGCCCCCTTTTCACCCTTAGATGTTAAATTATCGAAAGTCTCGAAACACATTCTTATTTTTTACCAAATACAATTTTCTTGATTTAGCTTTAAAAGTGTCGGAGTTTTATTCAAACTTATCCCGCCTATTTACCCTCTTATGGGATGAATTTCTAAAATGTCTTTCTTAATAGTCACTACCGTTTTACCCAAATAACTAAATGTCAATTTTCTTTCGATTTAGCTTTAAAACTGACGGAGTTAATACAAACATAACTCCCCCCTTCTTTTCTCTTAAAGGTAGAATTTCCGAAATTCCTTTCTTAGTAGATGCTTACAACATTCATTTGTAAGGAATATTTGTCCAAATTTCAGCACCCTATTTGGGATGTTGGGTTTGGGCTGGGTGTTGTGGAGTCAATCAGCTTCTTCCTATCAAATGTAGATAGGCAACTATCAAAACCTCGTAGCATGGCGGAACCGGATACGTAGGTATGATTGGCTGTTACAATATAAACTTGAACACGTGTCGAAATGGTTTCGTGTGAGTGTAATATGTTAAGTCGCTGTTAACTAATTACCGCGTCATATACTATGATCCATATCACCTGATTAAATAATACGTTATACCTAGTCGGAAGAAAATGCGCGCAGGATTTTTGGTGAATAATAGCCTTGTTACAAATTCATGGCCGAATCTTAAACAATAAATTGTGCTTTTATTGTCTATATTATTTATTAATAACATGACAACGTATTGACATGCTTCATAATTTTGCGGTTGACATTGAGATACCGGCTAAATTGGTAGTTATGTGTCATACATATTGTTCAACCCGCATCTGAGGTTTGATAAATGTAGAATTAGGGAAGGGAATCTCCGTGTTTGGTACGTTCTTCTATAATGTAATAGGTTAAATAAACATTCATAACACACTACCTACTACACTTTTTAATAACTTCTTGAAATAATAAACCTCTAGATACTCAAGTACCGTCTATCTGTGACATCCGAAACAATACTCAACTCAGCTTCCAAATGAAAGAACACTTGCTACATCACTCACATTAAAAAATTAAAACATTTTTCTTCCTCTCAGACACCTTGCGTTCTGTTTCACACCATATAACCTCATTTCATACACTTTACGTTCCATTTTACGTCCTCGTATCCTACATACGTGCTTGCCAGCTTCGCTGATCCAAAACAAATCTGCTTTCTCCTGGGCACAGATAATACATACCCAGTACCCGGGACTACTAGCTTTTACTATTGGGGCCCTGTTTAGCCAAGATCTATAGATACATCTGTACATCCTGGCTAAACAGGGCCCTTAGACAAGTCGCAATATGTATATTCCAAAAAGAAGTTCGTTATCGCTAACAAAATGTATGAAACTGACATAAGTCATTGAAACATCACGTGAATTTTGCATAGTACATACTTTAGCGATGGGTGATAGTTTAAAAAATAAAAATCGAATAAATCGACAATCGACCATTCGAACTATCGAATGTCGATTTAGTAATTCGGAAAAAAAAATCGAATAATAATCGACAATCGAATGATAATCTATACTCGGCCCTTCGATGCATCCGATTGAAATTAATTTAGTAATAATCGCTGATCGATAACATACTTTAACATTTCGTTGGCCATAGCGAAGTTCGCTGTGGAAAGATTGCATCTTGTCTAAGGGTGCAGGAGTTGCATTAATGGGATAGTGTGGTGGGAAGTCTCGTAGCCAAAAAATTGAAAAGTTAACAATAGAGAGATAGTTGCATCCTATTACAATCGAGTTTTTTTCCGACATTTAGAAGTTACCTACGATTGACACATTTAATAACTGTCAATTTCGAATATCGGGAAATCCTGATGTTGAAATAAACAGCATTCATACATTTTCCATGTCCAAACAAGCCCATAAAACACCGGATTCAATTCATGGGTAAAATGGAAATACCTCACACTCTCTAGACCTTGGTATAAGAATGCTAAAAGCGGTAACTACGAGTGACATATCCTGCAGTTTTGTTAAAAGTTCATAAATCGACCCTTTATGTCTGGTCCTTATCTGTACTAATAATGTTATAAAGAGGAAAAATTTGATTGTTTGTTTGTATTGAATAGGCTCCGAAACAACTGGACAGATTTAAATGAAATGTGGTACAGAGATAGTTTGAGACCCTGGAAAGGACATACGCTACTTTTTGTCGCGATATAAAATCATCAGGGCGGTGAAATGGGAGATGAAAGTTTGTATGGAAAATCCGACTTTTGTCGACTTGTGCACTTTAATATCTCCCGCGTAGTTGGCTTAACTCTGTTGATATCGGCCGCCCAAGTCAAAAGTCGAATCGGAGGACATTTATTACTTTTTGTTTGTTTAAAGTTTTTTTTTTCTCAAGCGTGATAGAAAGTATTTACTTACATAAAATGAATAAATAACTTTTCTTAATTCTCTATATTGAAACTTACGGAAATGTAAGTAATGATAGACTAAAAAATACTTTTAACGTGGGCACGCTTAATCTTATGTCCGGGTGACCTCAAGTCGGCCTTGCGCTCTGTACACTTTCTACCAGTCAACGGAATTTCAACGCACATACAAGTATCACTTGAACTGTGAGACAAAAAACCGGCCAAATGCGAGTCTGACTCGCGCACACGTACAACATTAAATACTATATTAAAATCTGATTATAACCCCTTTTTTCAGTTTTAAAATCGGAAAAAATACGTTTTTTGTATGGGAGCCCCACCTATATTTACTTTATTCAATTTTTGGAGTAGGTACACACGTTATAGTCTTGCTATGACGATTCATGAGATAGTACCTGTTGACATACACAGTGGACACCCTCTGAGTACGGAACCTCTAAAACAAAATTTAATTTACTTTTTACCCGAGTTAGATATTTAGAAAAAAAAGTAGGTATACTCGTATAAACTGTCAAGAATATTATTTGAGGAACATCAGCAATCCACGTCTGGGTATAACACATTGTAATGAAATGATTGGTTAATTAATACATGTTTATAAAAATGGTATGGCAGGTATATTTTATTAGTATTCAATTAAGTTTATATATGGGTGTTATTTAAATGGTTAACGTAATATTAGTATTTCTGAAAGCAGAAAAATATTATCTGTCAGCAGAAATAGCTAATTGGTCAGCAACTCATGGCCAGCAAACAATTCAAAATCAATCAGCAATTTATGTCATTCTGGATGGCTGTAATTATTTTTGTACTGCATATTAATTATATAAGCAGCAATAAGCTGTTTCTGTTTTATAAAATTTAGGTAAGCACACAGAGAGTAAGCAAAATAATTAATTTTGTGCTGCTTGTAAACGTAGCACAAATACTTTACTTGTCATGCGCAAAACGGACGCAATCCTTACAAAGATTATATAATTTAATTACTCTCTGAGTGGATGTGTTTCTAATAGAAATGTAAACTAATAAAAAAAAATCTTATTTTTTAATTAAGATGAATCGAAAATATGAAATAATCAAGAAGATACCTAAGTACTTAAGCTATAATTATTCTTATGATCGCCAACTCTAGCTCCGCTCACTTTTAACGAGAATTGCCAATTTTTCAACAAAAACGCAATCCAATTAGTTATTTTGCTTACCATGTTTAAAATATGCATACCAATCAAATATGATGCATTTAGACATGTTTTCACTGCTGATCAATCATAAAATCTTGCTGACCAAGTAGTTATTTTGCGGACCGAATGCTTATTATGCAAACTCATGGTATTGATATGCTGCCTATTAATGATTTAATTTTCGATCATTATCAAAATTATTTGCGAAACAAAGGTTGCCGTCTGATTTTTATTATTGCAGACAAAATCTTTGTATGCTGACTAAATCATTTAATTGCTGTTTTGGGTTGGCTCACCAAATTTTATAATTGCGTATCATTAAATTACTTCTCTTTATATATTAGTATACTTTAAAACAGAAATACCAGATGTGTGTACCTCTATTATGTACGTAAATACTTACAAATGGCGTCCGCAGAATACAATTAGTCGTGACGTGCTTTTGCCGTCACTGACATAGGAACACTGAGCGGAGGCCTTTTTGGTAACCAAAATATTAGTTTGAGGCACTAAATTCTGTAGTTTTTGGTAACTAATAAATATTTGTATTTTTTCTTTCTTTCTTACAGGTGTCATTAGTACCTAGAGTAATTTAATGAAATATTATTTACACAGAACGTGGCCAGGTAGGTACATCAGACTATACATTATAGTTGCAAAATCCCCCTTATCACAACTGCATAAGGTGCCACGGTGTTTACCTTGACGTGTTGTCGTCCGTATGAATATTATTAATGTAAGTGAATCAAATACATAAATAGTTCCAAGAATCACACCAATTACCTAATCCCAAACTAAATTATAACTATTAATTATAATAGTTTTTATAACTTAAGCAATTATTTTGCAAGTTTATACGAAATTGAATTTAATTTCGCTCACAAAAATTAATCGACTGTGTCATCCGGTGGGACTCGAGTCTTGAACCCACGTCCCTTCGCTATCCGGGCGAGTGCTGTTACCAACTAAGCTACGGAGGACGTTAGTCAGCCGCCCAATTTTTGTAAGTGCTTGCTACGCCAGTGAGCCGGCGTCCGATTTCATCAATACTTGGGGAATGTACCCGCATGTATCCGATGGAATTATTTTTACAAATATTTTACCATCAGTTAAGATGAAATTAGCTTCACTTATAATTATTTTTATAACTTAAGCAATTATTATGCAAGTTTTTACGAAATTGAATTTAATTTTACTCAAAAAAATTAATCGACTGTGTCATCCGGTGGGACTCGAACCCACGTCCCTACGCTATCCGGGCGAGTGCTGTTACCAACTGAGCTACGGAGGACGTTAGTCAGTCGCCTAATTTTTGTAAGTGCTTGCTACGCCAGTGAGCCGGCGTTCGATTTCATGATTATTTTTGTGAGCGAAATTAAATTCAATTTCGTAAGCATGAGCTTGTTCTAAAGCGACTAGGATAGCGGACAGATATACTTAAATACGTTTTAAATAAACATTCACGACTTAAGTTTAAGTACAATTAATACAAAATTATCACACAAACAATTTGCACCATGTGGGATTTTAACCCGCAACCCCCAATTATGTAGTCTGGAGCGCGAACCACGACACCAAGACGGTCGTCAATTGCATTGACATCAGTTAAATGAAATTATTCCTACATTACACAAGTTAATAACTATGATTATACTAATAATGTTGTGATGAAAGAAAACAGCGTAGTGGCGGAAACATGTCGTTTGACGTTGGTTAGGTCAACTTGCAGAAAATGTAACATTCAACACATAATTTTGTAATCAGATGTAATTTCGTACGATTTAAATAACTATTGGCCGTAGTGATACTTGTAATGTACTTCTGCGCAATGCACGAGGGACATGAGGGTACACATAACGGCTATGCAAGTATACTCTTGTTTAAAACAAACCAAAATGGATAATTAAACGTGTTCAGAATAATCTGCGACTGTAAAAGTTTTAAAAAAAATATTGAAATTTATTTTTCTAGTGAGTCATAAGCTCATAGCATCTGAAGAAATTGTATACCTATCTTATCATGTTTTTCAAAAAAGGCTTTTGTAAAATGCTTTAGTACTATTAATCTATTGTTATCATTTTCAGCAGGTGTTAATTTATTTTGTACCTTACCTATTAGAATACTTATCTTTCAAGATTTTTCAAGATACTACTACAAAATTCAATGCAAACCAATTCGTTTACAACTTTTCCTAGTAAAAATATTAATATTTCCAATTCACTGATTTCAACATTCGTAATTACAAGGAGTGCTGATAGAGTGATAATTACTGAAACGTTGATACAGCTTGATTGGACTGTACGCAATTAATGAGAAAGCCTGTGGCATTTATTTTTCGAGGCATTAATGTATTTCGTTTCGCCATAGGTTTCGTTTTTTAGGGTTCCGTACCTCAAAAGGAAAAAAGGACCCTTATAGGATCACTTTGTTGTCCGTCTGTCCGTCTGTCCGTCTGTCTGTTAAGACCCTTTTACTCAGGAACGCGTGGAGGTATAAAGTTAAAATTAACATCAAATTCTTACGTCTATAGTCCCTTAATGATGTGAAAAAATCAAGCTTTTAAGGTAACGCTGAAAAAAGATACGGCCAATTTTCTATCATTTTTCCCCATTTCTCAGGGGAATCAAAACCTATCGGGTACTTCCTATAGACCTAGAACCATGAAATTTGGCAAAAAGGAAGGTCTTACAGCATAATTTAAGGAAAAAGTCAGAAAATCGTTAATTGTTGTTAAATCAAACACAAAAAGAGCTTTTTCGAACGTCATCGCGAGGACAAAATGCTGGTCCAAAAGAAATAAGTAGATGGAGCGCTAGCGCTATGCTTATTATACTGTTCTATAATTATGTTTAGGTAGATTTAAAAATAGACCACGAAACATCTTAATTCCTATTAAATATTGATATGGTTTTACAGAAACATTTTATCATTTACCAAAAATTTTATAAAATTCTCGTACAACTAGGCGCACGGTGTATGCAAATAAACGAATATTAATATAAGTTAGTTCTGACATTCGTCACTAGATGGCGTCATTTGGCATTGTTGTTTTTTAGGTTCACGCTAAAATAAGTTTTTTCTTGGAGTACGTACTTCTTATTACTTTTCGTTAGATAACCCTAAGCACGCTTGGCCCAGTGGTTAACGTCTTGGGTATGATCGTAAGAATCTGGGATCGATCCCAGTGATATAATACTGATGTTTTCGAAATGTACGCTTTTTTTTTCGAGGTATATTTAAATGCACAGCAAAGACATAAAATCTATCAAACAATTATACTATTTTTACTTGAAATAAATTATTGCACTGCAAATATAAATATTGAATAACAAAACTAGTACTAGAAACAATAAATTTGAAAATGTGCATAATTTTTTTCTTAAAAAAAAGCTGCTAAAAAGTTGTTTAATCAATGTACCTACAGAAATTTGATTTTCACATCGAATGCCTATATTAATTGCACGTCTTTATCCGAAATTGGCCTTAGTTTTAGTCAGCGGATTGCATTTTTTTAGCAATTTTAGTCTGTGTGTGTAGGATTTAAAATTTGTTACACTAATTTTGATGCTCATACCAATTCTTGTTTAAAAAAGAAAAAAAGCTATGAACTTGAATAATTACAAAAAAAGATCAACCAGCAAGATTCGAACGCTCGTCTTCTAAAATTTAGTATTCTTAGTAACGTCTTTTGCACTGCGCCAAGACATACATAAATACCGTGACGAAATTAACACACTTAATGTGCGTTAAACAATTGCGAAAGAAAAACGCATGTACTTCTTTTTGTTGTTTTACGCTATTTATTGTACGTTTCTCATGTACCATAGCTCTTGAGCTATGGTTCAATTTGTGTTCGATATGCATTGCGCAAAGCGCAGTAGTTAGTTTTTATAGCAGTATAACAGTTATCCGAGAGATGGCGCCAATTGTATGTAACAACAATAGTTATTTAATGGCAAAGTTAAAGCCTCTTTTAGAGATTAATTATTGTCTTTGTAATAAGTATTATTGTCACCTACATACCTACTTTATAATTCATTAATTAGGGCATGGTTATCCATTAAAAATAATTTAGACGACTTTGCTGATAATTTCATACTATAAACGGAGCGCAACATCCGCGCGGTATACATTCTCATGCGCTCTCTGCATTCAATCAAGGCGCTGAGCTAGTGTTGCTTTATTATAGGACAATAATAACCATTTTGGAGACACTTTTAAAAAGCTTCGACAGCGCGACTGTATACGCCAAAGTCGCGCTGCTAAAGTCGCTTAAGTGTAAAAGCGTTTTGAAGTGATTGTAGCCACCCTAGGGAATACGGAACCCTTCGTGCGCGAGCCCGACTCGCACTTGGTCGGTTTTTTATATTGTAAGTAAATGTTAAGTACCAGTTGTTTTTGTCCTGTTGATTGATCAAAAGAAGAATTTCTTTGATGCTCAGCCCCAAATGCTGGCATGTTTTAATCTTTGGTGAAAAGCCTAAAACTGTATAGAGGAAAAAAATATATAACTGACATTGAACGACATTTTATTCGGTGCATTATGTCGGACTGACATTTAAACAATGTATGATCCGGTCAACATTGACGATTGATATAAAATATATATCTCATGTTTAACTAACACATTCTGAAAATATTTAATATTTCAATTTCCTGCTTTTTAAATTACCATAAAATATACAAAAGCCCGCTAATAAAGTGATATTTATGTTTCAAGTGTCTCACTTAGTACGGTGTCTCTATCTATTGGGTCGATTTATGCCAATCTTTTTTTGTAGTTTGTTGTATTTTGTTTCTAGTCTGCTGAAATGACCTTTCCTCAGCCGCAGCGTCGCTTCAGGTGAGATTGCGGTCAAATAAAAAAAAAGCTCTCCGTTAATGTCGAATATTATTATATGGTAAATTTAAGTCACTCGGCAAGCCCGATGGATTAAATAGCTTGCTACGCAATATCATATGTCATTCACTGCTCATAGGTACGTACCGTAACGAAATTATGCACCGTGACTAGATCTGTTTAATTCCTAATCACCCCGTAATTGGCTGGTTGATGCATGATCGCGCTTGACACATGTGGATACATTACTCTTGAGCATAAATAGGGCTTATTAACAGTTAACCAAGCAATAGGCTGGGAAATTGTCAGTGAAACTTATCTGCATGCCAAATAAGTATTTTTACGGAATAGTACGACCTACATGTTCTTATGACATTGACCCTTTTCTTCATCAAATTGAAAAGTAATTGGATTCAAATTGCTTTTTCTTCCTAAAATAACTATAACTATAAGCCCAGATCCCCGTACGTAAAACACAGTCAAATTGCAGTATCGAATGTCAACGATGTCAAAAATGATATATACTGCCCTCTCATTTTTGCATCATTATTCATTAAAGATAGTATAGAGACAGAACGTAAAAAAATTAAATGATATCAGGAATTAAGTAAAATAAAATAAAAGAATAGCCCCCTTGATATCGGGAGAGATAAGTAAAACATTGAGTTTTGAGTTAGTGCTGCAATGTCATCAAACATTGCT
This sequence comes from Pyrausta nigrata, assembly GCA_949316185.1. Classification (NCBI taxonomy): domain Eukaryota; kingdom Metazoa; phylum Arthropoda; class Insecta; order Lepidoptera; family Crambidae; genus Pyrausta; species Pyrausta nigrata. The sequence goes on from OX438940.1 coordinate 6,161,519, forward strand.
TTTAAGATAACGTTATCTTAATTCATTTTAAAAGTAAAGTTTCCTTTATTTTTAAGGTTTTTCAACACACAAAGAATGATCATAAAGTTAACAAAGTCAGATAGACGTAATAAAATAAAATATCCAGTTCCTAGTTATGGGTTTTTTCACGCTCCTTTTCGTAATGAAAAAATAAAGAAAATAAAATATGTTTATTTCGAAACAGAGTCCATATAGTGTTATTAACACTGTACGCTAAATACTATGTTAGTAAAATGAATACATATGAAAAATGTTTAAAATTTATTATTATGTTAAAAAATTAAATATATTTTTCAGAAATAATTCAAACATTAGATTAAAAAAGCTTAAATCCGAGGTCTTATTCTATAACAACGCGCTAATGGGAGTAAAAGTGTTTCAAGTCTTATAAAGTATCATAAATTGATCTAATAAATTCAAGGGCGCGCTATGACTTACCTACTTCTCTTTGTCAGCCCGACAATAATCGATCGAATAATTCGATCATGTTCGCTTTAGCGCTGATATCATAACTGACTTTTGAACTTCAGCCGTGATTATAATTAATTTAAATAGGAACTTGAATTAAAAAGGTAACCGTGTTTGAAGTCATTGATAAAAGGCACAAGTTATAAGTATTTATAAATATTTTAGTGACTGATCCTTGTCAAGAATCCCACTTTTAAGGACGCATACAACACATTTCTAATCAAGAGATAAAGTGATACAGGCTTTACTGATATATTTAAGTTTATAAACTTCTCGAATTTCATAGTTTTGGCTGTGGCACAATAATACTTTATTCCATGGATAGAAATAAAAAAAAAACAACGTTTGTAGCTCACCTGAAGTAGCCAGTAAGACTGAGGCTAAACAAACACGGATGTTTCATCATACTACAACATTATCAAAATCATATGATTTGGAAGCACAGTCTTACAGGCTACTTATGTATTGCGCACATCTCCCGCGTAGTCGGCTAATATCTGTTGAGATTGGCCACTGTAGTCGAAATTCGGCTAGAAGGACATTATTTTAGCAAATTACTTGACCAATACTGTGTATTACACAACTTGAAAAACCAATTTCGCCTTATTTGTACCTAAGATAATCTCTATTGAATGTCGTAAAAAATAATCGCTGAAAATACCACAGTTATAAATTCATAGTACGGGGGTACAAGTTAAGGCGTTTCGTCGAAACTTCACGCTTATCGTCGCGCACTGGGCGTAAGTAAATCGTATCAAGGCCAATAAGTGTAGCGAAGGCGGAATCGGGCAAAAATGTAGCAATCGTTACGTAAATCAAGTGAGAAAGTTGCGTGTGAGTTTGGGAAGCGAAAGAAGGCGTGGTGCGCACAGGCACAGAATAAATTTTAGTAGTTAGTCGACGGTTTAGAAAAAACGGTAAATAATTGTGATTTACCATCTTAATCAGCATTCCCTGATGCATTAAATTTGTTTTATCTCTAACATTAGAATATCGGCAACTAGTAAAAAGGTGCCTACATTTATTCCTTAAAAGTAAATGATTCAAAAAATAAAATAAAGCGTAATATACTCGTAAGCGTAATTCAATAAGAAGTTTGTAGGAAAACAAACTCACAAGTTTACAACCTTTGAAACATTAGTATCGATTGACTAAGGGAATCCTTGTTGATGCAAATAAAATTTATTTAAAATAAAACAACTCTTGATTCAGTCACACGGAACTAATCAAAACCTAGTCTTTCCACCTTTCTTCTAGTAAGTCTATGTTGTTAAGCAACCCTTTTATATTCTAAAATTGAAAAATATTAAATTACGCATAGTATGTTCACGTCCTTATACGGATAGCAACACGCGCGATCGAGATACGGAGATAGTGCGAACGAATTCACAGTGTCTCTGCGCGGATGTATTATTTGCACGTGCGCTGACGCGCCAAAAAAGTTTTATGCGCACGCTATGTGTACAGTCAGCCAGCACATCAGACTACACAATTTCATTGCAAAATCGCCCCTGAGACAACTGTATAACATAACGCAGTGTTTACCTTGATGCGAGTCGCTGGCAAAACACTGACTTACCCACAGAACAATAAACTTACCAAAATCTGTCTAAATAATAAGGTTTAAATAAGATCTGGGGGTACGGCAGTGCCCCCGTCAAGTCGTCTTCATTTATTTCTCTAAAAGAGACGTTTACGAGACAACAAAACATACCAATACGTACCCTAAATTATATTGAACTGCATGATTGAATTGAAAGACAAGAGTAGGTTGATAGTTGGCAGGTGTACTACAAGACATAGACTCAGTAAAGAAGGATGTAACACGATCACTCAAAAAACACAGTTATATTTTTATGTGCTACAATTTACACAATCATTAAAAAAAATGCAGTAATATTTTTATATGTGACATATTTACACAATCATTTAAAAAAAACCGACCAAGTGCGAGTCGGACTCGCTCGCGAAAGGTTCCGTACCATAAACTTAAAACATTAGACAGTATAGGCAAAAAATGTATATATGTTTATTTTATTTATAATTTCAAAAGTATTTATCACAGGATACCCGAAACAATTTTAAATAAGAGTTTCCGCGGCTGTTTCTTTACGTGAGTGATTTGAAGTTTATAGGTCAGACTTTAGAAATTGGGGGGGGGGGGGGGGGGGGAGGACACCGTGTAAACTACTTTGGCGGGCTATATCTCGCAAATGGTAAAGCTGATAAAAAAGTGTTTTATGGAAACCCTATCCCCACACAACCAAGTTACATGCAAATCAGTCCATAAACGTAGAAGATATTCTGCTGTGACAGACTAGGACGGACGGACTGAACGATCTTATAACCGGACTCCGGAACCGTCCGGGTCGAACTACGGAACCCTAAAAACGAGGTTATATTTTATGTGCGACGTCTTAGTTACACAATCATTAAAAAAACGCATTAGTATTATTTAAGTTGCAAGATATTTATAAATAAATAGTATTTGTAGCTAGATGAAGGGACTTACTTTAGCTGAAAATGGGGGCTTGCACCAAATGTTTAATTAAGTTGTTGTCAGCTAACTCGCAACGCTAGCTAAATATATTATTTTTGTAATAAATTATCTACCTTTACACCTACTATATTGGTAGTGCCGACTTGATAAAACCAGGTGCTTACAGTAATAAATAATAATAAAACCCCAAGGCACAATAAAAATATAGCACGTCTAAGTAAGTCATAAAGATAAAAATCAGTTCAAAATAGACTCAAGTTCATAATAATATATCACTTGACTGACTTAAGTTACTTTACTTGTTTCAATAGACTTTAAGTCAACAAAAGGAAATTAATTAACTCATAAAATCTGCCGTACCAAATAATTACTTACAATATTAAAAATCTAGAATCTCGCTGCGCGTCAGAAAACTTGACGGTTACAAAGTATAGACTTTACTATATATTTGAATTATTTGATTTAAATAATCCGAGTATAATATTATACACTTTTAATCTATGCTCTAGATGCAGGCCAATAATAGTAAATGGGCACTTTGGAAATCTATTGGGAAGGAGGCCTACGTTTAGCAGAGGACGTACTGTGGCTGATATGGTGGCTTGTCTGTCAACTTTGTTACCTATGACGACGAATAAATGATTTAGTATTTGTAAGGTTGATGATGATAAAATAATATAATATTTTGGTATCGAAAGCCTCGTACATGACCCCTCTTTTATCTTTTTGGCCTAGTCATCTTTCACACACAAAACATGTTGGTAAGTATTCGTATGTATTTGTTCTTATACAGAGTTTTAGTATAAGAACAAGTAATAAACAGTCTTATCCATTAGAGGTGTGCATATGGCCATCTTTACCTATAACTTTTACTATGGAGAATACACCGAAATCGTGAAAAAATATTTGGCATACATTGTCATCGAGGTAGCATTATTTGTATGAAGGAAATTTTGTAAAGATTTCGATCATGATCCCATAGTAAAAGTTGTAGGTATTGATGACTATATTCACTCCTTTAATAGTAGATTATTCACCAAGGGGGTAAAGTGATGTCTTACGTCACGGGCGTCATCTTGAATCTTGAGCGTAACGAAGGATCCGAGTGTTAACTCCCGAGCGCAGCGAGGGAGTTTAGTGTTTACTCCCGAGCATAGCAAGGGAGTTAAAAGTAGAATCCTGAGTGGAGCGAGGGATTTAAGCTGGCCCAAGACGAAGACATATTTATCCCCGAGGAGAATACTCTGCTTTTCACACTTCCTACGAGACAATAAAAAATGTACTACAAAAAACTTATTTTATCTATAAGTATATATCCTTTGACTTTTCTGGCAGTAAATTATTATTATTAGCAATACCAGCAGTTTTACGAAAACATTGTTTGTAATTTCTTAAAATACATAGGTTTTTTTTCTTTATTTATTTATTTTTTAAAGGCGCGCGCTTTTTTTTTTCATTTCATTCGTGCTAAAATTCTTGGCTGCCAGGTACAAATTTCAAATATGTTCTCTTTGGTGCCGGACGGGCTAGTGTGATCATGCCTACGAACTCTTATTTGAAATTAAAATCACTTTGGTTCTCTAGGGGCGTAATGAAATTTCATACAACATTACGTCCCTAGAGATGCAATGACTCACTTTGAGTCAGGTATACTTGATGTGTAATTGAACATTGCCGAGTAGATAGTGTGAAAATATTGTTAACACCAACACGCTGTAGAAATAAAGGAAAAATAAATAAGCATAGGAAAGTATGTAAGGCTGTTAGTAATCGTTTACTAAACACTGCCAAATTTTGTTTTAATTTGTCTATTAAGTCGTCAAATAGTCATTGTTAACTAATGACCATTTTCATGGTTAATGTTCACAAATGTGAGCCAACAAATGGTAACTTACACATCGTTACGCACTTTTCACGGGAGTGGTTTGTAGACCATAAATCACTTAATTTCCTCTAGCTGTTGCGTTGCAATGTTAATAGCTACAGTCAGGGTCAAAAAAATTAAATTGTAGGTCGAATTCATGATAGGTCAACAATCATGTTAAAAATGTAAGTAGGTAAAAGCGTTTTAATCAACAGGTTCTTACCTAGGTTTATACTGCCATGTTCATAATAAGTTTTAAAAAATATAGGATTTTCCGTATCAGTCCCATCCGTGGGATTTTCCAACTTTGACTAAAATCAAATTATCTGACTAAGTCTATCTCACCCCAATTCTAACTTGCCACAGTTAAACTCGCCCCGAATCCAGTTACCTAGACTTTCAAGCTTACCTTATCCTACCATACGAAGATAAATATTAGGTTTTTCAGTTTACTAGTTACCATTTTGTTTGACAGTCTAATAAGCAGAATCCGGGACGAGATAGACAAGCTCTCACGTCCGAAATTAGCAAGAACGAAACAATTAAACAATAATGTATGTTCTATTGACGATCTCTCGGTTTTCATAAAACTTTGATCAAGAAAATAAAGAGCGAATATTCTTAAAAATGTACCAAATACACTTACGATCTTGTCACCTAAAAGGATTTTACACCACATTCATGGTAAATCAGGTATAGGTACTAAAATTATAACGCTTCCTCTTGACTTTGCCGCTGTCGCAAAAGTGGTAGCTACAGTAAAAATATGCAATTAGTTCAATCGAATATCCGTTCCGATCGGTTGCATAACAACGAACGCGAGGAAGGTCGGGCACGCTTTATGGTAATACGGTAACCTGTTGCAGCTGGTACAGTCGGAGCAGTATACATCTACGTGTAAGTTTAAATAAGAAACCAAAAATTCCGCACGCTGGCAGGATTTGAACCCACCACCTATGGCTAAATCTTAAAGCTTTTGAATAACAAATGCGTCATCATTCAAGTTGAATTTATTCTGTAACGAATAACTAATTGTAACAAATACTTGTAATAAACAACAATAAAGCTCGAGGTGATGTCACTGACGTGACGTAATAACTTATTTAAACTTATAAAAATAAACAATCTAAAAGCTTATATTATCTACGTGTAACATAATAGACGCGACAGCAAAGAAAACTGTAGGTATAGCTCATAACGTCGTGTGGAAAGTCATGAGTTCAAAACCCAGGCTGTACCGCTTAGTTTGTTCAAACTAATGTAATTACAGTCTTTGCGAAGATGTGGCTATCTATCTATATATAAACCTTTTACAGTGTTCATTTGTTGTCTGTCAGCTTGTTATAAAATGGGGAGGCAAACCTCATTTTCGTTGTATGTGCACTGTTTGGCGGTTTCATTGCAGTCACACTGTAAATCCTGGCTAAAGAACTTGCATTTGTAGGAAAGTAAGTTTGATGCAAACAGTTTGAAAATTCACCTTGTCTATGTAGTTTGATAAGTTTTCTGAAGCTGACTGTACCTGAGTTGTGGTCCGGTCAGTCCAGCGGGCTACAGATAAATCTACCACGAAAGAGATTGGAATAATTATTACAGTGTTCAGTGAATTCCGAACATTCTAGAACAACATGGAGTTGGTGGCTGAAATGTTTTTGTTGGTGAATTTCAGGCTCCGCGCAGATGTGCCACCGCACCGACCAACCGACCATATCCACCGGTGGCTAGTGGCAAGCTGTTCACATAATTTTTAATATGAGTACGTCACCGCACACGTGAAGCGAGTGGCGGCCACTCGCGAGTCAGTGTTCGCGACACGCCACTGGTGGCAGCCTTTCGCCATTTTGGCAAAACATCTGTCAAAAGATCTAGCACAGGATTTGTGCACTTTTACTCTTGAAAGAACAAAGAAAGAAAGATGCATTTATTTATTTGTAACATCACAAATAAACAGTACAAAATTTCAAAAGATATCACACGTACACACTACATACAACAAGAAAAATAAAAACAATACGAAATTAAAAACAACACAAAGAAAAGAGTAACTGTCAACGCTAGCCAGACAGTGTCGTTGTGTGTTTGTGATGTCTAAATCAAGGGGACCTCACTCAGCATAAACCAGACCCTCAAAAGGCCCAGGCGCTGGTTTTTAGTGGGGTCCTTGGACAATGGCGCCTACACTATATACTTACTTATGTACTCTTTACGTTATTTCACTCCACTGCATATGGTGCTATTGTTAATGCTAATTACAATACTTTGTTTTTCATTAGTCTATGAAAAGCAATAAATTTTCTTTCAAAAACAACATTACCCTTTGTATTTATTGATTACTGTTCTTTTGTCTTAATTAATTTATAATTGTATTATTATTAGCATTATAATTTTATTAGCGTCAAAGCAAAGTCAATGTCACTTTTACTAGTGTATCACAAAGAAAAAAACATGTTGCAGCGCATGTACACTGTACAGCCGGCAGCACGTGAGGTTACCCATGTGAACTACAAAAACAGCTTTTATTACTAAAAAAATAGAGTCTTCCGGTTAAAATGGGGTAGTCTGACATTCGGTGTACATACCATTATTTTAAACATAAATCTATAACTAGCTGTTCCCCACGACTTCGGCCGCGCTGCGAAGACTCGAGGATACAAAATAACGTATCTCTATTAACTAAACATGACCCCAATAACACAAATCAAATTGTTTTATCCCACTTACAAAAACAATAAACTTGCATAAAAAATAAAACAAAAAAATCCGCTAGATGGCGTTGACCCATCTAAGTATATTTTTGTTTAAGAAAAAGGCTGGTTTTAGCGTTTAATATGTTATACTGTTTATGTTTAGCATGTTTTTGATTCACGCGTACTAAGAGGTCGTTTTTTATCAATTTAGTGATCATCAAGACGTTTTTTCTATATATTTTTTTTAACTGCAATTTGAAGCTTGCTAATTTTTAACGTAAGTAGATAGGTACTTCCACTAAATGTCTGTACACATAATATTACAATATTTTGTTTAAGTTTAATGATCAATGCTTTCGACGCAATATTTGTATAACTTAGATGAATAGCGCCATCTATTAACATACAATAAAACTAGAATTTTGAGATGTCAGAAAATCCCTCATACTAATTTAAAAAAAAACTTATTGAATAAAATTTGATTTTCCAAAGGTCTTTTTGAATCACCGCATCGACGTCAAAAAAGCCTTTGAAAATGCCGTCAAAAGATCCGCAACTTTGCTTAAGGTGTCGCAAGGCGGTAACATCAAAGAAACAAAAGTTATTTACCCTTATTGGTATTCTTCTTTAGAACAACCATAAAACAGATAACTGTATACATTTTAGTGTTTTTTTTAGAAATGAATATATTTTCTGTATCAATTGACTTTTCATGTGATCAGCGAGTCACAGCAGTAGCTAGCAGTAGCTCAGAAAAAATGCATATGTACCTAAACCACCACTGGTCTTAGTAAAGACCAATGGCTGTAATACTCGTAGCTGTCTATCAGTACATTCGATATTACTCGTATTAACATCTTTAATACATTAATATCCTTATTTGGTAACGATTTACTAGTTTTTTTTTTTAATGAACTTTATTAAATATTTGCAGCTTACAACTAGCCTTAGTGAAAATAATCAATGTTAATCAGCTTACATTGTTACGTAATGAATGATTTCAATCTACGAAATGATAATTTTAATTTACGGTTCAATTATATAATTAGAGTCTTAAATGCTGTACTGCTTCAGGTAATTTTATTATTAAAGACAAGTGTGAGAGCAGTCTCATGAAACAAGAACAATAACTCTTTGTCATGGTAAAAAGTCAGAAAATTTTTGCTGCGTAAAGAATTAGAAGATAATGTTACAAATATAGTCTAAAACGAAAGTACATCTTCAAAGCTACTATCCACGAGGTCCCGGGTCGAGCCGAAAGTGTTGAGTTTTTTGTCTTAAAATAACTCAGACACAGCTCCGGAGTCAGGAAGTTAGTGGTGTTAACGCCCCCGTGCCTTAGAAAGCACGTTAACCCGTTCGTCCTGCGCCTGATCTCTCAACAGTCATGGTGGACGGTCGTCTCGTCGAATTATGAGAGTAAAGGAAGAGAGTGCACCTGTGTAGTGCGCCCACACTTGTGCACTACAACATCTCCCGCGCAGTTGGCTAATCCCTGTTGAGATGAACTTCTGTAGTCGAAATTCAGGTAGGAGGATATTATTATAACTATATCTTCAAAGTACATAAACATTTTGTACATCATATATCTACACACATTTTACGCAAAAGTAAACAAATGTTATGCTCAGTTATGAACATTTGGAACATAACATATTTAATTTATAATCAATAGGTAATACAAAGCCAAATTGCCTAATATTTCAAAAACAATCACAGTAGCTGGGATCTAGATATATTTTACAATAGTTTGTCTATTTTAAGGAGGAAATCTCAATAATTCTGAGGGCCGAGACATTTCCAGCCTCACACAGTATGGAAATAGAGTAATACCTTCATGCATTGTTTCTTTTTCTCTTTTTATGTTTTCTCAGATGTCCTTGTTTGCATAAAAACCATCTTGTGTTGCAGTAACAACACTAGGTGATCGTCTGGTTATTGTAGCAATTTTTAATGTAGGTTATGCGTTTAATCTGTAAGTGTACCTACCTTTAATAAATAAATAATCTTCTAAGTTTTTTTACTAACATCGTCAATCGCCGTTCAGTAATTGTGACCGCATGAATACAAATCATTATGTTTTATCCCACTGCAAAATGCAAAAAAACGTGATGCTTGAAAGATTTTTATAACCCTCAACTAAATTAAAACGAATAGCTTTCAAAATCAAAAGAGCGAATCTTGAATTTGTTGAACTTGTCATATAAAGTTACATTCTTTATGTTATGGTTATCGTCTTTACGCGTAGAATGATAAAAGCTTACATTTGTTATTAGTAGAGATACTTATAGCTATTTTAATTTACTATGTGAAAATCACGGTCTATGCTGGGGATCTTGCTAAGGGATAGAATCCGCCAAAAGACGAAAATCATAGATATCGTTCAGAAAGGGCAGTGGGCTGGTCATATCTGTCGCAGAACCGACGGCCGTTGGAGGTGGTGGCTGGATGCGAAAAGCGAAGGACCATGAAAGTTGGCGCAGTCGTGGAGAGGCTTATGTCCAGCTGCAATAAGCTGATATGATAATGTGAAAATTATTTTTATGAGATTTTTTGGATTTTATTTTTCCAGCGTGAATAATATTGTAGTGTTAGGAAAAAACCCCTATTCGATAAAATGAATTGGGTTTTTTTCCTGTAAGTGAAAATGTATGTAATATATTTTAAAATAAACGGGGCGATTATTTTCACCCTTATTTCTTGCACCGCTAAGTTTAGTGCTCCTGCGCAGCGGGCGACTCTGGCGATAGCATCAGCACGGAACGCGCAGTGGGCGGGCGAGAGCACCACAGGAGTAGTTTTATCTACCTCAGTTGCTATGAACGCGTAAATTGTTGTCAATTTGTCACCATTGCTATCAGTTTTACAAGACTTATTATTTCACCCGCCTGGGCTTTCAGAAGCTTATAACAGAGGGCCTTTAGTAGTTGCAAGATTGAACTGGTAGTGTCAGCATGGTTAAGTACGAGTAAATCTTTACTTGAGAGAAGATACACGAATGGCTTGAATCAAGTTTTAGATAACTTTGATTAAATAAAAGTTTGTATTGATTTTGGGTGTACCTTTTGCTTCTGATTAGAAATTATATTCTTTAAGAAAGTAAATTGGTTTTGCACACAAAAATTGATCGACCGTTTTATGATGGAATTATTTCATGATTTTTCCCGAACCTGCTACAATTAGAAAAAAACTTATATCCAACTCGGCTTATAATTTTCTACTCGACTTAAAAGTGAAATGGCAACTCATTGTTTGCAACTATTAAAATTACCTAGACAGCAATGTATTATTTCGGCAGATAGAAAATAATATTATCCGTTATAGAAGATCTAGTTCATATTTAATTTTTATTCAATTATTTTACCTCAGTTATATTTTTTGCGTCATTTTACCTTTTTTAGCTACCACAAAATTGCTGCAATAACTCGATGCCAGTTTTTAAAACAAAGCATTTAGCTGATTTATTTGGTAGCCACTTTTAATTTATTAGGATTCCGTAGTCCGACAAGGAACCCTTATAAGATCGTTCAGTTCGTCCGTCCTAGTCTGTCACAGCAGAATATCTTCTACGTTCACACACTAATTTGCATGTAACTTGGTTCGAGGATACTTCACATATAGATCTCAATTTTAAAAATACAAAAAACTATAATCACCCCTTTTTAAGGGTACCTCCCCATACATGTGTAAGTTAATGGTACGGAACCCTTCGCGCTCGAGTCCGACTCGCACTTGGCCGGTTTATTTTTCATATTTCCTAATTCCAACCTATTAGTTTTGGTACACACAATATTTCATTATACCTCATTTCAGATTATATTGTTGCCGCATATTTGCAAACCAAAATGTTTAGGGTAAAAAGTAATTGTTCATTCAACTCTACATCTACCAGTCGACAGTACAAAGTACCAATACCTGATAAAAAGTCATCGAACTTCTCCACAGGCACTTGTTATAACAAATTGATAACGTCTACCTACACTTCTACGGGGAAGTAAGCGCTGTAGGTGAGCGATTAACTTCTTACAGCAAAATACATTTTATCGCTAAAACACATTAATTTATCAAGTGAACACATTTAACGTTTGAAATAACTTTCTTCCTAAACAAAACTTGATTTAAATGTCTACTTAGTCTTTGAGACAACTATTATTGTTTCCATTCTAACATTGTAAATGTGAAATTGTGTCTGTCTGTCACCTCTACACGCTTAAACTGCTTAACCTATTTAGATAAAATTTAAATTCAGATAGTTTGAGTCCCGGGAATGGACTTATGATAGTTTTTATCCCAGAATCATATAAAGTGGTTGAAAACGGAGGTGGAAGTTTTTATAAGAAATAAGACATGTGCGCGGGTGAAGTCGCGAGAAATCACTAATTATTTATAAAGTTACCACTGCGATATCTTATGAAGTTGTTACAGGGGCGATTTTGCAATGATAATGTGTGCCTGACGTGCAACTTACTCATATGAACTAGTGTCAAGACTATCTCATCACCAACTTAAGTGACGTCTTTATATTAATGTACTTATTATAGGTTCCTACTTTAAGTTGAAAAATTTGATACTCTCTGTTTGGCCTTGAAATTCGCAAACGTTCAAAGAGTCATTGACTAGTTAACTTGATTTAATACGCAAAATAAAGTGAAATCGATATTATGAAAGGCAAATCGCGCCATCTATTGCTGTTGTTCCGTAACTAAACTGCTATTGTGTTTCTTTTTACTCTTTCAAGAAAAAAAAAAAATGTTTTAGTTAAGGCAACTGCCAGAAACACTTTTTTTTATTTAGTTAACCTCAACGTAATAATGCAATCGTTTCCAGATTTTTTTTGTTGAAATAAACTTTAGTTTCAATTTCTAACATTAGATGTCGTGTTTTTATCACTTATCACTGACCTCAACAGCAAGAGCAATACAATGATTCAAATGAAACTGCTAGTTTCTTGACAGAAAGCTTCTTTGTTGCCCTATTATTTTTCCTAGATAATTCTGTCAACAACTTAGTATTTGTTTTAACACAAACGCGGCACTGCATTCCAACTAAAGAGGTGGAATGTGAAACAATGCGCGAGCGACTAACAAAAGCTTACACGACAAATGTTTGATACAAAGTCAAAGGACAACTACTATTTTATTTTTATGGCATTTTTTTATTTATTTTGCAGACAGACTGCTGGCTTATTGCAAAAAAATTAGGAATGTCAAGTCAAAAACCACTAACGGATTATACAACCGTCAGCAACCTAGGGACCCAATACTCGCGTCTTCGATATTATATCACATACGATATATATCAAAAAACAACATGTCGGATATCCCAAAATGTAAAAAATATCCAACATTTTCATACTTCGACAATACGTTCACCATATTTTTTTTTTATAAATATTGCATGTGACATAATACCGAAGCCGTGAGAATTGAAACTCTGGCAGAGCACCGGATCTTAAACTGATTTCGGAAGAAGCAGAACTTTACTTGATTTTATTCCATTTGATCAAATTCAAAAGTATCAATAATTATTATTTATTATCTGTCAAATTTCCGCATGGCATTGTCTATGAAGTGTTAAACAACAACCTTTAACAATAGTCAGAGCAAGAGGCGAGTTGAAAGGTATAACTAATGTCAACGCTTGACTTTCAGATTAACCTCTCAATGGTTAATAGAGTGGCCTGCGGGTAGATTTAAAAGTTCACCCATTTATGGACTAATTTTACGCCGTTTGGGCTATTTGGATAGGCCATAACTTGCTAGTCGTGAGAAATTCCGAGACAAATAGGTTAATGACCTCACGGAGATCTTGCAAAAACTGTCCTCTCTGTGAAACAATCAATTTAATGGATTGTGAAACATTTATCATAAAATGTCTAGACTAGAACCGGCCAGAATAAAAACTAAGTCGATATCCAAAAAAATAAATCCATACTAATATAATAAATGCGAAAGTGTGTCTGTCTGTTACCTCTTGATGCTTAATCCACTGAACCGATTGAGATGAAATTTGGTATGGAGATAGACCCTGAAAAGGACATAGGCTATAAAAACATATAAAAACATTAAGGGGGCACCCTCTGGGGGGTGGAAGTTTTCTATGGAAAATCCAACTCTTGCGGGCGAAGTCGCGAAAAACCACTAGTATCCCATAAATTTGTGTTACGCTTAGACAATTTTTTTAAATTGTCTATGATGTTACGAGTAGATTATCATTTGTTAAAACTTGAAAATAGGCAGTGTCAAAATGTTGAGCACTTCTGGCTCAATAGAACAACGGTCACGATTATTGAACTATAATCGAATTGTATCGATAACGGGTCAAGCCCGTACTGGGCTGGCTTGATAACGCTACATTAAGATAATAAATGGTTATTTCGTTAGTGCCGACATTTTACCTGTCCGGTGAGGTCATTCTTAAATCACTGCTCTTGTTAATTCGTTAATCTAAACTGATTGTTTGGTTTAGTGATGTGACAATGATGAATTTGAGCGATTCACTACGGTGAAAAAAAGACATGAAAATATTTTACATAGCTTCATAAACATCATCAATCAAATATGTATATAAAATATAGATATTTCAGAGAAATATCAGATCTATTTTCCTCTACATACATGAGATTGGCAAAAATGCATGCACTTTCATCACATTGGATTGGTTTGATGTATAAGAATAATAGATTCTCGTAACCAAACCCTGATCTCGAAATAAGGATCTCTCCTAATAACTAATAACTCTTCTCAGTTTCAAACTCACTCAACACACTTTGTTAAGTAGGCTTACTCTTGACGAGATAAAGTTACGATCACAATCGAACTGACGTCGAGAATCAATAATTAGGTACTTTGCAAATCGATTATATCGACAATCGAGTTGTGGTCGAACAGTGAACTACTTGAAAACGAAAACCGCCGTTAAATCATTATCACCAACGCTATCAACATCGAGTTCGAGCTAATATTTAACGAACCGCCGTTTTAGGTCGATCTCGACTCGATTCTGATTTCGATTCGATTGAGCTCGGGAGTAGGTACCAAGTTTAGGGTACAAATCGCTGAGTCAGCACATCACTATCCGTGGCTCGGCCTTTGTCCCCATTGTTCTACGGTTGCCGCCAGTAAGCGGTATTGAGCCGTAACCTTACCGAAATTAGGAGCACGACATTCGGCTAGGTGTGATAGAGGCGCGTTTCCATTGTGCGGGGTAAATTTAATAAATATACAAAAATAAAAACAGATAAAAAAAACAAGACAAATTTTGTGCCATATGCTGCGGTGGCGAGTATACAGGTTGCATGCATCGCCATACTTGAATACAAAACGTCAAATTATGTCAAAATCAATGTTAGTTTCACAAAATAACCGATTGGCAAGAGATTGCGCAGAATAGAAAATAGTGGCGTCTTTTGGTGTCGGAGGCCAAGATCCACTTTTGATCCTTGAGCCAGCGACGACTTTAGTTCATATTCAGCAAATTGAGTGACTTGTAGCCATTAAATTAATTAATTAATTCGTCGACTGAATAACGTCCTGCGTAGCTCATTTTGAAAGAGTTTTCGCCCGGATAGCGAAGGATCGTGGGATCAAATCCCACCGGATGACACGATCAATTTTTGTGTTTGAAATACAAAAAAATGCTTATAACCCCAAATCAGCATAAGACGGAGACTTAAAATTTATTAAAATCACAATACAGCGCGTAATGGAAACGTGCACCTAGATCCGCGGTCAACTATCTACAGCGTGAGATCAAATAATCCACGGCATGGTAACCTTGAAATCTTGGCCACCCGGAGAGCTGGACATACCGCGTCCGCACTGCTTAAATTCCACGTCAGTTGGCATAAGAGCCAGTATGATGACTTAAGTATTCCTAATCGTTCATTAATCAGACGTTTTGACCACATGTCAAGGCATGCCAACTGATGAAGTATTGCAAATAGTGCAGCAGAGACAGAAACTCCTCGAATCATGGTCATTCGATTGTACAATAGCAGTCAATCACTTGACACAGGGTTTCGCTGCAACCGAAGCTGTTGACTAAAAACAAGGGTTTAAAAAAGACGTGGTTGGTGCCCGTGCACTTCCTCGGTCTAAATACCTTTGTAAAAAGCGTAAAAACCTGTCAGAATTTAGTGTGGCAGAAGTTTGGTTATTGTTATAGGCATTTCATAAGTTAGCTAATGAATGCCTAATATTTTCAGAAAGTTCTTAAGATCATAAAACTTTATTTTAACTTTTACAGTCACGCGTTAGCTAATTGACCGTACACGGATGAAATTTTTTACCCTGCAGCATAGTTAGATTATTTATAACTTCACCTTGAAACATACCAACCCGAGGCGGTAATATGAAATATTTCGATTGCACTACTTACTGTCAACTTCAATTGTCAGCATAATATACGAAAGAGCCATTAAATTGACAAATAATTATAGTTTTCGGACATAAGTGCTTGCAGTTTGGCATATAGCTAGCTCTTTAGTGTTCAAATCAATAGATTAGTACAAGCCTTTGCCCGCGACTTCGTCCGCGCAAATGTCGAGTTTCCCATACAAACTTATTTTTTATTTTATAATAAAAGCATTTTGCAAGTTTTACGAAAGAAAATGGTTGTGTGCAAAGGTTTACTTTCCTAAATACAAATTTTAATCTATTTAGTTTAAAAACTGACAATGTTTTATATTATATAAAACCAATTTCTAAAATCCTTTCTTAGTGCTTCTATTTACTATAAAAGGAAGCATGGTGCAAAATTTAAGTTTCCAATCCTTGTAGTTCGGGCTGTGCGTTGATATGTCAGTCAGTCAGACATTAAGTCATTTTCAGCATTTTAATATATTCCAAAAATTGAACGAATGAACTGTAGAAGTAAATACCAAGTACATTAACATAATAACGGACAAGTAGGTAGATAGGATAGATAGACGATAGGTAGTTTGCTTACCACCTATACGAACGTATACGTAACGAACAAGTAGGAATTTATTAACTGCTAAACTAATGGTCAATTTGTATTAACCTTCAAGTAACAATAATCGAATTGACTCTTTTGAAAGCTAAGTAAAAGACAACATCCGTTTGTGATTAGTTTAAGACTGTAAGGTCATAGTTACTCGTATACATAATTGGGTATGTATAAATTATAATACTGAACTAACGCCCACTGAAGGAAATAATTAAGACTAAAAGACTACAATCCGTTTTGACTGATAACACTGATCGATTGCTTACAAGTGAGGCTAATGTATTTTTTATGTAAATAACATAACAGTGATAGTTAAAGGAAAATAATCCATAACAAAAACATTTTACGATAGAAAAATGTGTCTTTTGTTTTTTCCCCTTAATAGTTAAGCTAATCCAACAGACACGATTGATCAGTGTATTTTTATTTTATTTTATTATTACAACAAAATCCACAGCTCTCAAAAATACAGTTTTACATGTTTCTTAAATACTAATCATACAGCCAACATTGGATTTACATTTTATAAAGGTGTAGGCTCCACTCCCATACTATCGCATCATCACATTCATTCGTCATCTGCACGCCTCCTTCATAGTCACACACATCCATACTCTTTAGTTTCGCTACGCATCTCATTGAGCATTACCATAAAACCGAGTTCAACATTTAAAACGTTATGTGAAGTGACAGTGCTGTCACTCGGAAGAAATCAATAATTCCTACAAGACTTTCGGTGCCGGTAGGTTTTGCAATTTCTGCGGAATTTTTAATGTCTCGTTTATTCTGTGCGCGTGTGTAAATATTGTGTACCTACTTGACTCTATCTCTGTTCTTTGTTTTCCACTGTATCTTCTATTGCTCCTTCTTTAAATCGGCGTGTATATATTGGACGTTTGTAAATATTCCTGTACATAAATTCTGTACATACTAAAGAAGACTTTTCCTTATTCTCTACATTACCACCACCTTTACCACCAAACTGGCGACCTCTTCGCCAAAAAGCTAAACATATTATAAGTGTGAGCGTGACTGATGTCTTCGATCTTCCTATGCAATATTAATATTATTATTCACCTAGTTCATTTCCTTCCAAATAAAAGTAGGTAGCACGTTTTAAATTATGACTGTCCCACAATAATTCACGGTTTCCATCGATCCTTTGTCAGCTATTGTGATTGAAAAATAGCATTTTACATTTTATTTTTATTTTATAGCAAGTGAAAATCTCGCAAAGAAAGTAAGTAAGTACTAAATATGAAAATTGAACTGAGACCTGAGTCGTACTTTGCCACGTGACAATACTCGGGCAATCTAATTTGACACTATTGTTACCCGACTGCGTCAGAAGAGGTAATGCTTTTCGAGCGTATGTTAATACGTATGTATGCCCATTTATTTGGCACGCCCTACAGCCCAAACGGCTAAACGGTTTTTGACATATGAGGTTATACTTTACTATCGATTTTGAAAATGTCGCCCGCAAATTAAATAAAGAAGTGAGAGGGACGTTGTTTTTTATGTTACCATAGCAATAAGGGTATCCAATCAAAGCTAGTAAAAGAACTATTTCCAAAATATAATAATTTGCAACTGTTTTTTTTTTAATAATTATTATTACTTGTTTGGATCGTAAAAAGCTTTCTTATGAAGTATCAACCTGCCGTGATTGTCAATTTTCGGCGACCCCAATCTAATGTTGATCACATAGAGTACAATTTTGGGATATTTTGACAGATGTGCTGTCACTAGGTATACCTACAACATTCTTATGGACTTAAAATCATTATTGATTATTATACGGATTTTCAGGTTAATTTCGTTTGATGATCATGGAGAAAAATCCGTATTTAGGGTGTTTAGAAGTCATGCGCTATTGAAATGCCAACATAATCCGTGCACATGTGAAATGTTCTTTGGCATAACAGATTATGTATCTCAATCACACTTGTGTGATCTAATTCACACAATTCTTAAAACGCATTTAGAGTCTCATTAAATAGGAAAATTTAATTATTTTGCTTTAAATCTATAAAGAAGGATAAGTTAATTTCCTAATTAATAATAGATTTCCGCAAAGCAACGCCTAACTCCATCCATTATAGTCTCATTATTATAATAGAGGAATATTATATTCATGTCAAGATCAAACATTCATAGCGGTCTTAGAGTCAACGGATTAACTAATAACGTTACCATCCGTTATTTCGTTAAAGAGTAAAAGTTAACGAAGCCATTTATCGATTAACGAAATTAAGGATTTGGTTAACAGTGCCCAGCTCTAGGGACTGAAATGAAATCACAGACTTGCAACCCCAAATAGCAAAAAATAAAACATGTATTTCGCTTATTTCACCACACATTTCGATACACTGACATACTTAGTTGAATGTTTCAAAAGTTTCAAAATTATCATAATAACGCATAATGTGGTAATTATCTAATTCTCAACTAGACGAGCGAGATCCTGCAGTTTTCCCCCTAGTAAGCGGGCGCGTCCGTTCCAGATCGACGTAACGCCCGCTTGGTTACTGGTGCATTGTAATTTAACTTCGACACACAATAATGATGGGTTCCGTTGGAAAATTCCAAGTTTAATGCATGCAATTGAATCAGCTTTGAGGAGCGTTTCAATTTTTAGGAGTAGCATGGGGTGTGGGTAAAAAAGCAATGATGATGATGATGTGATTCCGACCAATTTCAGCCACGACGACTGCCTTCAACACCGGTTTTGCCGTCAATGTGCTCGCATGTGGCTTGTGCAGCCAATTTTGATTGTAAAAATCATCGCACATTGCGGGCATGAGAGCCCACCGTTCACATAATTATAGCTGATAGCCGCAGGTGGTCGGGCTTTCAGCTCGTCTCGTCTGGCATCCAGCTCAAGGAGCCGCCGGTTTTCAAAGGTTTCAACGCTAGATTTAACAAGCGCTCTCCACTCCGGCCGTCTGGCAGCCTGCTGCTCCCACTGCGAAGGATTGATGTCGCACTGCTTTATGTGTCGCTTCAGCACATCTTTGTACCTGAGGAGTTGTCCGCCATGCTTCCGCTTGCCCTCCTCAAGTTCTGAATATAAAGATGCGCTTAGCTGTTGATGGCCCTTCGCAGCACTTCAGTATTCCGTACGCGGCCAGACCATCGGATGTGAAGTATTTTCCGTAAGCACTTGAGGTGGAATCGGTCTAGCATACGGATGTGACGGCGATACACTGTCCACGTTTCGGCAGAGTATAAGACGTTGGGCAGCACGACTGTCATATAGACAGACAGCGATATTCGTTGCCAGCTTAAAATCGTGCGAGTTAAAAACCTAAGAGTTCAGCTTGCCAAAGGCCGCTGCAGCAGCGCCGATTCTGCTGTTGATCTCTGCATCATGATCACACTTTGATGATACGAGGGTCAAACTGAAAGTTCTTAGAAAATCAAAAACTGATTACATTAGCCAGTTATTAGTTTTATTATATCTTTTCAAAATATTGTCCATTGACGTCAATACACCGCTGCATGCGATGGAACCACTGGGAAAAGCACTTTGCCCACTCGTCCTTAGGGGTCTCTTCAATGGCATCGCGATACGCAGCCACCGCTTCTTCAGCATTCATAAACCGCTTTCCTTTAAGTTTTTCTTTAATTTTTGGAAATAAATAAAAATCACAAGGCGCGAGGTCGGGGCTATACGGCGGGTGACCCAGTAATTCAACGTTTGATGTCGCCAAATAGTCGATCGTTCGCTTGGCGGTGTGCGACGAGGCGTTGTCGTGGTGAAGGAGGATCCTACTGCGAGGTCGTTTCTCTCGAACTTTTTCCAAGACAAGTGGCAAACAATTGGTAGTGTACCATTCTGCAGAAACTGTTTTTTGATCCTCTAACACAATTGTTGCGAAATGACCTATCCTTCCAAAGAACGAGGCCACCATTTTTTTTCCCGCACTTCGATCTCTCTTCACTTTAGTTGGCAACTCCTCGAAAGGAAACACCCACTGAGCAGATTGTCTTTTGGTTTCAGGATCATAACAGTAAATCCAGCTTTCGTCACCTGTTAGTATGTCGAACACAGCATTTGAGTCACCTCCGTTAAATCTTTCAATCATTTTACGGCACCAATCCACACGATGGAGTTTTTGAGCCTTAGTCAAATTATGAGGTATCCACCGGGTGCAAAGCTTCCTGACCGCTAAATGTTCGTGGAGGATTTTGTGCACGTGACTCATACCGATGCCTAAGCTTGTCCGAATCTGCTGATAGGTCACTCTTTTGTCAGTCTCTATCATACGCCGCACAACACAGATGTTATTTTCAGTCGTCGCCGTAGAAGGCCGTCCCTCACGTACATCATCAGTGAGATTAGTGCGACCACGTTTAAACTCATTAAACCAGTTGTAAACAGTCGCACGAGATGGGGCTTCATCGTGAAAGGCCAATCGTAGTCTATCATAACTTTCTTGTTGACTTAAATGACATCGAAAGTCATAAAAAATCATTGCACGAAAATTTTCTCGTGTTAAATTCATTTTGACGTGACACAGACAATTTTCAATTTGCCGCCAAGTCGTAAAACAAATGACAAATGAATGAAATATATACTCAGTAATATTGGCAAAGAGTTCTATTTTCAAATTTTAGAATATTTTTTTTATTATATTGTTTATAAGTGGCCAGTTCTAAGAACTTTCAGTTTGACCCTCGTATTGTGCTGTGTGTAGCGAAAAAAGCAATACGCACGCAATTTACCGCAATCGGAAGTGACATAAGTATGTTCCAGGTGTAGTTGTGATCCGTGTTCACAAATTTAAAAACAGCCGGTTAACATTGACTGACGGCTAATTTAACAGGATTCCCATACAAAATAATTATGTCAAATAATTTTAAATGAAAATTATTCATGTGTTGGTGAACTCCAGGCCAGGCTTAGAGCCAAAAGCAGTAAGAGAGGTAATATACCGTTCTAGACAATGATAGTGCATTTAAAATGAGGTATATGTGTTATTAGCGTGTGAAAATGGATTTCCGCAAATAAAGCAATTTGCCTCATTATGCATACAATTTCCGTACATATATGACAGTTGGCAATGACAGGTCTACCACATTTTTAGATACACTGTCAGTAGTTCTAGATATTTATAATATACTCACTCGTTAAAATCTATATATTAGGATATATATAACTGATATATATCTCTTCAAACAAGAAGTCATCAAATATTACGTTAGTAAAGACAGATTGAAAATGATACAATAAGATATGATTGAAATCGTAATTAATCATGTCAACATAAGCAAATATGCATACAGAACCAAAGTAAATACCGCATTCACAAGAAACCCAGTGAGGCCACGTTTTAACAATGCTTCCTTTAGGTTGCCCAACATTGCATAGAGGTGCGTAAGTCGGAATAAGTTGCACGCGAGTACATAGACCACGCCCTCTCATACAAATTTCAACCTTACTGTGCATAATTTTATGAAACATAATGATTAAGCTCGTTTTTTTGCAGTTGCATCAACTTTCATAACGTAACACTATTGATTATGATGTATCGGTCGCGTGCCTATCGTGATTCCTCTGCGATAGTTTGATGATCGTATATCATGTTTATCATCAACGCCACTTTTTTAACAATAAACAAGTGCGAGTCGGACTCGCGCGGGAAGGGTTCCGTACTATTAACTTAAAACATTAGATAGTATAGGCAAAAAAAGTATATATTTTTATTTTATTTATAAATTCAAAAGTATTCATCACAGGATACTCGAAATAATTTTAAATAGGAGTTTCCGCGCCTGTTTCTCTACGTGAGTGATTTGAAGGTTATAGGTTCAAGACTTTGGAAATTACAGGGGGGGCGGACACCGTGTAAACTGACTTTGGCGGGCTATATCTTGCAAATGGTAAAGCTGATTAAAAAAGTGTTGTATGGAAACCCTACCTTATTTTCATAGTCCTTTTCAACGATACCCCCTTTACATGTATCGGGAGGTACCCTTAAAAAGGGGTAATTTTAATTTTTGGTATTTTTAAATATGAGATCTATATGTGAAGTATCCTCGAACAAAGTTACATGCAAATCAGTCCATAAACGTAGAAGATATTCTGCTGTGACAGACTAGGACGGACGGACTGAACGATCTTATAAGGGTTCCTTGTCGGACTACGGAACCCTAAAGACATTACCTCATACTATCTTAGTAAAAACAGATACAAAACCAAAGGCAGGACAAATAAATAAATAAATTGTTTCAACAAACACCAATTACCTAGCCCCAAACTAAGCGTGAGCTTGTGCTATGGTGACTAGATAGGTAAAGCTTTGATTTTAAATATTTTAAGTCAGTTGCTAAAGCAACTAGCTAGAGCTGAAGCTCTGTTTATTTATATTGGTTGTAGTTCTGTAAAAACTCAAATATTAAGGCTCCTTACATACAAAATGGGGTTATGTTAGACTTTAAATTGAGATACGCATCAAACATTGCTCGACAGTACTAGTCTCTAGCAAGAAATCATGCTTTTTATTTCCCTTAAAAATCTTAAACATATAGGATTAAGTAGTACTAACATACCACAAAATAAATAACTAATAGCTATTACTACCTACACATGAAAGTACTTCCTTTGCGATGAATTCTTGTCTTAGCCAGTTCAGTTTTCTTTCGTCATCAAGGATCACATTGATTTGCCACACAGCTAAAATACAGTTTCTAAAATGGAGTTTTTATTTTTAATCACATTAATTTTACTTCAGTTATGGCCTAAAAATACAAAGATATAAATATAAAAAGGGTTTTTGTGGTAAGGTTCCCAGGATGCTGGCAGCTTACCCTGCTGGAAAGCGATGCTAATACGCTGTGAACGATAGCTGCCAGCTCTTGTGTCACCACTGATGATAACCAGCTTTAGAAATCTCTTTGAGAAAAGCGGCATTTCTAAAAAAAATAACCTTAATAACAATTAATGTGTCGGTTCAAACGGCGACAATCTAAGTGTTAGTTAGGAAAGTAAAGATACATTGACGTGAGAACTATTTTCGAAACGCTAATTTGGCTAACCCCAGAAAATCTCATTACTGTAACTGGCCACGCTCAGTTGACTGCGATTCGCATGGCAAATAACTGCATTTTTACAAATAAATATTTGAACGTGCAAATGCACCCGAGTGTTTGTTTTAAAAATTCTGGATACCATCGGTATTGCTCATAGTAAGTAGCTAAAGCACTTGTGTTATAGAAACCGGAACAATCATGGCAGCACAACATCCAGACCCGAGACAAATAGAAAATAGAAATTTCTATAGTGACCCAATCGAACCCGGGATCTCAGATCTCACTCGGCTACGTAGATCACCAAAAATTGTGTCAGATTTTTAGGTTGCCGCTGATTATTGCCTTCAGAGTTAAACGCGTATTACACACCTCCAACTTCCTGACTCCAGAGCTGTTTCTTAGTTATTTCAAGATCGATCAGAAACAAACTTCAAATTCTAATAACGGGTGAGGCTCGTGCTAAGTACACTACGATGCTTCAAACGGTAGTATTCAATGACGATGAGAGCGATCATGCACCGTAAAACGCGGAATTCGATATTTAACTTGATTCGATAATCGGACGTAGAACGGCTACTTCGGAACTCACTCTATATTTTGATGGATTCGGATCGGAAGCAGGTAGTGCGTGAAGTGTTAAGGTAGCCCCATACCAATATTTTTCATTTATGAAGATAATGCCAGCGTAATGAAACTATAAGTCACCCACAGAGTCGAGAGCTAACCCATTTAAAATAAAATATAAAGTTAACCTACATAGATCCCACTGCTTTGCCCAGACGTGGGCTAAATGTTAACGACGTAAAACCCGCATTTCGGGTTTAAACTTCCCCCCTCTTGAAATAGCAGCTATTTTCATTATTAAAAAAACCGGCCAAGTGCGAGTCGGACTCGAGCACGAAGGGTTCCGTAAGTGTTGTATGGAAACCCTACCTTATTTTCATAGTACTTTTCAACGATACCCCACACAAGGGGATGCACTCAAAAAATCATTCACCCTCCCCCCTTTACATGTATGGGGAGGTACCCTTTAAAAGGGGTGATTTTAAATATTTTTTTTTAATGAGATCTATATGTGAAGTATCCTCGAACCAAGTTACATGCAAATCAGTCCATAAACGTAGAAGATATTCTGCTGTGACAGACTAGGACGGACGGATTGAACGATCTTATAAGGGTTCCTTGTCGGATAACGGAACCCTAAAAAATACTATTTTATTTGAAAGGTAACGCTATCACCTATCAATCAAAAGTAATAATTGTCATAGGAGAAAAAATAATTTCTAAGAAATCTTGCTAAAAATTTAAAACAATTAAATAGGTTTTAGATCTATTACAAAATAAAATCCAAAATGTAATTTATAAAAAAATCATTAGGATTTTGTTTGTAAAATTGGATAAATTAAAGGCCCTTAAAATAGCCGAAACCAGGACACACTGTATAATATACTTACGTTTTTTGCTGAAGGAGTAAGACAGTATTATTTCATTTCGCTTCATCTACAACATAAGTTTGTAATTTGTAATGCACTGTAAACCTTGATTTAATTTCTCTGTAATTGAATACGCACCAATATTATTATGTGTAAATAAGATATATTTTTAACACGCCAGGAACACTTTTTGGATTGCAATCTAGAATTATTAGAATTTTAAAATTGTCTGAAAGCTTCTTTATATGATTGTACTCTGTATGTGTTTTCTTGAATAAATAAATAAATATTAAAAATAAAAGTCCCATTGATGAATTGCAATATTTCAATCAATTTGTTGATACATACTGGCCTTGTATGCGAGTTAGAATTGCATCAATCATAATGTGGTTTACACGGTACATTAATTGTTTCAACTCAAGTGACCAGGAATGAACAATATGGTAAACGTGTGGGCTATGCATGCAACCTTCAGGCTTAAGACATATGTATCGCACAAAAGTTTCTGACGCAGCCGAATTGCCAAATATTACGGTTAATTTGACATCAACTAATAGGTAACACACAATATGTAATATCAACAATGATTTAAAAAATATGAATTTTATGTCCTGAGAAAAATACTATACTAAATATTTTTTGCTATGGTTTCAATCATTCTTTGATTAAAATTTAGTGCTTCTTCTGTTTAGCTGACAGTCGCCCAGTTGCAACTTGGGAACCCTATAGTACGAATCACACTTACGGAAGCGCTTTGGCCCGCTTCGGAGCGCATTTTATTACAATTTGAAGGAAATTGAAACATCCCTAAAGTAGTAAATTCCATATTTGCATGCAATTAACGCAGTTTAGAAACCGACCGACTGCGCTCAAACTCTGCGACTCACTCGCTTACGCGGCGGCTGCTCTCGGCTGCCCCAGACCGCTGTCGAATGCTCGCGGCTACTATCCGCTCAACACAATAGCACTGACACCATCGAGGACATATCCCACTAGAGGGGAAATAGCATTAATTTTGTTCCAGAAAAATTCCGCCAAATCCGAAAGATTCCGAATGAACCGACTAAATGTCAAACGCCGTATTAGTGATGGTCAATAAGAAATTAGTATCGATAGTCGATGTTATTGTTTAATTTAATGGGAACAATATTTTATTACATCTAAGGTTAAACTTTTCACTAATGTGCAATATCTTAAATATAATATCTGATTCTTCTTCCTAAGAAATTTAAGTAAGTCATCAAAAATAACCATTTAAAGTATGAATCATCAAAATTGTTATCAATCTATCCCTATTTCCCTTGGTCACGCCATCACGCGTGAACGGCTGGACCGATTTCACTAATTCTTTTTTTTGTCGTTTGTTATTGTCAGAAGAAGGTTCTTATGAAAGAAAAAAATAAGAAAATTGCGCGGAAAATTATTAAATTCAGGAATACTTAACCACCATATAACATTATTACTAATCAAACCTTAGCGCTTTGGATGTTAAAACATTTTGAATGTAACCTTATGACGTTCGACCACTGACCTCTATAATACAAATACGCTGGACTGCATACTGTCAACCTAACAATGAAGCCATTTAATTATCGCAATTTTGGCGCTGACGGCTATAGTGAGCGTGTGGTGACCATCCACGGAACTAATTTGACATAAACATATGGTAGTTACTCTATCTTAGTTTCCTGTACACTCGGTGGGGACGCTTTGATTTGGCACAAAATTATGTGTTATTTCTTAGAGAATGTTTAGTCCAGCGTGCTTGTACTATAGAGGTCAGTGCGTTCGACATAGAATTGACAGATATCGTCAAAGAGGATTAAAAAAAACTAAATAACAGGACAAAGTCTGTCGGGTCAGCTAGTATATAATAAAAAATAAACTTTTGTTTGTAAAACAAATTAACTTCCATAATAACGTACAAATAAATTGCTTAAATTATAAAAAAACATGAATTTAAAAGCCAAGCACAGAGAAATTACATTGAAATCTAAATACAGTAAGTATTTTTATTAAAATGCGTTTATTGTTTTCTAATTTCTATAAATTAAGAATAAGGCTCATACTTTATATACGACAGGAAACAAGTTTCTTAAAATCATGTTTTCCGATATATATCTACCTATTTACCTAAGAACAGAGGCTTCACTTTCAAAGTTTTAAAGCCCGGACAAGGTTTTTTTTTTTTTTTAAAACAGGCTGAGTGCGAACTCGCACACGAAATTATACCATTATCTACTTCATAGTCACTTAGTCACTTCAGGTTTTTCAGTGAATGAGAATGTAGTTAAATACGGTAGGTATTTTGTCTGGAACAATAAGACCACCTACATTATACATCTTTCTGTGTAAATTGCCTTATTTCTTTTATTGGTATGGTTTGCCATAAAGATTTTCTATCTATTTGAAGGCTCCAATTCCTCATTCGCTTCTCATTACATCCATTCATCACCTTTATTATCGTCACACACCTTACAGTAATAGAATCGATACACATATATTTACACACGCAAACATCCATACTCTTTGCTTTCACTACGCATCTCATTGTTCATAATCCATTAAACCAAGAAAACTATCAAACGTCATGTCAAGTGTCAGCGTTTTGTTATTTGCACGAAAATCAATAATTCTAACAAAACCTTCCTCGGTATAGGTAGGTTAATGTTATTTTTGCATAGGTATTGATTCTAGGGCGCGAGTGTAAATATTTGTGTTATCGATTATATCAGTATACCTCCGTGCTGCCAAAGTACTAAAATAATTATTGTGTAAACTGTGCACATAAATGTCGATAAGTCGTATAACCAATTCAGCGCAACACTAGTAACGAGTGTTAACGAATAGAATGAGATGACATTATGTGCTAACCACTTAGTGGGAGAAAGATGAGACTTAAACGTCAGTACGCTTGACCGATTTATCTTGAGCCGTAGGAAAATTTTATGAACTTTTTAAAATTGCATAATTACTATTACTTACCGATGAAATGACATCACATCTGTTTTAAAATTCGATGTTTTGCTTTTTTTCTTACAACACAGTATAGAACAATACGACATTATGTTAATAATTTCTCAAATCTCATTTTTTCGGAACAATTCAAGTATTCACGTTAACATACCACACAGATCAATTGGTTTTTGTCATACGGTTTTGACAGAACTGACACCTTCTATTGCGGTTGTCAGAGCAGATAAAGTTTCGGAGTAAAATAGTTTTTACTTCGCCTCTAGTAGGATATGTCCTCGATGACTGACACAGACTGACTGTCTTATAGTCCAACTGCTTATCTGAGTCCTCGCCTGCGGGATACAGGAGTGCGGGGGTAGACAAGAAAGGAGGTCATGGGCGGTACAGGCAGCAGGCGCTTGTATATTAATTGGGTGATTTGAATTTTGAAATTCGAAATAAGCATTCTTTTCCGACCTTTTTTTTTCTTGACCAGAGTTCAACAATTCAACAAACGAAAACAGCCGGTAAACATCGATGACGGTTGACCGTTAATTTGACCGAATGTGCCAAACAATGCTAAATCGGCTGATTAAAAATTAAACATGTATTGGTGAACTCCAAGCTTATAATAATTAAGCCGTTCAATCACGTAAGCAAAAAGAAAAAGTGTCAGAAAACCAAAGAAACGTAACATTTGTCCCAAAACAATAGTTTAAAGAAATTTACCCTCCCACATTATTGTGATAGCCAGCGTCGGACAATTTCACATTTTAATAACAGCACTATCACAGCGGCCATCGCGGAAACGTTCTATTGTTTAAAACATTTTAAATTACACGATAACTGTGTGCGAAAATGGGCGTTTGTCGTTTTGAATCTGAGTGTATTTGGTCTAGTGTAAACAGGCCCCCTTTACTAATAATGATTTTGACATTGCTACAACACACACATTGATTATATAGACGGTTAATTTGAAATCTTTATAAAATAATGTCCTCCTAGCCGAATTTCGACTACGGCGGCCTATCACAAGTGTGGGCGCAATACACAGGTGCACTCTCTATCCCTTCACCCTCATAATTCGGTGAGACCGCAGTCCGACATGACCGTAGAGAGATCAGGCGCAGGACCAACGGCTTAACGTGCTTTCCGAGGCACGGGAGTGTTAACACCACCAACTTCGTAACTCCGGAGCTATGTCTGAGTAATTTCAAGACAGAAAAACTTAAACACTCTCGGCGCGACCCGAGATTCGAACCCTCATGAATCAACAATATCTTGATGGATTTTAATTAAAATCATGATCAAATTATTCAAGCTAGATAAATCACACCATTTAGAAACCGGCAAATATTACTTTTAATAAAAAAACATCTAGTTGGAAAAAAAACCTTTTTTGCTGTTACATTTCTAATCGCCTGACAATTGATTACAATGACCTACCTAGTGTATATAAAGATTTTGACTGCCTCGTTGGTCTAGTGGTCAGCACGCTGGGAACTATCCACGAGGTCTACAATTTCGATCAATCATAATGTAAATTGAATAGGTAATATGCCAATGCTTTCAAAAACTACACTAAATTACAGCAACTAAGTTAAGTGAAAAAAAAAATGTTGCCTCAAATCCATACACTGTCACAAGTCATTGAATATTGCTACAGAATCGATGTACAAATATCGATAATATAGCCATCACATCCACAGAAATAGAGAAAAATTAATCGCCGTCCAATGTCCGTATATGCTATCGTTAAAAGCTCATAAATTACTTTATTCAATTATGTTACAACACACATAATCACGCATAATTATGTAGATGTATCATGCTTGAGAACGAACTGTCGATACAATTAAGTAATAGATTAGTAGAGCATTCTAATGTCATGATAAATCGAACAAATCATGTTGTTTAGCAATGTAACAGACATTATCATTGATATTTCTTATTATAAGACTTATTCGAGTCATTAAAATGCACACCATTTGAAGAATCAGAAACAAAAACTTATCTAAAAAACAAAATACATCGGTAGTCGCGGGAAAACATACGAGCACGTGGTTAGATGAAAAAGTAATACACACACAGCAATCCTGACATGTATAATTCTTGACACTTGACACACCAAAAGTTGCATTAAGTAGAGCGACCGTTACGTCATCAACCACAGAATGGTATTATGCCACTTTAAACAGATCAAAATTAAGAAATCGTTATAAGCCCTTGCACTTAAAACACGGTGTCACTTGCATATTGCGTAACGGTATTCCAGCCAGTTAAAACTGTTTAAAAACTCACGCTCTCTCAAAACCTGTATATTAATTGAAAACAAGTTTATGACCTGTGTATTAGGCTAGCCGCATACCTACATCCATTCATATATGCAAAATAATTCCGTCTGCCTGCTCCATTTCTCTAAACTGCTTGACCGATTAAGGTGAAATTATCTATGCAGATAGGTATCACGTCGAAAAGCATCCCTAAGAAGGGGAGTGTAAGGTTGTAAGGAACATTCTATAATAGCGCGGGCTGATTCTCGAGAAGTTAATAAAAGGTATTTTTGTTCACGAATGATGACAACATATTATGTTGTATGTATGTGTATGATCAACCTGTACAGACAAATGCGACTTGCATATAATCTGGTTTTACTATACCTCTTGCATTAATAAAAACGGTCACGTGATAGACCCAGAAGACGGCTTGACGAGCTAGATGCCTACAAAAAAGCTTGGAAAACAGCTATCCATAAACGTGGAGATTGGACACAGGCACAGAATAAGTACTAGTACTCCGTACAGAAGTATGACTTTGCAATGAAATTCAAAGAAATGTCTACTCAATGTTGTTAACGATATGGTATAATTCAGTTCGCCTCTGACTCGAGCACATTTTCGTGTAGACACCTACAGAAATACATTGCAAGATAATTTCATTCTTATAACTCTGGAATATGATTCATAATACACTAAACCTATTCAGTGACGTACTATCACGCAACGCGATAGGGTTGACTGCCACAAGAAGCTACTTACGCCATCTAGCGCATCTTTCTAGGACTTTATTCGCGCTCGTCCAACCAGCAACCTAGTGTCGCACCGCCGGTGAATAAAACGCGGGAGCGTGTCGCTGCCGGCTAGCGACACCCAACTTGTTTAGTCCCTTACCAAGGGGTCGCCGCTCGTAGGTACGTTTTTACTACCTACTCTACGCGGGAAGATACACAGGCCTGACACAGGCAGCGAGAAACCACACGGTCTTAATAATTATTATGGAACTAAACTGAACGGTCTGTTCAAGAAAATATGTTTAGGTCGGTCAAGGTGATTGTTTCGATGTTTACATTCACCAAAAATTTACAAAAAGATAATGAAATGTCTTAAATTATAAAACTATCCGTTGTCGTCCGTGTCAGTCCCAGTTCTAAACAAAAGTTCTATTATGTCCGTCTGTCTGTATATCATGTATGTGCCAATCTTACCATGAATGTTGGACGCCGCGACAGTTAGGCTATGTTATAACTCTATTATAAATGATTATTTAAAAAAACAAAATACCCGACTGCATAATGTATTATATTTTTGAAATGTTGTCTTCACTAACTTTCATATGATACTCATATTGCTATTTTTAGCCTGTTTTATCTTACCCTGCCCCCCTTTTTAATTTGCGGACGCCATTTTAAAAATTTACGTAGCCTATACCACTACCACAATTTGGGCAAATTCAACGACACCACACAAGTCAATATCTGTCCAGCCGTTTGGGCTATAGGGCGTGCCAAAAAATTATACATACATACAAACATAACTTTCTATTGTTACATATATAAATCCTTACCATAAAAAATATTCACATACAATTTCATTTTTACTCATGTATCTGTAATAAACTGCAATAATTAACTAAACATAAACAGTAATTGACAAAAACAAATAACCTGATGCTTTGACAGTGACAGATTCATATAGATTAACTAATTCCTAATTGTTCATTATTTAAACGTCGCTGTCAAGCTCACGGGACTTTGTGTCAATTTTTTGGTTAGTCTTTTTTTATAGCTCACTTTGTTTTATTAACCATCTGAGTTGATGATTATATGTTTTAGCTGTTAAAATTAGATTTTGTCATACTCACTACCATGATTTATCATAATAGATTATTTCGAAATTTCTAAATTGAGTTTTGTTTCGTCTTGTGAACTGACTTGGCTGTATGGACTGAGGTCCTGTGCTATTTACTTATGAAAAGTAATTTTGT
Organism: Pyrausta nigrata; assembly: GCA_949316185.1. Taxonomy (NCBI): domain Eukaryota; kingdom Metazoa; phylum Arthropoda; class Insecta; order Lepidoptera; family Crambidae; genus Pyrausta; species Pyrausta nigrata. Next base: position 6,193,718 of record OX438940.1, read on the forward strand.
TTTCAACTTGCCTTACTATGACGTTTATTCCTGATTCTCGAATTATTTAAAATTACTGGTAGATGAGCTGACCATATAAATAGGGCGAAACGGTCTTCAAGGCTCTTTTCCTCTGTCGCCTTCAGAAGACTAAGTTCATCTCCAAGTCATCCGAGCATCGCTGACTAACCTGTGTGAAAAGTGTGAAGCCCTTGTACAAAGTTTCCTGCTTAGGCCATCACACATTTATCCGCAAGTTGTTCTCAAGTTATTATCGATCTGGAGGCGTAGAACTACCTTTTATACCCTTGTGTGGCGTGGGATCAGCACCGACAGGTTGCCCTTTTGCCCTTACATACTCTCCAAAAACCCCTTACAGGTAATATTTATACTTTTTATTTTTTATGAGGGTAGATTTGAGTTGTAAAATGTACTTAATTCTTACTTACTAGCAACTAAATTCAATTGTTTTCAAGTGTTTTACTAGGATTTAGCATTCAACCTTCCGTCCAAGTACCCTTACAACAGTTTTTTAATAATTTAAAGTAATTTGGTACCGTCTCGGGTAACCATTTTAGTACTGGGTGTGAACAATTTTCAAAGTAAGTTATTTGTCACATTCCAGGGGTTTTTTTTACCTCCTTACTGAAGTCTGCGTTTGACCCTCGGCTTGCGCAGAGCCACGTGTGCCACCGGCTACTCGTCCTACCCTCGGTGTTGCATCACATTACCCGCAGAGGAAAGTTCTATCTTTTTAATATTAGTTAATTTACTCGTTTTGGGAGGCACGCCCTTAAAATAGTGTCTGGCGCCCTACCTTTTTCTTACCTTTTACTTTACTCTACCTTACTGCTCCATTTTGTTGTACGTGACCTTTCTCCAACGCTCGGTAAACCCAAATATCTTGCCCGCGCTCTACCCCGAGCTAGGCCCTTACTCTTTAATTTACTTACCTATAAGTACCATTACGTACATAACCTTTAAGTACCATTGTATGATTGCATATTATTAATAATAGTTATAGTTTTCTGAGTTAAATAAATATAATAACTATTACCAAACGTTTTTTTTATTTAACACTATCCGCAGTCTGGTAAAAAATAGATAAATTATATTTATTTCTTTATTAATTACCCGTTTCCTATCCAAGCAGCCACTGATAAGTCTTCACTCGTCTGTGAACGACGTTATTTCTCTATTAGAATTTTTATATAGATAAGGGTGTAAAAGTCTATTAGAAAAGTCTTATAAGTATTAGTAAATAGACTTAATTTTCAGTCATAGGTAACTATTGATCAGTATTAGGTAGGATTAAATCGAACTAGATTAAATGGTGTAGGTGACTGCCGTAAATGATAAGAAATAAAACAAAATACAAAGAAATTCACCATAAACATGTTAATTACAACACGTTTTGTTACTATGGGGAATAAATTCAATAAATGCGTCAGTTAGCATTTAAATTATCATTACATTTTATTTGTTTGAGGAAATTGTGGTAGGTAACACTAAAAATTATATATAAAAATTCACGCATCGGTAAACAAATAACAAAATTGCTGACAAAAATTCATCGACCCTCTGGTGTGATAAAATATTTAATTCTTCTGATGGTGTGATTTTTTTTCCTAAAAACTTGTCAAGAAATAGCTTATACTTATTATATTATCATCAAATAAAAATTGTTGCCAATAAAAAAACAGAAAAAGGTACGTTGGGTTAACCGCACAGCCGACTGTATGGTAAAGGTATATAACAGGGTGTCCGGGTTCTGACTAACGATAAGGGCCTTTTATTATGTTACCTTTAAATGAATCACTTTCATAACTTTTAGGACCTCCAGATCCACAGAAATTGTGTTTATTTTTAATTAAAATGGCTGTCATTTCAAGAGGGGGAGAGCGAGGAACCCACATGTGTGATTTTTGTCGATAACATTTGATGAACTAATCCATACTAATATTATAAATGCGAAAGTGTGTCTGACTGTCTATAACTTCTTGACGCTTAAACCACTGGACCGATTGAGATGAAATTGGTATGGAGACAGGTCGAAACCCTGGAAGGGACATAGGCTACATTTTGTTGCGATATAAAAACATTAAGAGGGTGAAATGGGGATGAAAGTTTATATGGAAAATCCAACTCTTGCGGGCGAAGTCGCGGGGAACCACTAGTAGCCCATAAATTATCGCTAGCCCAAAGCTAAATTATCGCTAACACACTGTATATAGTCACTTTATGTTATGCATCTTTTAAAACTTTTACATTTATCTATTAAAATTTAATCGAAAAAAAGAAAAGCAAGGATTAAGAAAATAATTTTAGATAGCATATTGCTACGACCAAATCGCCGACATTATGTTCTTATTAGAAACTGACAATGCTAGATCGGTATCATTAACTATTTAGGTATTTTATACCTAGGTCAGAGGCCAGCCAGTCAAGTGGTACACAATGAAACGAGGTCCATATCATACGAAATTTGAGTCGAAACAAAAGGCTCGCTTTCTATATTGAACTGTTATTAGGGTTTGTATTAGGAAACAATTGTTAATTTCCCAAAGCCGGTGAATATAATAGACCATATATTACAATTTGTATTAGTTAAGTATGACTCATCATCCTCCTAGCGTTATCCCGGTTGTGCACTCGCACGCGAGGGCCCAGGGTACGCTGACCATGATCCAGGATGTGGCAGATCAGGTAATTACAGTGGAGCGACTGCCGTCTGACCTCCGTGACTCTGTTACCAGGGGAACCTGACCAGTTTTGGATCATGGTTACACATGCAGTCGCCTGAATGTGCAGGTTTCCTCACGATGTTTTCCCTCACCGTAAGAGCATCGGTTAGTGAAACAACTAATGTACATAAGACAGAAAAAAGTCATTGGTACATGGCGGAATGTGGGATCGAACCGGTGCCTCCCGCATGAGAGGCAACCCGCTAGCCACTGCGCCTCTCGATTCTCCCGACTGCGACGCTCCTAGTTAAGTATGACTAATAAAGAATTTTATTCGATATCATTAAAATAGTTCTCAGAGCCTACTGTACCCTTTTTGGGAAACCCGCTGCACTCTCAGTGTTAATCATAACCCTGTAATGTTAAATTGCAATAAATAAATGGCTGAAGCAATTTCAGATAATTAGATTACGACGTTACTCGTACTTAACTGTGCCTGAAGAAAGTCTACCTATCAATAAAGTTATAATATGCAGCAAAAAATATACCTCTACAATACAGGCGAGACTTCAGCAATGAGAGACTAGAGAGGACTATCTTTCAATAACCAGCAGCATTTCATTATTGATACTCATTTTATTGGTAAATATTAAATGTGGGATAGACAGGATTTATTTGATGAAGGACTTCATAAAAGATTGTGTGCGAGCGAGACGGATGATTTGAATTTGTTTGGAACGCGTGAGGTTTATGAAAGGTTTTTGGTCCTGCGATGGCTGCCTAAGAAGTAAGATGTGTTCAAGATGTAGGATGTTGGAAGATGTTTAGTTAAAAAGTTTTAATTAAATCAAAAAGTAACCCAATCCTGCGTTTCCCTCCTTCCCGCAACCCTAGGTCCCACATATATTTTTATATAAACAGTCGAGTTAGTTGATAGGCGTAGATTACTTATCCTTACTCTGGACTCCGTAGAATATAGGCCTTGTCACTCAGAATGTCTTTTTCTAAAACAATAAGTTTTGTTTCGTTACGTCGCATAAGATTTCTGTCTCATCTAGTGTATGATAGATAACATAATTGATCGTAAAAAAATACTATAATAACAAAAAATATAAGTGTTACCAAATACAGGACTTAGGCCTCAGTTATAAGGCTACGTTATTCAAGTAAGCCTAAATGCGGAAATGTAAACTTGTATATTTGTACTTAGTTTTAGTATTGTTTTTTGTAAGCACATAACGACTAAATATGTAAGTACACAAGCCAAAAACCAGGGCAAGGTTGCGGAAATTTTGTTGGTCCGTGTGTCTATGTATTTAGCCATATCATAAAGGACACTACACATTTACAACTTTTATCTAGACATACGTGTTATTATGATAAATATTAAGTATACAATAATAATATTTCTCAGTTTCTGTAGAAACTGTAAGAACCTTATTTCTAGCGATAAAAAAGATGTTATAGAATCCGGTACAGCTACACACTATAGTAGTTTTTTTAAATCAACTAAGTAGATCTCATTAAAACACTATTTTACGGATTACTTCGCGATTTATTTACATTTTATTTAAAACCTCACATTTCGAACACTTTACATAGTTCGTGGTCACAGGGAGACTCTAAGTAGATACCTGTAAGAGGAAATTTTAAAGTGCCAATAAAAAAATGCAGTTTGAATATATTTATGCATGAATTGCTTGTGACATACGGCGTCGTGATTAGATAGGTGACCATTCAGGCCATTAAAAGACGTCTTTCACAAGCATATCCGTGCTTAAGGCACGTTAAGCAGTTGGTCCCCTTAACGTATTAACTGCTTAACGTATCTCGAATGCAAAAGAGCAACTGCTTAACGTGCGTTAATTTGGCTAATATCGGTTGATATTAGTCGTTAAATCTAGTCAAGTGTCCTAGGGCGGCTTGATAATCTGACAGTAAGGTTGGTCACTTGCCTCTCCATCAATCCGCGCTAAGCCTGCAGGGTTGAGTATACTCGACTATGAAGAGAGGCGTTTGTCCAACGGTGGGATGTATAAAGGCTAAATCAACTGTTTACTTAGATGTACATAAAGAGATTTTAATATCGACTACAGACAAAACTTCGACCTAAAGTTGACGACCGTCTTGGTGTAGTGGTTCGCACTACGGTCTACAAAACCAGCGGTTGCGGGTTCGAATCCCGCAAGGGGCAAATGTTTGTGTGATGAGCACGAGCATTTGTACCAAGTTATGGATACCGTATATTACCGTATATAAGTAGGTATGTTTATCCGTTATCCTAGTCACCATAGTCCAACTCCCGCTTAGTTTGGGACTAGGTAATTGGTGTGATTGTTAAAAAAACATAATAACTTTACGCATATTATTCTTGAGGTCCTTTGAACAAAAGTTATATACATTTATTTATTTGCATTAGGTACTCACCGTACCTACAAATACCATTTAAGTATCCATTTAAGTCCTACAATGCACACCAGACAAAACTCAAAGACTCTGTGGATCTTTTCCCATTGATAAAAAAGTGTAACCTGTCATAAAAGTAAACGCTTTTTCGACTTTTTTTATTGGTATTTTTTTTTTGTAAATTACAGTAATTTAGAAACTGAACCTTGACTACTTTAGGATATAGATATTATTATTCAAACAATAAGTACATACGTACTTATAATCCAAATACGGAACCAGTGTTACAATGACAAACAAATATCATAAAAATCATCAGCTGCAAAGCCTCGAACATAGGCGTAAGGTGGCGTGCCTTTCAATGTTCTACAGGCTACATTTCGGCGAGTGTGCGAAGGAATTGCACGAATTGATTCCACCGGCCCCTTTCTACTATCGGGACATAAGACGCAGGCGGGGGTTCCACCCTTATGTCGTTGACATTCCATTAATACGCACCAAACGTTTTAAATCTTCGTTCCTCTTGCGTACGGCTAGAGAGTGGAATTCTTTGCCAGCGGAAGTGTTCCCTAAACACTACGATTTGGATTCCTTTAAGAAAAGAGTGAATAGGCTGCTTCTAGACAGACATGTCCCATCATCGGCCGCATCGTCGCTTACCATCAGGTGAGATTGCGGCCAAATGTCTGCCTATTAAATTAAAAAAAAAACATAACTATCAAAATTGTCGCACTTAATCTACATCACGAAAATAAGATAATTTTGTTTACCTACTCATTTTAGTAAGATTGTCAGCAGTTTGGACAGGCGCTATTTAAAAAAGTAACCAAACTAATGTTGTTTTGGCAGCCGTCATTGTTTATATTAAACATAAATGGTCAAGCTAGCTAGGTACTCAGTAGGTTCGATGAAGCTAACTCAAGATTTAATTGCGCCTTCATAAAAATGGAAAGATTAATATACTCCGCTAGCTCATATTGTAACCGGCCAAGCAAATCGTGATGTTCTCATAATAACGGTTTTTCAGGCTTCGTCAAGGAGTTTGTCAATATCTTATTCAACTCTCTTAATCAAATCATAGTAAAGTATTAAATCTCAAAGACGGTAGAATTTAGTGAAATAATAAATAAAGAATATTGAGTGAAATATGCCCCTAATTGTACCTCAGAAACTAGATTTTATTAAATAAAATTATGTTTCAGGTATACAAAGCTATTTAAATCTAAATATTAAAAATCATATTTCAAAGCTATGCTGGTGTTAAACTTGGTGCAACCTAAATCTGAAAATACGAGTAAATCTAACTTGAAAGCTATCGCGACTACAAATGATAGATATGAGTTGTAATAAGAAGATACATTTGTTTCTTACGTTTACGCGAATTGTTGAACTCATTAAAACACAATTCAACAAATTTCAATAGAGAAGATGGGAAGTTTTACCGGCATGGGATCCTATTCTAGCAAAAACCAAAGCAACACCTGGCACTGCAAGACCTGCGTAAATAGGAACGTAAATTAATATTAATGAGTGACGGTTTTAATTTTTCAATACTATGTAATGACAAATAATACCTTAGTCTTCCTGTGTTTCCTTCCTTTTAAATAACATGTAAATAAAGGTTTTAAACAAAATGTAAATAAATCGCGAAGTTATCCGTAAAATTGTGTTTTAATGAGAAGATACATTGTCAAATATCTACGGAACTTCTGCTTGAACTTTTACTGTGGCACGTGCTAGAAAAATGCATCAGTCCAAACAATTACTTTCGTAGTTACTTAATAAAGTAATTACGTGCTCATAACAATTAAAGATGCATTAATGGTTTCACCGCTTACGCATTAAAATTTACGGCTTACGCAAATAAAAATGCTAGCTTCCTGTATTTTAATGCAAGACTTTAGCGTCTTTGGGAAAGTACAATCAAAAATGGCTCGAATGGCTTCAAGAATAGGATGATACGGCCGTGCATTTTTCTCTTTTTTTAAGTTTATTTAATGTTGTATATATAATGTACGGAACCTTTTCAATTCGCTCTTAGCTGTTTTTTTTTACATTTGTACCTCCGATCTCCGATTTGTATGTCCGATTCAAAAAGGACTGATTTTTGTGCTCAGATAAAACTACTTTTTGAATGCGACCAACAATCCATATCAAAATCTAAAATAAGTACATATTCTAATTTTTCATATTAAACGAACGAACACCTGTTATATAGGAGCAGGCCTGTGTAACTCCCCGCGTAGGTAGCAAAAACGTGGTCTACGCGCGGCGGGCGACCCATTGGAAGAGGCTAAACAAGTTAGGTGTTGCGTGCGAGCGAGCAACGAGACGCCCGCGCGTTTTATTTACCGGCGGCGCACGGCACTATGTGTGAATTACGTTGCTGGCTGGACGAGCATGAATACAGTGCTATAAAGGTACGCTAGATGGCGTAAGTAGCTTCTAGTAGCAGTCAACCCTATCGCGTCGCATGAAAGTACTTCACTGAATAGGCTTACGGCCGAATACTGAAACGCTTTTCAAATCCATCACTCACTTGAAGGCCTCCTAAAATTGAGCGTCTCTCACATTTAAATGGTATACACAAACGCTACTCAGGCAATTTAAACCATGATTAGCTGAGCAGTCGTTAAATGTTTACATAGTGGCAACATTCATTTTTAAAAGTATGTTCTCGTTTACAATTTTCATATTCTTAAGGAGCGTATTCGTTTAATGCAGCATTGTTTGTATAGATTCGTTGTTTTTTTGGATAGAAACTTTTACGACGCCATTGTTGTGAAATGAAACGTTGAGTGTCAAAGAGAAAAAAATATTTGCCAAACTTTTTGACATTTGTCACAGCGCGGTTCTAATCAAATTAATTTTAATTCACATTATTAAAATACATTTATACAAGGTGGAAATGCAGTGCAGAATTTAATAACTATTCAATTAACAAAAGTAAAACGGAAATGAACAAGTATATAATAGTCATACAATTTTTTAAATGAAGACAAAACAAATTGGTATGCCTAGTGTTCTACACAAAATAATGTTCTACATTGGTGGATCAAACCCACCAGCCAGATTGTCGGATGCCGATGACCTAAAAGATCCTGCCGGGACAATTTGATCTAGAATTACCGGTGACAGAGCGTTGTGGAAAAGTTTGAAGAGGCCGAGTATGCCCTGCAGTGAGCAGATAGATACATGCTGAAGAAGAAGAACACATCAAATACTATTCGCTTATTTAGACTTTCTACTTATTTTTATACTTATGTTTTATGATGTAATTGTAATTATATGATGACTACTGAAAAAAATGTGTAAGATATTTATTAGCATAGTGCTGACATCAAAGTTTTGATTAGTTTCAAGACCGATAGGCTGAACTATTAGATCTTCCTCAACAATCTCCTCCTCCTCCTTCCTCAATAAGAAGTTCTTATCCATAATTAGGCTACCTTTTGAGAGTGCAACGATGTGCAAAATATGCATACTACAATAACTAAAACGAATTGTAATTTCCGTTGTAGGCAAAGAAAACACCTTTGTAAGACAACAAAAAGCCTCTTTATGAGATTTCTAGTGCATATCTGAGTCCTGATTGTGTTCTAGTATTTAAAAGTAGGGTTAAAATAGGGCGACATAAGTAACCACAGAGAAAATAAGGATTTTATAGACATTATTTTTATACCATAATATCACTATCAACTGATTTGAGAGACCTCAAGACCACTCTCAGATTTAGCGGCTACTCAAATCGGTATGACAGTCATTTGACAGCTAAATAGCGTTGAGTTGCGTTTCAGTATACCATTTTTCATCTGAGTGGGGTTTTGTCACGATTTATTTTAAGATGGTCTTAAGTTTAACAGATGCTTACATTTTAGCTTTGAGTATGCGAATTCTGAGTTTAGAAGCTGTTCAATTGTTTGAGAAGCCGTCAAATAATTGAGTAGCCTTTCAGTATTCGGCCGTTAGTGTATTATGATTCATATTGCAGAGTTATAAGAATGAAATTATCTTGCAATGGATTTCTGTAGGTGTCTAAACGAGAATGTGCTTGACTCTGAGGCGAACTAAATTACACCATATCGTTGACAACATTGAGTAGATATTTCATCAAATTTCATTGCAATGTCAAACTTCTGTACAAAGTACTAGTACTTATTCTGTGATAGGAGCAATTATTTTTTGAGATATCGTGGTTGGTGTTATCACTATTATAGCAAAGTTGATGTATTTGAGATCAGACACAGGGTTATTCCACACATCGTAAACGTTTTTGAATTAAATTAATGACCATATGCATATTTTTTTAGGTAATAATACATATGCATAAATTATTATTTACACTTTCTATAAATAACCAACAAACTGTGGCAGAGCCTTTATCAACGCCTACGCCCATGTTTTAGGAAAGTGACAAAATCAATATTTTACTACCAAATCTTTAAAAAAATGTTTATTAGGACAAAGCATTGTAATTCCAGGCTTTTGGCTACTGTGTATCCCACAAATTTAAAAATTGCATGCCCTATCGGGGATTGAATAACTAACAGGTACTAAATAGGGTATTGAATACAATATTCTCGATATCTGTCTGGGTCTTATGAACCGCTGTTTTCCGGTCAAAGATCTTTAGGACAAAGGTGCATCTGAATGAATCATTATTGCTGTGTTATTCACTCTCGGCGATTTTTTAGACGATTTTGTTTTGTTTTTCTCATTTTTATATTCTACATGTCTGAGGGTTTTCCTGATCTAAAGCATTTTAATTGATATGACTCATGCCCTTCACAGTAGCGGTTGCAAATGCACAAGAAAGCGTAAAGCGAGTTTTAATTGTTTACCAAATTTTATTTTCCCAAAATACTTATTAATAGTTTTAAGCTTTTATTGATTATTCATATCAGCCTATTGCAGTCCACTGCTGGACATAGGCCTCTCCAAGACGACGCCAACTTTCACGGTCCTCCGCTTCTCGCATCCAGCCACCGCCGGCCGCCGCCGGCCACCTTCCTCATATATTTTCTTCATATTTCATATTGATTATTAAAGTTTTTCAAATATAAGTATGAGATAAGTCTATATAATAAGTAAGTTTTTGGCTATCAACTAAATCCGTCCTAATACAAACACGGTTTAGGTAATGTAGAAAAGTTTAGAATTGACTTGAACAGAAAATCGAACCCAAAGCTTTATATTTCTGGTAACATCATTATAGTATTAAATTAGAACACAAAGACTGTCATAATGCTATATTTATGACCTGCAATATTGCATACGAATTGGTCACTAAATTGCTATTATGTCCACTTCGCATGTCGAAGGCGTGGTCACCGCCCGACATTTTGCCGAAATGAAACGAATAACTTGTGCCTACTAAACTAAGGCACTCGATCATTGTTTAAGATAATTCAAAATTAACCTCGTCTCTCCTAAGGTCACGGGTCAGTAATTGCCTGCAACGATTATTAAGCGAGTTTTGTTCGGTGATTTCAATTAAATAAATTGAACAGATAATTATATTTTAGCTGACTTACGAGTACTTACGTAGACAGACATAAAATAACAATAATTAACTAATGAATAACACAATAACACTTGGAACAATATTTTTTACTTTGTACAATTTTATTTATTTGTTTTCGTCGTATAAAAGGTAATAATAAAAAGTATGGCATTACAAAGGGATCGATTTATTTTCTTAAAATAAATCGATAAAGTGTAAATTTAAACTTCAAAGTATTTTTATTAAATTACTGACGGAACGAATAATTAAAGAGGTTTGGTATGTAAAAACGAAACTTCCCAGTTAAAATAGGGAAGTATTTTTTGTATTCTGGCTGGCATGGATTGTGCTCTACCACGGACAGGTAAGTTAGGAGGTTATGAGTCCACAAAATACTCAATGTAAATATTAAAATTATTAAACGCCATGCAACACACATAGTTTTAAAGTAGAACTAAATTCATTCAAAAATTGCACCCATTCATTGCCTCGCTAATTGTCCGAAAGCTCCACCTGCCAAATCAAAACGCGTAAACGCGGCCAGCCTAAGCGGTAGCTATGACGTAACGCAACGGTACCACGATAGCTATCGAGTCGGACCGACGATAGCAAAAGTGTCTGTCGACCCTGGCGCCCCCTACCGGTGGGGGGGACCGCTCCGACTCCCTTCACCTTTGCGCGCACGCCGCGCCATCCGACCAATAGCCGCCCGCCTTTAGCCGGCGAAAGGTTTTATATACAACTGAAATTTGCGCAGTCCGATTGCTATAAGTCAAAATATAGGGTAGTCGGACGGTCCACTCGTCCGGCGTGCGCGTGTTTAGTGCGAGTGCGTACCAAGAACGGAGAGAGCAAATGCTCCGGATAGTGCCTTATTAACTCCCGATTAAGAGGCAATAGACATTTTTTGTGTTACCATGGGGTGCAGTGCGAGATACTGTTTACTGGCTCTATCCTTGTGTCTTGTGACTGAGTATGCGTTCGGTGTGCGAGTGATGCCCAAAAGGAAAAAAGGTAATTTTTCTTTTTTTATATTAAAATAAAACTTTAAAAAAGTGTATGATTTTGACGAAATCGGAAGGTCGAGGTAACTTTTTTTCTGAATAAAAATAATAAAATAATCATTATTGCACTTTAACTGCAATATTTATTGAAAGTAATAAAGATTTAAAGGTAAACAGTCATGGTATTGCTTGCTTGGCTTGGCATTTAACTCAGCAGATAAACCTCTAGTCATGATTCCACTAAGTACACGATCTAAGTCTTAGTAACATAAATTATTGATTTCAAATTCAGTCTATTTACATTTTAATTTTGTGCATCTACTTAATGGGTTTGAAAAATATATTATACCTAAGTAACATCCAATTTTATAACATTGAGTTGAGTCCATACAACAAAATCCTGTCGAATACAAAAGGGGTTGATTCTGCTGCAACACCTCTCGTAGACATAAAGCATCTAATATTTTTTTTGTTTGGACGTCGCGTCGGTCCGTATAAAAATTCAAGAATTTGAGCACTCGTATCGTGCCTTTTGGATCGCATAGGGATTTTGGATGCTGAATATTTTTTATTTATTTTGTAAAGTCTTCGTGCGACAAGAATACGCGAATACCGCTGTAATGTAAAAAAACATCTCACAGCGACTAGCCCATTACACTTAATTTCTCATGTAAGTCTTGTTTCCTTGTGCAATGAAAAATATGATTAGTCAAAAGAATGAGGTGACATTGGCCGCTAAGTCAATGTCGCCTTAATCGTTTATAATAAATCCGTTGATAAGTAGTATAATAATAAATCAAAGAAACAATAGATACTTACATATAACTAACTAACAACTCTGATAAATTACAATTTACAGCCAATGCATTACTATATCGTCCAGATAACACACTGATTAGTTTAGGCTCTATATTAATCTACATGTATTTTTAATAACAAATCCAGGCTTTACTTTTAGTACAAATAAAGTACAAAAAATATCTACTTAACTTTTTTTTATACAGCAACTGCAAAAAAATCCAAGACACCACTACAGTAAGATTATTTTTTTATTTACAATACTACAAAATCTTATAAAAAACCGGAAATCTTACCAGCTTATTTCTAGTTAGGAAGAAGCTTATAGCTCTGAATAATAAGAACCAGAAAAGTAATTTTACTAGCCGTTACAGTCGTCTCTTCGTCGTGAATTTGTGTTATTCTTTTTTATAAAACATGTGACTACTCTAGCTAGCCCGTTATTCGTCCGAATTCTGATAGTATAAATTTTAAATTGTGTGTAGTCACCTTGACACACAACATTGTTTTAGATTTTTATTACGGTTTGCATAAAAAGGCTTAACAAAGTCATAATGGAAATCACATACCGTTGTTTCTAACATCTTGGTTTGTTTTGCATTTTTTCTAGAGCACATAGTAGAGCAAAATGTAGATCAAAGAAATAAATAAAAGATAGTTGCATTAAAAAAGTAACGAAATCGTACGAATCCGGACCCCGTACGAATCCAATAGAAAATTAGCTTTATTTTTTATATCTACTCGTTCAAACACAGGTTATGAACTCTATTCATGCAATGTGTATATTATTTACGTTCCTAATAAAAATCCTTATTACGATTGCCATTTAACAAAATTATTCTCAACTATATTAAAATGCTTAGTGTTTCAACTTATAACTAAATAGGTTTGTTTTTCGACTTTATTATAATAATTAAACCATACCTATAGGTACTCTAAGTTCTGTGTAATTTTAAAATGGTTTAGTAAGAAACTATTTCATACTGAGTGGGATGTCTTAATTTCAGCTAACTGGCTAAACCAGTATTGCTTTTAAATATTCTTGCATACAATTTTTGGCTAGATAGTCTTACATAGTAAGTGTGTCTCCCAAATAGGGTCATTTTCGTACTTACTAGGTTTTTGCACCTTCTCGTGAGGTTTTTAATTGCAAGGTTAGAATCCAGGCGATTTCTCAAGATCCGACGTTGTTCTTAGACATCCTGTGTCGTTAACTTGACTAAACATCCGAGAAGTTTGTAGATAAATGCTTTTTTGCCGCACTTCTATCAATTAATACATGTAGATCGCATTCCAGACCTAAATTCCTAAGTTTGATTAATTAGAATCAATGCAGGTATGAACATTTCCTACAGCTTACCCTGAAGTTTTGAAATTTCCTGTCTGTACATGTATTTACGAGTTTGTACCGAAGTACCTACACCAGGCTTATTTTAATCAAGTTCGTCTCATAAAGGCTTGTAATGTCTTTTATGTGTGTAATTTTGAATATTGTTTTAATTTGAAATTGTAATATTTTGACATTAATTTATTATTATTTATTAATTTAATTAGGAATTTTATCATTTTTGTGATTTTTTTCTTATTCCATTATGGGACACGGTTCTAAAAAAAGTGATTTTTATTTTATTTTTTATTATAAAAGACAAGATCTACAAGAAAGTTATAACTTACATCTGATAATCTGGTTTCATATTATAGCAATTAGTTATGAATTACAGTTTCATAATAATATTCTTTACAATATTCTGGCTTCCAGAAATTAAGTCGTAGTTAACCAACGTTAACAGTAGTCACTAATTTTCTTTTTTATCATATTGTAGCCATTTTTTTGAAAAAAATACTAAAAAGGATAGCCAAGGTTATGGCTGTTTGTTACATTCTTTTTACCCGACTGCGGAAAGAGGGTTATGTTTTTCGAGAGTATGTATGTATGAATGTATAATTGTTTGGCACGCCCTACAGCCCAAACGGCTGGACAGTTTTTTACATATGAGGTGTCGTTGAATTTGTCAAAATTGTGAGAGTGACATAGGCTATATGCATTTTAAAATTGGTGCCCGCAAGTGGAAATAAAGGGGGGAGTGGGGATTGTTTTTTTCTTACCATAGTAATATGGGTATAAAGGAAAGCCAGTAAAAAGACCATTACAAAAATATAAAAAAAATGCAAATTTGTTTTTGTTTTTCAAAAATTTTGTTTACTTGTTATCCTATTCTTTATATTCTAGATAGCATTCACTTGTTTTTAACTTTGCATGATAAAATATTTGTATGCACAGATGTTGTTGTAATTGCTTTTAATTTGCAATAAAGTGCATTGTCATGGGTAATGTTCTGTCCCATTATAATGAAACAGGTAAACAGTTAGTAAAAAATTTCAATTCGAAGTACATTAAATTATTCATAAAAAATATACCATTGTCAGCCTGTATTTTTAAAGCTCTATAGGTATTTAGTTCCACTTTGCCGCTGAACCTACGTAATTTTATAGGAAGTTATCTTCATTGCCTGTATGAAACAGTCTACATTCTAATCAATCAATAACTCATCGGTTGATTGAACTTTTAACTTGCTATATTTATTCTTCTTAATCTTTATTACTTCATTTATCAACTTTATTTTTTATGATTGACTTTTTTTTACTATTTTTTTTGTGTATCTAGAAGGTACTTACCAAATGCGATATTGAAATATTACTTTAAATTTTTAAAGGTTAAGAAATTAATAATAAATCATTTTTTGCCTGCGCAGATGAAGCACTAAATTAAAATGGTTTTTGCTTCAACGATGCAAAATTCCAACCCGACGTTAGTCTAAATGTCAATTACTCCAGGAACATACAAGAATATACCCACGCTCAGATAATCACACCTGTAAATATCAATAGAGAGAAATACCATTTTACATGATATTTAGTATTTCAATAATGAAAAGTGGCAAACTAAAATCGTATGACATTTCGTGTTCCTATGTATCGTTTGCATCACAAACCAGTCCTTTCAATGAAACGAGCTAGTTTATCGACCAGAATATGACGAGATAAATCCAGTGCCTAATAACGCCAAATGGTATTTAAAGCCTTAACCTCTTATTTTTGCAGTACCTTCTGTCACTTGTTTTTAAAAAGAAATATGTGAGAAGAATGAAGAAATGAATTTTTAGGCTAAAAACTAATGAATTACAGAAGTTTGACATAGATAATCTTCTCCTCTTTTAAAATTAGTTAAAAATGTTAAATCAATTGCAGGGTGAATTAAAATTAAAGCACGTCAATTTTTGTCCTTAATCTTAACAAAACCCCATGCCACATCTTTTTAAGAACTTATTAGACAATTATTGGATGTTCATCAATTCTTTACTAACGTTACATTGATATGAATTACATATTACTTAGTCAATCATTTCATAACCTAACAATATGATTGCATATTACGAGTAACATTATACCCTGATTAGAAAAATCATAGATCAAACGCTGGACGAGTTTCGATGGCTCGAAAACGTTAACGCCGACGGACAAGACAAAACTAGTTATGGCTTGTTACAAGAATATATATTATATATTAATATATATTAATTGGGAGCCCGAAATCGACGGCCGGATGCAAGCTTAAATACAAATACTGGTTTAAAATTACAGTTTTAATAAGCAGAACAAATTGGCAAACTTTTAGCAGTTGACATAGTAACTTACGGTTTTTTACACCTAACTTGTTTGATGCTCAGTAGGTCATGCACATACTAAATTAGTATTAGACTTATTTGGATGGGCCAGTCTAAACTAGATGATCTAGATGAGTTGAACGAAATTCAAACTCGAATATTCTTACGAAAATCCCTACTACGAAGCACAGAAAAAATGTAAATGTAATGGCCAGCACATTAGACTACACATTTTGCTGCTAAATCACCCCTATTACATCTGCTGACTGCCTCGTTGGTCTTGTGGTCATGCTGGGTACTATCCACGCGGTCCCGGGTTCGTTTCGCTTGATTTTATTATAAATATAAAAATATTTCTATTACTTCAATTTTACACAGTTTACTTACCTATTGAATAATTCTTAAAAACTTCTCTTAAATTAGCCCCTAATATATACAGCCAGAGCATATGCACCCAGTGAGAGCCTGACCGGTCCGCTCGCGTGCTTGCGCCGATTCTGTGCGTTTTCCAAATAATTACTAGAAAATTGTCTCCAATCGGGCTTTGATACACCGCTGTCTATAACTTTCATCGGAATTTTATAGATTATTTCTTAGGCTTTTAGAAACCCGCTGTATCAAAATCAGCAGTGTCAGGGAATATAGAGAAACTTCTCAAACTTTCAATTAACAGTTCGAGAAAACAAAAATAAAATGTAATAGTTATGATGATCAGATTAAAGCGTTAAATTAAAAAAAAATGTATAAATCAGTACTACTTAAATATGAGAATGGACACAACCGTCTTTTCGATGGATAAAAAATACTTTTGCATTGATGTACGTACATGTGAAAAGTATAATCCATAACGCTTTTTTTACGTAATTATTGTACGAGTGTTAGGAAAAATGTGAAATCGCGAATGTCTAGTTTAGTAAAATAATAAATTAATCAAACACGAGGCTTTAAATAAAATTTATTTACGTAACAATGCGTAATATTTTAAGAATAGATTAATTAGGCAAATTAATCTCTTGTCGCAGTTCTTCTTGAAACTAATGTTAACAATTCTGTTCATACATTTTAATAGCTTTGACTTGATATGCCTCTTGGGATTTCATTATGTAATATTACTTACGGCTAAAGTAAACAGAACGATTTCTAATTCTCCTAAAACTGTGGATTTATTGCATATTAATATACGGTAAAATATGGTTACAACACCTGAGGCGGCCATTCATTTTTCTGTATAATAAAATAATTATCCCTTTATCTGCTCTACTTTTTCTGCAATAGTTAGAGGTGATTTTTTAACCTTAATAATCGTTACCTTGATAGACTTCCTGAATTCACTTTTGGTTTTCTATGAACATTGATGAAGTTACAAGGCTTGAAAGAAATATAAATTTATTATGTGTACTTTAAATCAAATACTAGCACAGCAAATGCTTCTAATTAATCAATGTTTTAATAACCCTTAGGTTGCTAATTAACTGTCAAATCTTTTAGCTAACTAACTTAAAAACAGGCTGCATTGCTGACCTCGAAATATTGTCGAGTTTTGCAATTGGGAACAAAAATTGCAACTATTTGTTTCAACACGTAATAGCGCGTTAAAATGTAATTCGCAAATTTATTGTGCGATACAATTGAATTTATCACATTATAGTGCCAACCGACTCGTAAAATGTTCACTTATTTGTAAGTTAGAAGGTGTTCAGATTTAGTACCAACTGTTTGTAATTAGCTTTACATAATACATTATGGTATTCAATGAAAGTAAGCTCTAACAACGTTTTCCTATCATAAAGCCGGCAATAAACTCACTAGGTATGTGTATTTACGTGACGTGTAATACTTACTAGTAGTAGGTAGCACGTCAGGTCACCCATGTAAACTACAAAAACAGCTTTTATTACGTAAGGAATAGAGACGATCTTAAGGTTAAAGTGGAGAAGTCCAACATGTAGCCGTATTTACCTATGTTTTACACGTTGTAGGTCGCACATTAAGATTTTAAGTTCAGCTGTTTATCGAAGCTGTGTGGTGAATAAAAAGAGATTGACTAAAGATAGTGAAAATAGGTAGAGGAACTAGTTTGTATTTTGTTTTTCTCGTAATTTTTACACTTTAAAATATTATTAAGAAAGTTTTTTGATGAAACCGAAACACACTAACTTTCTAATATTTTCTAGTAAATTTTAATACGTTTTACAATTTCTTTTCTACCGTATTATCCACGCACATGAAACCAGAATGTAATTAAATAATTATTACTTATCTCATAGGCAATATTGAACAAAAGCATTATATAATGCAATTATATTTTACTACTGGACTTAGTTCGTAATCACGGCAATTCAAATAAGTGAAAGACTTTGATTCCATATACTATCCGTACTCTTTCTAGTTTTAATGTATCATAATAAAAAAATAATCTAAACTCCATTATATAAGTAAAAAAAACTGAAACGTAAATTTACCCAAATTTAGAGTGTAATTTCATTTAGATTTGTCGACAGAACTCTAATCACAACAGTTTATGCCTCCAGATTCAAAATACTTGAACTAAAATAATAAAAAAAAAACAAAACAAAAAAAAGAAACCTAGTCTCCTTTACATATTGATTGCGTAATATTGTTTTCTTTCTGATTTGTGTTTAAGCGTGTTCGGTAAGATTTCAACTCTTTCGAACGATCATGATCAATCAGCTGACCGCGGTTTTCCTGTTATTGTACTTAAGCAGGTACGTACTAAGGACGTGACAATCAACTCTTACCAACTACTTAAAACAGAATTATTGACTTAGACAACTGTTTGGCTTACATTTTATTTCAAATATTCAAAGAACGTGATGGTTGTTTGTTTATATTTTTTTAACTTACAATGTACGTTATTTATGCAATAGTAAACAAACTTTTCGATAAAACAATTTCGTAGCTCAATATGAGTTTTTACTTGTACTACGTACTCAGATATAGGTAACAGACCAATTAAAATACATATAACGAAAATGTTTTGGTACGGAGACTAATTAAAAAATATACATTAAAATTAGGTATGATAATCGGCTAATATTCTTACCATAAGTACAGCGACACCTGGAAAAACATGACCATATTCTTATAGTATTTAATTTTTAGTAGCTCAGACAGGAATTTAAACAACAAAAACCAACAAGGGATCAGGGGCCCAATTCTGCTAAAAAACATTAGCAAAACTGGAATAGAATCGTAGTTTAATATCATAACTGACAATTCTAGTATGGGCCAAATGTCAAAATTAAGATATTCAAATATTTTTTTAACAAACACACCACCTAGCCCCAAACTAAGCGTGAGCTTGTGCTATGGTGACTAGGACAACGGATAGAAATACTTAAATACGTATAAACATCCACTTAGGTACAAATACTCGTGCTCATCACACAAACATTTGCCCCTTGCGGGATTCGAACCCGCTACCGACTGGTTTAGAAGTCCGGTGCGCGAACGACTACACCAAGACGGTCGTCAAAAAATTACAATTCAGTTACAACTTCGCTAGTGTAATTTAGCAGACTAGGCCCCCAGATCAGGGGATCCGACCGGAATTACTCGACTTTGGTAATCACAAATTAGGATCTAGATCAGTCTTTCCCAAAGTGGGCAAAAACGCCCCCTTGGGGTGCCGGGGGTGCTTAAGTGATTTACTATTTTAATGTTGCATTATTATTGCTATATCTGGTAAGAAAAGTCTCGTTTAGTTAAACTCCACGTGAAAACTAATATGTTGTTGAGGTTTTTAAGGTGAAAAACAAAATGGGGGGCGGTACTTTATAACTGATTTTCACAGTGAGCATTGGACGAAATAAGTTTGAAAATAACAATAAATTAGCAAAATTATTTTATTTTATTTTTCCCATCTAAAATATCTACAGAGCAGGTGTTCCGCACTAAGAATTCGTAAAGTCGTACGTAAATTAGAGAGCATTGCATTGCCCATGCGCCTCACACGTCCGCTGTCACTTAAAACTCAATGTTAATGCATTATTCAGCCGCTAACCCGACAATATACATTACAATGAGGTTTAGTTTCTTGTGAACTGATATTGTCATTTACACTGTATTGGTAGAGATGAGAAGCATGTTAAGATAAATAATATCGGTGTTTTTTAATAATAGTTAGACATAAAATATCATAATCATTGTTTCAAAGGTAAGAAAAACCACTGAGGGTCTAGTTCACTAACACATGTTTAATTTTTAAACACCGATTATGATGTTATTTGACATATTTTGTATGGGAATTTTGTCAAATTTACCGTCAACTTACGTTAACCGACTCTTTTAAAATGGTGATTTGTGGTCTTAAAGGAATAATATTTTTTACTAAGCGCCCACCGCGCTTAACTGACAAAATCAATTTAGGGCCAACTGAGATAAATGAGAAAAAGTAGTTATCAAAATTAAGTGGTCTATTCCAGTAGCGGTATTTAAGGCTAATAAATTATACTATTGCAAACCTATCTTGTCAATCTGCAGGTTTTCAAAGAGAGTGAGGCAAGCGACCTATATTCATTTTATATACCTACACTTATATACAAATCTCTAACAAAGTAAGACTGGTTATAACTTATGCAATTAGAACTAGGAAAGAGCTGTTGAAACACGAAAATTGGAGCGATTTATTAATTACAGTAAAGTAATAATTGCAAGGGATTTACAAGTGTCAGTAATGACATGTAACTTAGTATAAATCCATATTAAGTGATTTCGAGTCACTGGACGAGGTTTTCAAGTTTTTGTGGTGTAAATGATACTTACCAACTGCATTGAGGTGGACCGGTTTAAGCCAAGGCGGGACATACTGAAAAATTCTGCAGCTTCGAAATATTCAACGATATATTTTTTTAATTAGAAAGTGGGCGGAAAAGAAGATATAACACTGAAAAAAACAGACTCATACAAGCTTGCATCATGAAAGAAAATACAAGGCGAAGGAACTCACATGTTACTAGGACCATAGTAAACATAAAACAAGAAACAACATCACCTTCTAGCTTGAAATGTAATCGAAGAATAACTACGAACTTCTTTTTTCAAAGTCGTTGATTTCGTAGCAGAATGACACTACAAGAATATTTTATTAAAATTTAAAGCATATTTTTAAGGATCCCTCTTAATAAGGTGCAGGATCAAGGTCACAGATGGTGGTCAAGAAGTTAAATTCATTTTGATTTACTCTTTACTTTCTTTTAGTCGTATGATAAGCTCAAAATAACGGGTTAGGAATGCTCATCAAAATAAATGCGCATCGTGACTGTGTTGTTAAGACTAGTTTCACTGCCATGTAAAACGAAAAAACTGTAGAAGTTTTTATCGTGTATAAAATGCATTATAAATGTGATACGTAAACTACAGTTGGTGAAAAGCATACTAGGTTTAGAAACATTACTTACTGCTCCATTAAAAGCCCATAGCTAGTGCATACAAGCAATATCCCCCTTAGATTTAATTAAAAAAAAGTGAAACGTAAAACGTGATGCTTAAAATAATATCAGTCAAGTCATGAGGCGCTTATGCCATATCTTTTCTTTTATTTAATCAAGTCCTAACCCTTTGATGCAGATCTGACGCGGTATAGTGACCGTTCGACAATAGTGTTTTAAAACACACCGGGCAGGGCTGAGGTCGGTATAGTATATGGACCATAATACCAAATGAATCATTCGCGTTGCATATAAGAAGTATTGGACATGACGGGTCTTCAAGTCTGCTCGTAAATACAGCCGGTGCAATCCAGGAGAAACATCCATCATTAAGTATCAAATAAGCATATTTTAAATTCGTATTAATTAGGTGTGTCGTAAAGACACCTTTCTATACATTTTTCGTTGACAATTCTAATAGGCATACCTACTTGCAAGTGTTTGTGGTTTTCTGTCATTTTAATGCGCTATGCGTCGTTTAGCAAAACAACCGTAGATAAAGTTATTTCATATCGCGATATAAACTTAAATTGTGTTGCGTAATATCGCAAAGGAAATGTCAGCCACAAATATTTGCCATAATGTGACTTGATTTGGTAATAAAGTAAAGCTATCGTACTTAGTCGACGGTGACTGTTCGGGTAAGTGGGTCTTAGAGTATTTCAAAGAGAAACAAATCAAAAGAACAATATACTTATACCTACATTAAAACATGAAACGATTTTTTGCTTTGCTCATTACACTTGCCTACTTAAGCGAATGTTTTTTTTTTGACGAGTGCACATTGTCTACCACATTTATTTCCAATTGATTGCTTCAGCGCAGTCTAAAATTCACAGAACTAGTCCAACTGGATTTTTGAGGAAAATAAATTCACTTTTTAACCGTACTAACACGTAACAAGCAAGACTCCACCCAAACTGGATCGTTACATAAATTAAAATTTACACAATCGGTCAAATTCAACTTCATAATGCTTAATAATCCCCCGGCACCCGTGGTACAATTTTCTTTTATGCAACACAAAAAAATGAATATTTTGCTGATTGGCAGCGGGTTTCAGGTGAGTTATAGCTTCGTAACAGTTGCCAACTTCGACGTACCAAATTGCCCCAATATTAATTTGACAAGGTATTTTGAAAAACTGCTGTCTGTATCTACCAAAAGTCAAAATTTTATTCATTATTACGTAGCATTTTCAACATACTATCTGCTATGTTTTATGTCGATGTTACGCAATTTACCAATAATGAATTCACACGAGCCCCAAATATTTTAGCAAGCATAGTACCAGCAACATTTCAAAATACATACTAAAAAGAACATTCGGTTTTTAAATGAGCACTACTCTTGGAAGCATACCTATGTATAAGAGGTATTAGAAAACCAAAGCGGTCAACATCTAATTTCATTTTTACCCGACTGCGGAAGAAGGGTTATGTTTTTTGAGAGTATGTATGTACTCGTATAATTGCTTGGCACGCCCTACAGCCCAAACAGCTGGACAGTTTCTGATATATGAGGTGTCGTTAAATTAGTCAAAATTGTAGCAGTGACATAGGTTATATACGAGTACTTACATTTAAAAAATGGCGCACGCATATGGAAACAAAAGGGGGGAGGATTGATTTTTTCCTTACCATAGCAATATGAGTACCAAATTAATGAAAGCCAGACCATTTCAAAAATATTATGATTTTGTAGTCGGGTGTTTTTTTTTAATCATTATGTTTGCTTGATACTTTATGCATCATCAGTTCCTGCGATAGATCACTCGAGTGGCAGGCGCAGGCGTGTTGCGTCACCATGCAAACATTGCTCTATTTCACTTTCTTTTCAATAGTAAATATTCTAATCACATGACTTGGCTGTTTTCACTCGAGATTTCACCTAAAAATCGATAAATTAGACCCCAAATCGCCAACGCATTTCAAATTATATTTAATCTAAATTTAAATTCGGAATCTGTTTCCGTGTATCCCTTTATTCGAAGCCTTATTAGCATTTCATTTTAACATCCATAACATACATATAACGTAACATACCTTCCTGTTTAATATTTATGATATACATCCTTCAATTCTATTACTCACAGTACCTTTGCACTTAATTGGCCACAAATTATATATTTTCTCTAGTTTAAAACAAGGTCTTTCCTATCGTATATTTAGTATCAAATCTTATAATCAATCAACATAATAGTAACGTAATTTGTTGTTAAAAATATATATATATTAAGTTAAGTATTAATGTTTAAATTATTTTTACATTAAGTTTACATGACCTACTAATGATGAGATACCTGTTTTGAACAATCAAAAATAAAATGTAATATTTGTTTAGTTTTATTTTATGATAACATTTGATGTACGAATAAGTATTTAAAAGTATTAAGAAGTTAAAAGTTAACTGTTTTTCGTTTTTATTTTCATCCTAAGTTTATAGTGTAAATACGTATATATATTTTAACCAATCGGTGGATAATGTAGAGATGTATATACATTATATCGTTTCTGCTAACTATCCGTGATATGACTTGTCTTAAGAAAATTGAACACTACGATTTGGATTCCTTTGAGAAAAGAGTGGATAGGCTGCTTTTAGACAGACAAGTCCCAGCATCGACCGCATCGTCGCTTGTCAAATGTATGCCTATTATTTTTTAAAAACTGGGCAAATTCGAACAATTAACTTTGAGCGATGACTAATTCCCGATGTTCCACTTTCTAACCTAATCAACCGTGAATTATAGTTTTGCTCACATTACAATTGCTAATGTGTATTACAAAAATAAATAAAACTTTTAACCCTGTCTAATTATAAAATAATAAATTAATTATATTATATTTTAATTATTTTATTCCTTGTATTGTATATATCATTTTAATTTTAATAATTAATACAACTTATGCCTATGTTAGTATACAAATAAATATATAGGAACTTAAATGCATTATTTTTAACAAATTAAAATGCATATTTAACTAACTGACATAAAATTAACGAAGATAAATTGTTGCGGGAAGAATAGACTGACTGGCAGGAACTATTTACATTAACTTACTCTATAAATATTTGGTTTAGTAAATTCTCATCGAAACTTTACTAGTATGCTTGTAACTAATTGCAATAGAAACAGTAATTTTGCATTCCGTCAATCCGCCCCATAAAAAATATTAGCCTATAACTCGATATACGCTTCCAAATAAGCAGAAATAATTGCTACAACTTAATTCCTTCAATTTGTAGAGCCTTTAAATCGAAACAGCTATAAATGCTTCACCTTAAAAGAGCCAGCATTCCTGTAATTATGAAGTCCAGAACAGTGTTGCCAACTCTACGAACCAAAAAGCAGCGAAATGCCACATTTTTTTCGAAAACAAACTGTGAATTCCCCATTTAAAAAATTCGGCTTACTAAAGGTCGATCATCTTGTATTTTTCCTGATTGTTGGCAAGGTATTTCAAATAACAGTCAAAAGATAATTTACACTACGGTAGCAAGCTATTGTTTGAGCGCTGTCTGTAAGTTTATTAAAGAAGTAGTTATATATTGTTCAATATTTCTTGCCATTAAAAATCTGCCGTTATAGACTAAGTTATTGACAAACCACGTACGTACAGCCCAAACCACTGATCGTAGAAAGCTGAAAATGTTATGGCATTTGAAAGTGCTAAGAAAAATACGGGATCGGGCGTACGCAGTCGCAGGCAAAAGCTAGTATTTATAAAATGTCAGGTTGGCTATTAAAAAAACAATAAAAACTGAGAAACAAAATAGAAAGCAGGGGCATTTATGAAAAAACAACAAACTGCAGTTGGCAACATTAGTCGAGAATTCTATCTCTGTAATAATTGCTGGCTAGTGTGCCGTGAATGATAAGTCAGAGGTACTGAATGAACAATACATGGTTGGAAACTGGGTTTTCAAGCTGCGTATACGCAGGGCTGTGAAAAATTTGATCGAGTAAAAAACCACTTGCGAAAGTCTGGATTAGCTAATCCGGAAGGTGCATTTGCGCCAGTCTAGATTACTAAACCAGACTAGGGCAAAGCCTATTATTTGAGATGAAAGCTTATTTGCGCAAGTAAGGATTAGCTTATCCGGACTTGCGCAAGTGGGCGTCATAGATCTCAAAACATGAAAAAAACACTTTAAACCTACCCAGTGAACACATACCTTCATCTATATTAGTAAACATATATACCGCAGTTTTTATAGTTGTTATACAACATACTGCGTTTTCTTAATTGAATAATTAATTTATTATTCATTAGAAGAATTTAGTCAGACAACGTTGTAACCTGGGATACGATTCTCATGCAGTCAAAAAGTTCACATTCGTAAAAATGTATGCGTTTTTACGAGTGTGAACTTTTTTCACTGCATGAGAATCGTATCCCTGATCTTAAGATTCTGTATAGAGTAAATTTAAGGTTTACAAAAGCTTTTCATTTCCATGGGCTTTTGTCTAACAGTAGGAAACAATGAATTTTTAAACATTATAAAATGTATAAAAAAAACTCGGTGCCTTATGTACAAGTCAACAAATTGCATTCGATCAGCAATCATTAGGTCAAGGTATCGTTTTTAATTACCCGGTAGACGTCAAATCCAAAAGGAGGGCTACACAAATCTACTTTTTATCGCATTAAACATCAAATGCAAAACCCACACTGCATCCCCCCGTACTGCATACAACAGCGTACCACACCTCCAACATAGCTGCAGTTACATTTTTAATCACATGTGTTTCGAAAAGTAGTAAACAATAGACTGGCACTATTTTTTTCTGTGAACCAGTAACCCTGTGCACGGACCGAGACCCGCGCTTGCGCAACATCACGTGATACGCAGCGTATAAACTTTTTTTTTCTTTTGCGGATACGACGCATGGTACAGGTGGACTGTTACGTATACGGAATTAGGAATGCATTGTGACTGCGAATGAAGGAGACCTTCGTTTGGGCGGTTTGAGCGTGCTGGGAATTGCCGAATTCGGTTTGTCGGCGTGAAGTTTTTTTTTTACTGTAAATGCAAATCAGCACGCAGTTTACAACGGCTGTTTCAAAATAATAAATCTTGTGCACACCGTACGTACGATTTTAAATTATTACTAATTAATGTTTAATAAATCAAATTGAAATTCGCTCACAAAAATTAATCGACTGTGTCAAACGCCGGCTTACTGGCGTAGCAAGCACTTACAAAAATTCATCGGCTGACTAACGTCCTCAGTAGCTCAGCTGGTAAGAGGACTCGCCCGGATAGCGAGGGGGCGTGGGTTCGAGTCCCACCGGATGACACAGTCGATTAATTTTTGTGAGCTTTGATTTCATAAAAACTTGCAAAATAATTGCTTAAGTGATAGAATAATTATAATGTTTAATAGAAAAAAAACACAAGCCCACAAAACGTTTTGTCTGTTCTGTTGGCTACCCAGTACAGATCTGAATTTGACAGTAGAAATAAAATAAACATCAGAGTCAAAAGTTAAAAATAAAATTTTGACAACTCTATCTGTATGACTGGTAAACTTAACCTAGCAAAAAGTTCTAAAGTAAGCGATAATGAGCATCTAGCCAATCTCACAATTTCACTTTCAAGAAAGTCATCACACCCACTGCACCGAAATCGATTTTCTCGATCATGCTTCCCTAAAACAGAGGTCACAAACATCCAATGTCAACTGTCGTTTCCCCACTTTCGACCATGAAATCGATCACTAATCGAACTTCACGAAATGATTGACAACCGTAAAGACCGGAAAACGATCGATAGATCGATATCACTGCTAAAGCGTTTTAAATTGATTTGAATATCGAAGCGGATTTGACATAACTTTGACAGAGTAATCATAAGACTGCTAGCCGTAGGCGCAGATTGATACATGTCCGGTTTTAAAAAAATGTTAAGCTGGCTTATTAAATCAGTGCTGATATAATTTATTGTTAGATAATAAGTCAGCCTATTAGATCCCACTGCTGGGAAAAGGCCTCACCTCAACTATGAGGAGGAACGAGCCATACTTCACCACGCGGGCTCAGTGCGGATTGGTGGAGGGGTGTATGTAAGGCAAGTGACAAACCTTACTAACAGAAGTTATCAAGCCGCCCTAGGGCCTCTGACTAGGCTTAACGACTAATACCACAGATATTAGCCGGGACCAACTGCTTAACGTGCCTTCCGAAGCACGGAGATGCTTGTCATGGACGTCACTTAAATGGTCGGAATGGTCACCCATCCAATCACGACCACGCCGTGGGTTGCTTAACTTTTGGTATCACTACCAAAGCGCTGCCGCCACTGCGCCACAAGCACCTCTGTTAGATAATGTTAATAAGAAAATTAAAAAGCTACCTATTTTTTCTTTAGTACATACTTACTTACTAACAAAACACTAGTAACTAAACTATAATAGTAATATATATACAACTTATTAATTGAAATTAAGATAAATTATTTAATACAAAAGTAAAACAAAAATTATAAAAAGGGTCCTTGTGGTAAGGTTCCCAGGATGCTGGCAGCATTACCACGCTGGATAGCGATGCTTATACGCTGAGCAAGGTAGCTGCCTGCTCTTGGGTCACCACTTATTTTGAGACATTTTTGATGATTTGAAAACAAATATTTTTATATTTATTTAATACACATAACGCTTATCATTTGTGAAATAAACATTAACTGAATTGTATCTAATTAAAAGTGAGTGCTAAAAGCTCTTAAACAATGAACGAACGAACAAATTTAAAAGCGCTTTAATCAGCTAGACGTAACGGAATGTTAAATGTACGTCAATTTTAGTTACGAAAGATTACCATGCAGTAAAACGTTATCAATTTAATCATGAGGTATGCCTGCAAAGTTACTTACGACCGGAATCGAGTGAGCCGGAAATGTAAGCCCTACCAAGCCGCTTAGCAGCTATCGGTCTAAATAAAAATGTTATCTGGTGTTACACAATATTGTGACTTAGACAAGTAGTGCTATTACAATTTAATGATTTTATTTAACAATAAGACTGTCAAATTGTCAATCAATCGGACAAATCATTTAATGAGTCAGCTTAGTAGAATTTGACCTGTGCCTCGTAGACGCTAATAATGTTTTTATCTGTACAATGATGGGCTAATGTAATCAGTTTTTACACAATGGTCTTTTTGTACACTTATGATACAAAACTGCCGCTCACAATGACGTTTGTGACATTTTGGCGAAATTAGCATTCAAAAATTTTATCAGATTACAAAAAGCAAATGTCAAATTAACATATGCATCTCATCTGGCATAACGGCAACGTGTGGTTTCATGGTTGTCTCTCTAAAGTGACTTATCTCTTACGTTGTGTCAAAATCTATTAAAATAAGCACCCTGTTTGGACTCAAAAACACATTATGTACTCGTTACATAACATCTCGTACATGTTTCGGACGCAGTGACGTAGTTTTTCACTAGTCTTTTTTTAATCTTTACGTAACCTATCATCTAATTATTATACTGATTTTGATTCTAATGATTATTGACGCGTTCGTGATAAATGTGTATGTGGTAACTCTTTTAGCATGTATGGGTAAGTAATCCCTTTTTGATGAGGATATACTAATCCGCTGGCATCCACGTATCAGCTTCACTTGTCATACGTATTTTTTCGTTTTTGTTTATATTTTAAGGCACTAGGTCAAGTAATATTACACTCTCTAGTAAGCTAATAGGCATTTAGATCAACGTTCTTTTGTCTTTATCTAGAAAATAAATTTATTTTAATAGTCACAAATAGGTGTTATTTGTTCTACGGAATTTACTATCTTGATCTTGTCAACGTTGCGAGTTTCCTTACAATGTATAATTTAAAACTTTCTCCGATAGATGCTCAAGTTTCGCTTTCGACATTTACTTCACGCTCCATTTACGAGTAGCTTATCTATTGTTTTAAGTCTTGGATATTGTTTATCTAATTTGAATATGCATTACGAGCTTACGATCTGATGGTATAAAAGGTACTATTAGGTAATGTGTATTATTACATAATGGGATTAAGAGATTAAGTTGGTGTTACTAAGCTATGCCTAAGCATTAACAGGCATAATAGTCGTATCAAGGCTTCTAAAAGGAGTATGCAACCTGCAGTATGGGCCCCTGGCATCACATTTTTTATCTTTCGCCAGTAACGAAACTTAGACCATTGTTAAGAGTAATATCTAAGAAATTCACTAAAGAAAAAAATAAGGGTCTAGGTTGTAACCAACCGGAGATATAGCGGGTTCTAAATAACCTTTTTTATAGGAGGAATACATGTTCCCCTGAGTTATTATTAGGGTAACTATTATCGACAATGTACCTATTGATTAAAAGTAGGTGGATTTCCAGATTTTACTCTTGCCAAGGTCGGTTCGTACCGTATCTGAGTGACCGTAATGACAGGTATATACTTCTTCAACTAATTGCACAAAGGAGGTTTCGTTATTTATGGGTCCTATTGGCATGAGGTATTATTAATTTGGGATTATGGCAACAAAAAGGCAATTTCATATAAAACATCTTTATTGGTAAATAAAACAACATTATTATTCATTGTCGCTATTATCGGTTTCATTTTCAATTGCGTTTCTTATAATAATATCCAAAAATGGAGCTGGAGGAGTCAAGTTTTGTTGATGTCTACCCCAGCCCATATACCATAAAATGGACATCACATGGCAACAACATCCGAGTGTCCCTTTTCAGACTATGCATGTACAGTAATGCCCTTTGATAGCATTTATGCCTTCATTTGTACCTTCAAATAATATGTAAACAAAGTACACTTGTCGCCTTCTATGCCGAGACTGGATACGACCGCGAAGGAGCCACGGATTTTCCATTATTAAATTGAATTCCTCAAGTGTATTTATATTTAACCTGCTCTCTCTATGTAACTCAATAATGTATGAACCATCATTTATTAAATGTTCGCCATAGTAGCTCCTAGCCTGACCCAATTGATACGTCCCGAGTGCATGTATAATTAAGTCATCCCTTTGGAATCATCCATTAATAACAAAAAAACAAAGCGGCATATCTCTGGTAGGTTACGGGTAAGGGTCTTATTTTTTATTTCATTGCACTTCTTGGATATGTCTCTAATAATGACCCAATGTTCGTTTCTGCAAAAAAAAAAAAAAATGATGCCAAAAGGTTGCATTGGCTTTTGTGATTTTTATTTTTGTAACAAAAACATACTAAAATCTATTTGTAGGTGAGAACGGTCACCGACTTTATAGTTCGGAGATTAAATAAAAAATATTAAATTAAACCAACAAAAGCTGAGATACGTGACGTCCGCCTCAATATTGCAAAAAAGGCAATGAGACGGAAAGTTATTTTTAATCAACAGGAAGTCGATTACGATTAGCTATAAATGTGATCGTTACTAAGCCTTTTGACCGAGATCTTATTATAAGAGAGAAATACTTATTGAAAAGATTTAAATACCCGATTTGATGTAAGGCATCTGAAGAATCGATATTGCACTTTAAAAAAAAAACTTAGTGAACATAAAAATGCGTATGAGCTTATCTCTTAAACAATAATTCAAATCTTATTACTCTTTTGACTCTTCTTTACCTAAATCACATATCTTACAAGTTGCGACTGCAATCACATATCTTAAGACGGGAAATTGCAGACATTGTTTACCTAACGAAAATTATCACAGCCGAGATCGATTGTCCGGATCTTCTTGAGAAAATATACCTTAACACCCCAAAAAAGAGAATCTTGCGGAATAATGCACTGCTTTATCTACCTATCGTCAGTACAAACTATAGGCGTAATAGTTTTATGTGGCGTGCTAGTAACAAATTGAATGAACTTTTTAAATGTGGCGAACTTGACATCTTTCACTCTACCACCGCGGCAACGAGACGGCTGTTAGGCGAGCGCTTCTTTGACTGTGAGTAGTGCTCGTAGGTACTGAACATCAGGTTGATTGGTTGTACGTGACGTACGTGGGACGTGATGTTTTTTCTCTAACTTTACATGTTAGCTATTTTTGTATGTGGCTGTGTATTCGATTCGTTTTGTAATATTATAGTTTATATTAATTCTATTTGTGAAAACCTATAAGTGGTTTACTAGTTAACTGTTCTATCACATATTACTTAAGTTAAAACCCTGGCTTTCCTTTAATAAAATAAATAAATAATTTACGTAAATATTAAACTTAACAGATCCACAATACCTAATCATGACTTTCAAGTACTATCAAAATACCTTCCTTAATACCTAACCTATTTTACTCTACCTTACCTAAGGTATTTGACACACCTCTCCATTTTAGTTCCATCGCATCCATTAACGAGTCACTCGCTTACAAAACGGTTGTCAAGGTAAAGCGTCAACATACGATAGCCCATCTCTGGTGGGCTAGGTCAAGATCCTACGTCACTACGGTTATCAACGTCATTTTATTATCTTACCTTACGTCGAAATTTAAGACTTTGAGAGAGACTTTAAGAGAGACTTTGTAATAATATTTCACTTTCTTGGTTTACTCGACAATGAAACAATAGAAACGGATATGGCTTATTTTTTTTTAGTCAGAGTTAATTTATGAGCACTGTCGTTTTCTATTTTGAAGTTCATTTATGTTACTTATCTAAATAATAGCACACATCTAAGCTTACTCTTTGTTTATTTAGATTGCACAGAGAATTGTATCTCAAAAACAAAACAAAAATAAGCCTGCAAACAAAGTGAAGTGACCTTATTACGTGGAACTTGTATTTAGTTATTTTTTCTTTTTATTGAGAAAGGTCACGCATCAAATGTTTAATCTAATTTTTTTTTTACCTAAACTAAAATAATTTCAAGGCAAATGAAGAAAAAATAAATAAATACGATCTTGGCACATCTACGGGGCTAGGTCAAGACCGGCCCGACCGTGGCATCCACGTTGCTTCGTGGTCCACCTCATCTGTCATCGAACTCTCGAGAGCCGGTGTTGCCCAAGAATTTGCCATAGCCGTGACGTCAGACACAAATGAAGATCGACTTTCATTTGCTTGCAACTGCGAAGAAATTATCAACACTTTCGTATTGGATTGTTTTTTTTACTTGAAATTCTCGATTATTCGAGTTCCGAGTGTTGCTAACGAACTAAAATGGAGTAGGTAGTTGAATAGCTCGTTTTAGATATTTAGCTCTAATTAAAACTGTAATAAAAGCCTCAGAGAAATTACATTTGTATATATACTAATCAACACTGTCAAGGGATATTTTGGATATAATAATGCTATGTTTTGTATATCCCTAGACAGTGTTCATGTGTGTACTACGCCTTTCAAACTCTCCGTGACTGTCAGTTTGATTATATTATTTCTACAAGTGTGGTTTATCAAAGGTATAAGCTTATAAGTTTTTAGCTGATGTTGGCAAGTATGTGTTGCAAAAGCTAGCAAAATATAATTATTGTACATACATTAATGTCCTCCTAGCTGAATTTCGACTATGGCGGCCTATCTCAACAGAGATAAGCCAACTGCGCGGGACATACGAGTATTATAGTGCGCAAGTGTGTGCGCAATACACAGATGCGCTCGCTGTTCCTTCACTCTCATAATTCGGTGAAACGGAAATCCAACATGACCGTAGAGAGATCAGGCGCAGGACCAACGACTTAACGTGCTTTCCGAGGCACGGGGGTGTTAACACCACCAACTTCCTGACTCCGGAGCTGTGTCTGAGTAATTTCAAGACAGAAAAACCCAAACACTCTCGGCCCGACCCGGGATTCGAACCCGGGACCTCGTGGATAGTACCCAGCGTGCTGACCACTAGACTAACGAGGCAGTCATACATTACTTATAGTATAAACCTGTATACTGTTGGCATTACCATAGACGATCTCCTTAAATCGAAATTTAAAATCAGCATTAGGTACAAACTCTTGTCCTTGACTGTACAAATTTACTTATAGTTAATTGATAATTTACATTATGGAATAGTTTATATCTGTCGTACAATATATTGGTACTGATTGCATTTTAAACTAAGCATTAATCATTGACAATCGATATTGGTATTAACTGCAGTCTGCATTTATTCCGTGACCTAGTATAGTAAATAAGTAAGTATTTTAGTACTTGCTCATGACCCTAATATACTCTGAGCGTACGGTTGCGTATTATGTAATACATAAATAGCTTGCAATCTTAAACTTTTGGATTATTCTATTTTTGTTTTAAGAGGATATTTTGAAAAGACAATATTGGTCAAATCTGTGCAACAATTCATACTTCTGGTGTAACAAACATTTAAAATCAATTTGTTAGCTGTCGGTGGGAATCGAGACTTCAATTTAACCAAACGTACCACCCCGATTTCCTTAATTTTCATGAATGCTGCTTCATTCTCACCTACATCTAGCACATTTCCAAATATAATACCGGCCAGGTGCGATTCGGTCTCGCGCACAAAGGGTTTCGTAGTAATATAAAACATTAGACATTATATTCAGTAAAACCTTATTAGTTTTATAAACGTCAAAAAATTACGTTCGTTGTATGGGTGCCCCACTTAAATATTTTTATTATAGCGACAACAGAAATTCATTCAGCCTAGTGACAGGCAGGCAGTCTTAGTAATAGGGTCCCGTTTTTACCCTTTGGGTACAGAACCCTAAAAAGCACCAAATAATTTCGGACGGGTGGATGGACTGCACGGTAGCTCAGTTGGTATGAGCGTTTGCCCGGTTAGCATAAGGACGTGAGTTCAAATCCTACCAGTGTACGAATTTTTGGTTTCTTGTTTAAGCCAGCACCAAAAACGTTCCATAAAATACCACACGCGCCAATCCTAATTCAATATTGATACCTGCGATCCTACAATGTTTATTACGAAACGCCATCTAGTTTATAGATGGAATGCATTTAATTCAGAGCGAGAATGTGATTTGGTATTTATTACTAGATACCCGATACAAAACCGAACACAGCTGTTCTATGTTGTTCCCATGCCTGTAGCTACGCTGTGACTTTGTTTGCCATTGCGTAACTGCATAATGCTTCTGTTTTGGTTAAAACTAATACTCGTGTTTTGAGTTATTCTGTGCAATTTTCATAATTGCTAGAATTAGTAGTAATAGCTTAAGCGTAGGTATTGTTGTAAACACCATTATCTGCAAGAATGTCATTTAGTGTCTCCTTTTTCAACGTAAGTATTTGATTTTGACAGAAGAAAATTTTAGCTTCGATAACGTAAATTGACTTCTCTAAATCTATTCAAACTCGACTACAATCTTTGTTAAATTCCATTTTTAATGTATAGTCAACCGGTCGAATGCTTCAATCCTTTGAATTGATGTGGTGAGGATAAGATCGCATAGCAACTAAATGTATCTGTCTCCAAGAATGTGTAAAGGTGTCTTCTATTTCACAAACAACGTCGGCAGCTAAGTTATCGATAAAAGCGAATAGCCAACTAGATTGCGCAAACAGAATAAATACTACTTACTTACATTGATACTTTATTCACTGTATGCTACATGAAAATAGCCAGCATCTCATTTCCACTTACATAATTTAAATTTCAATAACAAATCGGAACGACACCCGTTTACTGATAAATTGTTGCTATTACTGCTCACAAAGACATGACTGTTATGTAAACTGGAATAAATAGTGAAAGTCTATACGATATATTCACTTGCACAGTAAAATGTACTACAAATCGTCGTAAATTTTATGAGTTTTCCTTCTTCTTATGCATTACGCTGTTAATTTACAGACAACCTAGTAAAGATGTAGCAATTAAGAAGACAAATATTATCTTCCGGGTTCAGTATACTGATCCTTTTTTTTAAAATTATTAGGCAGACATTTGACCGCAATCTCACCTGATGGTAAGCGACGATGCGGCCGATAATGGGTCATGTCTGACTAGTGGCAGCCTATTCAGTATATTCTTAAAGGAATCCAGATCATAGTGTTTAGGAAACACTTCAACTTCCTAATTTTGTGAATTTTCTACCGAAACAAGAAAGTTTCTCCGGCACAATGGGTATGGTAGAGCTAAAGAGTTTACTCCATCGTACCTATCCATCATAGTCATGTTATTGTAACCGTGCTATGTCTCTGTAGGAAGGTGGAAGGTAGTAAGTAGCATTCGACCGCATTGAGACCAGCTCCATACTTTAACATAATAATATACGGTTTGATTACACGGAAACCGCCGCAGAATATTTTTTCGCTCCTGTACATTTGAATATATAGTACTACAGATGCCAACAGTATAACCATTAAATATATTTGTCTGCATTTGCCAATAACTATGTCAGATTTAAAAAAATGGTTTAGTTCGTGGCCATGCAAGAGCCCATGATCTACCACGTACTTTATCTATGGTGTTCAGTTTAAAATCTAAGACAAAATCAGATAATAGACTTCAAAAGCACTTTAAGATGCGCCTTTGTCTAATAATAGAAATATGTAAAAGTGTGAAATCACATTGTAAATCGGTAAGCACGCTATGCCAAAATCTGTTATTATCTCCCATGTATGATTCTATTGTTCATGACTTGACTAGTGATTTTAACAATCAAGATCTTAGAAATCTACAATATTCATTCATGTAATCGTATAATGCTACAATAACATAAACATATACATATGTACAACATGAGATATCTATTCTGCATTTACCAAAATAAAAAATAAAAAAAAGTTGACTGGTGCAGTCGGCAGCACGTCAGGTTACCAATTTGAACTACGAAAATAGCTTTTTTTACGCAGTGAATTGAGGCGGTCTCAAGGTCAAAGTGGGGTAGTCTGACGTGCCGCCGTGTATACATTATTTCTGAAGACTGAGATCATTTTTTAAGTTATTAAATAAATTATAATTAAAATTAATTTTATTAAATTATATTTATTTTTTGTTTCAGGTAAATTATAAAGCTTCTTTACCTTGGATCAATGATTGTATATAACAACACTCTCTTTGACATCGCAAATACTTTTTTTTACAATTTTGGCTGACAATCAGGTAAGTAAAGTCCGTTTTTCTTTACGTGTCAAACATTGTAAACAATCTTTTTATGACTTTTAAAAGTAATACTGGTGTAAAAAATATATTTACTAATAGCTCTAAAAAGCTGCATATATTAAACGATATTAGGATGTAATTTTACGTCTATCTTATTTTTAAATGAATAATTTCGTTAAAAAGGAATGTCGAGATTGTTTACAATGTTGGACAAGCAATGAAAAACGGACTTTAAGAGCATTATACTAAAAAAAAAACTTGTAAACGTTTTTGTTTTTGCAACTTCATAAAAGTACTTACACATGACTGTAATCAAAAATGAGGTCGAAAAATTGGTCGATTTTATTTTAGTGGCTTAATAAAAGTTGTTACAACGTCACTTAACCTTTCTGCCAAAGTTCGGTAACAAAGCGAAAGTCGTTTACCGCCAAATTGTGAAACTTATTCAGTTTACCAATCCGATCATGAAACTAAAACGGTAAAAAACTTTGCAACGAAAATAAAATCATCCCAACTTGATTCATTGCGCTTGTTCGTGCAAGGAAAAATACGTAAAAGATTGCTGTATTGACGACCGTCTTGGTGTAGTCGTTCGCGCACCGGTCTTCTAAACCAAGCGGTTGCGGGTTCGAATCCCGCAAGGGGCAAATGTTTGTGTGATGAGCACGAGCATTTGTACCTAAGTCATGGATGTTTATATGTATTTAAGTATTTCTATCCGTTATCCTAGTCACCATAGTACAAGCTCACGCTTAGTTTGGGGCTAGGTAATTGGTGTGTTTGTTGAAACAATTTAATATTGATGTTACTGACTCTATAATTATAGGTATTTTGTTTGCATCAACATTTGTTTACTGTATTGTCAAAACTTCTGATTACACTTTTATGCAACTTCGTGTAAAGACTTGTCAAATAGAACAGTTCATCATATACTTAACTTTATTTATGCCAACACAGTACTAAAAATAAAATCTTATGAATTCATAAGGACTAAAATTATTGGTTGGGACCAGAATGTGTTCTTTCGATATGGATATTGAACGGTGAAATGAACTGTCAGTGTCGTCTTATTAACTCTCAATGTGACTTGTGAAAGTACGAGTACCACTCATGCCTTAAGTTTTGTTTTTTAAATTGATTCCAAAGCTTTCTCAGCCGTGCAAAATTCTTTATTAAGAAACGGTTTCACTTGCGATTTCATTTACAGATACAATTAATATTTAAATCCAGTGTTCGAAAAGTAATAAGTCTTCTACTGTGGTTTCAATTGATTCTACAAAAGCGTTTCTTATTGATTTGTTTTTTTTAAAGTGATATAACTGTGCAATCTACCACACTGATATAGCCTGCGGTAACGCCTAACACTGACGTCTGACAAAATCAGGCCCTGTCTGTGAGAGTTTTAACAAGAAACCTAACAGAAAAACTAAGGCCACCTGTCACATACCTCGAGCTAATTATGTTGTCTTAGCCCTGACGTGGTCATTCCATCCTGCTACCAATCCAATCATTAGAGGACGAAAGTGTTTAGTCGCCAGTCCAGTTTCATACATCTTGCCTCTTTAGGACCACTGCCTACGACTAGTTTTCAAGTCTTAATGAAAGCAGGCACACGTAGTATAAATCAATCATCTTGGCTTTCATATTAGCGCGGATTTTATTGCCAGCTTTAGAATTATTAGTTTATATGACAATTAAGAATAGGAAGAGTTGCCAATAATGAGTACATTAATATTATGGTGTTAAATTAACTATTTATACAACTTATTAATAAAAATTAAGATAAATTACTTAATACAACACAAAAACAAAAATTATAAAAAGGGTCCTTGTGGTAAGGTTCCTAGGATGCTGGCAGCATGACCGCGCTGGAAAGAGATGCTTATACGCTGAGCAAGGTAGCTGCCAGCTCTTAGGTCACCACTGATGTCAACTAGCCTCTTGGAAATCTCTTTGAAAAAGAGATAGCGTTGGGACCCCACGAACCCAGTGTTTCGACTCCAAACGGTACAAAGTGGTACCGGTAGTCGATCTGCCTGTACTTGTTCTTTTTAAAGTTTTCGGCACCTTTCGCAGCCAAACTAGCATCACGGCTTGTCCCGGGCAGATGAGAGGCTGCAAGTGTGTCGACACAGGTAGCGTCCCACACAAGAGCCCGACCCATCCGCCAAGGAACAAGTGACATCCCGTCTGGTCTCTTGCCATCATCACGCCAATAATTAGATATGATAATAAATCTTTAAAAACGCTTATTCTTTTTTTTCTGTTAGAGTTCATTCACACGAGGACGATTCGTCTTTTATCACGGAGCGTTCTTTTTTTTTTGACGGCGGCAATGCTTTTTGAATGCCCATGTTCACACGGATCACGAATCGCGAAAAATGACGATACGTCTTAAATCTATTATCGTGTTTTTAAAAATCACGAATCTCTAAAATACACGGATTTTTAACCAAATTTCATTAGGATATTTTGACGAATCGTGAAAAAACACGATTCCGTATGCAATGTGAACGTCCATCCGTCATGCCGTATCCTGTATTTTGACGAATCGTCAATTAAGGATCCCCTGTGAATGAGCCCTTAGCTGATGACAACTTATCAGATCCTTCACTTTCGTTAATAATGTATGAGTCTTCCGACGGTGATTTACTATCATTAATGTCTCTTATACGATTCTGCGCGGGAGATATTATAGTGCATAAGTGTGTGCAAAGTCAATAATAAATATATTTTGATAGGTAAAGTAGATCAAACAAGCGGCAGGTATACAGTTCGATGACATGATCAGAGCCTCATCTAGCCGCAGGACTAACGACTTAACGTTGACATAAGCTTGTCTAAGTGATTGAATACAAATATTTTACTACGTCGACGTTTTTCAGTCTTCTAGCATGGGCTTCAATAGTAACTTAAGGACATATCACTCGTGGCAGTAAATACTGGTTGAGCGACATTGGCAACGGCGCCGCCACAGGAGGCGATGTTTCCTGCACTTTCTTTCAT
Organism: Pyrausta nigrata; assembly: GCA_949316185.1. Classification (NCBI taxonomy): domain Eukaryota; kingdom Metazoa; phylum Arthropoda; class Insecta; order Lepidoptera; family Crambidae; genus Pyrausta; species Pyrausta nigrata. Next base: position 6,233,234 of record OX438940.1, read on the forward strand.
TATAAGCGCTCATTATTTCTACAGAGATTGGTATTTTATTAACTAGTAAGATATATTAACCGGATGAATACCTATGATACTTGAGTTGTATGTACAAACCTAAACTCAACTTAAATTGATAATGAAAACAGTTACGTCATTATTCGACTTCGTCCTTGCAATAACAGATTGTTAATGATAACTCGCATCCTCTTCCAGTTTTATTTCATTTATTCACACATAGTATCTTATAGTGCAGAACACCAATGCACACGTTACATTTTGCAATATCCTTCTTCAAGGTGTCATAATAAGCTTTTGACAAAGCGTTTCTACGCTGTAGTTTATTCTCGCTTTTTTTCTTCTTGGATGGTTTTTATAAAATTAATGATAAATTAGTATAAATACACATTTTAATTAAAACTTATTATATATAGCAGTTAACAACGATTGCTATTACTGTAATTTATATAATTTTCACTCATCTACATGATTTCTAACATCGGATACTTAAAGCACTTGTAGTTTCCTTAATTTTCACTGTCATCTTCACAAGGGTGTGACCGAAATTTTATTGTTGTCGTTTTCCATTCACAATTCTGGGTAGGCAAAAGAGTCAATTTCGTACAGCCAAGTCCTTAGTAGGTTTTTTTCTTTTCTTTTATAGTACAAATAACATTATTTAACTTATTGAACTATCGATATGCGATAAAGGTTCATATTTTAATCGTCAAGAAAGTTTTAAACGGGAAAAGCAATCCGGATCGATATGGAGCGCCTCTTTTTTCTCAAGAACGAGTTTATGTTTAAAAGAAATCTGTTTTTTTTTAATTGCTCAGTTGCAAATATTAGGCCCACACCGCCCCCGTTCCAATCTTCCTCCAACCTTCTGGTTCAAGAACGAGTATCCGCGGCGACTTTTACTTTCGCCAAAGTAGTGCATTCGAGTGCAACGGCTTGCGCAACGGGTCTACACTAGAGCACCGGTGACAAGGTTGAGAAACAACCGTCACATTATGCACTTGTCATTTCACTGACCACTTTCGATGTGCTATTTACTTGTAAAAGTATATTTACAGTGATTTTAGGTGAATAAAAAAAAGATTTAGATGAAGATTCGTTATTGACTCTCATTTGCTACGATTTAATGAAATGATCGAATACATTTTAATTGTTTCAACTCTGAGCTGAGCACACGCGTCTGCTTACGATGACTATTTGCAGAATACTATTTAAATACATAACCACAAATTATATTAATTATAATATTATCATATTTTTTATTAATGTAATACACAATATTAATTTGTTACATGGCACTACATATCAAGTTAAATTAAATGTGACTGCTCTATCATGTCTACTCGATTCAATTATGACGACGAATCAAAACCAAGTAAATCTGTACTAAAAAAACTAAAAATAAACATTCCAAAGCATTTTTGCAGTTTGAGAACTAAGCTTTAGATTATAACTTGATTTATGTGTTGTCATTTTCAATTAAAATTTAAATATTAGTAAATCAGGGTTTGAACTTAGTACATAACTTACCTAATTTACAGTAGGTAAATGTATAATTTAACATAACAGCACGACATAGTATTGAAATCCTTAATCGCGATGTAGTTTTGGTAATGTTTGCATTAAATCATAACATTTTGAAAGGTTTACTGTTTAGCATAATTTACAATTAAGGTAGGTGTACCTAACCCACTAATTGTCGGCACACCAAAGGTTGTGATGTAATTTATAAATTAAATGAAGTTACCTACGCAGCTATGTGTAAGCAGCAAACGTGTTAATTTTTTTTGTAACGATGATAACGTCTATATATACGAGCTTACATACCCACACTGCACCATTATATTAGGTATTACAAACATAGTCCCCGGCAGCGTCTGTTTGTGTGTACTTATATCTATGCATTTTCAAAATTGCTGCCTTAGGTCCAATGTAGGTCCAATGAGGTACAGCCACAAGCAATGAAATGTATACAAATGAGTTTTTATAAAATTGTAATAAGGTAGTGGATTATGTATTTTTGAATGAAATTATTTCAATCAAAGTTTTGTTGCTAAAGTTGGCCACTTACGGCCAGTAACACTAATTAGTCGGTCTGAGGTACGACCAAAATTTTGCGTTTTCAATATCGGTAATGAAAATCTAGGCTATAGGCATAAGTACTAAAAAAGTAACTTAGCGTTATTATTATTTTCCACAATTGCCCATATTTTACCGGTTGTAAGACCTTCTCGCCCATTTTACCCACTAAATTAAAAAAACTAAAATTCCCCTTTGCGTGGGGAATTGCCCACGTTCTAGCAGCACTGAATGAAAGTCAGTTTTCAGATTATTTTTATGTTAGTCGAGTAAATTTTTGAACTGACCGTGAATGGCCAGCTTAACAGAGTAACTGAAGTGGTCAAATGTGACATTTTACAAGCGATTTCAATCCTGAATTGTTAGCAACAGAGTTACGTAATTAGCCCCCAGGTGTCAAATCGAATGCAGATGTATACATATTGATGCTCGTGACTGTACTCCAAACGTTATCGTTTTAAAATTTCAGCACGAACAAAAGAAATTCAAAATCCTGTTCGATTTTGTCCCAGCTGACCGACAGTAGGCAATTGTTTAGTCCAGGACCCAAAGCACACTTTCATTGTTATGCAAGTCTCAGATATGTAACATTATCTCGCATACCGAGCGTAATGCTCGTAAAAGTTATTGCAACCATTTCGTAAACACAGCGCTTTTGGATACGGATTTTGAAAGAGAAGTTACAGTTTTGAGTAATAAAAGCAAATATTTATATTGCCTTTATGTAAAGGGAAATCTGATAGTGTTACTTAACTTTTATAGCGGTGTGACGACAAACAAAGAGAGCGAACTCGTTACACAGGTCCACATTATTCCGGGCTTAGAGAACTCTTAAAGAGATTAGTTTTTAATATTTTTAACACTCACAGTGTTCTTTCTCATTTAAAGAAGTGTAGGTTCAAATCCTACCGGTGTGCGAATTTTTGGTTTCTTATTTAAACTCTCAAGAGATTCATAAATTTAGACTATTTGTGTCATCCTATTTATTAAAACCAAAATTATCCAAGTCAAAACAAAATAAACACAAAAAAAAGAAAAGCAAATTGGATTGTGCTAAACAAAGACTAAAGATACATAAAAAGGCGGTATTAGTCCTTTTTTATATTTGAGGTTAGTTCTCCAAAAAAAAGTATTGTTAAATTTGAATATCCTACGCCATCATCTCAAGTCCTTCGCATCGACAATTTTGATAGAGCATGCAATGTTATTAAAGCTTTTATTATTCAAAACAATGCAATTTAGCCTGCGCTTATTATATGCTGCGTTTGACTATGATCTAATTCACTCGGCGCTGACAGAGTTACCAAGTAAACTGTTCCCACGCTGTCATACAAAATAAATAACCAGACATTTGCAACCAAGCAATTCCAGTTTTGTACAGTCTCGGATAAATTGTGTACGAGATTTTCGTAATAAAAGTGAAATTGGTACAATTCGTCTCATTCCAGACATTGTTTGGCTCTCACAATGGAAAGGTATTTTTTATTTAAATTCTTTTTGTGAGTTATTGCAAAATTAAAGTGGCGCTGGTATCTTCAAAATGTATCACAGCATTATTTGTCAACAAATTGTGGCACTGTAATCATTGGCTAGGTAATTGGTGTAAGTGTTAGAAAAATGTATACTTTATTATATTATTTTACTGTAACTGTTGGCGTCATCTTAAAAAAATACCTAGATAACGTAGACAATACATATCAATGAAACTTACGAGTACATACGGCTTAAATCATAACGCTCGTTTTGGGCTTTACCACATAAAAAATTGAGAACTATATATTTTACTATTTCGTTTTCACAGAAAGAACAACGCGGTGACTAGTGTCTACCCACCTAGACAATCCACTACTGAATATCTGAGTTTAATATTCATTGAATTTTATGCAATTCAAACACTATTTTACAACATCGCATTGAGTTCAGTCGATACAAGTATTCAGACCATAAATCCTTTCAAGACAAGGGCGTTGCCAATATCCGTCTCTGTCCATTTTCGATCAATTGGATCCGCTTTTAAGACTGTCATTCAAAAGTGTTGAAATGATCTCAAAGTTAACCATTCAAATAGAAATGCAAAATTCTATCGATGGTACAAAATAGTGATGCCCTAGTTTTGAGGCTGACTTTTTAGAATAGTTTTTTTTTTTCTTTTTTTACTCAGAGTGCTGGCGCGTAATGACTGGCTAATATCATAGTATTGCCTATTGGCAAGACAAGTCAGTAATTTTTTTTTTGTATTTTTACCATGCTAACGATAACCATACTTTAATAACAATCCAAAACGCTCATTTCATTTAACCATTGGTAATATTTGACCAGACTTTAAGGTCGATCGATAAAAACTATCGATACTCGGCCAACACTACTAACGGAATGCATTGTCATTCGTTCACGCCCCAGCCCGGCCTTGCCTGGCGAGTACAGCAAATGCTCCGGAAATTATAAAGCATTTGTCATATACTTCAGATTTAGTATAGTGCGAGTCTTTGCGGTCGCACTGGCCGCCACGAAATCGAATACTTAGCTAGTGTTGTAACCATGCCAATAACGATATGTTAGTAACATAATATGTTAAAATCTCTCGTTTGTTGTCTAAGTAGGTAATTAGGAGTTTAGTAAATTATCATCTTAGTGTGATAAAGTGCCTAGTAAGTCATATAGTAAAAAACATGAATTTAAAATATCTATAATCAAAAAAACTTGTCAAAAAAACATAATTCAATTCTAAAATCAAACAAAGCTTTTACGTTGAACATAAGGTAACAAAAACCAATTAACACGCAACAAGGACCTAAGGTCATTTCCAGTTCACAAAAACGTGATCAAGACTTCCGTGAATGACTCAAACCGGAGAAATACTTGCAGATTTAAAACAGACTCGATTTACTACAAGGATATGTTTCAATTAACAATTTCTGTGAGACTAAGGATCAATTAGCGCAGTGGGCGACAATTATGTTTTATTATGGAAACGGAACATTGTCTTAGTCTAGTCACAATAGAAAAAGAAACAGTAAGCTCACTCAACACACTCATTGTCAAAAATTAACACAGCAACTTACACGTTTTATATTACTTACCGTACCTTAGTGTGATTATCGCTATTGAGCTTACCAGCTTACAAAAGCATGTCATAGACATTTTAAATTATTTTTGACTGGAATGAAGGACCTCTAACATTGTCTATTTCATGTTCTGTGTTCATAAGAACTTTTTTCCAATCTTTTTGATTGTAATTATTGATAGAAAGTTGTGTCCGCTTGTGTGATTTCAGGCACCGAACCAGCTGTCACCACAGCTATTTTCCTTATCAGCTATTCTGAGTGCGGCATTTTTTTAGGCTCACAGCATTTAAACAAACTTCACTGGCTAATTTGTTGTTGTTCCTTCCATTCATCCGACTACTTCCAGCAGTATTACCACCTATTTTGAAACTATCATGATAATGATTCCAATTCCAGTGACATATAATTGTCATTTTCTAATTATTTGAAAAGCTATCATTGTTTTCGAGACGTCATTTTAAAATTTATAAGTATCGTAAGCTGAAAGCAATCGAGTAGATATTGTTTAGTGGTAGGCCTGCGAATGTTCCAGATTGGGTGTTTGACAAGAAAGTAAATTTTGCACACAAAATTTCATCGATCGTCTTCGTGTGGGATTCGAGCCCACGACCTATCCATCGCTATCCGAGCGATTGCTCTTCCAACTGAGCTACAAAGAACGTCAGTTACTCGACGAAATTTCATGAATGCCTCCTGTGAGCTGGCGCTTGATATCATCAATACTTTGGAAACAAGTGACCGATGGAAATTTTTTGCAAATGTCATCAGTTTTTTTTGTTTTTAACACGAGACAATACCTAGCACTTCTCTTCACCATCCCACTGTGTCTTGAAGTCAGCTCGTGACCGCAGCCCACAGCGCGAACGATACTTTATCCGTTTTGACATTATCGAGCCGATCGAGCCGGATTTATAGGCGCTAGGTGCAAGAATACGTCGCTTTTGAACTATTTTATTACTCCACTGACCAAAAATGTAACAGTGAACTGAATGCGCCAGCCTAGGCGACCTTTCAGATCTAATGACGCATTTTCTTGCGCCCCCTGCGGGCTATCTGAAATTGATCTCAAGTATGAAATTGCCCATGGTGGTAGGTAAATATTATGCTAGCCTTGCGTTATAACACTTTCTTTATTTGCGCACTTTTTTGCTTTTCCTGTTAAAACATCGTTATTCGGTTATAGCTGGCAATAGCTACCTACTGCGGTATCATTCATAATGCAATAAATTGAATTGAGTTTAGTTTAGTGACCCATCTGATGCTTAATGCTGTTAATTTTCTTAAGTCATCGCAACTTCAGCATATACAAGTATCCTTTGAACCCAATACAGTAGGTCAACGACCTCTTGTGCTACGAACAAAGCTATAATTCGTTCCATTCTGTCTCGTCGATGTCTCAAATTGCATCACTATGACATTAACTTGACAAGTGAGCGTACGATCAAACGTCTGACTGACGTTAACTTGTCACAACAATGTGACAACTGACAGCTTTCTATGTTTTGCGAAACAAACGTGATTTTCGCGGACAAGAAGTGACGGGGAAATTGTTACATGAAAAGTCATGTAAGCAAATTATTACGTCTTCAAGAAAGTTATTTTGACGGCTAGTTATACCGTTTAGTTTGACTGACTTTAATTTTGTTATAACGTCATGTAGAACACTAAATAGATAATGAGCTACTCGTATATTTATAGTCGTATTCATAAACGTCCAACATGACTGTTATAGCGGAATCGACACTTAAGTTCGTATGTCTTTGTTTGTCTTATTTGACATTTGTTTCGTCAGAATGGGAAAACGAATCAAATTCTGGTATAGGGGCAGGCCCGTTTTTACTATTGGGACATAAGACGCAGGCGGGGTTTTTACCCTTACGTCGTAGATTGGCGTGCCTCTAATACGCACCAAACGTTTTTAATCTACGTTCCTCATGGGTACGATTAGAAAGTAGAATGAACTGTTTCCTAAACACTTTGATCTGGATTCCTATAAGAAATGACTGCATAGGCTGTATCTAGTCAGATACGACACATGATCGCTTACCATCCAGGTGAGATTGCGGTCAAATTTCTGCCTATTAATAAAATAGAACTTAGCAGATTTCGATACTGCTTCCATACGGAAAGATATTTAAGCACCCGACCAGAACTAAGTAGTCCTCGTTATAAGTATTTTAGAAGCCCTGAGTAGCTAGTGTCAAATCCAGGAAACAACGTGAAAGCAAACAGAAAGCGCACAACAATACTAACAATAGTCCTGAGTGTATTGTTTACGTGCTAGGATACAGCGGGCTAATTAAATACGCACTTAAAGTAAGTGCAGTGCCAGAAAACAATGACTTAACTGTAAGTGCGCGCTTGCAGTTGAAAGTTCATGTCGTGTGCAACTGTCATTGCTCCCTTATTATGTCAACTGACACAACTGCAAGCTATAAGGATATCATTTCATCTTTTGTGGCGTAGGTATAATTCACATTCATCACGCATTTTTTGTAACTTTTCGTTTTGTTTTTTACTGACGACATTCGGAAGATTTCATTGTGGTACAGATGCTTTATTTTCTTTTTTTGTGGACATTTCTCTGGTAAAAGAAAAACACTGTAGCCTCCGGGTTGCCATTTAATTGTTTATAACGAGTGTTTGTCGAAAATCCACTAAGCTGTCAAAAGTTGTCACAGCCCTCATAAGGTACTATGAACATTATTATTACATCCATCTACTTTGTAGGTTCTTGAAGGTTATAGATGAGTTATCATAGGGCAAAACAAGCAACAGCCTTCACAGCGCATCGCCTTGAACTAGCTGAATGAAGTAGAAATTAAATGGGAATGAATGGAATAGTTTCCCTATAGACATTATTTACGTTGTGATTGCTGCGATTGATGACAGCGTTCTGACTGATTTTCCTTTGTTTCTTTATAAGTAGTTTTAAATGTGTAGATTTATTAAAAACACGCTTTATTGTGTTTCATTCTGGCGTTATATTTTTGAAGACCAATACTGAACGACTAACAGAACATTATCATTTATCAGTGATGGTATAAATACAGGTGTAGAGGCACGCAGGGCAAAACCATAAATGTAAATTATGTATGTGTTGGACATCAGACTATACATTTTCGTTCTAAAATAGCCCCCATAACCCTATCTGTGAAAGATCTCCATGCTTTAGTCAACTTGTGTTGACTTTAAATATAACGATTTCCAAGTGGATCGTTAAAGTAGCTAGAAAAAATTCACCTTCAAGATATCGTGGTAACCTCCCATATCATAATTGTTACAAATACGGTTTGCTTATAAACTAAGAGAAACCTTAAGCACTTTATCCGGCACTTTACAAAGCGACTAGAAACCTAAGCTAGAAACTAAGAAAAAGAAACATGAGGCAACTATGTTTCCCCGTCAAAGATGGCTCTGTGTTCGCAGCCGACCTGTCCTGCTGCCTGTCAGATTGACGAATGGCAGGAGAACAACTTTTACTGGGATGAAACGGGTTCCGTACAGTCGGCAGCACGTCAGGTAACCGTGAACAACTAAAACAGCTTTTGTCACGTAGGGAATAGAGGCGGTATCAAGGTCAAAGTGGGGTGTCTGACGTGCGGTGTGTACGTACATACGGATTGCTTAATCACTTTGCGCGTACCTAGATCGTGTCGATGGACATCAGCACTTCAAGGTAAACACTGTATCATCTTATAGGGTCGTAATAGGGGCTGTTTTAAAATATACAGTGTGCTGGCCACTGTACGTAGATTTAATTAAACGAAGAAATACTACAGAATAAAGAATCTACATAGTCAGTCGTAACAATTTTCGTCTTGAATCTCAAGAATATCATTTCACATTTGAAAATTGAATAGCTAGTGTCAAAGTAAGAGAAATATATGGTATACTCATCGAGCGTCAGTGGCGTAGTGGCCAGTGGTTTTGCCTCTCACGCAGGAGGTACCGGATTCAATACCACTTGCCGTCATGTACCAATGATTTGATTATTTCTGAGTTACCTACATTAGTGTGTCAGTAACTGATGCTGTCCATACGGTGAGGCTAAACATCGTGAGGAAACCTACACATTCAGGTGACTGAATGTGTAACCGTGATCCAAGCTGGTCAGGTTCTGCTGATAGTACGTACTTAATTCATGCGATCCACACTAATGTTGTCGTAAGACTAGAATTCAGTTCCTTTTTTCTCACTATCAACTGCTTTTAACTATTATTAGAATACTTATTTAGGGGATTACTACCATGTACCTTCATGTTGATTTCAATAGGGAAGAGGATTACAAACTATCTGCGACATGGAATCCAGTGATTAGCATTACACATCCTCGTTTTGGGTCGCAGTCGAGTAACCACCGGAATACGGACGTGGCGGCCGGCTTACAGAATAGGGACACGGTTAGCGTAGTGTGCAGCGGCGGTACGAATTTTGTTAATAATGTGAGGGTAGAAGAATATGAATCTACCCCACATACGGAGTGAAGACATCGCAGTTCCTCCACCCAGTCTGCCTGTGACCACGATCGGTGCAACCCGGTTGAAACGTCAGGCAAAATCAAAGGTAAATAATGTTTTACCTACTATCCGTCGCGTTAATCCCCGTTTTAATGTGTTCTAATAATGAAACGCGAAAGTTTAAGAGTGATTATTCGAATATTAGTGATCACGAAAGTTTAAACAATTTAACTATAATGTAGTTTCAAAACCAATCTTCCTAATAATTAAATAAATAATTTTACTACGTTGTAAGTAACTTATTAAGGAAACACCTAGCAACTAAATAATGCAAAGTTATATACGTAGTTCATGAACTGTTTTCACAAGTGTTTAAATATGTTAAATTAACTTAGCGCTTATGGTTTCCAGGTAAATACACAATTACTATTGTTTGAAATATTTGCATGTATTTTATTGTATAATTTATGTATTTGTATATAATTATTAATTCATTTTAGAAAAGATTTACTGCTGATCAAATACTACGTGTCAAAAGATAAATTATTAATTTGTTAATCAAATATCTCAGTTTAACGAGAGTGATATCAGTTACAAAATAAAGAGGCATTTTGCCATATGTGAAAGTGAATAAAAATTATGTTTGGTATCAATTTAAAAGAAATGATAATTTAAGCCATAGAAAAAGAATCACCACACTAAATGTAAGACAAAGACAAATGTAACCATAGTTCAATAACTAAAACGATAACGATGTAAAGTACTTTATTAGAATAAAACCAAACTATATTGAAACACATGACATTTTCTCAACACTAAGAATAGATAATATGTGCTTTATTTCATAAGCTAAGTAAAACTAAAGCTCACACTTAAAAATGATTGAGACTGCTAACTAAAACAATATTAATCAAAGTGTAGCAATAAACTATAAGGCAGTGTTTAGTATTGCTACTAAGCAGTTCATTATACTAATCTGCATAAGCTCGTCTTACTTGCTACTTTTAACACTTACTGCAGGGAGCATAAGTTAGGCACTTAACAATTATTTATTTAACTTACAGTACACAATATTCATTATTTTTGAAGATACAGAATATTTTACACAATTAAGAAATAAGATTTTAGTTACTGTTGGCTTAACCAAATCAAAACTTTGCTAGAACAAACCGCAAATTGTTAGCATTAAAATCTCATGCGAAAAATTATGAAATTTTTGAAAATATGTCAACAAAAACACATTAAGACTTATAACTATAGGAGAAGCAATTATATCTGTTCATTTTTTTTTACGTTTAAGTTATTTATTTATTTAAGGTATACAGACAGATCACAATCAGTGCACAATATTAGGTAGGTATTCTTACAAAAAGAGTCAAACAAGTGAGAAAACTGCTTTAAGAGCTCACAGTTAAGAGGCAGTCCTTAAAAACAACGAACCCACAATAATGTGTGTACCAGCTAATGTAAGGAAAAAAGCATTTTAATTTGCTTTGACATTCGTAAGACACAAAGATATGACGTTATCCGTTCCCATGTCAATAGCCCATTTGCATGGCCGTTGGCCTGAGATGTCCGGTTTTCCTTCCTATTTTCTAGTAATAACCGACCGCCAGTTTTTCTGGTGTATGTTGCGTAAGTGAGATAGTAACCGCAACGATTTTAATAAATAACACATTTTATGCGTGTGTTGGAAATACCTCTAGAAACTCTAGAAACCAAATACGTAACGCACAAACATATAAAGATAAATACTGTGTTTGAAAAAGCGACCGCCTATTGACGTTAACATAGTGCCCAGTAAACGAATATTTATAGATATTATTATTATTTTTAAAAATCATTAATAGTTAGTAGGACAAAATATAGGCATAATGACGTGACAAATATGTAGTAACTTTGCTAGGATTTTTTGTGTTATTACTATATATATTTTTAGGTAACTACTAATAAAATCAACACTCAAGTTTTCGTCGCCATTAAGATCGAATCGAACCCATGACAACAGCAAGTGTAACATCATACATTATTCAAGTGTTTAAATATAGTAGGTACAGTCGACAAAATTGAATCATGACCCACTTTGCCGATTATTCCTTTGTATTCATTAATGTAGTAAGGTTTTCTTCGCTGCCATGCATGTTGCACATAGTACGTTTTAAATATGAATAAAAATGCGTCATTACGGGTTAGAGATCTATGCAAGTTTAACCTTTATTATCACTGCACTAGACATGTTTTAGATAAACCAGTCTTAATATGAATTTAAAATAAGTCCATAATCCAAACTCTTTTCACTACGAAGAAAAATGTATTATAATTTTAAAAATAAAAAACGTTGTGTGTCAGATGTCAAGTAGATATATCTAGTAAGTCTGAAATTTTATAAAAATCTTAGTCAATATCTACAAACAAATCGTATAATGGCCAATTCGGCAGAACAAAGAGCTAAGAATAAGTCGGAACACAGTCAGAACCTTGGATCAGACGGCATGCTAAAGAGGGTACCCTCGAAGACAAACGACGACATAATCATGGCGTTCGTTGAATCACGAACCAACAGAGAGCGGAAATGCAACACTATTACGAATAACATCTTTACAGACGAGAAATCATTTCGCTCTTCTCAACATGGTCGCTTAACTTCGTGGCGTTACGATAACACGCGATACACAGAGGATCACGTAGTGCCCAACCAATTATCCAGCTGAATTTCAGCTAACATGTGTGCCTGGATGGACGGCGGAAGTGTCGGAGAACTTGTTCTAATTTCTCCTCGTCAGAACACTATAAACTATGTCAATTTATTGGAAGAATTAATGTTACCAACTTTGCGAATAGTTTACTTGCGTGAAGAAGTGCCAGTATTCTCCTTTGTTCATGATAACTGTCCAGTGCATATTGCCAGAATTGTCACGAATTGGTTTACCCAGCATGAAGATGAATTCACTCGTATACCATGGCCGTCTAGGTCTCCAGATCTTAATCCAATAGAAAATTTGTGGGGTTTGGATTGGGGAAGTGACATTTGTAGTCGTCTAATCGGGTCACTTTTCACTTTACCAATTTAATGCCACTTGTTAAATATATAACTAAAATAAATATTATATTCTTCAACTAAGTATACTGTTTTATTTCATCATGGCTAACACAAGTTCCAGTGGAACTTTTATGAAGAAACTGGTTCCCGATACAGACTTGGCGCCCGGCTGTGCCGAATGCCGAATATCCTACCAACCTGTGTGTTGCATTGCAACCCTTACCTAAGTTCTCGCCGATTTTCATACAAACTTATTCGTACAGATAGCGATCATAGCCTTGTCAGTAACTGTCAGTGTCTAATAAAATAATAACAGTTCGTTTCTAGGAAATGTATGTTCAAGCTAATTTCAACCTACTTGTATAGAATGACAGTAGAAAAATGACCATAAGGTGGGTCATGATTAGATTTGGTCGACTGTACCTAAATAATTTTAAGTTGAATTTGCAAACGTTTTTCAACGCGTTAAGATAATAGTTAATGGTAGCTTTGTTACATTTAGATTACAAAATAATATATACTTAGACAGTAGGTACTACCAAAGTATCACAATTTTCCATCAGTGTTTTCAGTTCAGTTTTTTCTCCATTCAGTTTATACGTAATGTTGACGAGATTGAAGTAGGGCCGGATCATATTTACATCGTTCAATAAATAAAAAAAACATTTGAGTAAATCCAGTGCTCGTACATTCGTAATAAAAGGCAATCGGAAATAAGAAAAAAGCTCCCACTATACCCGGTGACGAATTTCAAGAAAAAGAGTAAAACATCACTGTCAGCGAAAGTCAAGTCACTCTCGTTCTAGATACAATAATAATGTATCTATCGAAGAAACCAGCTCAGTCGTATAAACGCTTAATACCAAGTACATAGTATAAAAATTTCAGCCCAGACCACAAAGTAAAGATATATTTTTCTTAAGATTAATTTGTTTATAGGTATTTAGTATTTTAAGCTACCACCGAAAATACAGTCTACACATATAGTCTTACAAATATGTATTTATATCATCTATGTGCTTACTCATTTAATAAGGAAAAACCAGAAACTCTTCCATACAGACCTGGGTTTATTTTTATTTTCATCGAATAATAATATTGTTTTAGTACTTAATATGAAATATTTGCTGCATTATGTAAACTTAACTGCCCTTTGCTTACCTTGCTAATTCTGCATTAATTATTGATATCAAAAAGGTACAAGTAAAATCATTTTGACTTTGGCATGAAGTTAATATACCGTTTCGCATCTTCCTTGTGGCTTCTTGAACTATGCAAGTCACGCCCGGACGTTGCTCTTGAACGTGAAGCCAATCTGTCAAATATAAATACCTACTTTCTTGGTGGAATTTAATACGTAATGTATTATTTTCTACGAGTAGAACTTCAAGGTAGCCTACCCATGTATCGTAGAAAGTAAAAAATAAAGTAACTCATTGTATAGACGACAGCACGCTAAGACAATTACTGCAGCATCTTATGACGCTGTTACAGGTATGATTTTGCTACGGAAATTTAGTATGGTGTGCTGGCAACTGTACAAACGACCCCACCTTCATCTTCACATTTCCGCAAACATATGTCAACCTAATTACCATTATATTATAGAGTTCCATATCATTTGAGATGTTTTGACAGATTTGGGTAAGTTGATGCGGAGCCTACTGTTCTTGAATTTTCCAATACTTCATTTGGTTTTTCTTGCTAAAAACTATGGAATATCCGTAGTTGAATTTGCAGCACAAGTAACCATTTTCGTCATATTATGTAACCAACCAACACTTCGTCATATTATGTATTATTATAATATTTATTTATTTTATTGTTTATTTATTTTATTGTGAGTTGTATTTTATTTATTACAAGTATATTACTATGTATATATGAATTATATTATATTTATTGTTGACTATATATGTAGGTATTCTATATGTACGATAGTATTACTATTTAAATTACATATTATATGCAGAGTGCAGTAACAATATTATTTCTATCGTTTTTTTTGCTTTAAATAAATTTAATAATTTTGTTTATGCCTTTGTCGCACCGCCCACTTTTCATTTCTGCTTAGCCTAAAGGTATTACTGGTAGAGAATGCCACTAGGCATTAAGTCCGCCTTTTGTATTCAGGTTTAGTTGTGCAATAAAGCTTAAATAAATAAATAAACCATAACCAACTATGTACACAAATTGATTGTAATTAGAACTGCCACTTCACGCGCCGTTACTGGCCTAAAACAGACATCGAGATTAGATTATATCTAATTAAACATTCCAACGCCGGTGAAAACGATACGCCCGCCTCTACTGTGGAAGACGCGTAGACGTCTGAAATCTATCCGCCTTATTTTAACACTTCAATAAATATGAGACAAATAAATAACAATGTTTGTCTCCATTATGTAAGTCACCTATCTGTCATTAATTCCAAACTAGCCGTCTCATAATTTGAAGTATTTTAAAGTGATTCTATAATTATTAATAAATATGGCAGTTAATTTAAACCAATAATATAAGAGGAAAGATTTGGAATTTCTAAAAAAATGTACCATTAAAATAAACCATTAAATTGCGGACTGACATACATTGATATTTAATTATTGTTAAATGAAAGGAGAATCTCCGTTAATTCTGAAGTAAAATCGATTACAATTTGGCACTCAGCTATTTAAAATTAAGAGTGACGTACATATTTCAGGATTTTTGAATAATTTACATCTACTTTAAGGGTGACAGGGACGGGGCGCGGCTATAGTAGAAAATACATATCATTTTGTTCACATCTATTTGAATATTGACACTGGTGGCTACCGTGGATACGTAAATAGCTGACATTAATTTGAAACTTTGATTACCGATGGGTTATAGAATTCGGGCGTTACATAGTAGGGCCTTTAGAACCCGACAGGACAAAAAGACCGTGTGGCAACGAGCCGTGAACAGTTCATTATTTCGGGTTAAGTAATATTAATTGCTGGCTGGTTTATAAAGAAAGACGGCTTGCAAGCTAACTGTCTGGCGGTCGTTAGCACGTTGCAAAAGGTTGCGAAAAACTTAATTAGTGATGTTTGATCCTAGTGCCGGATAAGACCGATTAATTCGTTATTTTATAAGGTTTTTAAGAGTGAATTAACACGCTTATGTACTGATGACAGCACCTACAGTTAAACACTGCGGCATCTTATTCTGGTTACCATGCATAGGCATGAATGAATAGGTAGGCATATAAGTAATATTACACTGTACAACATCTATCAAAAATTACACAGCGTAATCCCTTTTTAATTTGCTTTATTGTTTATTGATGCATCTGCAGTGATATTTCTACCATGTCTAATTGTCTATCCCTATTAATATTATTTTAATCGGAAAGTAATTAAGTATATCTGACTGGCTGTTTTGTTGAGGTAACAGAACAGCCAGGCAGACAGAATTACTCGCTTAAATTCTGAGAACAGGATATTTTTATCTCGGAAATCATCTTATTCTTCTTCATATTAAGGGTTTACGCCCTTGGTATACCTCCACCGCGGAACCGTGACGCGGAACCGTGACAGAGGAACAAAAGTAGCATTCATCTCCGCGCTCGCTCTTCAACACTAAATCGTGGATGTGTCAGGCGCGGAGATGAATACTATTTGATTCAACATTCACGATTTTGTAGCGGAGATGTGCTACGGGCGTTAAGGGGATGAAAGTTTGTACAGACATTGACGTATAGGAAGCGCGAAGAACCGCTAATAATACGAACGATGCGCTAAATCATCGTCAAATGAATGTATCCCACGCTTGATCGCCAAAAATATCCATAAACACTTAATACACGCAACATAAAATAACTGAAGTCAATTATGTGCTGGTATAATAATTTCATCACCTAGCAAATTGGCTAGGGTGGCCTTAGTGCGACCTTCGAACACAACTATGTGCTTTTGTTATTGTAAACCGCAGTGTGTGAAGCTTTGGTAACGAACTTCATTGTGTGCATTCAAGGTGTCAATATTCACCCACGTGTTGTTTCCTTCAATCAACGTTGTAGGAAGCTAGTACGATTTATTTTGATGTTTGAAAAGTTAGACGCATTTTCTTGCTTGAGCACAAGAGTTCGGTTGTTTCCTCTAATTATGTGATTGGCATATGTTACCTCTGCTGTCAACTAATATGATTGACTAGTAAGCTACCGTGACAGCGATCGATTTGATTGGGGTTAACTAGGGGCAATTTTGATAGGAAACATAGTTTAGAATGATCTGACTTTTGCTTTCAATTCGGTGTATTTTTAAATTGGGGACTTGTTAGGATATCTAAAAGTTTTTTTTTATTCGTGAGAAACATGTTGTCAATTATTACTCATTGTTCTAAAGTGCACTTAACTACCTAGTTTCATTAAGCTACTTCCTTAATAAGTCATTGTTATTACTAAAATCAGGCATTATGCTACAATGTTGCTTATAATTTCGGCAATTTATATTAAATTACTGATACTCAAATCTCCTTGACAGTGATTAACGATTTCAATTTTTAGTAAACAATCTATTTGATGCATTAATGCAGCGCCGTTTACTAAACTAAATGTTATGTAGTAGCCTTCAATAAAATTGCTTCATTTTGATGTGGTTCCTTTTTATAGTCTGTTTCCTTAACCGCTCTTCTGATTTTCTAAAAGTTTAGGTATTTGGCATCAAAAGGAAACCCAAGGTGAAACCATAATACACTATTTAATGTTGTGCCTAAATAATTGTTTGTTAGAGCGACAAGACATTCCAATTTTGCGACTCGAGTCATAAGAATTCGAAACACCTTTACGTTTCTTAGAGACCTCTCGCAAACGATATTTTCTGGATCTTGTGGCATTATTGATACAGTCGTTTTCTGTCTTCATTTATGCATACGTTAAAGATGTAAACAAATAAGTTTTGTCTCATTCCCGTGCTTTGATTTATTATAACCAAGTTATCTAATCTCAACTATAAACTATGTCAATATTTATTTTGACTGCCAAAAACCGGTTGTCAAACTGTAAAATCAATCAGTCAAATCGTTTTATAACGATGTTCTATGTTAGTTCATTGCTCATAACGATTAGTAAAATAAAAATATCGGTTATCTGACCGACTTAATCGTTGCGTGTCTCGACCGAGGGCGCATGGAGACCACGGCCGCTGACGTTACGTTGTTGACAGTGTTATGACATGCGCAAGGTACGTTTTTCCGTGAAGAGTCAGCAGTGCGCATCGTCTAAGGTTCCGCGCCTCAGACTATTCATCCAAGTTCCGCGCAGATGCGCCACCGACCACAGCCACCGGTGGATATCGACAATCTGTTCATATTACTTTTAATACATCGCCTGCCTGACTGCCTCGTTGGTCTAGTGGTCAGCACGCTGGGTACTATCCACGAGGTCCCGGGTTCGAATCCCGGGTCGGGCCGAGAGTGTTTGGGTTTTTCTGTCTTGAAATTACATAGACACAGCTCCGGAGTCAGGAAGTTGGTGGTGTTAACACCCCCGTGCCTCGGAAAGCACGTTAAGCCGTTGGTCCTGCGCCTGATCTCTCTACGGTCATATCGGACTACCGTCTCACCGAATTATGAGAGTGAAGAAATAGAGAGTGCACCTGTGTATTGCGCACACACTTGTGCACTATAATATGTCCTGCGCAGTTGGCTAATCTTTGTTGAGATAGGCCGCCGTAGTCGAAATTCGGCTAGGAGGACATTATTTATAATACATCGCAGCACACGTGAAGCGAGTGGCGGCCACTCGCCATTTTGACAAAACATCTGTCAAAGGAGCAAGCAGGTGAGTGTCAATGAGGATCCACACGCAAAGCTTGATGCAGATGGCGCTAGCATAGATACGGCTGTGTCAAATATTTTGCTATTGTTTATGTCGGGCTTTTTCGTGTCTAATTTACAGTTTGTCGTGACTTTCTAATGGTATTTCATCATAATGTATTCGTCAATGAAGTTATCTGAACTAAAAGACGGAAACGAGGATCAAAAGTATCTGGTAAAAAAGCCGATCTTATTGCGAGGTAAACATTTGGGTGTTAATCCAGTTTTATTACTGTAAATGTTACATATAATTGGTTGTTGAAATTGTTTTTGTTGTATTTGTGTTACAAAATTAACTACTTAACAAGGTTTTCAATAAATATAACTAAAATAATAAAAAACGTACATGTTTGTTTTTTCGGTTAGAATTCTACGATCGGAATCGCCATGATACCGGAAATTTTGGTGTCGTAGCTTCTCAATCTAGTTATACGATGAATGTTTCCGATCCAGAAGCTTATCATGATGTAAATAGTTCTAGTAAACTACCTAAAATTAATTATTTTTCTTCTTATAGCTGTTTCCTACTTCTTTTTCTACTCCTAAAATTGGGTCTTTTGGAAATAAATGAACACTATTATTGTAACAACCTGGCACAGCAAAAAAATACTTAAAAAAACACAACTTCTGTACTGGAATGACAGATAGCTTTGGCCGCATCAATAATGCGCCACCTACAGGGAGAATTTGGCAGTGTGGATCCCCAATGTAGCGGCCACTGATCACCTTCGTCTACGCCACTGGCACCACAGGGCGTGGCGCGCGACAGCCACCGGTTGCAATGGTCGGTGGGCCATCTGCGCGGAGCCTTAAGAGCAAACGATATCGAAGAATAATCCTAAGCGCTAAAACTTCTTTAGTGAATAAACAGTAGCTGTATTTTTGCGGCTAATATGTAATGAAAACAATACGCTGAGACATAGATAAACGAAAGACATAGATAGTTATCAAATTAAGCAGCTGCAGATATTTACTACTCTTTACGTGAAAACAGCTTCAATATCTCAATATTTTTTCTATTTTCGATCGTATAGGTTTCCAAAAAAATATTTCAAATTTTGAAGTTACTAAAATAGGTACCTTCAGCTGTCACGAATAGTTCACTAGACATCTTAATGGGCTACTTTCAGAGTATTTATCGTGAACCTCATATCTCAATAATATTGGACAACGCAACTAAAAACATGATCGGTACGATAAAATCGTAGCAATCGATAGCAAATCAATATTGGGACACGGACACAGAATTGCAAAGCATAATTCATTGCTATGACATTCCATTAGATACAATTGGAGCTGAAACTATCACTAATAATCGATTTATCTGTTCGAAGGGAAATAACATGAATTTTGCAATTCACGAACCAACGATAGTAGAACAGTATAGTAATGATAGAAACGAAATTGGGGTCATAAAGGTTTGTGGGAAAAACTAATATGTTCTCTCAGTTGTTCATGTTATGATATGACAACGACTTATTAAATTATTTAGCCGCATCTATTTATCAGATAGAGTTTGGAAGAAGTTATTCCGCCTGTTTCGTTCAGCTAAAACATTACAGAAATCCGAGCAATACCTAGACAAAAAACGCTCAATTAGTTGATATAAATTACTTATCATACTATTGTTTGAAAGAAAGAAACACGTTTATCAATAAATGTATACATAAAAGTTAAACGAGCCCAACTTCAGCCTACCTTTTGACTAACACCTCTAATATTACGAAACTGTAAAGTGGCTGCATACAGAAACATTTATTTTCTCCAATTTCGGAGTGTGTAGTCCTATTTTCATAACTATCCAATTGTTAAGAGCCCCAGGGCGCAATCGCATGCACGTAGCACAGGTCCAGTCCTGCACCGGCGACGCCTTAACTATTACGTCGTTATTCGGGCACTAGGTCTCTCATTATTTTATTATTGTGGTCACACTACAATTTGCATCCATTTTCGAGAGCGTAGTATCGATTTGACGCTAATCGCAAATATAATATCCGTGGCTGTCTGTATTAAGATAAATAAAGTAGCAATTTGTATAGGATGTTTTCCGAAGCTGTATCTTTTAGTCTTCAATCAAGACATCAGGGATGTGCAGTATCTGTACTAAACATTGGTGAAATCAGAAGTATGATAGTACCGAGAACTGAAACGAGGAAGAGAATAAAAGTTTCTCATCTCTCTCTTTAAAATGTTAAAGGTCCAAGCAGCTCACATCTTAAATTGTGCCTTATTATCCAAACGGATTGAAATAAAATTGCCTCGGTTGATCTAGATTTTCGATAAGTAGACCATTAGCGTTAAACATGTAACCGCCATTATATGTATTTACGTCTTTCTTAAGTGTCCGATTGAATCGGCAATATAAAGTTCACCCGCGTTTTACGAGGGGTTAGCAAATCAAAATAATAGAAGTGATAACCTATAGCAAAATGAACAGGCAGCTCTGACAGATTCGATAGTTTATTGGATATGTTTATCTTCAGCGCTTGCAAAATCGAATTGTTAATTCAGATTATGTAATAATGCGAATTCTTGTACGCAGTTGAACTGTAGCAACTTAGTTCAAAATAGTTAGGTTTACAAACTAAAATATAAATTATTGTACTATGTCGTGGCCCCAGCTTAGATTTTGTCATCATATCAGGTGAGATAAACAACCCTATATTCCTGCTCTCGTTTTGCACTCATTGACTAACTAAATTTCGAAAAACTCGCAATTGGTACTTGATATTTCTTTAGTAAAGATTTATTGGGTCATTTTATCCAACTTTTTATAAATGGGCATTACTACATTCACTTGCGACTTTTCGTGAAAGGTGCTCAACCGGTTTTGTGTTTTATTAAGAGGCCAAGATCGATTAATTTAGCAAGTTAAATTTATTTACATAAAAACTGGCACAAAACTGACGGTGGACGGCCATGAACGACAAAAGTATTCTGGGCCCGATGTCAAGGGTATCGATAAAAAAACCAATCGAATGACTGATGATTATCGAATATCTTGATCCTTGATCTGTTACTCTACTTTTGTAGTAAGCTTATTTGATGGATTAATTAAGTCAAAATATGTTCAATGTTCATTGCACTATGTAATAAATTAGTGAAAGTTGCTTTCAAAGTATAAACGTACATAGATATGTCATTCATTAAGTAATTATTTTATATTACATTATTCTTCCAGTGTTTGTACTAAGTTCACTCTCGTTGAGTAAGAGCTCCTGTTACAAATGTATTGATCTTTTTCAATCATTATCGTCACTACTAGGACTGAGACATTATTAAAGTATTTTCACACTACCTACTCAGCAATGTTCAATTACACATCAAGTAGGTAAGCCTAACTCAAAGTGAGTCATTGCATCCCTAGGGACGTAATGTTTTACGAAATTTCATTACGCCCCTAGAGAGGCAAAGTGATTTGAATTTCGAATAAGAGTTCGTAGGCATGATCACACTAGCCCGTCCCGCACCAAAGAGAACATATTTAAAATTTGAACCTGACAGCCAAAAATTTTAGCACAAATGGAATGAAAAAAAAGCGCGCGCTTCTAAAAAAACAAATAAATAAAGAAAAAAATAACCTATGTATTTTAAGAAATTACAAACAATGTTTTCGTAAAACTGTCGGGTGACGAAGTTTATGACACTGGAGTCCATTAGATGTAAAGCTGCTGGTATTGTTAATAATAATAATTTACCGCCAGAAAAGTCAGAGGATATAGGTATATAGATAAAATAAGTTTTGTGTAGTACATTTTTTTATTGCCTCGTAGGAAGTGTGAAAAGCAGAGTATTCTCCTCGGGGATAAAGATGTCTTCGTCTTGGGCGAGCTTAAATCCCTCGCTCCACTCTGGATTCTACTTTTAACTCCCTCGCTGTGCTCGGGAGTTAACTCACGAATCCTTCGTTACGCTCAAGATTCAAGATGACGCCCGTGACGTAAGACATCACTTTACCTCCTTGGTGAATAATCTACTATTAACCACTTGTATAAAGCTTTTTTGGGCAATTTTCTCTAATACTTTGAAATTATTTGACTACCTACATATCTTTATAGGCAAGAAATCACGTCTAAGTCTCGTTTCCCAACATGTACGGTTAAGCTTCGAAACAATACTCCAGTTGATACGCAGTTTAACCGCAAACGCAACGGGCCTATTCAGAACAATTTCTTTGTCTTGCGCATGTCCAGTTGCTATCAAATGCGCGAATTAAGGTGGAGGGCAATATTGTTTGCGCAACCACATGTTTGAGCCAACTAAAAAGTAGCTGGCCTTAAGTAGCTTTGAACAATTATTGTAATATTTCACGCACCTTGGGACAGTGACCACCGATCCGTGGTCATTTTAATTAAGTGCCCTTGGATTTTTGTACCACTTTACGATCAAGACAATAATTCTCGTATTGTTATATAAATAATGCCACTTTGTTGCCATTACCTATTGGAAATTACAGGAACTGGCGCTGAAATGAGAACATTACATTAGTCGCTCGTAACTGCAATCGTGAACAATGATTTTATTTATGTAATTTGATTGAAGGTTGTACAGTTTTGTTTTAAATTAGTACCTGTTTTTGTCCTTCTTGCAAATGATCATAATAACAATCGCCATGATAGAGTTAGAGTATCTATAGTTGGAAGCATAAACATAATTTTAGAGCCCTAAATCTAACAATGCCGCGATGTTATAAAACACAAAAAAAATTAAATGATTTAAAAAAATACTTTGATAAAATCATTTTCACTTTCATCTTCAGGTAATAAGAACTCTATAAAAAAGGCATTTAGTCCCACCCAACCATAGCATTAAGCCATTGTGGCATAAGTAACATTGGGCACCATCGTTGAAAATAATGCTATGTATATTCAAACAGAATGCAAGCGTGCATCTATTCCGTTCTGCACAGTGCATTAAATGTAAGACAACTTGCATAATATTTTCAATAAAAATAACACACCACATGACCTCTGATAATATCTCTGGCATAGTTTATGTTCATAAATGTTTTATTGAGGCCCTCAAAGAAAATATAAAACTAGGGCAATTAAGCTATTAAAATGTTACTAAACATCGTTTTCCTTTGTTTATTATGAGTACATCTTAAAAACTATTGCACCATCTAACTACAACAAACGTCGACGATCACTAAAATCACATTTAACATTTTGGTTTTGTTTATAGTTTTTTTTTATATAAGAGGTTGAGGTCGTGTCTTGTTGAACAGATTATCGCAATCCATAACAAGCACCAGTTCAAACTTAGTAAAACTGTACTGTACAAAAAAAACGACCAGGTTTAAACCCGGTCTATTAGCCGACCACAGAGGAATGAATGACACATTCGTGACATAACCTAATAGAGAAACGCTTTTCTAATTGGCTAGCTAATAGCTTAGTCCTGGCTTAAACCCGGTACTAAGTTTTTGTAATAACAGGGTAATTGTTTTAATTGTAACCGACAAAACCCTGTTTGCACGCTAATACTTTTTTGGAAGAAAGAAAGTCTATGTTTTTTTCTTTTTTTAATTTATGGTAAAATATATGTATAAGTGCAACAGACCCTCAGCACTTGGTCACTTGTGTGGACAAATAAGATGATAGCAAGCGGATTACACACATGGTAACACAAAATTGCCTCAATTATTCCGCATCATGTTGCAAACGCATAAACGTTTCAAACACTTACATTCAAGGTGGCACTGGCTTACATGTTTTATATTAAAATATGAAAACGCATGCATAACTACTAATTCAAACAATGTAGTCGCAAGTAACTTTGTAGTTTTGAATAATAAATAATTAAAATAAATTATTTTATTGATAATAATAATAATAATTATTATGTCCTCCTAGCCGAATTCGACTACGGCGGCCTATCTTAACAGAGATTAGCCAACTGCGCAGGACATATTATAGTGCACAAGTGTGTGCGCAATACACAGGTGCACTCTATGTTCCTTCACTCTCATAATTCGGTGAGACGGCAGTCCGACATGACCGTAAAGAGATGAGGCGCAGGACCAACGGCCTAACGTGCTTTCCGAGGCACGAGGGTGTTAACACCACCAACTTCCTGACTCTGGAGCTGTATCTGAGTAATTTCAAGACAGAAAAACCCAAACACTCTCGGCCCGACCCGGGATTCGAACCCTGGACCTCGTGGATAGTACCCAGCGTGCTGACCACTAGTCCAACGAGGCAGTTTTATTGATAATAATTATTCTAATACATATGTTTCCTTCTTTTCCAGGTAATGCAATTATTCTATGGCTGGAAACAATCAATGGACTGGAGTGGTAACATTTGCGAAATTGTATTATTTTGAATCTCTTAGTCAAATACTTCTCTCTACTACGCATCCTAGAGTAATTTTGCCTATAACATGCTATTGCAGCTGTAGAATGTTATATAGGCAAATTTAATTATAATTTTCTGAGCAAAAGGCTTTATTTCAACTATGCGTTAGTATGGAGCCATACACCACGCGGGCTCAGTGCGGATTGGTGGAGGGTAGCGATGGATGATTATTACTAAATTAATCTAATTATTCAAATGGTCTCTGTAATCGAATGTATTTGATAAGCAACCGCAGTCATTCGATTGTCCTTCGATTATGCGGCTAGCGATAGTCGTATTACTAACGAATGAATCGTCATTCGTCGCGTCGATTAATTATTCGTTCGCTGCCTGTCCTGTGCGCACAGTCGCGGCAATTCGATCGAATGCATCGAACGGCCGAGTATAGATTATCATTCGACTGTCGATTATTATTCGATTATAATCTTTTTCGAATTACTAAATCGACATTCGAAAGTTTGAATGGTCGATTGTCGATTCATTCGATTATTTTTTTCGAACAATCGCCCATCGCCAGTGGAGGGGTGTCTATAAGGAAAGTGACCAACTTTATTGACAGATGTTATCAAGCCGCCCTAGGTCCTCTGCCATAGCTTAAGGACTAATATTACCTCATAATAATCAATATCAATCAGGTTACCGTGCCTTCCGAAGCATGGAGAAGCTTGTAATAGACGTAATTCTAGATAAGCATATCATATAAAGAAATACTCTTGCATAATATTTAATTTTTTATATATATTTTTTATATATATTTTTTATATATATTTTTTATATATATTTAATAATTTAAGAAAAATATATGTTATCTTTTAAATACATGAAATGATTTCTGGCACCGAATACCCATCGCTCTTTGGTCACAATAGAATACTAAAACAATTAGCATTCCATACTTTTAAGTGCTTCTAATTGCTGCCTGGAATATTCGCCATGGAATTTCTACCATAATGGTCCTTGTACCAAAAATGGTCGTTGCAAAAGTCCGTGAGAGCGTTATGTTAGGCCGAAATCTCACGCCTATTATGTGAATTTCATACATATACTATAATTGGAGTATTCAATCTCGTTTTAATATCAATAGCCAACTCATCATTGGAATCGTCCAATGGGGTACATTGTGAGAGTGTCAGAGATAATATTTAGTCCAGTCTTCCTCTTTCCCTGCCATACAAACGAAAAGAGACAGACTTTATTATAAACATCAGACTAAACTATATACTGTGAGTTGCTACGGAAATGACAGGACCCATAGACAATTTAGTAGGGATGTCATTTAATGACGACTAAGAGTTAGACGAAAACACCATAGGCGAAAACAGGTAGAAAACCTGACAAGTCGCAGGAGCCAAGACCGAGGTCTTGCTCAACCATACTACAATTCTTAAGCAACAAGATGTGTATTTGTTATAAATTTTGTACCTATCAAATATTTATTTGTATATATATTGTATAACTAGCCAAATTTTTTAAAGCGGTCTTAATAACTTTATATAGAAGTAGACCCATACTTACCTTTCAGACAATGTAATAAACAATAATTAAATTATATTAAGATTTTGCTTCCTTAATTAATACTGTGCTAAAACTGAAGTGATTAAGTCATTATTGAGTTTTTGCTAAAAACACTGAATCATTATTTCAAATTATAATAACAATATTAATATTAAATAGATTTAAATTGTTAAAAATAATAATAAAGTGAAGTGAATAAATACGTGAGCCAATCATGAATTAAATCGCGAATATTAGCACTGCCTACATTTTATTTCTGCTCAGTCCAAAAGTGCAACTAGTTAAAAATGCATGGCCATCTTTGAAACAATATATGACTGTGCAATAAATAAATAAGTAATATCTAGCTGGTAAAAATTTACCTGCACAACCTTCACAAAAGTAACAAATATCTAGAGACACGAAATAACAAATGAAAAATCGGCTAGGGGGACATTTTTATTATTAATGGGGCGAAATACCAACCAAAATGTTTAGTCTCATGTGCTGGCACTAAGTAATGTTAAACCGGTTAAATTATTTTAACCATAACCGACCTTGCCCTTATTCGTACACTCTACTTATGATCTGTCACAAGCTCCTCATATTTTACCTGTTTAAATGTTACTGTTATTAGTTCTCTAATAGTCATGTTAAATCTTACTAACGCAATGTAATTTTAGTCTTTTTAAAAAGTTGTAAGGACCACAGCACGTCAAGGTACCACTGTAGCTATCAATGGGGATTTTGCAACAAAATTATGGCGGCTTTACATAATTTGATCATTTATTTTATCCATTGAACTTTTTCATCAATTTTTTCCTTTGTACTCATTGGAATACGAAATGCGCTTAAAAATTATAAATATACTAGCAGTTCCCTATGACTTCGCCTGCGCCCAAAAGTCGGTTTTACCATACAAAAAAACCTAATGCCCTTTTCAGGGTTTCAAACTATTTCTGTACTAAATTTCATTTGAATTGGTCTAGTAGTTTCGGAGCCTATTCAATAAAAACAAACAGTGAAATCGTTCCTCTTTATAATATCAGTGTAGATAAAGTTGGTATAAAAAACGGGACAAATACTTAAAAAGCTGCGTGCTATAAAGTTGATTATTGTGTGTATTCTAAGCTTTTTAACTTATTTTAAGCTGTGCTGTTGTTTTAAATGAAAAAAGTACCAGTAATTTACTTACACCTTTGATCATAACACTCCAGCGCCACTTCCGAGAAGCATCCTCACTGCATAATGCTATGTGATGTTACGTTGCTCTTTTTGCATGATTTATTGCGTATTATAATTGCTTGCAGTTTTACATAACACTGCATTGTAGCTACGTTTCCCAGATTATGATATATGAGTAATATAATTGTTATATCGTGTTTGCTTGGCGAATGCTTTGTTGTATGTATAGTACAGTATATGTGTATTTGTTGTATGTATAGTACAGTATATGTGTATTACACAT
This sequence comes from Pyrausta nigrata, assembly GCA_949316185.1. NCBI lineage: Eukaryota > Metazoa > Arthropoda > Insecta > Lepidoptera > Crambidae > Pyrausta > Pyrausta nigrata. The sequence continues at coordinate 6,261,037 of OX438940.1, forward strand.
TCTTCACAAGTTGTGTTAATCCTAGTTTCGTCTGTCTCCCGCCTAAAAGTTATATTTTCAATGGCCAACCAAACTTTTTTAGTTTGGTTCGAAGTAAGTGTAATCAGGACCTCGCATACGAGCTTAGAATGAATCCCACTCTCATATAAACTGTGTTGTGTTAATATGAATAGTAGTATTATGAATAATAGTAGAATACTTCTATCTATTCTATCGTTTCAGTGCCTGACTTCGTAGCCTTAGGTCCGTCAAAACTATAAGACCAATATTTGTAATCACAGCTGACAGCAAAGCTTGAAAAGTGAAAAGCAAGCATTGCTAATTAATAGACAAATGCTAGAATTAGCACACAGACGCTAACCTAACGATCGATTTCACTCAATCGGAACTTGGCTGTCTTCGCTACATTACGCAAATAACTGTAACACTGTATTTATCTTGCCACTCTTGCTAGCAAACAAACACGAGGATGTCAACTCGTATTTATTTGGGATAGGGTTGGAAATCGAACGGTTTGCGTATGCGCAACATCGTGTGAATTTTGTCCCTTGTCAGGCTAGTGCACTAATGAACGGGTAAATGTGGTTTTGGTTTACACACTGGACTCTGAGCAAATGACGCATAAATATTCTTGTGCCTCATTAATAATACTTAAATAGTAATAAACAGTGGAACAAAATAGCCGAAATCAAATCTAGGGCAAATAATAGAGACATTGAAGCAACTATACTATTCAACACTGTCTAGGGATATTGTGGAAATAATAATACCATGTTTTGTATATCCCTAGACATTTTTGTTGTGTGAATTATCGAATTCTGATCTAAATCCGAACTAATGTAACCTATTTACCGACTTTCTGACAAAAAAATGAGCTCAGAATCTATGGTTATTTCTGTTCGCATTAAAATTCAATCTACAGTGGTTGCATCTCGTTTTCGAGGTTGCAAGTTCATTCCTCATGATTCATATGCTGTTTGCACTCTTACGCAACACCAACACAAAGACTTACAAATATACATAGACGTGCTCTTTAGTCAAATACACATTACAGAATAGTCTGTTAAATCGATTCATAAATTTGGTCGACTTAGAGGTAAAATTCAATTCGAGTGCATGAAACAACCATAATATGGGTATTCGATAATCTTAAAATGAGTTATGATAGGCACCTTTAGAAATCTAAAATCTATTTAAAAACGTCTCAAAAACAAAGCCAAAAAGGAGGATTTTGTTTCTATAAATATTGTTTTTTTTTCTTTGCTGCTACCGCGTTGATGTCTTTTATTTGAAAGATTTGAACCCAAACTTAAAGGCCATTCATTAACATCTGCTATACAATAAATACTATAAATAATGTTAACTAACTCGTATGCTCTTGTTCTCTTCAAACTGATAGCTACGGTTAATTTACAAAGGCTTATAACTATGTAAATTAACTTTACATTGGTGGTGTAAAAACACACTTGCACTGCATAAATCGCTTTGATAAGTATTTCAAAATAGTACTTAGCGGTACAAAATCTACCGCTTCGTTTCAACATCGAACTGGTTTGAATCGCAGTTTTTATTAAATACCAGCACAGTTTTTACTCAAGATGAGCTATGAGCTATTAACCTGTATGCACAGATAACCAGTGAGACCTTATTTATCGAAAATTAGACTCCAATAAATCTAGGCTTCTTACTTTTTAAGTAGTAAAACTTACGTTACTTGTAAGAATTTGAATAGAATAGAATAGAATAGAAACATTTATTTGGCACAACAGACAAAGTAAAGAAATATTTGTTTAATAAACAACTGACGAAAATAATAACAAAATTAAAATAAAGAACTTATTAATTTAGGATAGTGTACCAAAAAGGTCCCCGCTCAGTATAAGTCGTGACAAAAACAGGTTTTGTCACGACACTGATTTTCAGCGGGAACCTTCGGGCATAGTGTAACAAGACAAATACACACAATTTGTGTAACAAGACAATTTGCGAGTTTTAAGCCCGATTGCGCAAGTCCGTATTAACTAATCCGGACTTTCGCAAGGCCTATGATCTGAATCAAAGCTCGTTTGCGACCGACGAGTCAAATGGACCTTCCGGATGAACTTGCGCAAGTCGGCTTTCAACTCAGATCATAGGCCTTGAACAAGTCCGGATGAGCTAATCCAGACTTGCCAAGTGGGCCTTAGACTAGCTATTCTAGAACAGTTCCGATTTTCAGCAACGATCGGCAAAACAACCGTAATTCGAAACACCAATTCGGCCATAAAATCTTCAGATCTAGCCTTAGCAGTAAATCTTCCGAATCACTATCAACTAGAACTTAAAGAAATCAATCGGTTGATTACCTGTTTATATAACTGGTAGCTCGTAAATTAAGACAGTGGTTCTTTCGACACGCCTCAACCGAAGTAGCACAGACAAATCAATGGTTGATTGATCGCTTTGTTTTGTGAAGATGGTATGTTTGGCTGTTCACACAGTGTTACCTTCAAGAAATGGGTAAATGGTTACGAATAGACATTGTAAAACAAATTGAGTTGAAAAATATACTACACTAAAACTTAATTGCCCCTCTCAAACACACAAAAAGCTTTGTTTTATTAATATTATTCAATATTTTTAATTGTCTTTAGCATAACTTTAGTTTTATGTTAATTTAACAGACGATTTAGTATTTTCAGCAGCAGTTTTTCATTACATTTCTATGCGCAGATGATAACAATAATTGAATAGAAAACGCGCATCGTATTCTCAGCAAGATAAAAATGGGGCTAAAGTAATATTTTAAGAGTCTCAATAATTGTAATCTAGAAGAAGTAAGAAAATAATAAATAGGAAACAAAACAAATATAGTTTTAAACCACTTAATCGTGGGCATGCTGTGTAATGGATCTTTATCACAAGCAAACCATCTAGCTAGAGCATCGTTTTTCAAAGTTGTAAAAATAGTAAATTACAAGGATTTTGTTTTAAGACCGAGAGCATTTCAACTTCCATGCTGATATAATCGTCTATTCAAAAGCACACACGCATGTGTATAACTCTGTTGCACCATTTCGAATACCAATAATCAACCGGAAGCCTACGGCCCAATTTGAAAGTTATCGCGCTTACGAATGAAATTTCATAGCAATTACATATAAATTGTCCTTTTTTTAATGATTTAGAAACTTGTTTTTGCTTTTCAAACTTCTTTTTGAAGATATTGTTGGTAGCATAAAATATATTCATTATCATTCGCCCTATAGCTATGTCTATATTTTATATCATTAATGCGTGTTTGTGTTTACAAACGTTATATCTCAGCGTTCCCCATCAACTTTTATTCAATAATTAATGAGCTAACTCTTGATCCTTGGTCTTGATCAGGAAAAGCCTATTTACACGCACCTTAAGAGTTTCTGGTTATACGCACTCGGAAAAACAGACGCAGGCAAGGCATTCCACACTGTGGCTGTGCGCATCAACATTTTGAGAACCTCTATGATAAATAGCGACCAAGGAACAATAGTCGGCATTTTAAACGTATTTAATGCACCAAAGTACTTTATTGTAGACTAGTGAAAGCGGAGCGATGATAGCAGAACCACGGGAGCGCGCGTACTGTAACGAATGGTAATTACATAGCTCGTTATATAGCTTTGAATATTAATGAGACTGTTTAGCATGTTGGCTCCTATTCGGAGAACTGATTTATGTACTGGAGCAAACTGAATATCTTGCTATTGAAGATCATGAAGCAATTGCTAATTAGTGCTTGTATTTGTTGTTAAATATTTTTTTAGAATGATTTGCTCTTGACTAAGCAAGACGTCGCTTTGACAAAGCCGACAATGGAACGAGCTTACCCAGAAGGTTCTGGTACTGTGAGAGCTGCTTATAAGTATACAAAACGAGTAGCAAGAATGTCTCTTTGACGAAAAAAACAATGTAGCTAAAACCATCTAGAATCAAACGTACCAATAAACCTTTTTATCTCCCGTTCTAAGAATTATACTTTGTATTTTTTGGTTGTACGTGAACTGGCGGTATTAATACTAGATTTAGACCATATTTCATTAAGAACATACACGTATAAAGGTAACCTTAAAATCGTTAAGAGCTTTATCAACACAGTTTTAACAAAATAAACAAACATTTATAGAGGAAAATCACACAAATGCTACCTAATATAAACTGGTTACGTCTTTCACAATATTAGCACCTAAGTTTACTCAAAGTGAACTGATCAGTAGCAATCAAATCGTAAGTATCATATTTCCGCTCTCCACACAGCATGTGATTAAGTCATTCACATGTATAATGTATAAGGTTGTTGGTGTAATGTAGCACTAACAAACTTAATTTAGAGTACACTTACTATTGATATTAGGAATGCGAGAGTACACTTGTGAGAAGAGCAAGCATTAATAAAAGGGAAAAGATGAATGCCAAGAAGGTGATAAATGACCCAATTATAGGAAAAGTTGTGTGTCGTGTCGTAAAAGAGATGGCATGGAAAAGGGGAGAATATAAAAGACTCAACTGACCATATCATTGCACTTAAATCATAGAGATAAATAATTTAATGTTTGTTTTGTTCTGGTAAGCTTTACCATAATATATAAAATTATTGATTCAGTCTTCGCTTAATTTATTCGTAACGAGTAAATACAATCTAATAGTAATCTAGAATGGCACATTTTAAATGGTATTTCCGTTTGTTAAACTTTTAAATAAAATAAATACCAAACTGGCATATATTAAACTGTCTGATTGCAATCTTCAGCTATTTCTGTAAGTGAGCAGTATTAAAAACTAAAATCAGTCGGTAATTTCATCAAGGCTATAGCTAACTGTGCATTACAATTAAAGTTTTAAAACTATTGACTCCATTCAAACAACCTTTTTCTGACCAATACATTACGATTACAGTTAAAGGATCCAATTGGGCAAAAAAGTTCGCAAACCTGACCTGGTGCTTGCAACACAATCCAATAGACGCATGGCCTTATCACCACATCAAATGTATTTTAAAAAAAATAATTGTTGCTTTACTCTGTCTTGTGTGTTGTGCCCAATAAATGTTTCTATTCTATTCTAAATGTATAATGGACAAAGACCATCCATCTCCGTCTCTCTCATCGGTCGACGGATGTTCAAGACCACAAGAACACCCGACTGAGTCAATTCATTAAGTGTTAAACCTCTAAGGCTCTGCGAAGACGGGCTACCGACCACAGCTACCGGTGGCAAACGCAAGCTGTTTACATTATTTTAATACATTTAGCATAGAGTCGCCGCAAACGTATAATAAGTGGCGTCCACTCGCGACTCAGTGTTTGCGACACGCCACCGATGGGACTTCCTCTCGCGACTCAGTGGCAGCTACATACTGGCAGTGGCGCTCATTCGCGACTCAGCGTTCGCGACATGCCACCGGTGGCGGCCATTCGCCACTCGCCATATTGAAAAAACATCTGTCAAAGGATATTGGTAGTGATGGGACTTGAATCACATTTGATTCGAATGATTTGTAGCGGCAGCGACCACCTTCATTTGCACGGGACCAAAGGACGTGCCACGCGACAGCTACCGGTGGCTGTCGGTGGCCCATCTGCGCGGAGCCTAAAGTTTTCACTTTCACTGTTTTCGGATATTGGTAGTGATGGTACTTGAATCACATTTGATTCGAATGATTTGTAGCGGCAGCGACCACCTTCATTTGCACGGGACCAAAGGACGTGGCGCGCCACTGTCGGTGGCCCATCTGCGCGGAGCCAAAGTTTTCACTTTCACTGTTTTCCGGTGTAACGACTCCAGACTGCGACAAGTAAAATCCCAGCCAAGTGCATCTTACACTAGCTTGTAAAATAAAACACAATTAGGTAACCATCTGCCCGTTAATGCCTTCCGTGATTGGTCATTTTCTTACTCTAAACTTACTTTAATGAGCTGCCTCTTCAAATGTAGCAAGTAGGTACAAGTCTAATCTGAGTTGAAATAGCAGTAAATTGGCAGTAAACAAAATGTGTGTGCTCATAACTATTTAGTCATCATTCATCAACATTTTCATATTGAACCGCAGGATGTCTCCTGAACATAGGCTTCCTAATTGCAAGCCTCATCCAGCGCGATAGCCGCTTTTACGAAAGTCGTCTATTTACGATTCCCGTCAGACCGTAAAAAACTCTTTCTCTGCTGACAACTGGTATCATTGTCTTCAGCATTATCTCCTGAAGAAGAATAAAGCTGTTGTCGCATGATGAGGTGGTGAAATGAAGAGGTTCCGCCCTCGGAGGAGGAGGTCGGAGATTGGTTACAGGATTTGGTTAATTACTCAAAAACCACTTTTCCGAATCAACCAAATAGAGTGTCATGTGATAGATGATGTCATTTTTAACAAAACATGTCTTGCAATGTTTTTTGTAGATTTGTTGCTTGTAGATACGAGTACCATAGTTTTTCAAATATTTAAAATATAACGAATTTCGTTTTAGAAAAACTAACTAAAAGTTATTGCGAATACCATTGCAATTCAACCAAAACTATTATTGCTTTTTAGACGTCAGTTAGAACACTGTTTTTTCATTTGTTTAGAGAGTTATATCATTTGTTTTAATTTATTGTGCGACTTTGACTGTAATTTAAATAATGGAATTGTAACTATGTAATATTTTAATGACATCATGCTTTCATTTAAATTTGGCATCTAATTAAATCATTAATTGTTTTGTAACTGACATTGTAACGTATAAATTTAGTGATAATACTTTTTATGTTAAAAAGTTTGCATGCTGTATGTTTGCATGCTGTAGGCTAAATAGGTTCTAAGCAACAATTAATCACTGTCTACCATCTTGTGACAAGTTATCCATACCCATATTTATAGCAAATAAATGAATTTGAATTTGAACTGTCATTGGTTTCCTGAAAGATATAGGTAACTTTTGCAACTTGAAAACTATAGGATTAGAATATCAATAATTATTCAGTCCTTTCAAGATATGGCTTGACATATAAATTGTATAGATACAGTTATCGTGGTAATAGAAACACACCTCCAAATGAATCTATGCTAATGGATTCACTGCAACTTTTTCAATTAACGTAAATATTCGAGCTAATTCAAAGCAAATGCAAAATGTGACACAGCAACGCCTACATATTTTTTAGTTTGCCGCTAAAAAATATGTAGGCGTTAGCAACGAGTGCTCCATAAAAATTAAGACTTATATGAAAAAAAAACATTTAACAGAAAAAAATCTGGGTAAATATGCTCAAATGTGACGCCGGTCTACAGCAAATGTGGCAGTTAATTACCTTTATCCTTTCCAAGTTAAAACGACATAATTATTAACATACTACGCCATTCATACGGATTTTAACGTTCATTCAAATATCCGCGAATAACCGACAAATGCCGACACGTACAGCTCACCGATTTCCTCCAAGGGAAAACATGGAAATTATATCACTAATGATAGCTTTTTAAGTTTAGATATGTCATTAATTATATAGATTAAAGGTTATAATTAGTGAACCTTACCTATACCTACGCAAAGTTGCATTAGGTACTTTTCATGTTAAACCTTGAAAAGTCTATAAATTGAATAAATGGCGAGCTAATAAGAAGGTAAACTTAAAAATTTTAGACATAGCATAAACTACAGGAAATTAATAATAGTAATATAAGTAAATGCTTAAGTTCATTTACCATTTCATAGTAAAAATAACCTGCCATTTTGCTAAAAACATGTAAAACAGTTTCTACTCATCTATATGCCAAACATAATCTTATTTTTAACGACATCATTGATAATATTGATTTATTACTACAATTTAAAAGCGCAGGAGTTCGACCCGACCTTCAATTAATAAATTTTGATTACACCTAATTGACTGTATCAATAAATCATTAGCACTCGGCCTTTGATTATGTTTCATTTCTTAAACGCCCACTTTTACTTTTGCTTTGAGAATCAATCAATCATTATTGCCTGTTTGATTATGAATCGTCTAAAATTTGTAATCGTAGGCCTATCGATGTTAATTATACCTAAGTACCTTAACATAGCGCGACTATCTATTTGCTTCTACCGTTAGTTTACAAATAATTATCTCATGTTACATAAATGAGTTATTGTGCGGCTTTACAGCACTTGTCAGCTGTGTTACCGATCTTATACAGGCAGTGATAAAAGGGCTTTTAATACACCGTTCAGTTACCAGATTTATTGGTTTAGATAAATACTTCGTTAAATTGCCGTTTACACAATAAGTGGCGTAAAATAATAATATCGTTAATCAAAAAGGATATGTTTCTCGTGCAAATATTAAGGTAAACGCATGCAGAAAAATTTGCATCAAGATGAAACGTATCGTTGTGATAGCCAAGACTAATCGCTAATAGCTGCATTGAATGCCAGCAACTATTCTTTACAAGGATCATCATGAAACTTTAAATGTTTTGCATAAATATCAAAGATACGATAAAATTCTCTTTATTGCATACCACACATCTTCCAGACAACATTCGGGTTAAAAACAATCGACTTATAAAATTTGAATTTTGACGGCGGTAAAAACTATTTAATGAAACAACAGTAAAGATATTTTAAATTATACATAACATCGTGATGCAGGCCGTTCGCTGTCGATCCCGAAAATTGATAGGGCGATGTCTGTTTTGTAAACGGCTTCTTGTGACTGCGTATGATTACGCATGTAATTGATATCACTATTCAAAACTTATTATTTATATCTATTTATCAATGAAAATTATGATTGTTATGCATTGTTGAATATTGCATGAAACTCATAATATGTTTTCGAAACAAGGAAACGATCCATCTTTTGAGCTACTAAAGTTATAAATGAGCAAGAACTGCCATCTGCCACGCATTCATTGTCTAACAGATGAAAGAGCATAAGCTTTTCCTATTACAAATTCGTCACAACATTTTTTTCCGTAATTACACATCATTGTTGCGAGATATGTTGCACATAAAATCGCTTCTCAGTCGTTCTGAAATCAGGAAGCAACTTTCTTTGGGTGATTACAAAAACCACATGGCAACCGCAGTTGCCGCTGTATTACCAATTTGTAATCTATGGGTAAGCAGCAAGATATCGCGGTCGATCTAATAAATTACAAACAAACTAGCCCTAAGGTTGAACTGTGGGCGGAATATTTAAAGGAGATAATGCACGGGTTTGGGATATTTATGTAACCTAATTTAAGGGCCTCGAGCAGTTACGATAATGTCTATGATATTGACGACACAAATAGGTCGCTTGGCAAATAAATACTGTGGTTGTATGATTGAATGTATTTTGCTGCTGCGTAGTCAGCCATATTTTTTAAATTTCTTTTTTTTCGTGTATGACCAAAAATGAATCGCCGAATTCAAACACTACAAACCTTTTACAATTTTGCAAGCATTTCTTATCGTTTAAAAAGCAGCAGCGCCTATCTGCAATATTCTATTAGTAATTGTTACAAAATAATGCTTCGAATTTCGTTACTTATACAGAATAATACAATCAAAATCGTGAATTTCGATCGGCTGATATCGAAACCGTTTAATATTAAGGAAATAATAGAGAACTCGACTCAAGGTTTTGTCCTAAAGTGAATCGGTATCGGACAATCTTCTGATGCAAATTGTGTAACTTATAATTGTGTCTGAACGTAACACTATTGGGAAGTAGATACTATATCGAAATGCATAATGGTCAATTAATGTTCCTATCTTGAGAAAACAGTAACAAGGAAGTAAAAGTCTTGAATTTAGGGACGCGAGAGTGAGTCCCTGCTTGTCGATATTACGAAATAAGTCGTGACGACATAGCCTGTGGTATGCCTGGACTCGACAAACAAGAGCAACCAGTTCACTATGAATGATAGAATGCTAAAAAATTGTCAGTAGTTGTTGACACCTTTGAAACAAAAATATGTCTATTAACGATGCGAAGTAAAAATTGATGAGATATTCGCATGACCAACCTACGCCCGAAAAAATCAACAATCAGAGATCAAAGATTTAAGTTAATCTTGGTTGTTTGCGTATTTGCCACTAGCAGCCGTGGCTACACTGGAATATTCAATGGATACGCAAAATAGCCGGGATTTATTTGATCCTGAATTACGGATTGGTTGTTAATTTCGGGCATAAACCAGAATAATATCAAGATAGGTATCCAGCACCACCAACCAAGTACCATTTATTGTTTTAAGATTTAGCTATACCGCTGTTAGTTATTGGCAAACTTGTGGTAATAATGTACAGGTAGCTTGCTTAGCTGATAAAAATGTAACCTTAATAACTGAAAAATAATGATAAAATCAAATTCCCTAAAGTGACATCGCGTTGAGATGTTTCTTATCCTTTGGCTCTATTCCAGACGACTAGTAGAGGATTAACATTAGCGCACCTGTCGAGTCGGCTTTATCTAATGGACTTATCATCGTACATTGCGACTGCTGACAAATGCCTTGAGAAAACGGCGAGATCGCAGATAGCCCTTCGAGCGGATCGCTTTTTACATAGATACGTTTGAAACGAGTAAATCGTATAACTTATTCCACCTACTTATTTTATGCTGAAGACAAAGCCTTAAGACAACATTTGAAATCAAGCAGATTGAATTTTGATTTATAGTTAGTTAATTCTCTAAACAAAACTATATGTTAACCTTAAGGTATAATATCAATTCATAAAATTAAAGTGACCTCAATCAGACATCCTCACGTGCGAAAGATTTTAAATTTTACAGACAGGTTTTAAATTTAGCGAAAACACTTTTCTTCAGATACTTAAGACGTTTTTAGGGTTCCATAGTCCGACAAGGAACCCTTATAAGATCGTTCAGTCCGTCCGTCCTAGTCTGTCACAGCAGAATATCTTCTACGTTTATGGACTGATTTGCATGTAACTTGGTTCGAGGGTACTTTACATATATATCTCATTTTTAAAAATACAAAAAATATAAATTACCCCTTTTTCAGGGTACCTCCCCATACATGTAAAGGAGGGGGGTGATTTTTTTTTTATTGCACCCCCTGGTGTGGGGTATTGTTGAAAAGGACTATGAAAATAAGGTAGGGTTTCCATACAACACTTTTTTATCAGCTTTACCATTTGCGAGATATAGCCCGCCAAAGTCGTTTACACGGTGTCCCACCCCCCCTGTAATTTCTAAAGTCTTGGACCTATAAACTTCAAATCACTCACGTGAGCACGCGCGGAAACTCTTATTTAAAATTGTTTTGGGTATCCTGTGATGAATACTTTTGAAATTATAAATAAAATAAAAATATACTTTTTCCAAACGAACAGTATGAACTTAAAAAGTATTTTTGCCTATACTGTCTAATGTTGTAAGTTAATGGTACGGAACCCTTCGTGCTCGAGTCTGACTCGCACTTGGCCGGTTTTTTCCATCTTCAAATGAATGGACTTCTCACACAACCAATAAGAGTTTCTTGTATCTTTCTTCCACAGAAGCCCTGAGCACAGCCGAAGACCAGTCAACATCAGCATCGTGGTGGCAAGCGGGCACAGCGACGCCATTCAGAGATGACTCTAGCAGTAACGCGTTCTCATCCACCCACGGGCTGGTGCAGACCCACCCTACTATCAACGACCCGTTCGGAACATTCGGGAGCATTGGCAGTACCATCGGACCATCATCGAATCCGTTCGCACAATCTAGCGGCAGCGGTCCGCTCAGTGGCGGCGTCAGGAATAACCCACTGCCACCTATAGGCAGGAGTGCCAATGGGAAGTCTTCACTGAAGCATTTGGACTTTACCAGCAGTGCTACTGCTGAGCTGAGGAGGAACCCAGCGCTGTCTGCACCCGATGAGTGCGCAAGAGCATGCCGGGAAAGTGAACCGCCAAGGATTTGCTACTACCACTTCACTCTTGAACTCTACACCGTTTTGGGAGCGTAAGTATTAATATTTTAGACAAGATTTTAGTAAGAAAATTAATGTCATCTGAGCTAATAGAATGAATGAATAATAGTTTTAAAAAATCTACATTAAAAATAAATTCACATTCTACTTTAAAAAAAAGTTGATTGACTTACCAATAAAAGCAATGCTTAAATTTTTTACAAATATTTCTCACGTGATTTAAGCAATCCCTGAGAAAGGAATATCGGAATTTCGTCCCTTAAGGGTGTAAAAAGGAGGGTAAGTTTGTAAGAATTTAGGTAATTTTAAAGCTAAGTCAATAAAAAATTGTGTTTAGCTATTTGTTTAGAAATTAAGAATGACGTATATCGGGATTTTCGAAACTCTAAGGGGGTTGAAGTTCGGAAAGCAGAAAACCGTCTAGTTAAATTAAGAAATGCAACGATTAATCTATATTAAAACTAAAACATTTATCCTTGTTGCACAAGACGGTTTTAAACTTATGCACAAATCAAATCACACTTACATAATTGCATTTATATAAAACGCAGGCCAGGAATCTTTTTGACGGCTGAAATATTTTAATTGCAGCATATTGTAATAAGTGTTGCTAATTAAAAACGACTTTTAAATTTATGAGCGGTAATTACCGCACTGTTATAACAAACCTGATTGAACTAAATCTTTCGAGAAAATCAGAGGTTGCCGTCAAAAAACTCGTTTCCTTTATAATACTAAATCCTGACTGAGCACTACATTACACAAAATGTAAGACTGTTATCTTTACGAATAGTACATACCTTTGGAGGAAACTCTTCACATAAATCGAACCAATGAAATTGCTCGCACTAATTTGCTTCAGCGACCTTTCAAGATCAAGATAATAAGGCGTCTCAGTAAGATGCAGACACACCGAACAATATTCAACGATAACTGCATTTACACGCACAATAGGAATCTCCAGACTTATCGCACAAAACACTTTTTGAAATCCTTAAGTAATTTCTTACCTAACAGTTCTCGTAATCGTCAAGTCATCTATATCACGATGGTCATATTCTTACTATTTCGGGGCTCACGAAAAGTCGTGCTGGTTTAGGAAAACAACGACCTACAGACCGACTTTTTCACTTGGCACATTTTACGCTTTGTTTCACACGGCTCGCCAACAGCATAGGTTTCAATGCCAGACTCGAATGTGCGCTGAGTGAACCAAATTCCGCTGAAGCACGTAATTGATAGGTGACGACACACCTTATGCAAACATTGGTGTTTCATGATGGCAATGCTGAAGAAACTGTGGTGTAACCGTACAAAATTGATAAGGGAAACTACTTTTAAACTTTATGTCACAGTTGCAGCTAGCACCTCGTCCCTTAAAAACCGATAAAATTGTTGCACTTAATCGAATGTGGTAAACTACTTTGATTGAATGATTGTGACTGTCGTTTAATTACAGAAGTCCCATGAAAGCTGACATCTCGTTGATCATACTGATTGACAAACTACGCATACAAATGTATTTCATTACGATTCCAGAGCCTGTCAAGTATGCACTCCGAACGCAACCAACGTCGTGTGGTCCCACTGCCAGTGTGTGTTGGCTGATGGAGTCGAGCGTGGTATCCTCACTGCAAACAGAATGTTGCCTGGACCGTCCATTCAAGTGTGTGAAAACGACAAGGTCGTCATTGACGTAGAAAACCACATGGAGGGAATGGAAGTCACTATTCATTGGCACGGTATCACGCAAAGAGGAACACAGTACTACGACGGTGTACCCTTCGTTACTCAGTGCCCAATCCAACAAGGAAACACTTTCAGGTTGGTTAACCTCCTGTTATTTGATTCTCAATTTATTTTTTCTCTAACTTTACATATCTAATTATTACATTCTTATTTGATTACAGATACCAATGGCAAGGTAACGCTGGTACACACTTCTGGCACGCGCACACTGGTCTGCAGAAACTCGACGGCTTGTACGGCAGCATTGTCGTCCGTCAACCTCCATCCAAGGAACCCAACAGTCACTTGTATGATTACGATTTGACCACACACGTTATGCTGATAAGTGACTGGCTTCACGAAGATGCTGCTGAGAGGTATCCAGGCCGTCTGGCCGTCAACACCGGTCAAGACCCCGAGTCGGTACTTGTCAACGGCAAAGGACAGTTCCGCGACCCCAATACTGGGTTCATGACAAACACACCATTGGAAGTGTTCACGATCACCCCAGGAAGAAGATATAGATTCCGAATGATCAACGCTTTCGCATCAGTGTGCCCTGCCCAAGTCACGTTCGAAGGACACAACCTTACTGTCATAGCTACTGATGGTGAACCAGTATCGCCCGTGCAGGTCAACACTATAATTTCATTCTCTGGTGAGTCAAGTATTCATTTTAATTGTATCTTCAACCGCAAACAATTGAGTAGTTAATTAATGCTACACCTGTTAAGTCAGTCTACTCATATATCTTGCATATGACGATTGTTTCCGTCTCTGGAGGCAGTCCTTGTAAGACAAAGATCCTGTCCTTGCACGGTTATCTAAGCATCTTTATAGATCTACAATTTTAGATGTTATTTCGATAACATTACAGGTGAACGTTACGACTTCGTCATCAACGCGGATAGACCGCCTGGAGCATACTGGATTCAAGTTCGTGGATTGGGAGAGTGTGGAGTTAAGAGAGCCCAACAGTTAGCCATCCTTAGATACGCTAGGGGACCCTACCAACCATCGTCGCCAGCACCGACTTACGACGTCGGCATCCCGCAGGGAGTAGTAAGTTCAATTCAAAACTTTGTAAATATATCTTGTACCATATTCAATCAGCCGTTGTATATATATGATCATCTTAGTTAAGTTTGGGGTTCCTATCACCTGATTAGAGGAGCTACATCGGTAAATTACTCGAACGTAGTAAGGGCAGTAGTTAGTTATTAATTGGCGGATATTGCAGACTGGATTCTCGGCCGACACGACAACCTCGATAAAATCTACTGCGCTCGACTTTGTTGCAATTGCTTGCTCAAACTTAGGTATGAGCGTACGGCCGCGCAAAATTTCGCAGTAATGACTTTATTACTTCAATTATTAAAACCTAATTAACTCTAATTAAATTATTGAGTAACTGATCGTATTGACTCACGTGGTCTAGTTACAGTGGTTTGTAAATAGTAGGTATATAATTGTGAACTTATTATCGTAATTGCTACTGTAGATTTTGCTCAGCAATAGCAAATGCCTTGCACTCTAATTTCATGTTTTCTTAAGTAATATGAAGGACGGTGTCAATTCCGTATATTTTAGAGCACTCGAAATTATATATACTATTTATTTTTTGTTTGAAACATGAAATATTATTTGGCAAAAAATAGTATGTAGTTAATCAGTCGCTACCAACTGATGATGTACTTGTAGTTGGTTAATTAAGTAGTGTAGTTGTAGTATATGCACGTAAACTAGTAATTGCACGTACTTCTCTCCCCACTAACTATCCAGGTGTTGAACCCACTGGACGCAAGGTGCAGTAGACCAAGAAACGACGCTATTTGCGTCAGCCAGTTGAAAAACGCCAGGAATATTGACCCAGCCATACTTCAAGAGAGACCAGACGTTAAGATCTTCTTACCCTTCCGATTCTTCCAATACAGACCGGAGGAATTGTTCCTCCCTAACACATACAACCGATTTTTGGGTAAGCATTCATATAATGACATTTTACATATTCACTGCTTCACTTTAAGTGTTTTTATTAACATTGACATATATTCCTACAGTGGCCCCATCTGGCGATCACGTTATCAGTTTGATTGACGAAATATCCAACATGGCTGCTCCCGCACCGCTCCTCAGTCAGTACGACGACATAAACCCCGAACAGTTCTGTAACGGAGACAACAGACCCGCGGATTGTGGACAAAACTGCATGTGCACCCACAAAGTCGACATACCGCTCAACGCCATCGTTGAAATCGTACTCGTAGACGAAGGTAATAAAACTTATCTGTGCATTCCAGTTAGCTGTAATTAAAAAATACGGACGTTATAAATAATCGTACTCCTTTCGCTTTCCAGTTCAAATTACAAACTTATCTCATCCGTTCCACTTGCACGGATACTCTTACAACGTCATCGGTATTGGACGCTCGCCTGACCAGAACGTCAAGAAAATCAATCTGAAGCACGCACTTGACCTCGACAGGAGAGGTTTGCTCGAACGTCACCTGAAACAAGGAGACCTGCCTCCCGCTAAAGATACGATCGCCGTTCCTAACAACGGATACGTCATCCTTCGTTTCAGAGCCAACAACCCTGGCTTCTGGCTTTTCCACTGTCATTTCCTATTCCACATCGTCATCGGTATGAGCCTGGTGCTCCAAGTCGGAACACAAGCAGACCTGCCCCCAGTCCCGCCCAACTTCCCCACTTGTGGAGACCACCTTCCTCCCATCCCGCTCTACTAGATCGGTTCCTAGAAAAAAATTCAGTTCTGTATGTGCAAAAACAAGTACAGTAGTTGATTATGTTAACTAAGTGTAAATTTATGTTTGTTTTGTGTGATGTGATCGGCGATATCGAAGTGCTCGATTTTGCCATTTGTGTTTATTTTATATTCGAATGATTCTAAGGGAGTTAATGACGGTTTGTGATTTTATTTAACGATGATGATGCCGATTTCTTTGAGATTACTCAAATATCATTTAAATGCCATATTCGGTGATATTTTTGTAATGATATTGATGATATCGCCTTTAATACGCATAATGTCCTATGAGGCTCTTTCTCTCGATTGTTTCTTCTTCTTCGCATACCGCAAGGTCTTTCCATACGGACTTAGTTCTGTAACTAACAACTTGCCATTTATAATTTTTCACCAAGGATATTTATTACGTGTATATATTTAAATTGTCCTGCTAACTGCTAGATATTTAAGTGTGAACCTGTTACTAACCCAATGCATGCTATCATCAAAATTTAGATATCATAATAATATTTGTAAATAACTGAGTACTGCAATACTTGTAAATACACGAATTTAATGTAGTCTGACAATACAACGCGACATTTTCCATAACTTTGAAGACTGTATATATGTAGAAAATAGATAATATCAACAGAAAATGTTACCAATTCAGGTTACCACTTTAATTTTATAAGTAAGAACGTAATTTTAATTCTACCAGATGTTTTAACTTTAACTTAATTTACAGAATCTTTTCAGAATCAAATCTGTATTCCATCAATTATTTAGTCCTAGTCTAAGAAAATGTCACTTACTTCTTGAAAAGTCAATCAAACGTGTATAATAATTATCTAAACGAAGTATTGCTATAGCTGCTATAATATTAGCAGTGAATAACAACATTTTTGATAACGATGATTATATTAAGAAAATTGTACATTTTTATACCATTCAATAAAACTTATAAAATAAGACAATATTTTATTTTCGTAAATATACTTACAAAATTTATGAACCTCGTGTGCATAATTAAATACTGAAGTTAAATAATTACGACGATAAGATAATTATACGAATTTAAAGCGCTACGTTGTGCCTTATTTAGTTTTAGTCAATTGTAAATATATTTTACACAAGTAGATAGCACCAAAGTAGAACTTGATCTTGCACTATAGTTACAAGTATATTTTGTAGTAAAACTAGTTAACACATTGGTTTAATCAATTCCGTATTTTAGCGTAAGGCTTAGTATCGTGGTATGTAGGAGAAAGCCCTAGTAGCGGGTACCATGAGATGCACCAAGGAAACAGGTTGTATATTTCATACATTTGGTTTGTATATAAGTCTACTTTGATTAAAATTCTCATTATAAATATTTTCATAGAATCCATCAGCCTTTTAAAAATATTACAGTTCTTCTTAAAATGTTTTTCTAAGCTTACTTTTCTTTTACCAAATTTTTATTGTCATGATTTTAATTCAATGTGAAAATTATATTTCAAATATTTTAGGTCATGAACCCACTGGATGCAATCTGCAATGTAGAGAGGAATGATGCAGTGTGCGTCAGTAACCTGAAGTCTGCCAAGCCGGTGGACAAAGCTATTCTGCAGGAGAGACCAGACGTTAAGATCTTTCTGCCCTTCAGGTTCCACTTTTACAAGCCAAAGGATCTGTTCAAGGAAAACACGTACAGGAACTATTTGGGTAAGTTGGAGCAACACATTATTTTAACCTGAGCACTAAAGTAAGTAACGGATATTATTCCTAACTACTGATGGCATCTATGGTCTGATAGTTCAGTACTTTGACTTATCAGAACGGTATATGGTAGGGGTTTGATTATAACATTTATAACAGATCAGGACTTGTCGTTCTGCCGTCTCACCGAATTATGAGAGTGAAGGAACAGAGAGTGCACCTGTGTATTGCGCACACACTTGTGCACTATAACATCTCTCGCGCAGTCGGCAAATCTCTGTTGAGATTCGCCACTGTAGTCGAAATTCGGCTACAAGGACATTATTATTATTATAGCAGATCAGAGTTAAATAATAATATTCCTACCGAATTTTGGCTATGACGGCCAATCACAATAGAGATGAACAAGTTACGCAGGAGATTTCAAAAAAATATATTATGTATTGGCTGAGATCCCAAAGTAAATAGCTTAAGAACTTGTGTTATAGAAAATCTGAAACAACCGTGGTATTCCAATACCCAGACCCGTTTCCATCTTTCTGCAAGGTCTAAAAGTTTGACTGGCAAGTGACAGATAAGGATTTTAGCATTAAGTCGACCTTTTGTACACTTTCATTTGGGTAATAAAGTTTTTAAATTAATAAATAAACATTGAATAACACAACCCATTTCCCAATTTCCAGTTGCGCCCGGTGGTGATCATGTGATCAGTTTGGTCGACGAAATATCTTACAGCGCGCCCCCCGCTCCGCCGCTATCTCAGATGCACGAGCTCTCCCCAGACCTGTTCTGTAATGGAGATAACCGCCCCCCCAACTGCCCTGTGGACTGTCGCTGCACACACATGATCGATGTGCCTCTAAACTCTGTTGTAGAGATCGTTCTTGTTGATGAAGGTAGATATTGATATTAATTTATTAAACCCTTATTCTTTCATACTTATATTTTTAAGCCAGCAGTTTTGGAATATTTGATAAAAACGCAGTGTCTGAAGTATACGAAATCAGACTAAAGCGCTGGCTTCAAGTCAAGGCAGTCAAGACAGAAAGTCAGTAGTCTTCGGAGATTCTAAAAGGCAGCTTTAGGAATCCTCGCAAACTACTGACTTTCTACCAGCCAATATCAGGTCGGCTTCACAATATAAAAGGCAGTAAGCCAAATTAAAAAACTATTTTGGACACCGTATTTTTATTGCTTAAGAGGAAACGCCACGTGACCACGTGACATTTGAAGAATAGGTATTTTAATAAAATGTTGCTGTCTCGATTCAATCACTGGCGGCCGCCCAAGCAAGAAAGGGACAAATGAGCTCTGACGATTAATTGCTTCTTACATTTGACCAAAACAGCATTTCAAAGTCCCCTATTTCCTCGTCCAAAATTTGACAAATGATAATGTTATTGTCGAAAATAATTGATCAAAGGTTTGGACATGCTCCTATGTTTTAGTTTTAACGTTAATTTGCATAGATTTTTCAGGCGAGCTTCTGAAAGTTAAGGTTGAAATTTGTCAAGTTTCTTAGTATTTGAAGGCTCACATTTCCTTTGTTAATTCGAATATAAGAAAAAACTAAATATAGAAGCACAGATGTGGTGAATGTTAATTGTATATTAAAAACAAGTTTTCCCTTTAGCCACTATCCAGGGGCAAAACTGGGGACTACGTTTGTATGAAGAAATGGCGCCCAGTCTTTCCCCTTAACAAACAAATTAAAATATTAACACAGGCAATATTTTTGCCCCTATATGGCGCACACCCTTTCTTTTATTTATTTTCAACTTGTCAATGTAATGAAACAGTGCTCTTTTATTGTGGTCCAGTATAAGTTACAAGATCATTTATTTTTTCAGTCCAATCGCCTAATCTGTCTCACCCCTTCCACCTGCACGGGACGACATACAACGTAATCGGCATGGGTCGGTCGCCCGACAAAAACATCAAGAAAATTAACCTCAAGCACGCGCTGGACTTGGATAGAAAAGGCTTGCTAAACAGACAGTACAACCTGCCGCCTTTTAAGGATACACTAGCAGTGCCTAATAACGGTTACGTCGTTTTGAGGCTAAAAGCTGACAATCCAGGTAAGAACCTGTGGAATAAACTAGTTGATACACGGTATCAGCTTGCCGTGCTATAACTAATTGACTCGATTCCAATGTTTTTATTTTATTTAAACTTTTTGCACACAGTTTATTGTACAAATGGCGGACTTAACGCTAAAAGCATTCTCTACCAGTCAACCATAGGTCCAAACAGAGAAATACAGGCGGTGCAAGATATCGTAAATTAGGAAAAAGATGAAACCGAGAAAACCACTGCAAAACACTCTTAATAGCAATTAAGAAAAATGAACATAGCAATAGACATATATACTACGTACATAAATAAAATAGATGATATACATATTGATACATAAACATACATATGATACACATACATAATAGTCGCAGAACACATTTCTTCCATTAAGACAGAACAGAGAGTTTTTGCTGGTAATGAATTCTAAAAGCCTTCTTGAAGGAAAATTTTGAGGTAGATTCCTGGATATTTGTGGGGAGCCCGTTCCAGAGACGAGTGGCCGTAAGGGTGAAAGAATTGGACATAAAGCCAGAAATATGATACGGGGTGAGAAGTCGGAGAGAGTTACTAGAGCGGAGGTTTCGATTATGAGAAGTATGGAGGAAAGCAAACTTATCTTTAAGATGAGACGGAGAGTTGGGGTTAAAGAGAATGGAGTATAACATGCATAGTGTCCGAATGTTCCTACGTTGCCGTATAGGAAGCCAGCCGAGCTGAGAGCGAAATTGGGAGATGTGGTCATATTTGCGAAGACCGAAAATAAATCGAATACCATTGTTAAGAAGCCGGTCCATTTTATTAAGGAGATCTTGGGAGATGTTTGAGCAACATATATCGCCATAGTCAATAATTGGTAAGACCAGAGACTGCACAAGCAAAGCTTTTGTGCTGGAAGGCAAAAAATGTTTAAAGCGATAGAGAGCGCGTAAGGTTCCAGTTACCCTTCTGCTGATCTCTTTGACATGCTGGCCCCAGCTCAACGTACTGTCAATGTAAAGTCCCAGGTTTTTGACATAAGGCGAATACTTCACGATCTCACCATCAAAGACAATGGGAGGCAGAGAATTCGTGTCCAGTTTGTATAGTTGCCTTTGGCTGCCAATAATAATGGCCTGGCACTCGCTGGGATTAACTCTTACACCAAATCTGCTGGACCAACCACTAATACTCCGGAGATCATCATTAAGCCGACAAATAGCACCATCAACCGCACCGGGTTCCGCTTGAGAGTAAAGTTGCAGGTCATCAGCGTAGAGATGAAAGATAGAAGTGAGGAGGGAAGTCAGGATGTTGATTAAGACAGAAAATAGGATAGGAGAGAGTATTCCACCCTGCGGTACACCAACTGTCAAATCGTTCCAGTCAGAAAGGGACTGGCCGAGGCGAACAGCTTGTTGGCGACCACGGAGATAAGAAGAGAACCATTCTACGGCTGGTGATGAGACTCTTAGATGGGAAAGGATGGCAAGAAGGACGTCATGATCGACAGTAGTAGAGCATTATCAAGAATAAATTTGTTGGTGGACTGCGGCTTCAAGAATTTTAGATAAAAAGGGTAAGGTCGAAATAGGGCGGAATTGATTTAAAGCTGTGGGATTAGATACCTTAGGTAAGGGAATAATGTGAGCACGACGCCAGATCTCTATCAACTTTTCCTTAGACAGAGGCTGCTTTCCCTCTGGAAAGCAGCCTCTGTCTAAGGAAAAGTTGATAATGTGCGTTATACTAGGAAGCATGTCGTCTAAGATGTAAAGAATCATATTTCTACTGACTTCGTCACCTCCGACAGCCTTGGATTTGATGGCAAGAAAAATTTTGCGAATCTCATCACTACTAACCGGAGAGAATGAAAAAGTGTTAGCTGAAGGGCTAGGAAGAGATTGAATAAAGGAAACAGTAGATTTTTTCACAGTATCATCAAGAAGTAAACAGGAGAAAAATGGGAGTTGAGTTCGTTAGAAGAAAAACTGGAAGAAAAGGTGTTGGAAGGACTTTTACCGAAACCGAGAGTCTTCAAAAATTTCCAGACCTCGGGACCCGATGCATTAGATATAGTCTGGTGGATGTGGCGACGTTTGGCGGCTCTCACCAAGTTGTTGCACCGGTTTCTAGCCCGCTTAAATTCGTCCCATGTGTCAGCGATTCTTCTTAAAACTACGGAATGCATTGTCCCGCCTAGCCATTGCCTCACGTACCTGACTGGTCATCTAAGAAGCTGGAGGTCGCCTAACTCAGACGGTTCGAATGGGTGCGAGCCTGTCAAAGAGATGCAGAACGATACTATTAAGCACGTCCACTTTCCCGTCAACGGTGTCCGCGTGTGTCACCGAAGCCCGGTCAAGCGCCGAAGATTCCAGTAAGAGCTGGTCCTGGTCAAGCCTGGCAAAACTTCGCAGTCGCACAGTCTCTGGCCTACGCTTGGGTGGTCGGATATTATAGCAGAGGAAAATCAAGTCATGGCGAGAAAACTCAGGGGCGAGCAACTGGCCATGCTTGGCACAGAGATCAGGGCAAGATGTTATAATATGATCGATAAGTGTGTCAGCTGTGTAAGTATTGTGATGAGTTGGTTGCAATGGCAGTATGGAAAGTTTTACAGACTCAACGATAGAAAGAAGTTGTGAGGAGCGGTTATCTTGTTTTAAGAGATCAGTATTAAAATCACCCAAGATCATGACATGGGAGTATTCAGAGCAAAACGTCTCGAGAACGATTTAAAGTTTAGAAAAGTAATTGACGGCAGGAGGAGCATAAACGACCCTCAATACAGCTTTAGTTCCCTTCACAGATATTTCAAGAAAAATACACTCAAGTATTCACCAGGGGTGGAATATATAACTTTGAAAGGGATGTCACTGCGCAGGTAGATCGCAACTCCACCACCTCCTTTTTCGGTTCGATCATTTCGAATCAAGACGAAACCAGGTAGTGAGTACGAAGTAGAATTAAGATTAGGCTTTAGAAAACTTTCAGAGACTAGAATTGCGTGAATAATATCGGAATTGAAGGTGTTGAGTAGCTTCGAATAGTGTGAAGGGATACTTTGAGCATTGATATGACAGACTTTTAAAAAATCCTCGTAGTTTTCAAATCCAGAGCGAATGCAGTTATGTAGGGAAGCAGAAGTGTTAAGCGAATAAAAGGAAGAAGACAAGTCACAAGCAGAGTGAAATGAATCATCACTTGACATTATACTGTGTACGTATTAATATAATACCTACTATGGTAAAAATATAATAAATGTAACACCTAGTGTAATAATATAAAATAAATACATATAATAAATTAAAAAAGTATTTCAAATGAGACCTGCCGGTTGACTGTTTACAGTAACATAACTCACAAATAAAGGCGAAAGGTAAAAAGCAATAATAACAGCTAAAAGAAAAAAAAACATATATCGGTATGCATACCGTTATCAACATTTAAAAAACATCTCAAAGGCTGTATATGAGCTGAGATCTTTGCCTATAAATTATATGTCTATCTGTCACTGTCAAAAACAAAAGAAAAAGTCAATGCTCATATTTACAAATTACCTCTACTGTTGAAGTAATCTGAATCCATAGCAAATATCAAGATCTTGAAGATTTTACCGATGAAAATCTTTTTATCAATAAAGTCCAGGCTGTATGGTGAAAACCTTTGCCTTTTCCGAAGCGGAAAGAAGTGAACCAAAAAAAATTTACAAATTACGAGTTATCCTTTTTCGAGGGTTAACACAAGAAAAAGTTTACACAGATACCTCAAAAGAAGCTACGTGAATAAGTTAGACAAAGTGGGTGGAGCAAGAAAACGAAAGCACAAAATGGTTACACTATATCGACAAGAACTTTACCTACGTTTTGCACGAGCGTTTCGTCTTGGCAGGCCCGGGCTTGATGCTAGAGGGACCGGGTTTGGGATTAGGAGTCACCTTGGCTCCTACTCGAGGCTTAGGGGCAGAATCCCGAGGGACCGCAACGCCCGCCGTCACAGCAGTATGGGCCCCCATGAGTCTGTCCAGCTGCTCCCCGCTACTGATTCGCTCGCGATCTCCGTTAGGCAGCTTGACGTAGATGTTTCCATCGAGTGTCCATACCCGTCTCATGCCAAAGTGCTTACGAGCACTCAGAAACAGAGACTGGCGTGTCTTGGTCAGGAACTCTGATTTTAATAAGGTTTTCTTACTCCAAACAAGTGCCCGTGTCTCGGAGCTCACAAACCGGACGATGACAGGCCAATTGCGGGCCTCTTTGATACCACCGAGTCGATGGCAAACGGCAATGGATGCCTTATTGATGCTGGGGAGACCAAGGTTCTGTTGACATATTGAAAGAACGGCCGACAAGGGGTTATCATTCTCAGCCTCCGGTATACCAGCTACAAGAATGTATTTCCGTCTGTGTCTTGTTTCGATGACGTCAACCGCTCTGCTCAATTCCATTATTTGCTTCCTCAGGATGGTCACTACTCCAAGGGTGTGTTCTCGAAATGCATAGAATTCATGAGAGAGAGTTTGCAGGGTCTCCGGTTGGACGAGAGAGGAAGATTTTGCTGCACTGAGATTTGCCTCAAATTCAGACATCCTCTGCATAAGCGATTTCTCCAAGGCTTGCTGTGACTCCACAATACTGCTGAGGTTATCCATTGTGTGAGGTGCTAGTGTTGTGTTGAGAAGTGAAGTGTGAGAAGTAGTCACCGGCAGGTACTTGCACGTATCTCCTCAAATAATCATAGGATGATGTGCACTACACTTGATGTGATACTTAGGTTAGCAACACGTAAGTTTTAATAAAAATATTAATGAAATTTGAGAATTACTATTTTTTAAATGATTTTGAAATAGGAGCCGATGTTGTCGCGTTTGCAAACTACCGCCGAAAAAAAAAACGTTCCTAAGATTAAAAAGTTCAGTTTTTCTCTTTCTCTTCTAAAGTAATGAAAAGAGACAGACTACAATAATTTAGAAACGTCAAATTAAGTGATGCGGTTTCTTACGAATTTTTACAAGTTTTAACATGTTTTCGTCTGACTTTAGTCGTCATCGTATGACATGACTAGTAAATTGTCTATGGATTCTCTAATTTCCTTAGCAACTGACAGCTGCCTAGTCCAACGATTCTGAACTGCCAAACAAACGAAAAGGGACTGACTCCCTTTTCGTTTGTTTGGCAGAAAATGAGAGAGAACTTAAACATCTTAGGCAGTGCACATTGGAATCGAGCTCAATGTGTGTTTTATAACAAAATATCGTCAAATTACAAAATAGACTGCCTGTACTAAATTACTTAAATCTTATCTTATAGCTCTGAAGATTTTAGTCGACCTTGGTTATTTGCGTATCTATTGCTTAATGTATTTTTGTGCCTACAGGGGACTGTTGGATTGACACGCAAAAAGCCGGGATTGATTTGCATCTTAGATTGTTTTCTAATTTCGAGTATTAGTCAAAAAAAAATTGTGATCTGCAGAAGAAAATAATGTTTCACGTTTTCTATTTTCTCTATTTTCAGGCTACTGGCTCTTCCATTGCCACTTCATCTACCACATAGTGATAGGAATGAATTTAATATTACACATAGGAACGCAACGGGACCTGCCTCCTGTGCCACCAAACTTCCCGAGATGCGGTAACCACCTACCAGAAATCACACCTCCGTTCTTTCCAATAGGACATCACTGATATTAATCCTTCGTAATAATTAGGCAAAGTCCCCCACATCGCTTTGGTTTTTATACCAAACCAAATGAAGATTACGAACCTAGCTACAACGCGAAATGCCATATTTTGTAGTGTTGTTGAAAATATGACCATTGCAGGTCGTGTGACTATTTAAGGTGCTATCATTAACCATATGTATCTTGTGTCAAGCGGAATGTTTCATAATTATTAAATAATAAAAGCTGCCGCCCCAAACGTCGGATATGTAGAGAAGTATTGATAAGCTAATTAATGCATGATTTATGTCGGTAATAATAACGTACGTAACGTAATCCAAAATATCTAAAGTCTCCATTTTATTGAAAATTAGTTAGAACAACTAAATAGCAGACAAAAATTATTGGCATTCTTGACACAAATTAAATTTTAAACAAATTCTTCTTGATATTCATATTTTAAAATGGCAGATGATGATAAACATGCCATTTTATGTTAAATAAAATAAAATAAAATAAAATATATGTCGTTTTTAAGGCTAGTTACTGTAATTATATTTTTGTTACTTGTTTTATACTTTTGTAAATATATTATAATTATAAGTAGGTTTTGAGCGTGTCCAACAATGAATATAAATGTTACAGGGATACATACTAAACAATTATTGCGAAATTATAATATCGACCATAGTCTGCGATTGCTTATTGTTATCTACGGCAATATTTTAGAAATAACCTTTAACGCTTTTTCTTCTTCAAAATAGTTCATTAGTATAATATCATACAATTTATAACAATAGAAGTCAATATTTTTTGTTTCTTACGTTTACGCGAATAGTCGAACAATAAAAATTTATTTTACGGAATAACACCTTATTCTTCCTATAAAGTGCTCAAAAAGTCAGTAATCTATTTTTTTAAATGAAAAGTCACTCCATAAAACTTGTATAAATTTATTTTATGGAATAGACAAGTATATTCTTTCTAAGTATATTGTTATTTTTAATGTCGTGGTATATTAATTTGGCTTACCCACCAGTGCTTAATTTTGGTTTTTTACGATTATGAAACTTCATACAAACTGCTGGACAGATTACTTATTAAATTTTATTGTAAAGTATCAAATATTTATATTGGGTTTATCATGGGTTAGCGTATTCCTGTAATTTGCAATAATATTACCAAACAATAATTTACCCTTTTACGTGTTAACATGATAGTCATGCTGAATGTGTTATGAATGTTTAGTGTGTTAGCCTGTGCAAATAAAAATAATATTTAAAATTAAGGCTTTTATTTCCGAATTTTACGACGATTTGTACCCACAAATCGAAGAATGAATTCAAAATCTTTAAGGATCTCAATAATTTATTAGATCTTTTATTAATGTATTCTAAGTAATAGTAGGTTATCCACCAAGGAGGTAAAGTGATGTCTTACGTCACGGGCGTCATGTTGAATATCGAGCGTAGCGATAAGGATTCGAGAGCTAACTCCCGAGCGCAGCGAGGGAGTTTAATGTTTACTCTCGAGAATAGTGAGGGAGTTTAAAGTAGAATCCTGAGTGCAGTATGAGATTCAAGCCTGCCCAAGACGAAGACATTTTTATCCCCAAGGAGAATAATCTACTTTTCTCACTTCCTAAGAGGCAATAAATAGTAGATTGTTATACAAGGGCCGAAAGTGAACATTCCACTCGAGAAGTTTCTGGCGCTCGAACGAAATGAGAGCGCCAATAGCTCGTGAGTGGAATGGGTGCTTTCAACCGAGTTAAACATACTATTTTTCATTTCTACTGTGAGGAAAGAAATAGTGTATCGATAGACTATCGATGGTTGAGACAAAAGCAATAGTATCGATAAAATATCGATAGTATCGATAGACTATCGACAGTTGAGACAAAAGCAATTATGAAAAATAGTATGTTTAACTCGGGTGAAAGCACCCATTCCACTCTCGAGCTATTGGCGCCAGAAACTTCTCGAATGGAATGTTCACTTTCGGCCATTGTATAACAATCTACTATTCATACAACTTTACGTCCCTAGAAACGTAATGACTCACTTTAAGCCAGGTTTACTTGATGTGCAATTGAACATTGCCGAGTAGGTAGTGTGAAAAAGTGATTTTATTAATAATAATTATAAAAATGATAAAATCTGGATCAAAATACAAAGGATATAAAATCCTTTCGTGTATCGCCTATCGTGTTCATCATCATTTGTTACGAACTATGGAGCCAAACCTGAAATATTAAAAATCTGCCTCGTTGGTCTAGTGGTCAGCACGCTGGGTACTATCCACAAGGTCTCGGGTTCGAATCCCGGGTCGGGCCTAGGGTTTTTCTGACTTGAAATAACTCAGACACAGCTCCGGAGACAGGAAGCTGGTGGTGTTAACACCCCCGTGCCTCGGAAAGCACGTTAAGCCGTTGGTCTTGCGCCTGAACTCTCTACGGTCATGTCGGACTGCCGTCTCACCAAATTATGAAAAGGAAGTAACAGAGAGTACACTGCACTATAATATGTCCCGCGCAGTTGTCTAATTTCTGTTGAGATAGGCCGCCGTAGTCGAAATTCGGCTAGGAGGACATTATTAAAAAACCGGCCAAGTGCGAGTCGGATTCGCGCGCATTAGACAGTATAGGCAAAAAAAGTATATATTTTTAATTTATTTATAATTTCAAAAGTGTTCATAACAGGATACCCGAAACAATTTCATGTAAGACTTTCCGCGCCTGTTTCTTTACGTGAGTGATTTGAAGTTTATAGGTCCAAGACTTTAGAAATTACAGGGGGGGGGGACACCGTGTAAACGCCTTTGGCGGGCTATATCTCGCAAATGGTAAAGCTGATAAAAAAGTGTTGTATGTTAACCCTACTTTATTTTATAAACCTTTTCAACGATACCTCACACAAAGGGGTGCACTTAAAAATATAATTCACCCTCCCCCCCTTTACATGTATGGGGAGGTACCCTAAAAAAGGGGTAATTTTAATTTTTTGTATTTTTAAAAATGTGATCTGTATGTGAAGTACCTATCTTCGAACCAAGTTTCATGCAAATCAGTCCATAAACGTAAAAGATATTCTGCTGTGAAAGACTAGGACGGACGGACTGAACGAACTTATAAGGGTTCCTTGTCGGACTACGGAACCCTAAAAACCGCTGTACATTGTACGTGATGTCAGGGGATACTTCATTTATTTGTAATTTTCTCAGAATGCCGAGTTAGTATTTAGTAATATTCATCCATGTCATTGTGGACTCAGAATAAAAAAACCTAAGGCAGTTAAATCCTTCTTAGGTTTTCTTTTCACTGAAAAATTCTACGTGATCCTACTGCGTTGGTAACGTGGTGTTGGTAGTACAAATTATTATCTTTGTAATCCTAAAGCTATGCATACAAAGCTATGCATAAAAACTCGCAATCATCTGCACATTAAATAAACGGCTAAGCCTGATTCAAAATTGTAATAACCCGTATAAATAAACACTAAAGTATTTAGCACGCAGTCATTCTAGGCGTGATGTGAAGTAGTAGATCACTGCTTGTAGATAATTTAGGTGACGCAGCATATGGCGTCGTCAACCTTTTTGTTTAAAAAAAAATACCATACGTTATAAATGAACCTAAAAACCTAGTGTATTACTTCCGACCGATTTTAAGTTATAAATCGTTACATTATAAAAGAGTGGCAAAATTTAATAATAAGATTTGGGAACAGTAAAGAGAAACTAATTTATGGCAATTATATATTTTTGAACACCGTTTTTTAGGGTTCCGTACCCAAAGGGTAAAAACGGGACCCTATTACTAAGCCTCCTCTGTCTGTCTGTCTGTCACCAGGCTCTATCTCATGAATCGTAATAGCTGGACAGTTGAAATTTTCACAGATGGTGTATTTCTGGTGCCACTATAACAACAAATACTAAAAACAGAATAAAATTAATATTTAAGAGAGGCTCCCATACAGCAAACATGAATTTTTTGGCGGTTTTGCTCTACATTAATAACGGCAACAGGTAGACGCTTGAAATTTTCATCATATCAATATAAATATAAACTTAAAAAAAAAAAAAATTATTGAAATGATAACAATATCAAAGGGCTCCCATACAGCAAACGTGTTTTTTAACCGTTTTTTGCTTGATCTCAATTAACGGCAACATGCAGACGCTTGAAATATTCACAGAATATTAAGTTGTCCATAAAAATTAACAATAAATTATTAAATTAAAATATATAAGTGTATATATAAAAATATATATATATATTTAAGGGGGGCTTCCATACAAACTTTTTTTTAACCAAAAAAAGCTCATAATAGTGTCTAATGTTGTATAGGTACGGAACCCTTCGTGCGCGAGTCCGACTCGCACTTGGCTATCTAGAGTAATTATTTTTCTACGAATGAGTTACATGCGTAGAATTTTCATTTCCTTGCGTAGGATTTTTAACAGCGAATAGAAATAATTACATTTAATAAAAATTATTCTTTGCATAGAAATTAAGCTTATTATAAGTCACTCCTGAAAAGGCGCCCTTTTTCAATGTAACTTGTATAAGTCTGCATTCTTTTTTTAAAACACCAATTACCTAGTCCCAAACTAAGCGTGAGCTTGTGCTATGGCGACTAGAATAACGGATAAACATACTTATATACGTTTATAAACACCCATGACTTAGGTACAAATGTTTATGCTCATCACACGAACATTTGCCCCTTGCGGGATTCGAACCCGCGGCCTTGTAGTCCGCGGTTTTGTAGTCCAGGATGCGAACGACTACACCAAGACGGTCATCATGTCGTCATTATCATATAATCATTGTATTTAGTTAAACTGCTATAGGTATACAATGTGTCCGGGTTTAGACTGGCTATCGACATGATATCGACAAAAAAACACATTTTAACTTTTAAAATGACATTTTAAATGCCATTTTAATATATTTTTAAATAATACTATTCTGGAGGTCCTAAAAATTATGCAAAAGATTTATTTGAAAGGTAGCGAAAGCCTATTAATATCAATCCAAAATTATTAACTGTCATAAGTTGAGTTAAAAATTAAGTTATAAGAAATCTTGCTAAAAATTTAAAACAGTTAAATAAAAGTTAATAAAAAAATGTTTTTTTTTTAGAATTAGAATTAAATCATTAAAATTTAATAAATTAAAGGCCTTTAAATTTTCACCGGGCAAAACCCGGACACACTGTAAATCAATAAATTTAAAATGTCACTTATTCGTAAATTAAAAATAAATCGTAAACTTTTAAAATTCTTTCAAAATTTCGTAAGATCTAACTATTTCTACAAAGTAAAGCTTGTGCGCTTCCTGATTTTAAACCCTGTTTACAATTAAGTACACAGAGATCTACAAATTCTGTTATTATGAAAGAAATAGTTACGTTGGAGTGTGCCGGCCAAAACGTTTTTATAAGAATAGTACAAGTAGTGCAGAACACCTGCAAAAATCTATGTGTAGAATACCTGTTAATATGCGCAGAGATAAGTTGCACCTCTGCCAATGTTATAAAAACAAAGCCCTCGGCGTTACACAACTTGATTGAAAAATATTTACTAACCATGAACCTAATATCAATTATTACTATCGGAATTACTATCACACAATGCTCAGTGCTAACATTTGGTAAGTAAAATAATTTTGTTTTAGTGTTAAATATCAAAATGTTTGTCAATTATCAAAACAAGTGAGAAAAAAGTTTGAAAACAGTGGAAAGCAATGAAAATGTTAAGTTTATAGTTTAGTAGATATTTGAAAATGCTAGACAAAATACGAGTATACTTAAGTATGAAATGAGAAATGACCTAGCTAAGACACAATATCTTGTATGTCTATTATTAAAAAGAGGCCAAATCAATACAAATTATAATAAGCTCCTGTGTAACTGTTCCTTCACTCTCAAAGTTCGGTAACATGGTGACAACATGGCCGGAGAGAGATCAGCCACTCGGCTTAACCTGCTTTTTCAGCCACGGGCTTGTTAACACCACTAACTTATCGACTCCGAGATGTTCGCAAGTTATAAAAAACTCACAAACAACACAAATTCCGGCCCGGTTTGGGATTCCTCTTGGAAAGAAGCCAGTGTTCTGGCCACTAGTCTGTTTTTTGGGCCTTTAGATAGCCATCTCAACCAATGATTGGCCTATTGTTGCAGCCCCTTTGACTATAGCTCACTACTTATGCCCGTTGAATCCAAGAATCACCAGATTTTTCGGGGAGTGGGTTTTGTTATCACATTTTGGTTTTGCTATCTATAAATGCGTTACATTCTGCCCTAGATGGATACTACTTCTTCATCGACGCGGTCCGCATGAGTAGAGTATGTGCATAGCTGTTTCTTCTGTCGAGTGGTAGAACGGCACATTGCGTCCTCAGTCAACTTATTGCTTACCATGTGTTTGTTGAGTTTGCTGACCGGTCAATATCCTAGTCACTGCACATGTTTTGTATTTTTAAGCTTTAGATTCTTGTCCTGGTGCAGACTTCCACGTCTAAAACGTCACCCTCCAGTTTATGAAGGGTAGTAAAAAACGTAGTGGCTACTGCTAGTCTAACAAAGCAATACACCGCTTAAACTTATAGCTCCCCGCTCGGTGTTTGTAAACCACTTGGACAGGCCTCAAGGCAGAATCGTGGGTGGGCAAGCAGCCAAGCCACACAGCCACCCTTACATGGTGTCCCTGCAACTACGTTTCTTGTGGGTGCGAGCCCATATCTGTGGCGGCGCGTTACTCAACGAAAGATGGGTAAGTATCAGCACCAGAATATGTAATAGTACGTATAAGATACAACATGAAATTAAAATAGGCTAATGGAATATTGGAAATACATGTAATTAGGATGCGGACGCAGCGGCTTATGTTGATTTACTTTAAATCATTCTAGACATAAAATAAAAAAATGGAACATGCACATCACTTACCTCACAACCTTTTGAGCAGAAACCTCCCTTCCCAGTGTCTGTGTCCATGTAATATACTGGTATAACACATTCATACACAAAGTTACCCCAACTAAGTTCTTAGGAAAATAATATCTGAAAATACTATTCGCGATTCCACACACACTTATCACAACACAAAATATTACCTAAAATTCACCGCCTCAAAAACAAACTTTAGTAAAAACATGAAAGATCCTAGACGTTTGCGAATATGGCGCAATGCAAGAACTGACGTTAATGGTGTTAAGTAGGTACCTACTCTTACTTTTACAAATATACCCACCAAAAATTACAACAAGAGCATAAAACCACAAAATACTGAGAGATAAAACGAAGCATTTTCGTATTTGACATCACTTTGGTGATTTTTTATGTGTCAATATATTTTCGTCAGAACTGTAACAACATAGGTTTTACTATACACCTTTGGATTTCACCTGTGCCTTTAGCAAAACTAAGAGCAAATACACTCACCTACATAAAGCCAATTTTTAACATAGCTCAGACATTTCAAATGGTTACCTATCTTAAATCCGAAATTTACTAGCGCGAATTTCAGTTTACCGAAATCATTAATCCTTTTAGTTATTTGCCATATTTTCATTTGACCGAAAACACGATTGACATTCTTTTGAAGGTCCGATTTCCATTTGTTATTTTTTTCAAATTCAATGTGTTTTGAATTAAAACTCATCGTTTGACAAAACTATTATTGCTAGAAGTTTCAGTTTCCAGAAAAATCTTTCAATATTATATTATAACAAACAAACAAGCAAAAATGCATTCAATAGGCATGCAGTATGCAAGCAGGCATGCATTGTGCGAGAGAGCTCGTAGTATGCACGCAAGCATACAGCATGCAAGCAGGCACGCACAGTGCAAGCAAGCTCGTAGCATCCAAGCAGGCATACAGCATGCAAGCAGGTGTGCAGCATGCAAGCAGGCATGCAGCATGCAAGCAGGCATGCAGCATGCAGGCAGACATGCAGCATGCAGGCAGACATGCAGCATGCATATGATCCGCTCTTCTCCGGCGCTGCGGGAAGTGCAGTCCTCCCGCCCTTCCGAAACAAATATTTGGCACCCACACTCGCTTCCGCAGCTTCGGCTTGCTTGGTCGCCAAAGCTCCAGAACAGGCTCGCACGGGTGCCAGGGGCTCTATTGTTGAATCACTCGCGTGACATTCTTATGGCGAATGCGACTTATTTTTCATACAATACAGTCATTTTAGCGTTTATTCTATCGTTCGCCTTCTGTGACGAGTGGGTAGAGGCACTCGTTGCGGTTTCGAGCGATCGAGTGCAAGCGATCGAGTGTTTTAAAGATGCGAAGTTTTAGATGACGAACGAAAATCAGTAGGCATCTGCACGCGAGTGATTCAAAAATAGAGCTCCAGATCTTTGTTACAGGGGGCGAGGACTGCACTCCCTCCGCGCCTCCGGCTTCTAAATTACACTCTAGTTTTGGGCAGACTAGTACCACGGCGAAGGACCACGGCGAGTCAGGTTTCCCCAAATTGAGAAGATTAACGGTTACTTCGATTTTTAAACTGTTTGAAATTAAAGTTATGACAAGCAAAACATCTATGAAAAGAAAAAAAAATCGTTTTGATAATCGGAGAACTGTTTTTCTGGAAAATGAAAAATCGGGACAGTGAATTTATAGTCTTACAATATTATGTAAATAAATCAATCTATACTTAAAACTTCGTCAAACCGTTTTCGACCAATTAAAATGCGAACAGCAAAGTTTCGAAAATGAGATAGGTAACCATTTCAAATGGCACGAATCTTGAAGATGTATTTCTTAACCAGGTGCTGACCGCAGGCCACTGTGTGTCCGACTCGTTTCTGATCAGATGGCTTAACATGGACGCTGTGGCGGGCGCTCATGACGTCGACAACTTCGGACCGGATGTGCAGATATCCACGATATCTTTGCGGATACCGCATCCCAATTATATGGGGTAAGAAGTCATCATCATCATCATCATTCCAGCGGTATCCCGGTTGTGCACTCACACGCGAGGGCCCAGGGTCCGCTTTGGACCATGATCCAGGATATTGAAGATCAGGTAATAACAGTGGAGTGACTGCCATCTGACCTCCGTAACCCTATTAACAAGGGAAACTGACCAGGAGCATGACTTGGATCATGGTTACACATTCAGTCGCCTAAATGTGCAGGTTTCCTCACAATGTTTTCACTTACCGTAAGAGCATCGGTTAGTAAAACAGCTAATGGACATAACTCAGAAAAAGTCATTGGTACATGACGGCACGTGGGATCGAACCGGTACCTCCTGCATGAGAGGCAACCCGCTAGTCACTACGCCACCGACGTAAACCTCTGTACTAATTTCTGTGAAAATACCTCCTAACCTTAGATCCACAGTTACTAAGTCAGTGGAGTGCCAAAAATAAGTTTTTGACCATCGCATGCACGAGCGTGTTTCATAAACATTAGAAAATTGGCAAAATTAATTTTAATGTTTATAGCACTTTTCGAACTAGTGAACACAACTAATGTTATGTTTCCGCTTAATAGGATATGTATATCCAGAGACAGAGGGTGACCTCGCTTCACCATACGACTTAGTACGAATAAGAGGTCATTATAATTGAACGGTTGTATCATCGAGTCTACGCAAACAAAGTCGAGGGCGACTAATAGCTTTGCAATAAAAATAATTTGATGTGTTGACCGTTGTACTTACTAGACCAGCAGACCCACCCTACTCGATCGATTCCAAATTGCAATAGTAATAGCTTTCAGGAAAGCAATATAGCTTAGCCCTTGTACCACCATTCAAGCAAGTAAATAAATCAAAATCTGAAAAAATCTAAATCAACTGACACTGGACAGCAATTCGCCTTCAAAAATAATAGTTAAATGCTATGGATGCGCAATCGTAATCGCCATAGCTTTCAAATCAGGCAGTAGACCTGGAGTATACTGCATTATGAGAAGTCTCATTTAGTGGTCATTTGACCATTCGAACTTTGAATATTGTTTGTATATCAGCTGACCTAAGAAACTTTTCAAGGCGGGCGTTGGAGTAGGAAGGTTCTCGAATGGAGACCACGTCTCAGGAAACGTAGTGTTGGACGCCCTGCTAGATGGACCGATGACCTGCGGAAGGTGGCCTGTGGTGGCTGGATGCGAGAAGCGGAGGACCGTGAAAGTTGGCGCCGTCTTGGAGAAGCCTATGGCCAGCAGTGAACTGCAATAAGCTGATATGATGAAGATACTTTTCACTTGCTCTAACCACTTTAAATCAGTACCACTTGCAACATTTTCCCGAAATAACTCCCTTTTATGTTTGTCTTTCAGTGGAATAGCAGCTAATGACATCGCTATGCTCAGAACTAGCACTCCATTCACGTTCACTGATAAAATCCAGCCCATCCGTCTAACCTCAGACGTAAACCTAGACAGGGCTTCCCTGATGCTACCAGGGTGGGGCGCTTTGAAGACCACTTTCTTCATTCCAGTTTTGCCAAGCCAGCTGCAGGAACTGAGTGTCAATTACGTTCCATTTGAAAGTAAGCTCTAAAATTATTTTGTGCGAGATAAAGAGAAGCCAATAATCTATTACATATTCATCCTTAGGTATTTCTATGAGCAGTCATGCTTACACACTGCTTGAGTGCTGTAGTGCAGTTTTAAATGGCAATAGTTTAGATTACAGTAATGCAATAATTATTTTAAACTGAAGTCTGCAAATGAAATTGCTTCCAAAATACTGAGAAAAAATATAAATACTTTGCTTTGGAATTGCAATCGTTATCGCGACAGCTGTCAACACAGTATTAGCATGGACGAATTAATATAGTTCGTCCATGGTATTAGTAACTATAAGATTATTTTACAATATTTGACGATGTGTTTAGTAATCCATTTAAAAACTTCATTTCTTCTAAATTCATTTTTTTAAGAGATTTAAAAATAATCTATTGAAGTTTTTGTTTCGCCTTACATTTTATTATTTTATTATATTTTATTTATTTCGAATCTAAGAACCATAGCATTATTGCTTTCAGAATGCTATAAACAAATCATAGACTTTCTCGATCCTGGTGAAATGAACCCTCTTGAGAAAGACGTGCACATTTGCACTGGTCCTTTAGGTGGTGGCAAGGCCGCTTGCAACGGAGATTCCGGTGGACCACTGGTGTTTTATCAAACCAACACAACCACAAAAGAAGACGAAACAAATGAATCCCGTCATGATGAATCAAACGAAGAAAATAACAATAACAATCTAAATGATAAGGCAATTGGAAGCTCAAAGGTGGAAGAAATAATAAACAAGAGAGAATCTAGTATCCCCATCTTGGTTGGAGTAGTTTCTTGGGGAATATCTCCTTGCGGTGAAAAAGGAGCACCTACAGTTTACACAAACGTCTCTCAGCATATGGACTTCGTTAATAGTTACATCCACTCGTAACAAAAAATCAAAGACACTTATTCTGAAGTTTTTTAATTAGACAATAATAAATTACATTAATTCGATATATATACAAGTCTTATTCATTTGCACAATACCACATCATTTTCTCGACAACATTTTAAAGTAAGTAAAACTTAAATAATCCTATAAAAGTACGTAAATTGAAGCAAGTCAAAAATGACTATTAGGCTGCAAAAAA